>CM066033.1:411578681-412178681 GCA_033557465.1 Ichthyophis bannanicus
CCTGTGTGTGATCACAAAAGATAAAACCCCAGTTCTAAGATGCTGCAGGGAGCACTGCAGGTGACACCCTCCCACCCCAACAGTGGCTGATTGGCACTGGCAGATGTGTGTAGGTGGCACACAGAGATGTGTTGTGTCATGTCGCTGGGGTGCACACACAGGGAAATTGTGGTCAGACCTGAGAGGCGTGTGCGTGGGCCACACATGGGGCTGTCCCCTGGGAAAGCATGGGGCATGAGTGTGTCACCCAATAGGGGCAGGCTCTTGTTTTATGAATAGAGAGAGTTAGCTGCTGAGGCAGGGGACCCCAACGTGTCTCTGCGGTAGCTAAGGTCAATGTTTGGTGTCACCCCTACAGGTGGAGGACCTGAGTAAAAAGGCGAGGGAGCTCAGGCACGCTACCCGAGATTTGTGGCCAGGGTGCAGCGCGAACGGATGGCGCAGCAGAATGGTGAGTCCTGTGACCATGGCCCTGTAGGGCACCGAGTGGTGGAACCACAGGAACCACTGTGACTGCAGAATATGATGGGTACCCAGGGGATGATATGTGTTACCTCTCCCACAGCTGATGCACGTGCTGCCATTGAGCCAGCGAGGCCAGAGGACCCAGATGTTGCTGCGGCCCAGGAGGAGGCACATGACAACGTGGGCCTGCAGGGTGGCGGAATAGATGAGCCACCCGAAGATGGCGATGGGAGGGCACGTGGGTGCATCCCCATGCCCCAACGAGGGAGAGGAGGGGGACGAGAGGATGAGGGGCATATGGGAGGGGATGGGGAGGATGCGGATAACAGGGAGAGTGATGCGGCGGAGTTGGGGGACGTTTGGTGGAAATGAGGGGGGGGATGTGGGGGACAGGGGAGGGGAGAGGGAGGATGTGGGTGGCAGGGAAAGGGAGGGGGAGGAGGGGGAGGAGGGGGAAGGGGATGTGGAGAGGATGGTGGAGGCAGGGGGGGAGGGGCTGTACAGCATGGGTGGGGGGACAGGTCCCCAATGGCACGCTCCGCCACAGGCAAGGGGGGCACCAGCCACCTGCCCCATGATCATGGCGAAGCACGCCCTTTGGACGTGTGTCTGCCACACATTGCCGCAGGCAGGTCAGCCGTGCATGCAGCCACACAGACATGGGGAGATGTGTGTCTGTGCGGCTGCATGTGCGGTCTGCGCCTGGCTACGGCTGTGCGTGCTCAGGCACACGCCCAGAGGCAGTTCGCCCTAATCCAGGGGCAGGTGCTGGCGACCCTGTCCATGGTGGCTGACCGTCTGCGTGAGCTCGATGAGCGGCTTGTCGGTGCCGTACCCGGTCAGCCACCATTCGACAGGGGTCCCCGGGGTGTGTAGTGTGGGGACACACATGGCACACCCGCCCTGTGACGGACCGTGCCATTGCCTCTCATCACAACGTCCACAGGGATGGGAGTGCCCAATGCTGTGTGGCTAGGAGGCCTAGTTGGACCATGCTGGTCTTTATCTGCCATCATATACTCTTTAACAATGTTGGACTATGTGTGTCCCAGTTCATATGTTAAGATATGTTTTAATATAAATATGTTATAAATTTTCTACGTTTGTTATATGAACCTGGTGGTCAGATGTTCCTCTTTGCTATGTGACAGTTCTGTGCGAGTGATGGGTGTGTCATTGTGCACCCCGAGTGGTGAGGGAGGACGTGGACCAGGTAAGGGGTGCGCGTGAGAGCACCTCCACAGACATGTCACAGCTATGTTGCTGAGAGGGTGGGGAAACGAGCAGGGGGGAGAGTGGCGTGCATGAGTGATGTGCGACAGCAGATGTGTATGAAGGTGCGGGGCGCGCATCACAGAGTGACAATGGGACATATGGCGGGGGAGGGTGGACGGCCTGTGTAGCCTATCCAGCATAACCCCATAGTGTTAGGCTGTGGTGGCAAAGGTAGGACGGCTGAGGTGTATGCGTAGGGGTGGGGTTTATTTATTTTATTTATTTATTTGAAAACTTTTATATACCGCCCCTTCCCAAGATCAGTGGCGGTTTACATAGAACATTGGTGAACAAATACATGGAACATTATGCAACATTGCAACTATGTACAAGGAACATTATGAACAAAAGCAAACATATATAGCTCATAACAAGACCTTTGATTATTTAGACAGTTAATTATTTACAGAATTATAACAAAAAATCTTGATGATTTGCCGAACTATGGTATTTACAACCTGTGACATAACATCAGCTTTGGGAATGATAATATTATTAAGTGAATGAGTATTTGTTTGGCAGCTTAGCAGAGAGAGCTATGGGGGGTGGGAGGCTAGATCTGAGAATTGGCAGTAATGTTGGGTGAATAAGTGTGTTTTTAGTTCCTTTCTAAATTTTTGGAGGATCGTTTGTCTCTCTTAGTTGATCAGGGAGGTTGTTTAGTGTAGTTGTTAAGTATGTGAAAGAGGTGTTTCTTTTTATTTGCTTTGTTTTTGTTATTGTATCTGGTACTTGCACTGTTTTGTTATTCCTACTTATTATTAGTCTACTTTCTGTGGGGCTATGGTTAAGTGTATATAGGTTAAGATGGGGGCGATATTGTTAATTAACTTGAATGTAGTCAGTATAATTTTGTAATGTATCCTGCATGCAACGGGAAGCCAATGTAATGAGTATAAAATGGGAGAAAATGTGGTCGGATAATTTAGCCTTGGAAATTATTCTTGCGGCAACATTCTGAGCCATTTGGAGAATATTTTGATTTTTCTTTGTTATGCCTGTTAAGTATACCATTGCAATAGTCAAGGTGAGGTGTTATTAAAATTTGAGTAATGGTCGGGAGTCATCACTTTCTATAAGTGGCTAAGCTGCTGGATAGTTCTAAGCTTGTAGAAGATTGTTATGGTTATTTTCTGAATGTGTGCAGTGAAGCTGAGAGTTTTATCAAGTATGACTCCCAAATATTTGATTTCATGCTTCACTGGGAGGGAGAAGTTATGTAGTTTGATTTCTGGTGGAGGTGCGAAATTGGGGTTTCTTGATGTAAACAGTATTTCAGTTTTCTTAAAATTAATGTTCATATTCTTTGAGCGAAGCCACTGTTCGGCTTCGGCAAGGCAGGTTGAGAGGTTATCATAGCTAGGGTCATTTGTATTAATTGGGGTGTACAACATAATATCATCCGCATAAATGTGGTAATTTATATTATGTCTTTTAAAGATGGTGCATATCGGTTGCAGATATAAGTTGAATAATAGGGCAGAAAGTGATGATCCTTGAGGGATTCCCTGTTCGTGTGGAAATGGTGGAGAGGGATCTTGATCTATTTGTACAAATTGTGAACGGTCGGATATATATAAGATTTAAACCATTTGAGAGCTACTTCTTTTATACCTAATTGGCCAAGTCTTGAGATTAGAATGTTTATGGTTTACACTGTCAAAAGCAGCGGAAATGTCAATAAATACTAGTATGAAAGCTTGTTTGATATTGTCCATACCTCTGACAAGGGAGTCAAGAAGGACAAGTAATAATGTTTCTACGCCGTGTGATGGTCGAAACCCATATTGGTGTTCATCAAGGGGTGTTGAGGTGTCTATAAAATCTTGAAGTTGGATTTGAACAACTTTTTCAATAATTTTAGTCAGGAAGGGTATACTAGCTATAGGTCTGTATGATGATGGCTCTTTGCTATCTAGTGAGTTGTTTTTCAAAAGTGGGCGGGTTAGGGTGAGAACACAGAGGGTGCACCTCAGGAGGTGGTGAAGCTGGTGCCTGAGGGGGGGGAGTGAACGGTGTTGCCAGCTGTGACTGTGTAGGGCCCGGCAACAGCTGGCTAGATGGCAAGCACGTATACCAGCATGCAGGGTGGGAAAGGGGGATGGTACAGGATTTTCCAATGATCCGCTGGGAGATGCATGACCACCTTGCTGTATGGTGTGATGGGTGTAATGGCTGGCCCTAGGGGGTGCAAGAGCATACTGTCAGTGGAGTGCATTGGCCCATCGGTGGTGGCACCCACAGGGGTGTGGGGGTCTGGGGGTGGGCACAGCAGAGGGTGGGGACGGGGCTTAGCGGGATAATGCCCTGAGGAGTGGCACACTGCGCCGTGGCGGTGGATGGGGTGGAGCGCAGTGTGGATGGTGCGACAGGTGACAGTTAATGGATGTAGCTTATGGAGCCAAATGTGGTATTGGGATGTGCCTGATGGGGGGCAAGGGGGTATAGGTGTATATTGTGGCCACTGGTGCACAGGGTGATGGGTAGGCCTTACCGGGGGGTCACCCCAAGGTGTTGGAAGCTGCAAGGGTGTGCTTAGGGGACCACAGTGGACATGTGTCACGGGTGACGCCAAGGTGGATGGCTGTGGGAGCATGTGAACCGGAGTACGTGACATGTGCAGTGCACATACTGTTTGGGTTTAGCGTGATGGGAGCGGCCAATGTGGCTCCCCATGCAGGACATACAGTGCACCTACACCAACACAGAGACTAATGGTGGTGAGGGCTCAACAGGGTATTGGTCCACGGGGTCCGTGAGCCCCTACGACACAATGCAAGCCACCACGGCATGGGAGTGGTGGTCCAGCATTGCAGGTTATGTGATTGGCTGCGTACCCATGGTGGACATGGCTGGGGGGAGGGGGCAATGGCTGATGACATCAGTGGCACTGTGTCGTGCCCTGGTCATGGGCCAGGGAGTGGGGTGGGGGTGTGAGATTGTCGGGCCCCAAATGAGACAATGAACACATGTCTCCTTCACTGGCCACCTGTGTAGCCCTTTATTTTCCCCTCCCTCTGCCACCCCTTGGGCGGCCCCGCCCAACCCTTGGTGTTTGTCGCCCCCCTGCTGCCGGTGCTGTTGCTGCTGCAGGTGTATGTGGTGGTGTTGGCTCTGGCTGCAGATGGACGGTGACTGCTCCCCCGCCTGACGCTATCCGCTCCTGGGTGTCAGCCATCCTTTCACACGCCATGGCCATGCGGTCCACACCAGCAAGGACCCCAGACATGGTCCGCTGCAGGCGGCGTGCCATCCGCAGTTGGCGGCGCTGTGCCCGGGCCACCGAACGCAGTACATGCCGTATACCTGTGGGAGAGGCCATAGTGCAATGTGAGACAGGGGAGAAACAACACCTGTTCCGAGGCATATCAACAATAGCACATTAGGACACTCACCCTCTGCATCTCTATGGGCTGCTGCAGAGTGCACCTGCATCTCCCCAATGACATCTGCCACAGCAGCCAGTGCCTCGTTCCGGTGTCGCTCTGCCTCATCCGCAGGCCCGTCCCCTGTGCCTGCAGTGGTGGGTGTGGTGTCCCTGTCTGCAGTTGGTGGGGCCTGCATGTCCCCATCCCCCAGGGGTGCAGCCTGCCTCTCCGCTCCCACATGGGCCACCTCAGACACAGTGTCCACTAGGCATGGTGGTCCCGCGGCTGACTCATCCTGTGCCTCCTCCTGTGCCTCGATGGCGCTGACATCACCTGGGTGCCACAAGGTTACATAGGTCAGATGGGGGTCTGGCTGCCTCCCCACCCCGTCACATACCCCCTCAGGCATCTGTGGGTTGGTGATCCACGTGTGTCTGGTCCATGGCTCTAGTGGCAGCCCACTACGTTTGTGCACTCCCCATGCAACTATCCCCTGTGCCCTGCTTCCCCGGGCCCCCCACACCCCTGGGTGCTGCTGCACACCCCATGCATGGCCATCACCACCCTCATCCTGCCACCACCCAGCATGTCCTAAGCAGGTGAAGTGTGCCTTCCGTTTGGCCGTCTCCCTACCCGTGTGGCCCTACTGCCCCTGCCAGCCCTGCACCATGAGCCATGCAACATGTCGGCACCCTCTGCTGTCACTGTGGGCCTGCCACCCCTGCACAGTCTCCCATTCACTTACTTTTGCCGCCCACTGCCACCCATAGACAGGCCCCCCACCGTGGCTCTTGAATGGATGCTGCCTCTGTGTCTCAGTTGCCCCCCAATTCCCAAACAGCCACGTACTGCCCCCCCCCCTCTGTTGTGGCGCAGACCATGTGCCTGTGCTATATCCCACAGTTGGTCCGCACTCCCCCCTTACCTGCTTGTGGGTGTGCTGTGTCCAATGCAGTGGGTAGGCCATGTACATATATTGGGCCAAGTCTCTCGGCCAGGCGACGTTCAAGGTCGGACAGGTTTTCCAACTGAGCTGGGCCCCCTCCAGTGCCTTGGGCCTCACGTTTCTCCCTTACAAGCTCAGTCCTTATGTTCCTCTTTATATCACAATAGTGTTTTCACAGATTCTCAATGTCCCGATGGGGTCCCCCTGTTGCTGCCACTGCTGCCTGGACCTCAGACCATGCCCTGGTGTGAGTGGCTATTGTGATGGTTGAGCTCTGGCGCCCGAACAAAAGGTCATACCTTTCCAATATGTTTGCCAGGAGGAGATCATTTTCCTCCTGGCTGAAGCGTACGGCCCTCCGCCGTATCTCTGCTGGGACTGGGACCCTGGGCTGCCTTGGTCTCACAGCTGCACTTGCATGTGCACTTGGTGCTTGCTCAACCCCAGATGGCCCTGGCACCTCATCTTCGCCAGATGTGGTTTGTGCTGGTGGGTGGGTGGGCTGGTCCACTGCATGCTCCTGCTCCTCTGCATACCTGCGCTCCATCCTGTCGCGTATGGTTGTGCTCGTGGGTTTGCCATACATAGGCAATCATACATATAGGTTTTCATGGGGCGTGGGTCGCGGGGCATTGGCTACGCGCACAGCCACGTCCGCCGTGAGGCGCGTTGCGACCCGCGTTGCGACACACAGGAAGTGACATCATATGTGTTCGTGTAGGCAGCAGGCGCCATTTCAGGGATCCATCTTACACGTGCCTTTATAACAGTTTCGTAGTAGTGTACTGCTGGCCCACATATTCCAACGTTTGATATATTGCTATGTTTATCTGCGCCTTAGTAGTAGCGCTGGATGCTGCAGCAATACGTGACACGTACGTTACATCATTCAGACGTTGCACGCTTCGTTATGCGCGTTACAACGCCTCTTCTGTTCCCTGCTCGTGGGCACGTTCGTTGTATGTCACTCCTATATTGGCATCTGGGTGTGGTTTCTAGTGTGATACGCAGTTTCTTTACACCCTGCTACATCTCAGGGACTCACATAGATGATTGCGAAACGTAGATGATTGGCCGTGGGTGCATTGTGGGAACGCGCGACACAGCGCGCGGTGCCATTTCAAACAGGTATGTTTTATGTTTGCTGTATTCTGGATCTTTCTATTCCACCAGGTGTGTGGCGGTCATGTGATATCCATCCCCACCCCGACCTCTATTTCTAACCCAGCTATCCTACAACCTATGTCTATTTAATTTAATTTAATTTAATTAGCAGGTTTTTATATACCGCAACTTCCATAGATCAGCTGCGGTTTACAAAGAACAACAATGAACAAGCAAGGCTGTTTTACAAGGAACGGCAGTAAACATCATGCTGTTTTTACATATAACAGTGTTAACAGTAATAACAATTTCGGTAATAACAATAATGGGTTCAATCTATCAGAACAGGTTGATAGTTGAGAACTATATACATCGAACAAGTTTAGAACTAAATACAGTTTTAAATAGAATCTCTGGTTATTTTACAAGGTATTAGTACACATTCCAGGTCGAGGGTCAATTATCATTGCTGGTGCGGCTATCCCTTTTCATGTTGTGTTGGTGAGTTTGATACGGAAGCATAATGTGTTGAGAAAAGGTATGTTTTGAGTTTTTTCCTAAACTCTATGATTTGGGGTAATGATCTTAGTTCAGCTGGGGTGTTGTTCCACAGTATGGGGGCGGCATGGGAGAAAGCTTTCTTGTTCGTTGATTTTTTGGCTTTTATAAATTCCTTTGGTGTTATTAACTTATTTAATTGGTCTCGTCTTTGAAGGTTGTGACTGAGTTCCTTGGTGATTAGGTTATTTACAGTACAGGGTGCCGTATTATTTAGGGCTTTGTATGTGGTTAACAGGGTTTTGTACTGTATGCGGCATTGGATTGGGAGCCAGTGTAGGGATTCTAAGATAGGCGTAATATGTTGGAAGGGAACTGTTTTTATGATGGTCTTGGCTGCTGCATTTTGTGCTAGTTGTAGTTTTTTTAAGTTTTGATTTGTTACGCCTAATAAGGTTAGGTTTGCAAAGTCAAAGTGGGGGGTTATGATAGCTTGTATTATGCGTTGAAAATCCTGGAGGTGCAATAGGGGGCGGAGTTGCTTTAATATTTTAAGTTTGAAATAAACTTTCTTTGTTATATTTCTTATCTGTGAGTCCATACTAAGGTGTTTGTCCAGTATTACTCCTAGGTACCGTATTTCAGTTTTTATTTTGATATCATTGTTTTGCAGTGAGATATGTGGTGGAGGGGTGAATGAAGTGTTTTTGGTTACTATTAGGGCTTCCGTTTTTGCGTGGTTAATATATAAGTTATTTTTGTTTAGCCAATTGTTTATTTCGCTGAGGCAAGTATTGATAAGTAATGTAGGGATGTTTGGTATAGTGAAAGGTACATACAACATTATATCGTCTGCGTAAATGTGATATAATACATTGTGTTTTTTGAATATTTGGCAAATGTGTTTTATGTATATATTAAATAGAAGCGCTGACAGGGCAGAGCCTTGGGGGAGTCCTAGTTCCTGATTGTATGTTTTTGATGTAAGGTCACCGATGCGGACCGTTTGGGTTCTGTTGCTTAAGTATGAGGAAAACCATTTTAGAACAGTGGATTTTATTCCTATTTGTTGCAATTTACTTATCATCGTTGTATGGTGAACACTGTCAAAAGCAGCAGATATGTCGATGAAAATGAGTAGGAATGCCTGTTTTGAGCTATCAATGCCTCTTACGAGCGTATCAATTAGGACTGTTAGCAGTGTCTCCACCCCATGTCGAGGGCGGAACCCATACTGCTGATTGTCAAGGGGGGCTGAGCTGTTGATGTATTCCTGTGTCTGGATTTGAACTGCTTTTTCGATCAATTTAGCCAGAAATGGAATACTTGATATGTGTCTGTAGGACTTAGGTGATGATTTATCAAGAGTGGAGTTTTTTAAGATAGGTCGGATTTGAGCATGCTTTAGTGATGGGGGTAAGTATCATGGCTCAGACTGCGCATGCAGGTGGTGCAGTGGTTGCATTGGTCGAACTGGCTGGGCTGTTTTTTCCGGAGGAGGGAGATGTTTTTCCTGGGGCTGCGGCCCTGGGCATGGGTGCAATGCCACTGCAACTCAGGCCTGCAGCTGTGGGGGCTGCACAGGCGGGTGTGGGTGACCAACGGCGCCGTAGGCGTGCTGAAGCACAAACCCGCCTGGAACGTCTCTACAGGCCCAGGGCCTTGCTCCAGGACCTGAGAGAGGGCCAGGTAATCTCCCTCTACCGGCTGGACACAGGGGCCATTAGGGAGCTCTATCAGGAACTCAGACCTGACCTTAAACCCCTGACTGCCCGGTCACATGCTATACTGGGTATGACCAAGCTCCTGGCTGCCCTACATTTCTTTGCCTCTGGCTGTTTCCAATCCTCGGTGGCAGCAGTGGGTGGGATGAGTAGGCCGACCTTCTCCCGCTGTCTCCACCAGGTACTGCGTGCCATGGTCAGCCGGGTTGGGAATTACATTGCAATTCCCAACGGGAGGCAACATTGGGCGGCCCTGGCACGGGCATTCCATAGGATTGCTGGGATACCACACGTGATGGGCGCTATAGATTGCACACATGTTGCCCTTGTCCCGCCACGCGACAGGGAGGTTGTGTACCGCAACCACAAACACTTCCATTCCCTCAATGTGCAGGTTGTTTGTGATGCAAGTATGCGTATCCTGAATGTGGTCCCGCGGTTTCCAGGGTCTGCCCATGACTCCTATATCCTGCAGAACTCGGCAGTGTTCGGCCAGTTTGAGACTGGTCAATATGAGGACTACGTCCTGCTGGGTGGGTATTCAACGTGTATGACATGCACCTACTGTAGGTGGTTGTCTATACACCATTGTCACCATTGTCCACTGCATGCCTGACAATGCGGTGTTATTTCTGGGTGCAGACTATTGGGTGTGGCACACTACCTCATGCCGTGTCACTGGTGTTTTGGTCACAGACATATGTGCAATGACACCCATCTCTCTGTCTACCATGTGTGTTTGTTTGCTCTCACATGTGTGTCCCAGTGGCCATGTGGTGTCACCTTTTCCGTGGCCTTGCCCTTTTTTATTCTGAGTTACTGTGTCCAGGGGCACCCGTGCTGCATATGATGTGTCCCCTCCATGCCTGTGAGCTACACCTGCAACTTGCCCATGGCCTCCACATCTGGGCATGGGCATACTGCACTGGCAGTTGTACACATGTCTCCCAGTGGGGTCAGTCACTTGGGCAGCCCATATGTTGCATGGTTGTACGTGTGCCATCCTGTTGGGGGGGGTGGGGTCACAGACACATCCTCGTGGTGGTCATTCTGTATGCGCGACCTTCTCTCTCTGGCCATGCTGGGGGCTACACGTGAAATGTGCTTTGGGCGCTTCAGCTATGACTCATGTCTGCTGCATGTCTGGGCACCTTCTTCGGTGTCCCCTGCCACCACCGCCTGTTGCTTCCCCCACCCCACCCCCGCAATGTATCCCAGTGGCCTATGCTGTGTGTGCACCAGATCAGGCCAGCCACCTACTTGCACACCTGTGCATCCCTGCACCCCCGGGTGTGTTTTCCCACTGTCGGACATCTTGGCTCACAGCTCCCACCACTGCTCTCTTTCGGCACAGTTTTGGCACATGTCCTGTGACACGGTAACATGGGTGTGCACTGCCCCTATCGGCATGTCATGGTCATTTGCCTCTGGCCTCGGCAGCCTCTGATGCACTACCACTGTGTGCACTGCTTTTGCCTCATATCTGTGTGCACGGCCTCTCGGCTGTGCAGTTCTGTATTGCTACGTCTGTCATTCCATTGGTGCCTCAGCACGCATGTAACTTTGCACCATTGTTTTCTGCAGGTGATGCAGGATATGGGTGTCGCACCTGGCTGCTTACCCCTGTGCATCTCCCTCGGCCAGGTGCAGAGATACGGTACAATGAGGCCCATGCCTCCAGTCGCTCAGTGATTGAGCGCACCTTTGGCGTTCTCAAAAGTCGCTTCAGGTGTCTGGATAGGACTGGCGGGGCCTTACAGTACGGACCCTTGACTGTGGCAAAGATCATCATAGCCTGTTGCATCCTCCACAACATTGCTCTCAGGCACAATGTTCCAGTCGATATTAATGAGGATCTCGGGGTGGATCCTGTGTGCCCTCCTGCACCTGGCCATGGTGACACACGTGCGGGGATGGCAGCCAGGCAACATCTGATCGAGGAGCTCTTTTCCTGTAAGTTATGGGTGTGCTGGTGACGTGTCTCTGGGTTAGCCATGTGTTAGCTGGTGTACGGATTGTGCAGCACTGCCATCTCATGTCTCCATATCTCTGTCATGTTCTTGGATCCACAGGATGAGCTTCTGTGTTCCGGGCCCACAGGGATTGGCTGACTATGCTGCCCTAAGCTGTGCTGCATGTGGGGAGTGTGTGTTCATATATGCACCATTCCTGTTGACTCGGGTGAGTTGGCAGATAGTGAGGATTGCATTGCTGTCATCACGGTTAGACACATATATGTTGTTTTCTCTCCACTGCTCCTATGGTGATGCACATGTCTTTGGACCACTGCTCCATCACCCTTAGCTTCCATCTGTCACACATGTGGCCATTACCTGTTCACATCTTGGGAGTCTTCATGGTGTATCTTAGACACATATTGTGAGGCTGTGTGTGTACTCGGGCACAGGACATTGTATTGTTGGAGGGTATGTTGAACAGCCACTGCCATTGAGTCATTTGAATGATTTGTGCCACTCATGCATGTACTGTGATGTGTGTCTCCATTTGTCGTTCAGTGTTGGGGGTCCTGCCATCTGAACCTTCTGGCATGCATACCTTGTCACACAGTGTATGTTACTGTTTCTGCTTGACCTGTCTACCTGACCGGCAATTCTGCGCTACCCTGCCTATCTGTGTTGTAGGGATGTGTTTGGCCACCTCTCCAATTATGTTCCCTCATCCCTCTGTTACCTTCTGCTTGTGGGCTAATGTACATTGTGCACATGTGTCATATATTTTTCTCAGATGTGTCACAGTTTTGCTGGTGGTCCAATGTACATCAATATTGTGTTTCCGCAAAACACAATGCACCGTGGACATGTTCCACTCACAGCTACCCATGCAGACGTGGTGATGTCCGCCGTCCATTGGTGTCTGCATCCGCTATTGGGGCTGTTTGTGCTCTTGCCTGACACGGACGTTCCCAGTGAGGCCACTGGTATACCTTTCAGGTGGGCCTCACCTTCCATCCTCACCACGTGCTGATGCTGCATTTGGCCTATTGCTATCAGGATGTCCTTCGTTGTTATCTCTGTGTGCCACCACTGCTGCACATGCTCTGGACCCCTGGGGTGTATGCGTGTCATGTGCATTTACATGAACATATTGGGATGGTGTCCTGGTCTTCAGGGACATCTCCTGCAGTGGTCCATGTGCACTGTGCTCAGTGTTGTGGCCATGTCATGTGGTGCTATCTATGCATTCTGGGTGTTGCTGTTTTTATGTGTGTGTCTCCTTTCTGTCCTCCAGGGGTCGTGGGTGGGTGTGCCATTCCCTTACCTGATATCTGCATCTTTTCACACAGGACACTGACAACAATGTTGACACGTGCTCCACTGCATCTGGTGATCCCGTCATCCATATGTGCTTGGCCACTGCACCCATGTGAGCGTGTTCCTGGATGTTGGTGACACAGGGAGATAGTCCTCTGCACTTTGGACACAGGCCTTTTTCTCTGACTCATTGCTGGCCTATTGTTACTGTTCCTGCGGTGACCTGCCTGCCGTTGCTGCCATGACCTGTTTGGGTGTTTCTTTTTTTGCAGTAGGGGGGTGATGAGCTGTACATGGGTTGGTGATTTTTGACCCGTCACTGTTGGCATGGCATGTGGCCTTGTCACTCTGCATGCTTTCACCAGAGTCTTTTGTTTGCTGGGGATGGTGTCTGCTGTGCATACAGTGAGTGCATACACTGTGCGGACATGTCATGATGAGACCCTCCACCTCACATATTACTGTCTGTTTGCAAAGTCTGCTGAGTTAGGGCTTTGGATTTTGGGTGGCACCAGCGGGGGGGTGGTCAGGGTGTGTAGGCTCCACGGGCAGAAACAGGTGGGTGGCGTCGCAACGTGGGTTGGGTGTGTCCTTGCGACATTGGCTGCCACACAGGCCCCATGTCGTTCTTCACGTCATATGGTGCACCGGAATGCAGAATATGCTTTCTGCTTGGGTCCGGTGATTGACTGTTGGGGACAGATGTTTGCACCTTCGTTGTTTTGGATATTTGGTGGTTTGGTCACCCCATTTCATTGCCACTCGTGTGCTTGACGTTTTGGGTGACACCTGGCAGTTGTCTTTTCCTTCCTTGTTTGCTGCTTACTTGGCCATATGATGTGTGCAGCCCATTCACATCTCCGCCCACCCATCCATGGTTGAGCTGTTCATGTCCGTGTGGTATGTTTGCTGCCCCTGTGCCACATTGTCTGGACTAATTGTAGTTCTCCTCCTGGAGTGGTGCATGTGCTGGGCTACCTGTGTATTGGTGCTGCTGATGTTGGTTGGCCTGGGCCTCATCCCTGATCTTGTTGGTCATTAACATGCTCCTCTTTCAGTCCATTGCCCTTTCCACAGCCCATCCACATGGCCCTCCATTGGCCTAACCCTTTCCACCCCTCATGTGTCACTCCCCTGATCAGTTGCATGTTGTTTACACTGCATTATATTTCCTGGTGTGTGTGTGTGTGGACCTGTTCATATGTGTCTTCCATCCCACCTGTGGACTGTGTTGTTGGCTGTGGACCCCTCCTCCACATGTGTACTGCATCTTGGCTACGCTCTGTGGTTCCATCGCCTGACACGCAGCTGTGGTTTTGGATGTTGACATGCTGTGATCCTGTCTGCATCCATTTCTGTGTGCCTCAGGGTGTTGTTGTGGTCATTTTTTTTCTGCAGTGCTTTCCATCCTAGTGGTCATAGCTTTGCACTCTCTCTGTTCCCGTTTTTATGTTTTTCCTGCACTGGTACCTGTGGTCGCTGTAACACTCATTTCTTGGCTTCTACGTCCTGACCACTCATATTATCCTAATCACATTTGCTGTCCATACTTTGGTCCATCTATCTGCATCATTGTGGTGTGAGATGTCCTGTATGTTCTGTGGACTGTTGCCCCGTATCCTACCCTGCTACCCTTGTCTGCATAGCATCTCTTTTTGCTTGTTGGTCCCGTGCCTGTTCTGCATTTTCGACTCACTCCTCTGGCCACCTCACCCTCCACTTAGGGACACATATTCTCCTCACCTGCCACACACTGTTTTTCCGGTACTCCAGGGTGCCAACACCCTTTGCTGTGATGCTGTTGCCACCGCCATGTTTGTCTGCACTGCTGCCAGACACGTGTGATGCTGTCAGGGATGAGGGTCCGTTAACTCCCTACTCGCCCTCCATCTGTCGCCTGTTCATTGTCTTTACTGAGGGGTTCTAGGTGGTGTTTGTACTACATCTGTCTCTGTTCCACGCAGGTCCTGCAGGCCCTCCATGAACACCTTGCAGCCCCTAGGGCACACTGACCTTGGCAAACATACCATTTGTGGAGCACCGTGCCATATTGTTCTATGGGCCACGGTTCCATCAGCACTCTCCTATCCCTATGTACCTCATATTGCACTTAGCTTTGGACACCTGTCTTGACACCGTACTGGTACACCTTTTCAGGCTTCTTCTTGGGCACACTGTTGGGCTACTGTCTTTTGCTGCTCTATGGCAGTGGCGCACATATTAATTTCTCCCTTCCGGGCCAGGCGCTGTGGGGGTGCCTACCCCCTCCTATGGTCATCTCGGGACTGCTGCTGTGCATGTGCAGTGCACCATGGGTACTGTTGCATACACCCATATCCTTAGCATCCCGGCAGGCACCTTGGGTGAAGACATGGCGCCCCTCGGTGCACAGTCAGGGGGTTGTGGTTCAGGTGTTACGGACATCTGCATTTTCTTGCGCACACTAACCATAGTATGTTTGTTTTTGCTTTTGCTTTTGCCAGTGACATTCAGTTTTGGAAAGGGGTCTGTGATGTTATTGGGCCTTATATATTTGGTAATGATCATGGCCTTGGTCTTGATTGTGTTTGCCATATGCCCTTGTTTGCTGAGACCTTGCTTTGTTTCCTTGTCAGGCATCCCTTGTATGTACATAGTGCAACTTCTGTGGTTCTGGTGTGGGTGTTTGGGTCATTTGACAGTTCTGCTCCAGTAGCTGGCCACCTCATTATTGGGACTGTGTTATTTGCACTAGCAATATGAGCAAATAGTTACTTCCATGCCTGGGGGGGCCCCTAGGTCATGGGTTTCAGCACACAGTGGATCATTTGGCGCCCCTTGCAGGGGAATTTTGTTATCTTGCTTTACATTGGTGCTGACAGCAGCAACACCCTCACACTGCAGACTCCTCACAGTGATTCATCAGGGACCCTATAACATGCCCTATGGGGCGCTTTGTGACACGCCCTATAGGGTGCTCTGGCAGACACTGCACATTAACCTTTGCCCTCTGGTGTGGCTTTTAGGGTGCCCTATATGACACCTTTGGGTTATATCCCTGTGAGTGGGTGTTTGCCAGCAGAACTTGTTGGACGTACAAAACAGACTACCTATGACATTACTGATCTAGTGTGGGGGTCATGACGCACACTCATCCACAGATACGCCCACCTGGCAGGGACACATTCACTTAGTACAGGGCCCATAGTTGGGCAAAACAATGCATGTCCTGGTGGTGTTTGCTGCCTTGTTTCAAGCACAGTTTGATGTTGTCTTTCCTTTATTAAATGAATTGTGTATATATTTGACTTTGTACGTTTCACACACCCGGTTCTGGCTGCAGATTCACACTGTTTTCTACCTTTGGGGTCTGAGGCTCTCTTGATTAAATGGCCACTCCCAATGAGGGGAGGTGGGCATTTTTTCCCACCTCTCAGGTTGTTTGTGTCTGACAAAAACATGGGGTTATTTATGGTTTAAACAGAGTGGTGACTGGTTCTACATATGAGTGACTTCTATTTGTGGAGGGTACTGTTGCAGGCAGTTTTGGTCCTTGGGCACACAGGGGGAATTGAACTCACAGACCTTGCACTACCTGACAGTGTCTTACCCATTGTGCTATGGATCAGGCTGCCTTAAAGGACACCTTTTCTAGCTTCTTATGGGGCACCCTGTTGGGATACTGTCTGTTGCTACTATGTGACAGTGACGCACACAGTCATTTCACCTTACCATACCAGGGGGCTATGTGGGTACGTACCCCTTCTTGTGTTCATCTCTGGACTACTGGTCTGCATGTGCAGTGCACCATGGGTATGCCTGCATTGGTACAGATCCTAGCCAACACAGCAGGCAGTTAGGGTGGTGTCCTGCTGCCCTTCAGTAGCCAGCCAGGGGGTTGTTAGCAGCTATGGGGCTGCAGGCCAGTGGTTCCTTCATTGCCTGTGGAGCCAGTAGTCATGGGTTCAGACCCACAGTGGACTCCTTTTATAGGGCTGTCTGCTGCGTTATATTTTTAATACACATGACTGCTACCAGCGACAGCCCCTCAGTGTAATATAACCTTACAGAGCCTCATAGGGCGCACCATGTGTCACCTTATCTGGCTCCCTTTACGTTCCCTTATAGGATGTTCTATGGGGGACATTTTGATGTGCCTCAGCGGACAGTCCACTTTATCATGTAGCCTATGGTGTGCGTTATGGGGTGCCTTCTGCGGCACCTTCGGGTACACCACTGTGTGGGGGTGTTTGCTGGCAACCCTACAAAAAAAACAAAACATATACATGCCCCCTCACTCACTATATAATGTACAGGATGCTGCTTCAGCCAGCCTTATGCATCTGGCACCCTGGGGACTCGAACCCATTATGCCTGTATCAGCAGTCAGTGCAGTAACCATTGTGCTACAGCTCTGTATCGGTGATGTATGTCTGGGTGGCTTCTTATGCTTAACGCGTGGTGACGCACCACGGCGCCCTGTAACGCTCGTTAGTTTTTGGAATGCGCGTTAGGTGTTATGATGTCCCGCCCATCTCCTTATTTGGGGTTTTGATTATTACCGCGGCTCCTAACGCGAACTGCACTAACGCGGTTTAGTAAACATACCCCTAAGTAACTTACAGTTATCTAAACCTATTTTCTAAAGTCTACAAATACTTTTATTTGCAAAATAGTAGCTATTAACATAAGAACATAAGATATGCCATACTGGGTCAGACCAAGGTCCATCAAGCCCAGTATCCTGTTTCCAACAGTGGCCAATCTAGGTCATACGTACCTAGCAGTTTCCCCAAAAGACACAGGTTCCGCAGTGCTTGTACTGGGTCAAGAATTGATATCCTGGGTCCCTTCTTAATAATGGTTTATGGAGCTTTCCTCCAGGAACTTGTCCAAACCTTTTTTAAACCCAGCTACACTAACAGCCTTTACTACATCCTCCGGTAACAAATTCCAGAGTTTGATTACACGTTGAGTGAAAAAATATTTTCTTTTATTAGTCTTAAATAGTTTACCCTGTAGCTTCATTGCATGTCCCCTAGTCTTTCTATATTCTGATAACTTAAACAATCGATCTACGTTTACCTGTTCCACTCCGTTCATTAATTTATAGACTTCTATCATATCTCCCCTCGGCCGTCTCTTTTCCAGGTTAAAGAGCCCTAAACCTTTTAGCCTTTCTTCATAGGAGTATCCTTCCATCCCCTTTACCATTTTGGTGGCTCTTCTCTGAACCTTTTCTAATAACGCTATATCCTTTTTAAGATACAGCGACCAGAATTGCACACAATATTCAAGGTGCGGTCTCACCATGGAACAATATAGAGGCATTATAATATGTTTTGTTTTATTTTCCATTCCTTTCCTTATGATACCTAGCATTCTATTTGCTCTCTTGGCTGCCGCTGCACACTGGACGGAGGGTTTTAACATGTTATCCACAATGACGTCTAAATCTTTTTCCTGGGTGGTGGTTCCTAATGTGGAACCTTGCATTGTGTAACCATAGTTTGGGTTGTTCTTCCCTAGGTGCATAACTTTGCACTTGTCCACATTAAATTTCATCTGCCATTTTGATGCCCAGTCTTCTAATTTATCAAGATCCTCTTGCAATTTTCCACAATCCTCTTGGGTTTTAACAACTTTACAGCATTATAAGCTACTTACTATTTTTTATGATATTTTTATGTTGAGCCACCAGTACCGTCAAAAGCAGAAAACTTAGAATACCTATTAAACTAACTAGATCTCAGATAAAAAATCTGTATATAACGTTTTTTGACATAACGATAATAGCTAAACATAATTCCATTGAATTTATAACCATTAATTAGTAAACAGTTGAGTAGTAAGTATGGAAACCTTATGTATGTAAAACATATGCTGGTCCAAAACGGGTTAAGATCTTAACATTTATTCATCAAGTATTGAACTATGCAGTTCCATCTTGTCTTTCAGTAGTTCTGACATGTACAGGTGTTACAATTGAAGGATAATAGTCTACTGAATGTCCCATCTGAGGCCCCCAATGTGCTCTCCATCGCCGGCCCTGCCTGAGCTCTTCGTGCTGGATAGAGCTGCAGGGAACCGGTCCAAGCCAGCATCGCCCTGCCCAATCGGGGCAGCCTGCAGACAACTTAAAAGAAGCGCCATCGGGGGCAAGTAAGCAGAGGCCCCAACGTGCTCTCCATCGCCGGCCCTGCCTGAGCTCTCCGTGCCGGATAGAGCTGCAGGGAACCAGTCCAAGCCAGCATCGCCCTGCCCAATCGGGGCAGCCCACAGACAACTTAAAAGAAGCGCCATCGGGCACATGAAAGCAGAGGCCCCCAATGTGCTCTCCATCGCCGGCCCTGCCTGAGCTCTCCGTGCCAGATAGAGCTGCAGGGAACTGGTCCAAGCCAGCATCGCCCTACCCAATCGAGGCAGCCCGCAGTCAACTTAAAAGAAGCGCCATTGGGCGCACGGAAGCAGAGGCCCCCAACGTGCTCTCCATCGCTGGCCCTGCCTGAGCACTCTGTGCCAGATAGAGCTGCAGGGAACCGGTCCCAGCCAGCATCACCCTGCCCAATTGGGGCAGCCCACAGACAACTTAAAAAAGTGCCATCTGGTGCATCCATGCCAGGCAGGCCTGCGCCTGAGGGCCTCGCCAGAGGGTCCTTTGGCGTGGCCCTTAGGCAGAGGCCAAACCCTGAGGCCACACACTGCCACCGGAGAAACCGAAACAGCCAGCACGAGCCAGACGCAGATGCAAGTAAGACACACTGACCAATGATTTAAAACTCGAAACACCATTTGAACACTGACCAAACAAACTGAGGATAGTATATATTTTTCACATACATAGGCAGCATGCATGATTTAGCCGCCTGTATTCACTGCCTAGATAATGTATGTCTTACCTCCCTATATCAGATATACCTGAAAATCCTCTATACAGAATGTTTGATCTATTACTTAGATAGCGTGCCTGATGCCCACATAATAGCTGTCTGACTAGATAGAGTGCCTGATTTATCACAATATCTACCTGACTAGTTAGAGTGCCTGACATATCTGCCTGCATAACAGCTATATGTCCTACTAACCTAGACAGCGTGCCGATCTATCTGCCTGCCTGTATCACATCAAACACCCTCTCCAACTCATAGAGTGCCTGATTTATCTGCCTGCATAACAGCTGTATGAGTTACTTGCCTAGATAGCGTGCCAGATTTATCTGTTTGCATAATAGTAGTATGATGTAATTGCCTAGTTAACATGTCGATCTACCTGACTTCCTGTACCACATCAAATAGCCTCTCTAACTCACCTATTTGCAGTAGATTAGACAGCCCGCCTGTCCACCTCCCATCTAGGGAACAGACAAAGATGCACCCCATTATAGCAATAGCCAGTCTCTACCTCCTTGCTGGGCTACCCGTCAGCTCCACTGCCCTTAAACCAGCCTACAACACCATACCAATCCTAAGGAGCAATAGGAAGAGATGGGCAGGAAACTCCCACCACGCTTCTTCAGAAACCAACCATAAACTCCACCACCACACACTGCACATCACTCTACAACACACCAAAAAGCTCCGCATTGAGAAACATCCGCACCCCCACACGCTGAAATGCGCCCTTATCAATGCCCGCTCAATCCGCAAAAAATGGCCAGTCGTCACAGAATTGATAACACTCCATGAACTGGACATCCTAATGATCACAGAGAAATGGCTGTCCGAATGCGACACTGCTCTCCTTAACCTGATGCTACCCCACAACTTCTCGCTACACTCCTGCCACAGAGCAAATCTGAGAGGCGGTGGAACGCTCATCCTCTCCAAAACAGAGTTACAATTCCAACTGATTAACACCTCCAGTTCAACCCACCTAGACACAGTCACCATAGCCAACAATCAGTGCACAGTCAACCTACTCTACTGAGCCTCGGTTGCCTCTCCAGACGACCTCTCGACAATAATTGAACTTGCCTGCAACACCAGTAGGTCACGATCCCCAAATTGGATACTAGGTGATTTCAACTTGCCTTCTCTTCAAGATACCCAAGCCATAGCCTTCCTCGAAGCCCTCGATGGGTTAGGATACAAACAATTAGTCAACGCACCTACCCACATCAGAGGAAATTAATTGGACCTGATCTTCACACCACAAGCAGCTGTCGGACTGAACCATGACCTGGAGATGTCTATAACCCCAGTGCCATGGTCCGACCACAGCCTGATTAGATTCCAAATGACCACCCACTGCCAAGACCATAGCAACACCAGCAGAGATAATCGCCCTTCAAATCCCGCAACCAGAAGATTCCAACCTTTTGTCAAAGAAGTAATACTGGAGGAAGTCATGCCACTTCTCAATGCAACGGCCCCTAACCTCAAGGAAATGATCACTAGCTGGGACAATAGCCTCAGCACCAGCGCTCAGCTCTCAACCATGAACAAACCCCTAAGGAGACGCGTGCCAGCACCATGGTACTCCACTGAACTGCGTTCATCACTCCTCCACCTCCGCAAGCTAGAGAGACGATGGCACCGTTCTAGATCCACCGAAGCACAGAGCGCAATATAACTTACACCTAGGAAAGCACTGCGAAGCAATTATAGAACGAAGGAAGCAATTCCACACAGACCTCCTAAAGTGCTCGCTGAGCAAACCACACGACCTCTTCAATATAGTGAAGTCATTAACAAGGGAACCAGCCTCGCAGCAGTCACTCTTGCCACAACCACAAGACTATGCCGAATACCTCCAATCAAAGATGCAACAGACCGACAAGACCAGCAGACCCAAAAACATCCTGTTGTTGCTGTTAAGTGCAGTCGAGTCGGAGTCGACTCATGGCGACCCTCTGGATAGCTATCCTAAATTATGTTCGGTCTTCAGTCAGGTGGCTTATTGTTGACAGACTGGTACCCGTAGCTGCTGTTATTGTATCGATCCATCTTATTGCTGGCCTTCCTCTTTTGTGTTGACCTTCTATCTTGCCAAGCATGATGTCTTTCTCTAATGATCTCTCTCTCCGCATGATGTGTCCAAAGTATGAAAGTTGAAGTCTTGTCATCTGAGCTTCTAAAGAAAGCTTAGGTTTGATCTCCTCTAGTACAGACTGGTTTGTTCTTCGGGCAGTCCATGGTATACACAGTATTCGCCGCCAGCACCATAATTCAAAGGCATCAATTTTCTTCCTGTCTATCTTTTTCACTGCCAAGCTTTCACATCCATATGATGTTATTGAAAATACCATGGCTTGAACAAGTCGAATCTTTATATGGAGAGAGACATCTCTGCTCTTGAGAATCTTATCTAGGTCTTTCATAGCCATTCTGCCAAGAGCAATGCGTCGTCTGATTTCTTGACTGCTTGTTGCCTCTTTATTGATAGTTGATCCAAGTAGGTTAAAGTTATTCATGATTTCAATTTCTTCTCCTTCGACGATGAACCTGTTTATTATGCCACTTGTCATGATCTTTGTCTTCTTTACATTAAGGTGCAGGCCCAATTTGAGACTATGTTCTTTGATTGTGAGAAGCAAATGTTTCAGATCATCTTCAGTTTCTGCCAGTAATGTGGTATCATCAGCATAGCGAAGGTTGTTGATGAGTCTTCCACCAATCTTCACACCTCTGTTGTCTTCATACAATCCTGCTTCTCTGATGATTTGTTCTGCATATAAATTAAACAGGTAGGGGGAAAGTATGCAGCCTTGTCTTACACCTTTGCTTATTTTAAACCATTCTGTTTCTCCTTGTTCTGTTCGAACTGTTGCTTCTTGATCAATGTACAGATTGTGCAAGAGAACGATCAGGTGTTCTGGTATACCCATGCTTCTTAATGTGGCCCAGAGTTTCTCATGGTTTACACAGTCAAAAGCTTTGCTATAGTCGATAAAGCACAAATGGGTATCCTTTTGGTATTCTTTAGTCTTTTCAAGGATCCATCTCACATCCGCAATGATGTCTCTCGTTCCTCGCCCTTTTCTGAACCCTGCTTGCACTCCAGGTAGTTCTTGTTCCAGGTATGATTGTAGTCTCTTTTGAATAATCTTCAGTAGAATCTTGCTGGCATGTGGGATCAGAGCGATTGTGCGATAATTTCCACAGTCAGTTGGATCACCTTTCTTTAGTATTGGTATAAACACAGATCTTTTCCAGTCAGTTGGCCATGATGCTGTCTTCCATATTTCTTGGCAGAGCCTTGTAAGTATGGTAACTGCTGCATCAGATTGCTGTAATACTTCTATGGGAATGCAATCAATGCCTGGTGCTTTGTTCTTTGATAAGGCTTTCAATGCTGCTTCAACTTCTTCTTTCATCACCAATGGTTCCAGATCATAAGGTACAGGTTGAAACGGCTGTTGGTCCACTTGATCTTTATCATATAAAAACTCTGTATATTCCTTCCATCTTTTCTTGATCTTCTCAGCATCATTCAACATAGAACCTTGAGCATCTTGTAACATTCCAATTCGAGGCTGGAACTTTTTCTTTAACTCTCGTAGCTTTAGGAAAGCTGATCTTGTTCTTCCTCTAATAGTTTCTGCTTCTATTTCCTTGCATGCGTCATTGTAGTACTTTTCCTTGTCCTGTCTTGCTGCATGTTGGAAATCTCTGTTGAGTTCTGTGATTGTCTTTCTTTCTCCTCTGGCTTTAACTTCTCTGCATTTCTGGGAAATTTTCAGAGTTTCTTCCGTCATCCATTTTGGCCATTTTTTCTTTTTTACCTTTTGTAGAGACTTCTCGCTTTCTTCCAACACAACCTTCTTGATGTCATTCCATAACTCTTCTGGAACTCTATCATTTGTATCTAAAGCAGCAAATCGATTTTGCAGGCAGTCTTTAAATTCCAGTGGTATATTCTCAAGGTCATATTTTGCTGCATTCATGAGTGTTTTGCTCTTTTTCAGCTTTAGCTTGAGTTTGCATACTAGTAGTTGATGATCTGTACCACAGTCAGCTTCAGGTTTTGTCTTTGTTGATGTTATAGAGCTTTTCCATCGTTGAATTCCACAGATGTAGTCAATTTGATTTTTATACAATCCATTGGGTGAAGTCCATGTGTACAGTCGCCGCTTGTGTTGCTGGAAGAAGGTGTTCGAGATGAATAGATCGTTGGTCTTGCAGAATTCTATCAGTCTTTCTCCAGCTTCATTTCTGTTGCCAAGTCCATATTTTCCAACTACTTTGTCTTCTTCTTTGTTGCCAACCTTTGCGTTCCAATCACCCATGACTATCAGGATATCCTGTTTGCATGTTCTGTCAATTTCAGCTTGTACTTGTTCATAGAACTCTTCAATTTCATTCTCTTCAGCTGTTGTTGGGGCATATACTTGAATTATAGTTGTGTTGATAGGCATTCCTCGTAGACGAATAGAGATTACGCGTTCGCTGACTGCATTGTATTTCATTACAGTTCTTGCAAGTTTCTTCTTTATTATAAATGCAACACCATCTCTTCTTTGTCTTTCATTTCCAGCATAGTAGACCATGTGATCATCTGATGCAAAGTGCCTGATGCCAGTCCATTTCAGTTCGCTGACACCCAACAGATCAAGTTGTACACGTTCCATTTCATTCTTGACCACCTCCAACTTCCCTTGGTTCATGCTTCGTACGTTCCATGTTCCAATGTGTAAGACATCTTTACAGCTTATGACTCTCATTTCATGCGCAGCTACATCAGCAGTCAGACGTCCCGAAGGCTTTGATCCAACCACATCATAAATGCTGGCTTTACTCTGAAAAGTCTTCAGCTCTTCCCCAGTAGCTAGTTGAGTGCCTTCCAACCTGGGGGTCTCATCTTCCAGCACTACAGCACAATTTGTTTTATTGTAACTATCCATTGGGTTTTCATGGCAAGATACAGAAGTAGATTGCCGGGCCTTTCTTCCGCGCAGTTTAAGTTTGGTGTTGTTGCCGTTGTCACAGAAATGTGATCCTCCGCCGTCAACACTATCCCATTCTGCTGCTGCCCAGATGGGTGGTTTGTCTTGGTCTGGCATCTCAGCTGAGACCTGTCCATCTTGGGAGACCCTGCCAGTAGTTAAACTACCGATAGTTTAGCTCTCAGCATCACTGATTCACACAAGCCCTCACAGCACGACAAGCTGCAAATCTACCCCTACACAAATCACCCCACCCAACACCACTGACCAAATTCACCACCCTGTCAAAGAGGGAAATTGAGGACACCATCGCCTCCATCAACACCACCACTGCACCAAACGACCCCTGCCCCGCATTTTGGGTAAAAGAATTGCACTGTGATCTCAGCCAATTCCTTAACACACTCATTGATCAATCCTTTGAACTGGTTCATTCCCTCAAAGGCTGAAGCATACATCCATCAGATCCTTGCTGAAAAACAACAAACTGGACCCCCTAAAAGTTGAATCCTTCAGACCCATATCAAGCATCCCACTTCTCGCCAAGATAATAGAAAAGGTAGTCCAATGCCAAATACCACATCATATAGAGACTCATGCCCCCTTGGACTCAAGTCAGCATGGTTTCAGGGAGGCTCATGGCGTGGAAACCCTCTTCACCACCCTATTCAATACTATAATTTCTGGAATCGACAACATCCGACAAGGTTTCGCCCTGATCTTCTTGGATATTGCAGCGGCTTTTGACTCCGTAAGTCACGAGATACTACTGGAACGACTCGAGGGAAAGGGAATACAAGACGCAGCACTAGGTTGGTGCAAATCCTACCTGACCAACAGATGGCAGCATGTAAGAGCCGGCACCATGACCTCGGAACCGTTCCCACAAAAACAGGGTGTTCCACAAGGGTCCTCATTATCAGCATTGATGTTCAACATTTATATGCAGCCTATATGCTCCTTGATTCGCTCATTCAACGTTGACTGCCTGGTTTACGCAGATGATGTCCTACTTTACATGCCGTTTGCAATCGATCAACCAGACTTTTCCCCACTGACTGGCTGTTTCGACGCAATAGCCGAATAGCTCCATTCCCAAAATCTCCGAATAAACCACAACAAGACAGACGTCCTTTTCATCACGAGAAACCAAAGCATCACCCCTCCCGCCTCCTTAAAGGTGAAGAATGCTGAGCTGATAGCAAAGCCCACAATCCGATATCTAGGAGTCACTCTAGACCAACGGCTGGACATGAAAACCCGCATAAAAAACACAGTAAAGAAAATATACCACAAAGTATAGACATTGTGACACCTATGGCCCCTGCTGGACCCCAAAGACTTCCGAACAATCTATCAAGCACTAGTGATCCCACATTTCGATTATGCCAATGCAATACTGTATGGCCTCCCGCAAACATCACTGAACCCCCTTCAGCTGGCGATGAATGCGGCTGCCAGGACTTTATACAGAGTCTCAAGGAAGGACCACATCACGCCAATCCTAAAGAAACTCCACTGGCTACTAGTCCAAGGCAGACTATATTTTAAGATATTAGTAATTGCCTTCAAGGCCATAAACAATCAACCCTCTACTTCCATCACCGAGTTAATCCATCTCACACCCAATAACAGGTCCAGAAGATCCACAGCTATCAACACGCTGATTATCCCTAAGGAGACAATAAAATGCACCCACATGACATCTAATAGAGCTTTTATGTTCTACGCACCTAGATGCTGGAATGCCCTCCCTACGACCATCCGAGCAATCACCGATCTGACCCATTTCAGGAAGGCACTCAAGCACCACCTATTCACACGACATTACCCAGACAACAGCCCCATAGGTCAGCTAGAAAACATGTCCACCATGCACCAAGACCCCCACAACAGCACACCTAACACACCAGAGAGCAGCCAGCCCCAAGGCTGCAACCTCAAGTAAGCAGGTTCTTCGCACAGCACAGTCACTATTGTACATAATGTAAATAAGTATAGACAGTTTACCCCAGTTCTAGCCAAGTTATAATTTCCTGTTTTATTGTAAATACCATGCAGCCACGACTGCATTGTATAAGTTTCGGTTGAATGTACACCACACTGATATTGAATAGCGCGGTATAGAAAATAAATAAATAAATAAAACTTTACAACAAGAGTATCTGGATGAGCTTTGGTTGAGGGCATCCTCTATAGCAGGCCCTTCTTTATGGAATAAGGTGCCTGTTGAATTGAGAACAATAGAAAATGTTTTGGTTTTTCAAAAACGACTCAAAGCCTATTTTTCAAATTGTGCCTTTTACGAGTTTATTTTATGCCATTATTGTATTTTATTTTTTGTAGTGATTTTGATTGTTTTATGTATTATGTGTTTCAATTATATATGGTTTTTGCAACTCCAGCAATGTTATTCTCCTGCATTCTGTTTGTCCATAATATGCTGAAAGCCTATGGTCCAATATCCATTTATTGCATCAATGTGGAAGCCATTAACCAGACTGAATAACTTTTTTCTTGCTTTTATGCTTCTAGCACTGCACTTTAAGCTCCAATCCTCCAATGATGTCATTTACCTGCATCCTGTATACCCAGAAGATTTCAGATGTCTACAGCATACCATTGCAGGCACATCAACAAAGGGGTGCATCAAATGGGCATGTCCCTTTGTTCAACCCTTCACGTGGCCCATCAACTATAGTATTTAATTATAAGTATCATCCATTCCTGTCATCACAGGGAGGGATATCTTTGGGGGTTCTAATCCTATTTATAATTTTTTTTCATAACCGTGGGTGACAAGCAACGGGCCATCTTGCTAATGTGACCCCAGCTAATATTATAATTTGGTTGATGAAAAATCAGCTTTAGTGAAATAAAGCTGGCTTAGATATTCTGGGTATTCAAGAATCATGGCTCTTGGATTCTGAAGTAGCTGTTTGTTCTGAAATCTATCCTTTGGGTTTTATGCTAGTGCATCAGTCTAGATCTAGAGCAAGGGGTGTGGTGTTCCTTAATTGCACACTCTCGTAATCTATGCTAAAATGAAATTAGTTTTTCTCATGATCGTCAACAGTATTATATAATGGATGCTGGAGTATATGGTTTGTATGCATCCCACTGAGTATTTGATCACTTTGGATTTAACTTTAGCAAATCTTATTGTTATAAGCGACTTTAACTTGCATATTAATACCTCTGTGAGTGTGAATGCAATATTTGACTTCATGACATTAATGTCTGCCCTGGATTATATCTAGGTAGTATATGCAACAAAGCAAAATCAAGGTCATACAATATATTTGACTTAGTTTTTATTTCTTCTGTCCATTTTAATTCAGTATTGGTTGCCACAATAAAGAATTTCCCTGTTACCATGGACAGCTCATCATATGAATTCAATTGTAGTTAAATTACTACAAAAGGTTCCTCCAGATGCTTTGGTTCCATGACATTATTGAGCTACAGTAGATCAAGAAGTGCCGGAGAAGTACCTGGCCATATAAAAAAGGAGGCCTAAGCAATTTATCATCTGAAAACATAGTGACTTGATAGTTTTCTGTTATACAACAATTTATCAAGAAATCTAATGATCATGCTAGTGTTGGGATAAGTCCGTGTAAATGTAGTACCCTCTACTTTATTAGACTTAGGGGAAAAGAGAAGACTAATGCGATGCCCAGAAAGGAAATGGTGCTGCTCTAAATTAGAAATGGACAGAAGTGACTATTTGTCTGCTACGATGAAGCATAAATCTCTGACAGATGCAGTAAAAAAAAAAAAAAAAAAGCTTATTACACTGAAAGAATTAATAAATTGCTATCCTGTGAAGGAGCTCCAACATGTTTCTAATTCTCTTTCGGATTTTACTGTCACTGGAGCACTAACAACACACACCTTCACATTCCCTTTTCAGCAGAAAAGAGCTGCAATTATAATTTCACCATTAAATAACAGTGGTGTCTCTATGCCACACGGAATGCTTCACATTTCATTCTTTGGGAACACTTCTCACCCATAACTAATACTCAAATAGTTGATATGATATGGAACTTGAACTGCTCTTCTAGTATCTGGATTTCGTTTCAGTCTTACCATTTAACTTTGCACATGAGGTGCTCAATAATTTTATGCAGTCCTCAATGAATGAGGCAGCGGTTCTTAAATCATTAAAATCTGCAAGTGTATGACCGGTCTTAAAGAAAATATCATTCAACCCTTTGGACTGTAGTAACTGCTGTCCCATTTCACGTATCTCCTTTTTGGGAAAAATACTGGAAAAAGTTTGTATACACACAGGTGTAGAATGTTTTGGATGAACATTATGGCCATCATTCTGGAACACGAGTTGCGGGGCTGCACGTTTCGCAGGGATATACAGTCTCACAATCTGCCTAGATTCTATTCCCCCACCAGCCCTCTCCATACGTCCTGTGCTTCAGGATGGGGAGAGCCGGCAGGAGGGGGCAGAGCAGAGGCAGGCCACCCGGCAGCATGAACAGGGCCGATTTAGGTCACGGCCTGTACATGCTGCCGGGCTCGTGGGGACGTGCTGCTTATACTACCTCCAAGGTAATATAAACAGAACTTTTTGCCCAATTGGGGCGGGGTCCAAGTGCAGGGGGGTCCCCGCTGCCCGATCCAGGCCATGGGAGGTCAGCCATGGGTTGGGCGGTGGGGTTTTGGGGGGCCAGAGCCACAGATGTCTGGGGCACCTGCGGGGAGGATGTCCCTGCAGGTGGAGAGGGAATGCCAGGCCGTCCTCGGACCCAATTCTGGCTCCCGTGGGAATGTTTTGTTTCCGTGGACCAGAATCTGGTTCTAATGGCCTAGTCCTCAGCAGGGACGTCCGGAAGGCCCAGACATTCCCCTCCTGGAATGGGGCTCCACATCTTCAATGTACATCAACATGGTTTTCACCCTGGACAGAAACCAGAGTATCTTTTTATGATACTATCTTACTGTTTCTGGACAAACTAAGTTGTACTGATGTTGTCTTATTTTTGTACTGTGCTTTTGACTCAGTAATCTATAAGATTATATTGCATAGGCTGAGAGGAGGGATTTGGACCACATATTGTAAATTGGTTTTCCTCTTTTTTTCTGAGCACTCTCAGTGTGTCAGTGGGATCTGATCAGAGGCTTGGTTTCTCCAAAATCATGATCTCCCGCAAGGCTCTGCATTGTCATCAGCATTGTTCAACTTATAAATGGTTCTTTTCTGTAAGCTGTTATGACATCTGGGGATAGATTTTTGATGGGATGCAGATGATGTAGTACTTTTGTCTCCATGTAGGAGTGACTTTGACATTAAGACCTTAAACTTAGTAATTCAGTTTTTTGTTATCTAAGCTTGGTTAGCTGAAAATAGTTTGGTTTTAAATCTGGCCAAATGAGAAGCATTTATAGGACACTGGCTGTCATATTTTGTTCTTCCTTGAGGTATATTGTTAAATGCATGTTTGTGCCCATACGATCAGAATGAAATATCTAAGGACACAGTTGGATGCCAACTTTCTTTATGCTCTTGTGGTAGGAGTCATGTGAGCTGGAAATTTTTAGTTTCAAATTATTTATTATAAAAAAAAAGGAAAGCAAAAACGAAATCCAGTGACTAAGTAACCAACACACATAGGCCGGCATTCTAAGACAGGTCATAGCGGGGCTGTATGTCTGGCTAGAATGTATAACCACCAAACAAGGACGGGACCATAAGCTGCCTCTCCTGCTCCCCACACATACAGGGCCATTGTGCAGGCAGCTCTGGATGGGGACAGGAGGGGTCGGCTGGAGGCGGAGCGAGGGTGGAGCATTGTGGCTGAACATATAGAGCCTATTCAGGTCAGTGCCCTGTACGTCTGCTGGCTGCCTGCTGCATGCCTGGTTTATTCCACCCTGAAGGCATCACAGCGATCTCAGTCCCCTGCCCCCCTACCCAAGTGTGCCATGGTGGGGGGTGCCCCTGGAGCTTGATTCAAGGCTTGGGGTACCCTTCTGGGGCCAGGCAGCAGTAAGAAGGGGCTTTTCTAGCACTGGGCCTTATGTTGCCCCTGCTGGACGTGCTGGTGCCATAGTGACAGGACACCGCTGCACTGGCACACCAGCAGGAGCATGGGGTGGCCTAGCCAGGCAGATCGCAGGACATCTCCGGCAGCAGCACTGGGGGAACACCAACCCGTCCAGGGGCCCTGATACTGCAACTTTGGGAATGTCTAGCTCCAGTGGTTGCAGAATCGGGTCCAGATTGGCCCCTTACATATTTTGGCCATTTGGACAGGCCAGACATCCCCCTGGCAAAATCAGGTTCATAGGCAATAGTATAATACACCATATCGCCATGGCTGCATCTAGTGCTCCAGGCATACAGACCACGCCCACATACACACTGGAATCAGCAGTCTCGGTCTCGATGCCATCAGCAGTAACCAGTCAACGTGGAGGTAAGCTCCTCCTATGTCGCCTACATCACCACTCTGCATCCTCCACTGCTTTAAATTAAAACCCTCACCTAGGGGGCGGAGACAACTGTTAGAGTAAGATGGCTGCACAAGACCTTAGCTTCCGAGGACCTGGTCATGAATCCTGAACCCTAACCCTCCTGTTTTGATCTCTTTGCCTCCCCTTGTGCTGAAGGACTTGGGAATATGTCCGGAAGTAAACCAGTGCATTTAGAATTCCCAGCAAGTTCTAATTTTGGAGCAAAGAGAATGAAATCTGACCCTCTGTCTTCTCACAAGATGGCAGCCTTGAGAGACGTGGCTGAGGGTATGCAAGAACCAACGTCTACAAGAAATAAGAGCTGTGCACGTATAAGTAGACATTAACGGGGACTTCTACTTCTGTTCAAGCTGGCATTGTTGAACTGAAAGAGCAAATGGCCTCTCTTACTATTCAGATTGATAAAATCAATGCTATGCTGCAAATGCATGATGAATGACTAAAGCAGGTTCAACAGAACATGAAGTGAATTTCACAATTAGAGAGGAGACTGGAGGACTTAAATAACTGCTCAAGGAGAAACAATATCCGCCTCCTCAGTGTGCTGGAAGGAGCCAAAGAGGCAGATATAATACACTTCTTGGAGACTCTATTACCTAAGCTGTTGTGGCTTGACTTCATTGGACCTTTGAAGATTGAGTGGGCCCACAGAGTTCCGGCATTTGTATCTCAGCATAACCGGCAACTGCGCCCTGTGATCTTTTGGGTGTTGCGCTAGCAGCATGTTGTGCAGATAATGAATGCAGCAAAAGCTTTATTCCCGGTATGTTTTGAAGGCCACAAGCTGTCTTTCTTCCTTGATTTTAACAAAGCCACTGTTGAATGATGGAAACAGCTGCTAGCATTCCAGCTGCGTTTCCAACATCTTCAGGCCTGATATGGCCTATTTTTTCCAGTGTGTCTTAGAGTTACGTTACATAATCAGACCAAAACATTTGAGGAGCCGGAGTTACTAAAAGCGTTCCTTGAAGAAAAGGAAGCAGCAATGATGCAGTAATTCTGATTTTGGAGCTGTGGGCTTCCTGACCGCATTTGTCAATCTTTGGTTGCACTAATGGAGGATGGACAAGGGCATAACTGTGATATTCTGGTTCTTTTTGAACTTGTGGACCACAACCAGATCCATGAGAGGGGTGATCTCCTGGCATTAGCTCACTCTGTCATCGAGTGCCAGTCTATTATAAATGCTGGGTGTAAAGGTGTATTTGCGTGTCAAGAGTATGGATGTGTTTGCATGTGTAGACATATTGGTGTGTGGCTGTGAATGATGGGTGGTTCTTGAAACACACAGGAATGCATAGTGGATGTTTTGGTCTTGTTGGTAAGGCACGCTCCACAATAGTGTTGATTAGTGAATGTATGTGAGGTTGATTGGTGTTATAGAAGCTTATTGTGAGATGGATGGGAATGGGGTGTGCCTTTATGGGAAAGTAATACAAATATAACACAGTCTCTACAGATGGTTAGGTCCGACTCCCACAAGGTGAAAGAGATGAAACTTATAGCATGATTTATTAGTATAGAAGGACTCCAGAGTGGATGATCAGGTGTAGATCAATGTTAAATATGCGTGTGTGGGGGGTCTTGGTTCTATGTATCTACAACAGGAGGGATGGGTTTATATAATTAATATTTGTGTGGGTCCCTTGTGGCTATCTTGTGGAACGTCGTCTCACCCGTTCTTACTATGTTTTTGAGTTGGAAAGTTTGACTCTCTGGTTATGCCTATTGTACTTAGTTGTTTGGTGGAGATCAGTGGCTGTCTTCCCCAGTTGGCACCATGAGATATTGGTTATTAATATGTACATAACTTTAGAGTGTCTTTATTCTGTTTTACAATGAATGTTGGGGTTTTATGTCAATTAAATATGTTCTAAATCTGTTCTATGTAAAATAATAGTGCTCTATTATTAATGTTTGTTACCTGTAAACCGCCACTGATCTCTGGAAGTGGCGGTATAGAAAAGATGTATAAATAAATAAATAAAAATAAAATTATCCTTTTTGATTGTTACTTATATATATTTATAAAATGGGCTCCTACAAATTTCTTTCTTTAAATGTTAAGGGTATTATTTTTTGATTAAACGGAAAAAAATCCTAATATATTGCCAGAAGAAAAGGGCTGATGTTATATTTTTACAAGAAACTCATCTGCAGAATTGCAGAAACTAAAAAAATGACTATTGGCCCTTTTCTTCTGGCTGCTCACTCCACAGTGGTCAGGAAGAAAAACTAGGTTGCCATTCTCATTCACAAAGTCCTCACTCCAATCATTGAGCAGTCCCGATCTGATGTGGAAGGCCGGTGGGCTAAGGCTGTCATCCAGTTAGGAGAGCTCCATCTTCCTTTAATTTATTTATTTTATTTATTTTTTATTTAGCAAGCATTTGTAGCCCGCTCCTTCCAGCGATCAGAAGCGGGTAGGATTACTATTGTGAAACTGCCGAATCAAGGCAGGTACAAATTTTGTTTACATACAGATTGTCAGAAAAGCACATCATACAGAGTTAACACTTCTTAGCTATGGGGGAGTTCATTTACATATACATAAATACATATATACAGGATAATCTTCTTGGACTGTCGAATCAAGGCAGGTACAAATTTTGCTTACATACAGATTGTCAGAAAAGCACATCATACAAAGTTAACACTTCTTAGCTATGGGGGAGTTCATTTACAGATATACATAAATACATATATACAGGATAATCTTCTTGGACACAGTGGTCTGGGGCTGCTCCATCTGTGGGTTTAGTTCAGGTTGAAATGTGATTGGAAAATGTGCGTTTTGAGTTTCTTTCTGAAGTCTAGAAGGTCATTGCTAGCTCGTAGTTCTGGTGGGAGTTGGTTCCACAGTGTTGGCGCCACATATGAGAAAGCCCTGTGGCTGGTGTTAGTTTTGGCAGATCTTATATCTGTTGGAGTGTGAAGGATGTTGGAATTGTGGGTTCTTCTGTTTCGGGTAGGAGGTTGCAATCTTACTAGGTTGTTGAGGAAGGAAGGTGCTAAGTTGTGGATGAGTTTGAAGGTGGTTGTTAGTATTTTGTATTTTGTGCGAGCTGTTATGGGTAGCCAGTGTAATTGAATTAGCACTGGTGTGATGTGGTCACTTAGATTTTTCTTCATTATGACCCTGGCAGCTACATTTTGTGCCATTTGTAATATGTTTAGGGTTTTTTTAGGTAAACCTTGTAGGATGGCGTTGCAGTAGTCAAAATGTGGCATGATGAGTGCTTGGGCCACTGTTCTGAAGTCTTGGGGATCAATAATATTCCGAATGGGTTGGAGCACTCTAAGCTTGTGGAAAACTGCTCTGTTGGTCTTTCGGAGATGTTTTTCCATCTTTAGGTCACAGTCAAATGTGACTCCTAGATACTTTATTTCTTTTTTTGTTTGGTAAGTGTTGTTACATAGTGTTATTGATGTGGGAGGGTCAAAATTCGGTTCTTTGGAAATATACATTACTTCGGTTTTTTTATGATTAATTGACATGCTACTTTGTTGTAACCAGTCTTGCATCTCTCCGATACATGTCTCCAGTGGGTTGTAGTCTGGGTTTTTAGTGTCTAGTTGTGTGTATAGCATGATATCATCGGCATAGATGTGGTAATTAATTTCGTGCCGTGAGAAAATTTTGCATAGTGGCTGCATATATATGTTAAACAGAAGTGCTGAGAGAGCAGAGCCTTGGGGGATTCCCTGTGTTTGTGAGAAAGATTCTGCTTTTTCTCCGTTGAATTGAACCTGTTGTGTTCGATTTGTGATGTAGGATGAGAACCATTTTAGTGGGGTTCCTGTTATTCCTATTGATTTTATCCTATTTATGAGGGTCCCATGATTAACTGTATCAAAGGCAGCTGAGATGTCAATGAATACAAGAATGTACATTTTCTTTTTGTTTTCAAGGCCCTTTAGGAGGTTGTTAAGTAGAACTAGTAACAGGGTTTCAACTCCATGATGTTGCCTGAAGCCATATTGCTGGTCATCAAGAGGAGCACTGTCAGTCAGATGGTCTTGGAGTTGTAGAAGGACCGTTTTTTCTATGATCTTTGCCAGGAATGAGATACTTGATATGGGACGGTAGGAGGCTGGGTCTTCTCCGTTGAGTGTAGTGTTTTTAGGATTGGTCTAATGACTGATTTCTTTAGTTCTGAGGGCATGATTCCTTGTTGTAGGGATAGGTTAACTATGTGTGCTATGTGAGGTGCTATGTCTTGTTTCACTGCCTTGATCCAGGATGCAGGACAGGGATCTAGTGGGGAGGTGGTGCTTTTCAGGCTTGTGACAATGGCTGTGATTTGCTGGGTTCCTATTTTGTGGAAGTGCTCCCATAACTGGTTTTGCGTTGTGTTGTTCTCACTTCTGATTTGTGGTGTTGGTGGGGGGGGGGGGGGTGGAGGACCAGGGGCCGTCAGTTTGGTCGCGTAGTGGTTTGCCAGTGTTTGGACCTTGATGGATTTGTTGAGGTTGGCATTTTGGTCGGTTTTGGTTAGTGATTTGACTAGTTCAAATAACTCTCGTGGGCGATTGATTGCCTTGTTTAGGATGTTGGTGTGATGTAATTTTTTTGCATTGTTCACGTCGTCTTTGTATTTTGCGAGATGGGCCATGTATTTAGTTTTGAGATCGGAGGATTTGGTTTGTCTCCATTTTCTCTCTATTTTACGGAGCTCCCTTTTTGATTTTATTAGAGTTCCTGTGTACCAGGGTTCCGAGTTGATCTTATGTGGGTTTGATGTGTGTTTCAAAGTTGGGTTAGAGGTATTTTGGATGTGTGTGTTCCATCTGTTAGTTAGTTCGTCTAGGTCTGTGGAATCTAGGTTTATGTGGGATGCAATGGTGCTTATGAGGTGTTCCTCGTTGAGTTTGCTGAATTTCCTAATGGGGTTGGTCATTCTCATCTCCTTTGAGTTTTTGGGTTGGCACTGTAGTTTAAGTTTACAGTTGATTTGGTGGTGGTCTGACCATGGTACTTGAGTTATGTTTATTATAGGTGGTTCATTGCTTTGTTGTGGATTTCTGGGTATGAAAATCATATCTAGGATGTTTCCTCTATCGTGTGTGGGGTTGCTTATTATTTGTTGGAAACCCAATTGGTCGATGGCTTCATAGAAGGAGTCCGTGTGGGACGGAGGAATTGATGCTAGGTTTCAAATCTCCGAGGATGATCTGGAATTTTTTGCTTTGTGTGGATGTGATGGTTTCTAGTGCTGTGGCTAGTGTTTCGTGCTGTGGTGAGGGAGGTCGATAGATTAGGCAGATGGATAATGCCATGCTCTCGACTTTAAGTAGGTCAAGATCGGGATTTGTGACCGTAGATGTGGTTGTGAGTTGAAGGCTGGTTTTGGCTGCTATAAGGACTCCGCCTCCTCTTCTGTTGATGCGTGGGCAGTTGTATAGTTGGTATCCGGGCTTCTGTATTTGATTCATTGTTGCAGAGTCTGAGTCAGTGAGCCATGTTTCTGTTATGCATAGGATATCTGGTTGTTCGTCAGTTAGAATGTTGTGGATAATATGCGTTTTATTCCTTATTGACCTAGCATTAATAAGGATAATGTTACATGTGTGATGTTCTTGGTGTGTGGTTCGTGTGAGTTGTATTTGAGATCCAATAGTGTTCTTTGCTTTGGTTTTAGGGTGTTTTTGAGATTTGTTCCCTTTGATATGGGTGTGTCGTTGGGGTAATTTACTTGGTGTTTGTGTGGTGGTGATAGGATTTAAGTTGTATTGATGCAGGATGGGTAATGGAGGGGGGGGTGGAGAAGGTAGATTGGTGTATATAGTAGAGGAATGCAGTATTGTGAGTGTGGGATGGTTCTATATGAAGATGTTAGTATACACATGCACAAAATCAGGAAGGTGTGAGCAGGCTCCATTTTATGTCTGCCAGAGATACTTGGATTTTGGATTCGAGTGGCGCAGTGTGGGGTGAAGTCAAGGCAGCTGGCCTAGAGATGTGTTAGTGTAGGCCGACAAGATAGTTGTTGGGTACCAACAGTCTAGCAGGGATAGATGGGTTGGGGTACAGCGTTTCTTATTACTTTAACAAAATAGGGATACAGTCCTAACGTTCCTTATCACTCAGTATAAACAGATACAGTATTGTGCGATACAGTCCTATCGTTACCTATCACTCAGTATAAACAGATACAGTATTGTGCGATACAGTCTTAAGGTTATTGCAAGAAGGTTATTGGGTTACTGCATTGAAATGTAACAACTTGCTGGTTAGAGATACTTGGTTTCATTTAGCTCTAAATAAACAGTAGTAGCCTTTAGAGTTGTTAGTGTTTTACAATGTAACAGCTGGCTTGAGGAGAACAGGGCTTGTGACAGTGGGGAATTTACACATTATATATACAGAGGTATGTTGGCTCCTACTTGGGGGGGGGGGTTAGGCCAGGGTTGCACAGTGGTCTTTTGCATCAGGAGGTAGATAAGTCCAGTAATTGATTACCTGGGTGATATCGTTGTAGTTGAAAGCTCTTGATGTCGAATTTTGGTCCAGCTATGGGAATCTCGTGGAGCGTGGTGGTCGGGACCGGCGAGCTCAGACCCGGCCTGGGGAGCTCAAGCCGTCAGTCATTTGATTGCTGCACTTTCGTTTTCTGTCCGTTATCGGAGTTTTGGTCATGTGAGTCAGGCTTCTTGATACTTGCAGCCTTGTTGCGGTTCAGTGGATGATGTTTCAACTGCGCCTAATCTCCACCGCCTAAGGGCCCTCTGGCGAGGCCCTCAGGCGCGGGCCTGCAAGGCGCGGGCGTGCCCTGTAGGGACGCCGCTTTTATGCGGTTCTGCCTGCGTGCGTGTGAGCCTCCCACTGCCCGGATTGGGCAGGAGTGTGTGGAGGGAGGGCTCCCACTGCCCGGATTGGGCAGGAGTGTGTGGAGGGAGGGCTCCCACTGCCCGGATTGGGCAGGAGTGTGTGGAGAGAGGGCTCCCACTGCCCGGATTGGGCAGGAGTGTGTGGAGGGAGGGCTCCCACTGCCCGGATTGGGCAGGAGTGTGTGGAGGGAGGGCTCCCACTGCCCGGATTGGGCAGGAGTGTGTGGAGGGAGGGCTCCCACTGCCCGGATTGGGCAGGAGTGTGTGGAGGGAGGGCTCCCACTGCCCGGATTGGGCAGGAGTGTGTGGAGGGAGGGCTCCCACTGCCCGGATTGGGCAGGAGTGTGTGGAGGGAGGGCTCCCACTGCCCGGATAGGGCAGGAGTGTGTGGAGGGAGGGCTCCCACTGCCCGGATAGGGCAGGAGTGTGCGGAGGGAAAGGCTCCCACTGTTTATTCCCCTAATTGAGATGATCCAAGCTTTTTCCAGGCTATGGTGGAGGAAGTGGCGGATGTGGCCTCCCATAAGGTTGTCTTAGGCGGTGACTTTAATCTAATATTAGACTCTTTGCTGGACCGGCAAACCTCCTTTCAGAACAGAGTCTCTAAGGCTCCCGCAGTCATGACTGCATTAATGCAGTCCTGTGGTCTAGTTGATATTTGGAGGCTCCTTCACCCTACTGAATGAGATTATATCTTTTTTCATTGCCTCACGGCATCCATTCACACATTGATTTTTTCCTTAATTCTAAGGCTCTCACCTCAAACATTGTTTCTTCTGATATCCTCAGTATACATGTCTCTGACCATGTGATGATTTCTTTTGTTCTTCAGCCTTGCGGGGATCAGGCTCACAGATCCTCTTGGTCATTTAATAGATACCTTCTTACGGATGCATCTCTTCATGATGCTACTTGGAAGGCAATAAAAGATTATTTTGCGGAGAACAAATCACAGGCCACTCCTGCCTGGGTATGGTGGGAGGCATTTAAAGCCTTTATTAGGGCCACTATAACAAGCTTTGGTATCCAGTTATCACGGCAAAGGAAGGTGGAATAGCATGCTCATGAGGAGCAGATAAGGGCGGGTGAACGCTTCTTGCAACAGAGATCCGATCCTAGTATTTTGTTGCGTCTACAACGTTTGAGATATCATTTGAACAGCCTTTTGAGTTCAGAGGTGCTCCAAACCATGCAGTCTCAAAAATACAGATATTATATGGAGCAAAATAAGGCTGGTTATCTTCTTGCTAATACCTTAAAAACATTTTCTTCCATCTCTAGAATTGTGACCATAATTGACTATCATGGTCAAAGCCTTACTCGAAATGATTACATAATGGATGCATTTCGGTCCTTTTACTCACAACTTTATTCGTCTGAAGAAGAAATGGAGCCAGAGGCCTTTGAAAGGCTTACCCAGCACCTGTTTCGATCCACTCTTCCCACTGAGGTAGTGGCCAAGCTTGGTAAATCTTTCAATAAAGAGGAATTGCTTCTCGCTCTATCCTCCATGCAATCCTGGAAAGTTGCTAGCCCTGATGGACTACTCATAGAATTTTACAAAATGTTTCTGTCAGACATTTCTTCTTATCTTCTTCAATACTTTGACCTTCTCCAACAGCAGACCCCAAATACTGGCTCAAGCTGAGGTCAAAGGGGACTTCCTGTTTCCCGGCGCTCAGCGCGGCCTGGTTCTAAACTTCAGTACAGCTGCCGAAGTGAAGGAAAAAGACGTGTTTCACTTCGGCAGCTGTTAGAGGTGATCCGGGGCCTCTCTGGCTCCCTCTAAAACCGCCCTGCCTACCATTCAATGCGGGATGTTGTTGGCACGGGGTCCTGTGCAAACAACATTTTCGCACAATGGATGGGCCAGCCCCTGGTCAGGAAAGCAAAGATCCAAAAAAGGAGGAAACAGCCAATGCAATAAAATGGGGGGATAAGACGTTTTTCAGATATGTTAGTGAGAAGAGCAAGGGAAAAAGTGGTATTGTCAGAAGAATAACCAGGAGTAGGTCCTCAGAAAGCACCCACAAGCAGGAACAGAAGCGAAGGGCATCTTGAACAATATTCAGAAAACTGTGCTCGTGAGAAACTAGCTAAACTTAAGTAGACAAAGTGATGGGGCTGGATGGGATGCACCTTAGAATACTGAGGGAACTTGGGGACGTTCTAGCAGCTCCACTGATTGACCTTTTCAATGCCTCATTGGAGTCGGGAGTGGTGCCAAAGGACTGGAGAGAGGCACATGTGGTCCCTTTATACAAAAGCGGAAGTAAGGATGTGGTTGAAAACTACGGGCCGGTTAGTTTAACTTCGGTGGTGAGTAAATTATTGGAAACACTACCATTGCTGAAAGAGAAAATATTGAGGTTTCTGTAGTCCAGTGGATTGCAGGATCCGAGGCAGCATGGATTCACCAGAGGCAGACAAATCTGATTGATTTCTTTGACTGGGTGACCAGGGAGTTGGACCAAGGGAAAGCCCTAGATGTGGTGTATTTAGATTTCAGTAAAGCCTTTGACATCGTTCCTCACAGGCGAATTATAAACAAACTGAGCACCTTAGGGATGGACCCTAAAGTTACTGCTTGGGTTAGAAATTGGTTGAGAGGGAGGCAACAAAGTGTTCAGGTAAATGGAGCTCACTCTGAGGAGGGAGGTTAGCAGAGGTGTGCCCCAGGGATCTGTCTTTGGTCCAATTCTTTTTTTTTTTAACTTAAATTTTATTTGGCATGTACACCATAATCAATCCAAAATACAATTTTACATCACTTTATCTCCACCAGCATACTATCTAGTATTCCTTACAGTTCACTCTCAATAACAACCTATGCATAGACTATATCTCCTCCCACCACTATGCATAAAACCAAACTTATATCAATATCATCCCCTTATACCCCCCTCCTCCCCCCCTCTACTGCCCCATTATACATTGGAACATCAGAACTGTTAAACATAAGTCATATAATTAACCTTTACTCCCCCCTTCTACTGTACCTCCAACCATACCCTCCCCTGACCCCGTCTTCCACTCCCCCCTACATAACCATGTCCATACCCCCACCCACTGTCTCTCCACCTTCTCCACTTTACCTTTCTTCATCCCTGTTAACCGATGCATTTGATACAATTCCGACAATCGCCGAGCATAATTTTCTAAGGGTGGCAAGACACTATTCTTCCAATGTAATGCAATTTCACATCTTGCCGCTATTATACATTGCTACACTATGCTCCACTTTCCTTCCCCCTCATCACTCTTCTTAAGTAAGAGACACAACTCTGGCGTCAATGTAAACTTGACCCGATAATTTTCCTTATATTGTCCCCAATTTTTTCCCAATACTGGTATACTACTGGGCATGTCCACCACATATGCAGCCAGGTTCCTTTCTCTCCACACATCCTCCAACATTCATCTGACCTACAGACCCCCGCTTTATACAGACGCTACGGTGTCAGATACCATCTAGACAGCACTTTCCACCCATTCTCTCGAAGGGATGTGGCTATGGATGATTTTGCTATGTCCAGAGCAATCCGCTCCCACTCCTCTATCTCCCAAGACACCCCCAACTCCTTCTCCCATGCCTGCATATAGCTTAATTTCTCCTCTCCTCTCCCCATTAATCCTTTATATATTTGAGAAATAACCCCCTTCCTCCCCAGAGAATCTAGGCAGCTGCCTTCAAAACATCCCAGGTCCTTTACAATATCCTCACAGTGCTTTCTCTGCCTGACATATGATCCAATCTGGAGGTAGTGAACTCTATCATTGTCCCGCAAATGGTACAGCTCCCGGATACCTTCAAAATCTCTTACTCCTTCCCCGAAAATTATCTGAGACACTTGAGTTAACCCCTGCTGCGCCCACCTTTGAAACACCGCTACCTCGGGGCCCATCCCCTCTTCGCAGCACGCCAACAATGACATCGTACGTGAGGATCTCTTCTCCCCTATCATCCCCTTCCTGTGCTGATTCCACATATACAGCGTGTGGCCTACCATTGGATTCTCCCCCTTACAACCCTTCCCTCCCCATACCATTCTCTCCAACTCACCTGGTCTTAATCCCGTTTCTTCCATCATTACCCAGTGTTTGTGCTGTTCCCTCAGCCATGAGTACACTGCCTTCAACTGCGCCACTTGATAGTACTTTCTAAAATTAGGGACCCCCATACCTCCCTCCAACCTTGACACCTGCAAGGTCCGAGCAGCCACCCTGGGCCGCTTGTTCCCCCATATATACCCCTCAACTTGCTTTTGCAATCGTTTTAGCGCTTTTGCCGGTATCTCTACTGGCAACACTTGAAAATAAAAAAGGAACTGGGGGAGCAGCAGCATTTTCATCACTGCCATTCTCCCTAGCCAAGATATGTACCCCCTGCTCCATGCCCCCAGTTGTATTTCTACTTGCCCGAAAAGCTTCTTGTAATTCAAATCATAAAGTTCCTCCAAGTCCCACCTCAAATGAACTCCCAAGTATCAAACTGATCTTTTTGCCCACTAAACTGGAAATTCTGTTGAATGCTCCTTTGCAATTCTTCCCCTACTGTCAAATTTAAGATTTCAGATTTACTCCAATTAATCCTAAATCCCTGCCAATTCCCCATACTCCTGCAGCTCTCTCATTACTGCGGGCAATGTCTCACTGGGCCTAGTAATCATAAGTAGGATGTCGTCTGCAAACATTGCCATTTTGTATTCCCTCTGCCCCACCTTCACCCCCTTAATACCTAGTCCCCTCCTTATCTTCCCTGCTAGCGGTTCCAAAGATAATGCGAAAAGCAGTGGCGAGAGGGGACATCCCTGCCTGGTCCCCCTCCCCAGTGGGAAAAACCTTGAGTATCCCCCATTAACTCTCACGCTCGCTTTGGGTCCCGAATATAATGCTTTTATCCAGTCTACAAAGCCTTTTCCAAAGCCCATGTACTCCATCACTGAAAACAAAAATTTCCATGACACTTGGTTGAACGCTTTCTCTGCAACAAGCGAGAGGAGAAGTGCCAGGTCTGTTGCGCGTTTCGCTGACCAAATTACATTCAAGATTTTCCGTATATTATCAGACACCTGCCTCCCTGGCAATGTTCCCTCTAATTTTCTGTGGGATGCGTGCGCATAAAATATCAGCTGTGCAGCTTTTGAAGGAAGGTTAAATTTTTGTGCGCCATATAACGACACTTGGGGTTATATACTTTAAAATTTGACTACACGTCAGAATACAGTATGTACACCACATTGATTTTAATCAAATTAAATGAAAATAGACGATTACTAAATGAAGTGGAAAATTTCTAGTAATTACAATCACAACTTTTAAATTTTAAGACGTCTGTGTTGTTTTCTATCGGAATCAGAACCGTAATTTTTGTGCGCTCTGTTGTAAAGTATGTGCGCTCGCTCGGTGAGGTGTGTGTGCGCACACACGCGCACAGCTTAGAGGGAACAGTGCTCCCTGGTATAAAACCTGCTTGATCCTCATGAACTAACTTCCCCAGTATTCTATTGAGTCTCCCTGTTAAAACTTTGGCCAGCAACTTTGCGTCTAAATTTATCAGTGAGATAGGCCGATACGAAGCACACTCTTGCGGGTCTTTCCCCTCTTTGTGTATTAGTGTGACCCCTGCCCACCCCATCGTCTCCGCTAACCTTTCCCCCTCCCTATGCAGATTGAACAATCTTGCCAGCAGCTTCACCAGCACTCCTTTAAATTTTTTATAGAAGCTAGACGTCAGCCCGTCCAGCCCTGGGGCCTTCCCTAGTTTCAAGCCCTTAATTGCCAGCTCCACTTCCCTGACCTTTATTTCTCTATCCAAATCACCCCTCTCCCCTTCATCCAATTGTTGGAGGCCTGCGGTCTCCAAATACTCCCACATCTCCCCCTCCGACCTATCTGTTTTTTTCCTCATATAGCTTTCGATAATATTCCACAAACTCTTCTCTAATCTTCTGCTCATCCCTCTCTACCTCTCCCCTACCCCTGATCTGCATTATCAGTGACATATTCCGCTTCTGCTTCAATCTCCTCGCCATGTAATCTCCTCGCCGCTTCAATCTCCTCACCGCTCTATTTCCCCATTCAAAAAATTATTGCCTTAATAATTTCATCTGATATTGGATCCCTTCAGCTGCCAACACATTGAGCTTAGCCCTGGTCTCCAAAACCTCCCCCCTATATTTCCCACTTATATCTTGGGCATCTGCCGCTTCCAACCTAACGAACTGCTGTCGCAATTGAAGTTCCTTTCCCTCTCTTTCCCTCTTTATCCTTGCCCCCCATTTGATCAGGGTGCCTCTCACCACCACCTTAAACGCATCACAGACCACCCCCGCCTTCACCTCTCCATTATCATTATTTGCAAAATATTCTGGTATCAACTCCTCAAGCTCCTGAACTACTCTACTATCTCCCAACAAGGCCTCATTCAATTTCCAATTTTGCACCCCCTTATTCTCTCCCCTACACCTCAGCCTCACAATCACCGGTGCATGGTCAGACCACGTGATTGGCTCTATTTCTCCCCCCCTAATCCTACCCGCTATTTCTTTCCCTACCCAGATGGTGTCCAGCCTTGAATAAGTGTCGTGCACCACTGAGTAGAATGAATACTGACGCCTGCCAGGGTTAATCAACCGCCACGCATCAATCAAATCATTATCCTTCACAAACTTCTGATAACACCTCCTATCCGCTCCTCTTCCCTCCCCCCTCCCTGTAGAATCCCTCCCCACCTCCCAAGTCATGTTAAAGTCCCCTCCACAAATCCGCGCTCCCTCCCCTAATAGACTCACTTTCATATCCACTTCTTCCCAAAATTCTTTTTGTGTCCCAGTGGGAGCATACACATTTATCACACAGAACCATTTGTCTCCAATCCGCATTCGTACCATTAAGTATCTCCCCCCTCTGTCTCGAATTATTGTATCCAGCTCTACTTTAAGTGTCCCACTTACCAACAAAGCCACCCCACCTTTCTTCCATTCCCTCATATTAGGCTGTAGTAGGAGGTTTTGAATTGACCCCACCCTCCTGCTATTGCTCCTTCTGGGGTTTCTCTCTTGCCCCCCTATCTTATTATTTTTTTCCCCTGGCCAGTTCTGCACAGGGCATCTTTCTTGTCCAGTGAGACTGCGGCTGGGGCGGTTTAGGGTCAGCTCCCTGGGTCCCCTGTGCCTGACTGTGCTTTGTTTTAGGGTTGTCTGTGCCTCTTTAGCAGCTCTGCACTGGGTACTCTCTGTGAGCTATTCCTCCTCAGCTGTCTTACAGGGATCGCAGCTTCGATGTTCCTTTTGCCCCCGTTCTTTCTTGTCTTCACTTTTTGCCACAGCCGGCACTCTTTGCAGGCACAATGTTTCTCCTCCGCTGCTCCACACTACTCCGCGGCTTATCTGCTCGAAACTCTGCAGCACGATGCTTCTCCTCCGCTGCTCCACACTACCCCGTGGCTTATCTGCTGGAAAAACTCTGCTGCACCTGCAAGTGGCGTGTCTGCACGATCCCTCCTGCGTCGCCAAACACAGCCTCTTCTGCCTTCCCTGCACTCAGTATCTCCTGCGCTGACTCACCAGTCCTATGGCCATCCGCTTGCCGCCACCACACTCCGGCTTTCAATGCCGGCCCACCACGCGGTCTGCCGGTCTGGCTGCTGTCAATGTTTCTTTTCGGCACTCGATCGGGGGGCCAATGTGCTCTTTTCCGCTGCTCCCGCTATCGGAACTACACTCCACTTCTTCCCCTCTTAAGCTACTCGCTAAGTTCTCATTTCGGGGTAGATTTTCCCCCTTTTTGCAGGCTTAGACAGCAGAGCTTGATTGCTAAGCCGCCATCTATCCCGATGACGTCACCGGAACCCGGTCCGATTCTTTTTAACATCTTTGTTAGTGATATAGTGGAAGGGTTGTCAGGTAAAGTTTGCCTCTTTGCGGTTGATACCAACATCTTCAATAGAGTAGACACCCAGGAAGGTGTAGATAACATGAGGAGGGATCTAGCTAAGCTTGAAGAATGGTCTAGAATTTGGCAGCTGAGATTTAATGTTAAAAAATGCAAGGTCATGCATTTGGGCTGCAGCAATCCAAGGGAGCAATATAGTATAGGCCGGGGATGAAATACTTTTGTCCACTAAAGAAGAGCAGGACCTAGGCGTGATTGGGTCTGATGATCTTAAAGTAGCTAAACAGGTATAAAAGGTGATGGCAAAAGCTAAAAGGATGCTTGGGTGCATAAGGAGAGGAATGGCCAGCAGAAGAAAGGAGGTGATAGTGCCTCTGTATAAGTTTTTGGTGCAACCTCATTTGTTACAGTTACTTTGAAACCCCCAAAAAATGGAAAAATTGTCAACTAAATTTAACAGAAACCTAATGGACATGACCAGAATCTGACAAGAATAATAAACTGTCACCCGCATAGACAGCATATGTCCAACTACATCCATCTGATTTTAGGTCTGAGATACTGACTTCATTTTTGATTTTGAACAAAAGGAGCTTGAGTGAAAAGTTAAATAAAGGCGGCGAGAGTGGACAACCATGTCTAGTCCCTTGAGTAAGAGGGATGGTATCAGATAAAAAGCCATTCACTGCTAATTTAGAGCAGGGAAAGGAGTAGAGTACCTTAATCCAGCTAATAAAGGCTGAACCACATCCGAGCCATTCTAATGTCTGGTATAGATAGGACCATTCTATTCGACTGAAAGCCTTTTCTGCGTCTAATGAAAGTGCAACAACTGGATCACTCATCTCCTGAGATATCAACAATACATTATGGAATGCGGTCATTGTCTCCAATACACCTGCCCTTAACAAATCCAGATTGCTCTTTGCCAATTAGATGTTGGAGCATATAACTCAATCGTCTGGCCAAGATTTTAGCAAATATTTTATAGTCAACGTTTAGTAAAGAAATGGGGATATATTCCATAGAAGATGGGTCATGACCGGGTTTAGCAAAAAGCATAATTGGCCTCAGAGAAGTTGGATGTTTTAAGAGTGCATGTGAGAAGGCTTTGACATAGCAACTGCAACTTAGGAACTACTGTAGTTGCAAATTGTTTGTAGAACTCAACTGTGAGTCCATCTGGGCCTGCCATCTTATTATTAGTCACCAGTTTAATAGCCAAGAGGATTTCCCCTACCTGCACTGGACTCCCTAAAATGTTTCTCTCTTGTTCAGATAACCTAGGATGCTCTAACGATGACATGTAGATAGTCATGGTTTAATGGGAGAAAGCCAACATGGATGTAGCCAAGGAAAGTTTTGTCTTACTAATCTGTTATATTTTTCCAAAGAAGTAAATAAACAAGTGGACCCAGCACAGATCGCTGGGGTATACCACTATTCACCTTTCTCCATTGTGAAAATTGGCCATTTAGCCCTACCCTCTGCTTTCTATCTTTTAACCAGTTCCTGATCCACAATAGTACACTGCCTCCTATCCCTTGACTCTTTAGTTTTGCCAAACGTCTCTGATGAGGGACCTTGTCAAAGGCTTTCTGAAAGTCCAGAAACACTATATCAACCGACTCACCTTTGTCCACCTGTTTATTCCTTCAACAAAACATAACAGATTAGTAAGACAAGATCTTCTTGTCTAAAGCCATGTTGGCTGTCTCCCATCAGGCCATGACATGCTGAGTAATTTTGTTCTTTTTGATGGTTTCTACCATTTTTCCCAGTACTGACGTCAGGCTCCCCAGTCTGTAGTTTCCCGGATCACCCCTGGAACCCTTTTTAAAAATTGGCGTTACATTGGCGATCCTCAATTCTTCAGGTATTACAGATGATTTTAATGAAAATTCACAGATTACTAATAGCAGGTCTGCAATCTCATATTTCAGTTCTTTCAACACTCTTGTATGTATACCATCCAGCCCAGGTGATTTGCTACTCTTCAGTTTATCTAATAGTTGTAATACATCTTCCCCATGTATCGATATTTCCTTCAATTCTTCCGTACCTTTAAATACCACTTCAGTCATGGGTAACATCCCTACATCTTCCTCAGTAAAGACCGAAGCAAAGAATTCATTCAGTCTCTCCGCCATCGCCTTGTCGCCTCTTGGTGCCCCTTTAACCCCTCTATCATCTAATGGACCAACTGACTCTCTCACAGGTTTTTTGCTATGGATGTACTTGAAAAAGTCTTTATTTCGCGTTTTTGCTTCCGCAGCAAGCTTCTTCTCAAATTCTCCCTTTGCCTGCCTTATCAATGCCTTGCATTTGACTTGCCAGAGCTTGTTCTGTTTCCAGGTTTCGTCGTCTGGCTCTTTTTTCCATTTCCTGAAAGATGCTTTTTTTGGCAACAACAGCCTCTCTGACCTCACCTTTAAACCATGCTGGCAGTTTTTTTTACTTCCTTCCACGTTTCTTAAAGCATGGAATACAGCTGGTCTGGGCTTCCAAGATAGTAGTTTTCAACAACACCCAAGCTTGATGTAAGTCTTTAACCTTTCCAACTGCTCCTTTTAGTTTTTTCTTAATTATTTTCCTCATTTTATCATAGTCTCCCTTTCAAAAGTTAAAAGGTAATACTGTGGATTTCCTTACTATCCTTCCTCCACTAATTAAATCAAACGCAATCATGCTATGATCACTATTGCCAAGTGGCCCCAACACCCTTATCTCTTGCACAAGATCTGGTGTTCCACTAAGGACTAGGTCTAATATGGCTTCCTCTCTGGTTGATTCATGAACCAGCTGCTCCAAGAAGCAGTCATTTATTTCATCTAGGAACTTTATCTCCCTAGCATGTCCTGCCGTGACACTGACCCTGTCGATATTGGGGTAATTGAAATCACCCATTATATTACTGCGCTGTAGCTTTTGTTAGCCTCCTTGATTTCTTTGAGCATTTCATCATCCATTTGTTCATTCTGGCCAGGCAGTCGATAGTACACCCCCACTGCCATCGCCTTCCCCTTTTTACATGGAATTTCAATCCATAGAGATTCTACAGCAAATTTTGTTTCCTGCAAAACTTTAATCCTTTCTGACTCAATGCCCTCTCTAACAGACTCAATGCCCTCTCTAACATAGAGCGCAACACCTCCACCAATTTGATCAGCTCTATAATTATGATATAGTTTGTACCCAGGTATCACAGTGTCCCACTGGTTGTCCTCTTTCCCCCATGTCTCTGATATTCCAAACATATCTAACCTCTCATTTAGTGCTAGATATTCTAACTCTCCCATCTTATTTTTTAGACTTCTAGCATTTGCATACAAGCATTTTAGAGACTGTGCATGCAAATCTATTTCATGCACATTCACATTTTATCCTGAAAACTACTGGCTATGGGGCAGTCCAGGACCAGTTTAATAAACACTACTATAAAGTTCAGTAAAATTCTTTGTCACATACAAAGATAGTGTGGCAAGGTCATCTATCCTGAGTATGGGGGAGGTGAAAAACGTAAAGAATTCACCCTAATAAAGGGTCCCCTTTTAGGAGTGCAGGGTGAGAAAGACACAGCCACACCTAAGAACCAGGAAAACCCCAGCTGGAACAGGTTTCATGCAGTGCCGAATAGATTAAGAGAGAGAGATTACGGGCACAAGGTCCAAAACCCTTACTTCAACAAGTTCCCTGATTACTCAAATACCAGAAGGCAGGGGGATTGCCAACACCTGGGAAGGAAAGAGGTGGGGCTAGAACCCTGGAGGTATAAGCCTATGCTAAAGTATACAGACAGGGAGAAAGAAGGAGAGGGAGGAGAAGGCAGAGACCGGAGAAGAGAAGGAGGTAGAGAAGGTGCTGACTCATTCAGAAGAGCCGAGCTACCAGGAGCTGAGAGGGCTGAATTCCCTGCAACAGGTTGGCCACAGAGCTTGGAGACAGGAAGTGGAGAAGCTTTCAGAGCACCGGAGAGGTTGTCAGCTGAGCAGTCTGTCCGGGTGGGTGAGCCAGAACCCATGCAGCTGGGAGAGCCAGTGGCAGAGTTGGGGGAAGAAGACATTCTTACGGATTGCTCTCTGTGCCAATCTTTAGACATGAAGTCTTGAGGAAAAGCCAACCCTGAAATAATTATCCTCCTTGAAAAGGTAACCATAAGAAACAGGCAGTGTGGTGGTAAATTCCCCATATGTTTTTAAAAGGGAAGTTTACTGAAGTATAAGGATAAGCAGGAAGCTGTGATTCATGCTTGTTATCCACCTGTGGTTTGAACTGTGAAACGGCAAGAAGCCAATTTACCTGCTAGAAGAGTTTTTCCTTGCTCCTCTGTTATGTGAAAAGCCTGTTGAGAGTTTTTGATGGCAGTCTGAATGTTTACTTCTTGTTTTAAGTTCAGTTGTAACTGAAATGCAGCCTAGAAGGAACTGAGGCTGATAGAAGCCAAACTGCCACAGAAGATTAAGCTTGTTTGGACTTTATGCTGTAATTAGCAAGGACAAAATGGAAGGTGGCAGCCTTGCTATCAAAGGCTGTGCTTCTGAAAGTAAGAAGACTTTAAACAGCCATTTTTGGGTTCTTTTGTTTACTTTGCCAACCATCTGCTGTACCTTGAGCAAATCCTACAGAAATAATCCTGTATTTGGTACTTTGAATCTTTTTGTGCAAAATAAATTTTCTGTTATATGCCTTACCTCGGTGGCCTTAACTACAACTTTCTACCTGAAGCACAAACACATCTTAGCAGTACTACATTTCCCAGAAGACACCACAAGGAAATAGGCTGCTAAGGCTGATAAGAGAAGGTTCCTCCAATAACCATGCCCCTCTAAAACTAGAGGCAAGTGGTGAGGGCGTTGACAATAGACAAATACAGATCAGAATGAACATAAGAAGCCTGTTTTTTTATGCCTGACAGTAAGGTTTTGGAACACTTCTGCCTCCACTTCTGTAAAGCGGTCAAATGCTTCTCCTATTGTGGACAAGCTGATGTTGTAGGGGTTCGAAGTTGGCCTCACTTTAATATCTGCAAAGAAAGGGGTCAGATGCAGAAGATAATAATGACAATCTGTCTTCAACTGAAAGCTAAAGTCTAGAAGTAAGGAATAGTTATGCGACTTGATGATGATATTGCCATCACAAGTGGAGTCTAAACAACATTATCTCTAAGCCGCAGAATCCTCCATCAACATTCCTGCTTGCAGGGGTGATACGTCAATTTGACCTGGGGAACAAAGAGGTGTATATGTACTTACAGGTGTGCAATTGTATAGCTTTGATAAGCAAAGAATACCTATTGGGTAATTAGATTTTTAATAGAGATTTTTCTGTTGAAGTAGTTGGGGCATGTGATGTTCTTAAAACTGCAGATAGCTTTGATGGATGTGGACCCCTAGGTGGGCAATGAGAACTTAGCTGGTAAATGGAATATGAAATTAGAACTGGTCCTTTTGGAAAGAGACATATGAGTTCTATAGCTAGGATCCCCAAGATTGTAGTTAATATTCGACATGCAGTTTAAAATATTTTTAAGTGTTTCAGGGGATTATTTAATAATAGCATCCCATAGGCTAGGAGCAGTGTCCTTAATGTTTATTTGGATACATGGTGTAGAGGCATGAAGAGGGTGCCAGATGGGTGAACAGGGGAAAGTGAATGAATCCTAGATGTCCATATATACAAATCAAGGAACGAGATTGAGCAGGGGTGATGGAGGTATAAGAAATCTATGGTTGCATGTTTCGGGGAGTAGATGAGTATGGTATGATTGTGAACTGAGTTGGGAGGAGGAAAATAGCATGGGTTTTGAGTTTGGAGAGCATGCTAGTGTGTCCAGGGATAGATTTGGGGGGGGGGGGGATGAATAGAGAAGGCAGGGTATTGAGGGAGAAAATAATTAAGTTATGGTAAGATATCTTGTGAAAATGCAGACAATGGACTTGGTGCCTTGGCAGTAACAAGATGAAGTTGTTGTATGTATATATTTATTTACTTATTTATTTATTTAATAAAGTTTATATACCGCTTTTTCTTTTAGTCAAAGCGGTTTACATGAAACATTAACAGCAGGGATTGGGTATACTACATGGAACTGGGATTAGGGGAAACAGTAACTGGGGTTAAACATGGTGGTTGTAGGATCTACGATACTGTTGGCTTAGTATGGACTAAAGTGAGGGTTTGATTTTCGGGGGGGGGGGCAAAGTAGGGTTAACCTATTTTGTTGAGTCCAAAGTAGTCAGTGAATAGGTGGGTCTTGTGCTTTTTTGTTAGGTTAAGTATTGTTTCAGCAGCTGTTAGGGTTTCTGGGGCGGCATTCCAAATTGTGGGTGCGAAGAGGGTAAAGGCTTGATTGCATGATTGTTGGGAGCTCTTTCTTTTGAGAGCTGGTGTAGAGAGTACATTTTGCTGGTTGCTTCTCCTTAAGAACATAGGGCCCGATATTCAAAAGGCATTTACACAGTTTACAGCCCTGTTGTTAAGTGCTGTCAAGACGGTGTGGACTTATGACAACCCTCTGGATACTGGGAACATGGTGACCCTCTGGAAACTGGGTTCAGTCTTCAGTCAGGCGGTTCATTGTTGACAGACTGGCACCCATAGCTTCTGTTATTGTATTGATCCATCTCATTGCTGGCCTTCCTCATTTGCATGACCTTCTACCTTGCCAAGCTTGATGTCATTTAATGATCTCTCTCTTTGCATGATGTGTCCAAAGTATAAAAGTCAAAATCTTGTCATTTGAGCTTCTAAAGAAAGCTTAGGTTTGATCTCCTCTAGTACTGACTGGTTTGTTCTTCGGGCAGTCCATGGTATACACAATATTCGTCGCCAGTACCATAATTCAAAGGCATCAATTTTCTTCCTGTCTATCTTTTTCACTGTCCAACTTTTGCATCTATGTGATGTTATTGAAAATATCATGGCTTGAACAAATCAAATCTTTGTATGGAGAGAGACATCTCTGCTTTTCAGAATCTTGTCTAGGTTCTTCATAGCCATTCTACCAAGAGCAATGTGTCGTCTGATTTCTTGACTGCTTGTTGCTTCTTCACTGATATTTGATCAAAGTAGTTTAAAGTTGTCCACTATTTCGATTTCTCCTCCATCAACAATGAACTTATTGATTTTGCCAGTTGTCAGGATCTTTGTCTTCTTTACATTCAGGTGCATGCCCATTTTAAGATTATGTTCCTTGATCTTGAGAAGCAAATGTTTCAGATCGTCTTCACTTTCAGCCAGTAATGTGGTATTATCAGCATAGCAAAGGTTGTTGATGAGTCTCCCACCAATCTTCACACCTCTATTGTCTTCATACAGTCCTGCCTCTCTAATGATTTGTTCTGCATATAAATTACACAGGTAGGGAGAAAGTATGCAGCCTTGTCATACACCTTTGCTGATTTTAAACCATTTTGTTTCTCCTTGTTCCATACGGACTGTTGCTTCTTGATCAATGTAAAGGTTGTGCAAGAGAACAATAGTGAGGTTACTTACCTGCAACGGGGGTTCTCCGTGGACAGCAGGATAAGTCAGTCACACCTAATGATGTCATCCGACGGCACCGAGACGGAAGTTCTCTCCATAGCTCAGAAGGGCTTTTTGCCCTTCTGAGCATGAACCACTAGCCCAAACCCCGTGCCCACCCCTAGCTGGCCAGTGCGTCACTAGCTGGATCTTTGCCGCTAGGGCGGGTGCTATGGAAATCTCAGGTCAGCCCCTAGATAGGGGAGGAGAGTGGGTTGGTGTGGCTGACTTATCCTGCTGTCCACAAAAAAACCCCGTTACAGGAAAGTAACCTCGCTTTCTCCTAGGACAAGCAGGATGAGTCAGCCACACCTGGTGCCTCCCAAGCTGTGACATGCTGTGGTAGGGGGAGGCCTGCTAACAGAAGAGTGTTTTTATTCAATATGATTTAATCAAACATAACAACAACATGTGTGCAATACACAGTATTGCATGCCATTCTAACTTGTGCCAGATTTGCCGGCAGGCGCATAAGCCTATTGTGCAATCTTAAAAACACGACAACAAGGGGACCCCTGTGTGTCACTGTGTAAACAATTGTGCAACAATGCAAACAATTTATGCAATAAGACATAATAGGTAGATGTGCAATAATTTTGTGCAAACAGCATCCTCATCCAGTGTAATCCGGCTTAGCGCAAAAGCCAAATCACTTGTCAGAGAGGGTTTGTGCCATGGATAGGACCGCCTTTCGTAAAGCGGAGACGTGGCCCGCTAAGTCAAGACAGTAATGCCCCCAGACCATGTGGACTGAGGACCAGGCTGCTGTTGCCGATGTCCACCTGATGATATGATGTGTAGGCTAGCGATGGAGGTCGCCAGTGCTCTGAGGTGAGGTGCATTAATTCTCAGTGCTACCTGTGCTCCATCTTCACAATGCAAGAGCGATGCAGGTGGATATGAGTGTTCTTTTGCTGACCAGATGACCCTGCTTGTTAGGATCATAGGACACACATAGTTGAGTGCCCATCCACAGGGCTGCTGTCTAGTGGAGGTACATGTGCAGCGCCATTTGCCCAGTTGAGGGTGTGCAACTGTCCTTCCTCGGGAGAGGCATGGGCTGCAGGTGAAGCAGGGGGCTGGATAGGCTGGTTGACGTGGAAGCGGACGCAAACTCATAACAAAAGAGGAACCTTAGACCTTATCTTCCTCCCAGAAGTAATCCATAAACTTTTCAATCCTGAATCCTTACAGTGTACGCCGATCCCATGGTCAGACCACTACCTGATTAAGTTTAATCTTAAACATACTGACTCAAATAACAAAAGCAGCCAGCAAAAGCCCCCACCCCCAGATTTAAAAACTTTAATGCAGAAGATTTCCTAGATCAAATAATCCCTTACCTTTCCTCATCTCCTTCCAAACTTGATGAAGCTATTACATCCTGGCATAAAATAATCTCAAAAGCAGCTGCATATAATCAACCAAACAAGAACACACGTCCCAGAACTGGTGATGCCCCTTGGTTTAATAATACTTTGAAAGTTATGAAAAGAACTCTCAGGAAAATTGAACTAAAGTGGCGCAAAACTAAATCCACAACATATAATGAACTATATCATACCTATCTCAAAAACTACAAAGACGCCACAGACAGCGCCAAAAAAAACTTCCACTCAACTGTCCTAAATAAATCTATAAACAGACCAAGGGAACTATTCTCCATTGTCCAAAACCTAACCAAAAACACATACAACTCCAGTCATGAAGCCGATGATATATCTCCCCAAACCTTAGCAAACCACTACATAAATAAATCAAAAATAAAGAATATCCCACCAATCACACCAATTACACAAACCACATCCTGCCAACCCCTGCCAAATTTTTGGACTCATTTCTACCCCATAACTAAAGAGACCCTTAAGAATATAATGTCGAATCTAAATACTACAACTTCTCACCTCGATCCCTGCCCCATAAATTGGATAAAGAACACCCTTCCAATATTATCCCCTTTCATTCTCCCATTAATTAATCTCTCACTAAATCAAGGCTACCTCCCGCCCATACTAAAACATGGACAAATCAGACCCATATTAAAAAATAATACCCTGGACAAAACTTCACCAAACTCATATAGACCCATTTCTAGTATACCATTTATGGCCAAACTCATAGAAAAAGTAGTCCAAACACAAACACAGGAACACATCGACACATCAGCTCCCCTGGATGACCAACAATATGGCTTTCGCCCTGATTGCCTTGATTTTACGATAAGACGGTATAGAAATACTATTAAATAAATAAATAAATAAAATAAATGGGGTAGACACTCTTTTAACTGTACTCCTAGACACACTAGTAAGAGGAATAGACAGCCCCAAAAACGCATTCCTACTACTTTTTCTAGACATTTCTGCAGCATTTGACAGTGTCCACCATACACTAATGCTCAATAGGCTCAGTCAAATAGGTGCCACCTCATTAGTTCTAAAATGGTTCACTTCATATCTATCCAACAGAACCCAAACTGTCAGGATCAACACTCAAACCTCCAACACATACAAACAGGAAATTGGCCTCCCACAAGGTTCTGCCCTCTCTGCACTCCTATTTAATATATATATACAACCAATTTGCAACATCTTTAAAAAATTCAAAATCCACTATCACATATACGCGGACGACATCATGTTATACATTCCTTTCACAATCCCAACGCTTCCACTTCAGCTATTAACTGACTGTTTCAAGGAACTAACAACTTGGCTAGAAGACCACAACCTTTATATCAACCATTCCAAAACTGACATACTGATTGTAACAAAAAACAAATCCTACACCCCTCCTACCCACATTACACTCCAGAAACATGACATCCACATAAAAAACGAAATAAAATACCTAGGGGTGATACTTGATACACACCTTAGTATGAACACCCCCATAAGAAATACAACCAAGAAAATATACTTTAAACTCAAAGTATTAAAACAATTACGCCCTCTAGTACACCTGCAAGACTTCCTAAGCATCATTCAAGCCATTGTCACACCACATTTTGACTTTGCCAACCTCTCTCTACTAGGCACCACTAACCAAAACATCAAAAGACTCCAATTAGCCCAAAACGCTGCAGCCAGAACTATAATGGCTCCCGATTCAATGTAGAATAGACTATAAATTAATAATTACCACATTCAAGGCATTAAATAACACTGCTCCAGCTACCCTTAATAAGCTACTCACTAAAGACACAGCCCACTCTGCACATAGAAGAGGCAACGCTAATAAATTAAAGATTCCAAAAGAATTCACTAAGACCAAAAAAACAACCAATAAAAAAGCATTCTCCCACGCTGCACCTATACTCTGGAACTCACTACCAGAAGAAATCAGAGCCTCAACTGACCTTAAAACCCTACGTAAAACTTTAAAAACCCACCTCTTTATCTCTCACTACGGCCCACTGGCAAACTCCCAATACCAAAATGAAAAGGGATAACCTATATACACATAGAAACTAACACCGTAACTGCCTTATGATATTATGACCTTTAACACTGTCTTTGACATAACTACCTTCACTGTTGACCTCATTTCTGCTATCTGTATATAGTTAAATGTACATAGATCTCCAAAGTTAAAAGTTTTAAAGTTTTAATTGTTAATGTATATAGTTCACGCTATGTTCAATGTTAAAACAGAAATGTCTTTCTGTTCCCCTAACTGTTGTTATATGTAAACCGCACCTGATCACTGGAAGGTCGTGGTATATAAAAGTTTGTTAAATAAAATAAATAAATAAAACTTTTGGCGCAAAATTAGGATACGTCCTCAGAAAAGCGCGGTTCTCGAAACCAGGGCTTGCAGTTCACTGATCCTTCTGGCTGAGGTAATGGCTATTAGGAAAAAAGTCTTATAAGGGACATACTTCAATTCTGCAGATTGTAGGGTTCGAAGGGTGGCTGTGTTAGCTCATTGAGGGCAGTGCTGCAGTCCCAGTGGGGTCCAGTGGCCGAATGTTGTTCAGTCCTCTCATGAATCTCACTACCCGTGGGAAGTTTAGCAGTGGTGTCGCCTCCCTCGTGGTTGTGGAGTGAAGCTATCGCTGAGAGTGCACCCGTATCAATTGTGCCTTCAACTCCTCATTGAGAAGGGAGGTAATGGAGAACTACTGATGCCTATCGATGTTCCGTTCTGAGCACCGAGAGGTGAACTGTTTCCATTTAGTCCATATGACTAGCATGTCGCTGGCCGTTGTGACGTGAGAACCATCTCTAAACCTCAGAGGGGAGGTTCTTAGCCTCCATGCAGTGAATGCTAGGTCTGGCAAAGCTGGTGAGAAGCGATCCTCCCCTCTCTAGGGAGACGAGGTCTTTCTTCAGGGGAAGGCACGCAGGCATCAAAGGTGGGGGAACCACACCTGGCACAGTTAGGGTACTATGAATATGGTCTGTGTCTTGCCGCCATGATGTTTTGGATGGTCATTGAGATGAGCAGTAGGGTGGGAAGGCATATACTGGTGATCACACCTCCACAATATGATGAAGGCATCCAAGGTGACCCTGCGGCTGGAAGGACATTTGGAGCAGGAGTGGCTGCATATCGTATTGGACATTGTGGCAAACAGGTCAATCTGTGATGTCTTCACCCCCAGAAGAGCGGGGGTTGAGGGACCATTCGTGCGGATCTGTCCATTGGCTGAGCCTGTTTGGCAGCTCATTCTGTGTGCCTGGAAGGTAAGAGGTCCGTGGGGTAGTGTCTGGACCTGTGCCAATTTCCGGAGCTTGAGGGTTTTCTTGCATAGTTTTCTGGATCCTGTGCCTCCTTGTTTGTTGGTGTAAAACATGGTAATCTGATTGTCTGTTTGTAGCGGGACTATCTTTCCCTGGATCAGTTCTGGAAAACTCAGAGGGCAAGGTGGAGTGCTCTGAGTTCCAACAGATTGATGTGTAGCAAGCACTCCTTCTGTGTCCATGCTCCATGCTCCTTGGGTGCAGAGCTGACCACAGTGGGCCCCCCATTCCGCCAGTGAAGTGTCAGCTGATATGGGAGTTGTTGTGGTGAGTGACCTGTCACCAAGTTTTCCGAGTTGGCCCACAAGGTTTGTGAGTTCTTCATGGCTTTGTCCGGGTGGAATCATTGCTGGGAGGTTGCGTGAGTTGTCTCCAATGGACATGCAGAAGCCATTGTAGGCTGTGCATGTGCATTCTTGCAAAAGGTCTGTGATGACGTCTGTTGGACTGACAAGATGCATCGGATCAAGCTGAAGATAGCGTCCCTCTGGGGACATGGAAGAAATGTTTTTGCCACTGTCGTGCCTATTAGCCAAAGAACTCCAGTTGTTGGAGATCTTGCCCGAAATGCCAGGCAGGGTGGCAGATGTATGTTCTTTCTACTGCGGATTCTGTCTCCCTTGGGGACCGACCAGAGATCATCTAATCGTCTAGGTATGGAAATATACAAATGTCTTGCTTTCTGAGGTGGGCCACCATGGGGGATAGGCCAAATGGCTGGGCTCTGTATTGGTAGAGCTTGTCCTAAATCTGGAAGTGGAGGAATTTCCAGATGCAAGCCATTCCCCTGTGTAAGATCAAGGTGAGAGAGTAGATCCTGAACTTCTCTTTTCATGACATGCCTGTAGAGTCTCCAGGGGTAACTTCTCTTTCATGATGTGCCTGTAAAGTCTCCGTAGGTCCAGGATAGGGCAAACTCCACGCACCTTGAGTAGAATCTGGTATGTTAGAAGGATTGTATCACCGTGTCGATGTTGACATGTTGCTCTGAGGCAGCTTGTGTTTTAAGGGGGTGAATCTCATTCTGTAACCCTCCCTGATGATGTGCAGGACCCATCTGTCCATATAGATGGATTCCCATGCCTTTATATGGGAAGTCAGGCCATCTCTGGAGGAGAGGGTGGCTGGTGCATTGGCGTCAAATGAGGGGTTAGGCTTTCCTGTGCCAGGCAGCGTAGACTTCTGTTGCCTCGGGATTGCGGCTTTTAGCAAGGAATCTGCCCCTTCTGGTAGGAGCTGTAGCCTTAATAGCATTTAGAGGTTGAGGAGGACTTATGGTAGGTTCCTTTCTGGCTGGACGTTGAAGTTCGCTCCAGCCCTTACTATAGAGGGTCTGCAATGTAGCACCTCAGTCCTGTAGCACCTCAGTCCTTCACACCATTCATAGTGTCCTTCATCTTGTCGCTGAACAAGGAGTCCCCTACAGGATGTGTCCGCAATGCAGTTGTGTGTCTCATCACGAAGTCCAGAGCCCTGTATCCACGCCAGTCAGCAAGCCGAGATTGCTGCCCCTGCTGTGCGGGCTGCAGTGTCAAACGCATCGAAGGCCGCCCTGACTTAATGCATCATGCATTCCTGCAGGTCAGCCAAGGCTGTGGTTGCAGATGATTGAGCCTCCCCGGTAAGGGATGACATAACGGATTTGAGGGTTTGCACGATGATGTCCTGGAATAGGACATGTTGAAGTTGGTGCGCTACTTTTGCTGACAGCGTGGCCCCTTAGAATGCCTGATTCCCAAACTCAACCTAGAGTTTAAGATCCCTTCCTGGAGGGTTGTTTTATATGGGTACGTGTGGACTGACCTGCTTTAAGGCTGACTCTCCACTATGAAGTTGTGGAGCTGAGGCTTTTCAAACCCAGAGTTGGTTGGACTCATGCTTGGAGTCGAGTTTCCAGGCGGCGGCAGGACCAGTGGCTGGGTTCTGCCAGATCATCAAGAGATTTTCTCGCATTGGGGGGGAGGGGGGTGGACGGGCAGGGTTGCTGCTGCTCTAGAGGCTTTTAAGAATTTTAGAGCTGCTTGAGTCTCCGAGCCTTGGTCGTCCATATCTGTGGAAAGAATTCTCATGATTGAAGAGACCTTCCACAGGATTTTTGGATATGTGATATCCTCAGCAAAAGCCAGGGTGTCTCTGTTACTGGTATGGATGTCAGTCTCTTGTGGCAGTGGTTGTTCTCCAGTGGCTAGAAGATCTGTGTGGACGCTGCCTCTTCGCCTCTACTGTAAATGAGTCCTAGATGCCACGGACACAGTCGTATCCAGATGGCAGTCTGAGTGTGTGTGGAAGCCACCGGATTTTACCTACTGGGCTGGGCAACTCTGCGCTGCAGGACCTGCACCTCAGAAGTTGCTGTTTTGGAGCTGTAGCCCGAGAGGGATTCAAGGGAGGAGTAAAATGTATGTCAAGCTTGATCTGCCTTTTTTTTTTTAAGCTTGATCCACAGGCTGGTCTTGAACCCATAACCCTTCTCTCATACACACACTGCCCATGTGTTTAGAGACACAGAGCAGCTATTTCAGATATACAGCACCAGGGTTCCACTCATCTCAACCCAACTTAGGAATGTTAGGAGGAGGTGGAGTACCTGGATCTCCGGCACCGTGAAAAGCTGTTTTCTTTGTACCTAGACCCATCTGTTAGCTGCTCTGTGCCGATCTGCAGACCTTCAATCTGTGCCACATCTTCCCTGACGTCCGCTGGTTCCCGGGTAAGGGATCACACATCCACTGTCATATAAATTTATGTGATGTGACTCAGGTGACATAAGGAGGGGAAGTGGGAATTGAACCCAGTGCCCTTGGATAGCAAGCCAGTGTACCAATCACAGGGCCACAACTATGCTTCTGTTAAGGGATGTCTGAGTCTGGGGAGGGCAAATCTCGAGCAGCCTTTGCACTGGCGCCGTAGCCGGCGCAGGATAGAAACATTTTTTTTTCTTCCATCGGCACCGAGGCAGTCAGAGTGGGACAGGAGAGGCTATTGTCGAATCACTGTCGAGGGGGCGGCGGCTTCAGTGGCCCGCTGTCCAGTCTCTACAGAGGAGGCGGCGGCTTGCGCTGCTGTTCAATCACTGCAGAGGGGGTGGTGGCGGCTTGCAAGCTAGCATGACCAGAAGCAAGATGGCTGCCCCCATGGTCCACACATGTGCAAATGGTTTTTGGAGCATCGAGGGAGGCAGAGAAAGGAAGCACTGGAAGGGAGGCTGGCCGGGGATGGAGGCCTTCTCAGGCACGTCCTGGGCTGCTGCGAGGGCTGCTGCCTGACTGGAATACTTCTTTTTAAGCCCCATTTTGCTGGAATCCATTGCTTCTGTGGCTAGAGAAGAGAGCTAGGAGTTCTTGCAAGCATGTCTGCATGCTTTTCTCACTCTCGGAGATCTCTGATGGTCTTTACCCGACAGTGGAGGCATTTCTGGTAGCGTTGCTCATCCTGGAACAGGGGGAGCTCGTCTTAAATCCAGGCATGGTGAGTTGTTTCCTTGATGATATATTTTTCTTTTTTCTCTTTTTTTTTTTTTGTTGTAGAAATCTAGAAAGAAGTAAGGAGGAGAGAAAATCTGTCTTGCAGGCAAGTCAAAAGCTTTTCTGTAGTCAATAAAACACATATAGATATCCTTTTTGTATATTTTAGTCTTTTCAAGGATCCATCTCACATCTACGATGATGTCTCTTGTTCCTCGCCCTTTCCTGAACCCTCTTTGCACTTCAGATAGTTCTCGGTCCAGGTATGGTTCTGGTCTCTGCTGAATAATCTTCAGTAGAATCTTGCTGGCATGTGGGACCAGAGTGATTGTGTGATAATTTCCACAGTCAGTAGGATCACCTTTATTGGTAAAAACAGATCTTTTCCAGTCTGTTGGCCATGATGTTGTCTTCCAAATTTCCTGGCAGAGCCATGTAAATATGGTAACAGCTGCATCAGATTGCTGTAATACTTCTTTTTTTAAATTTTTTATTGAAATTTATCCTAATAAACCATTTTCTTCATTTCTTGCCTCTTATTTCTTATTACTGGCACTTGCAGGTGTTTTTTCCACTAATGTTATGATTGCATAGCTGACAATCCATTTCTCTAACTCTGACCTATTATTAGCAATGTACATTAAGAATGTACAATCCATTTGAAATGACTAAGAAAATGTCAAAAACAGCCTGTGTCATTTCATATCATTTTCAAAATAGAATAGGAAAAAAACACATCTGAAATTTCATTTTTTTCATTGTCATCAATTTTTTTCATTGTCCTCAATTACTTAACATCCAGAATTCTTACACATTGCAGTTAGCACAGGGTAATTACCATGCGCTGTCAATATTGTAAATAGCGTGGGTGCATTTAATGCCACCTCGGTAGGTAATGTTAAGTGTATTGTGCTAATTATTTTATTTATTCTTTATTTATTTATTTATTACATGCACTTATATACCGTGCTATTTTCCATCAGTGCGGTTTACATAGAACCAGTTAAATACACATCTCAAAACTTTCGAGTTGTGTTTACAATTAACAGGCAACAGAACTTGGATAGATAACAAGGGGGTAACTATTTACAACTGTACAGAAAGAGCGGGCTGAACATCTGTTTGAAGTGATTAGTTTACTGATGAGGCATTTGAGGTGCTGTCATCCGAGTAATGCTCGAGGAAAAGGTGGTATTTCAGAGCTTTCCTAAACTGCGTTAAATTAATGATTGCCCGTATACTAGGAGGGAGGCTGTTCCAGCATTTTGGTGCCGAGAATTTGAAAGCCCTGTTCACTGTTGTCTGGCAACACTTGGTTGTTTCTCTTGGGACTATTAGTTTATTGTCCTCAGGGGATCTTCTAGGTCTGTTCAGGGGGGTTATCTGAATGAGGTCTGCTAGGGCTGGTGGGGGGAGCTTATTTATGATCTTGAAGGTCAGAATTATGGTTTTGAATGTAATTCTGCCATTTATAGGGAGCCAGTGGCGTTGTTTAAGGATGGGTGTAATGTGTTCCCACTTGGAAGCACCCTGGAGCACTCTTGCAGCAGAGTTTATTGCAAGCTGTAAAGGGTGTAGCGTGGATTGCAGGAGACCGTGGAGTATGGCGTTTGCATAGTCAAGATGAGGTATGATCAAGGCTTGGTATACTGTGCGGAAGTCGCCAGGTTCCAGTAAGGTGCGTATGTGTCTAAGTGATCGGATTTTATGGTATATCGCTCTTGCTACATTGCCTATATGGGTCTTCATGTCGAGTTGCTGGTCAAGTGTGACTCCTAGGTATCTAATAGAGGGTTTGGTAAGTAGTTCTGCATCTAAGACCTTTAAGCACGGTGGTGTGATGAATTTTGGATCTCTGGTGACGAAAAGGACTTCAGTTTTCTTATGTTGGATTTTCAGGTTTTGTGATTGAAGCCAACTGGATACTGCATTGAAACAGTCCGTGAATGGTGAGAGTTCGGGGTTCTCCGTTGCAAAAGGCAAATATAGGAGCACGTCATCTGCGTATAACAGGCATTCCACCTTGAAGGACTGGACGATCTCGCAGATCGGTTGCATATAAATATTAAACAACAGGGCGGATAGAGAGGATCCATGTGGGACCCCTTGGCTCTGGTGGAAAGGTTCTGATATTGCTTCATCTGATCTTACGTGTTGCCATCTATCCGAGAGATATGACTTGCACCATTCGAGTGCTAAGTCACAAATCCCCTTCTCTCTGAGGCGGTGTAAGAGGATGTCATGGGAAACAGAATCAAAGGCCGCCGCTATATCCAAGAATATGAGCACATATCCTCAGCGTATGCTGTCAATTCCTGCAATTATGACACTGAAGAGGATGGTGAGGAGAGTTTCGACCCCATGTGCGGTTCTGAAGCCATGCTGACACGGATCAAGTGGTGCGGAGGCATCAATATGATCTTGAATTTGTCTTTGGACATCTTTCTCGATGATTTTCGCCAACAGTGGTATGCTGGATATCGGTCTATATGAGTCGGGCTTCTTAGGGTCCAGTTTGTTGTTTTTGAGGAGTGGCCTGATTGAGGTACATTTGAGGGATTGGGGAAAGGTACCTGTCGTGTATGAGCAGTCCATTAGCTTTGCTATAAAAGGGCTGACTGTCGGTCGTAACTCTTTTATCCAGGACACCGGGCAAGGGTAGATTTGTGCGGTTGTTGTGTTCATTCCAGCAATTATGTCCTCAATGTGTTTGGCAGATGGCTTAGAGAAGGCAGACAGTCGGGCTGAGGATCTTGGCTCGAGTGCCATGGTATGTGTGGGGGACTTATTAGTTTGGCACAGTTTTGCTTTTAAGTAGTCGGCGAAGGCTTGAAGGTGGATTTGACTAGGTTGCTCTGGTACTGGCTCTTTTGCTAGGTTCTTTACCATGGTGAAGAGGTCGTGTGGCTTGTTTAGGGACCGCTTTAGAGTGTCAGTGTGGAATCTCCTCATGCTTTCAGATATTGCTTGGCGGTGTTTTTCTAGTTGAGTGTTGTATGTCCTTAGGTCCTCTGTGGAGTGAGTACAGCGCCAGCGTCTTTCTAGTTTTCTCAAGCAGGAGAGTGACGTTCTAAGCTCTGTGGAGTACCAAGCTGCTGTTGTTCTCTTCTTGGTAGGCTTGTTCGATGGTGGTAGTAATGCAATGGAACTGAAGTTTTCATTCCAAGTGGAAACTAACACTTCAGGGTCATGGGATGTTAGGTCAAAGAGTGTACGGGTATGGTTTAAGATTTGGTCTTTGTCAAAGGCTATGAACCTGCGTGGAGCTGTTTTGAGGCTGCTGGCCTTATCAACACTCTTTTGGAGTTTGTTGGGTAGAGATATTTGGAACATGATTAAGAGATCACAGAGAGAAGAAGACAGGCATCTGTATTTGGAAAAACTTAGAGAAGCTAGCAAAGTAGTCAAGAAGGCAAAGATTCAAAAGGAGGAGGAAATAGCCAATGCAATAAAATGGGGGGATAAGACATTTTTCAGATATATTAGTGAGAAGAGGAAGGGCAAAAGTGGTATTGTCAGACTCAAGGGTACAGGGGGGGAATATGTAGAAGCTGATAAGGATAAAGCGGAATTGCTTAACAAATATTTTTGTTCTGTGTTCACAGATGAAGAACCAGGAGCAGGACCTCAGAAAACACCCACAAATAAGAACAGAAGCGAGGGACATCTTGAACAATTTTCAGAAGACTGTGTTTGTGAGAAACTAGCTCAACTCAAAGTAGACAAAGCGATGGGACCGGATGGGATACACCCTAGAATACTGAGGGAACTTGGGGACGTTCTAGCAACTCCACTGACTGACCTTTTCAATGCCTCATTGGAGTCGGGAGTGGTGCCAAAGGACTGGAGAGAGGCTCATGTGGTGCCTTTACACAAAAGCGGAAGTAAGGATGTGGTTGAAAACTACAGGCCTGTTAGTTTAACTTCAGTGGTGAGTAAATTAATGGAAACGCTGTTGAAAGAGAAAATAGTGAGGTTTCTGGAGTCCAGCGGATTACAGGATCCGAGGCAGCATGGATTCACCAGAGGCAGGTCTTGTCAGACAAATCTGATTGATTTCTTTGACTGGGTGACCAGGGAGTTGGACCGAGGGAGAGCTCTAGATGTGGTGTATTTAGATTTCAGTAAAGCCTTTGACACTGTTCCTCACAGGCGACTTATAAACAAACTGAGCACCCTAGGGATGGACCCTAAAGTTACTGCTTGGGTTAGAAATTGGTTGGGTGGGAGGCGACAAAGAGTACAAGTAAATGGAGCTCACTCTGAGGAGAAGGATGTTACCAGTGGTGTGCCCCAGGGATCTGTCCTTGGTCCAATTCTTTTTAACATCTTTGTTAGTGATATAGCGGAAGGGCTGTCGGGTAAGGTTTGCCTCTTTGCGGATGATACCAAAATCTGCAATAAAGTAGACACCCAGGAAGGTGTAGATAACATGAGGAGGGATCTAGCTAAGCTTGAAGAATGGTCTAGAATTTGGCAGCTGGGATTTAATGTTAAAAAATGTAAGGTCATGCATTTGGGCTGCAGCAATCCAAGGGAGCAATACAGCATAGGAGGTGAAGTACTTTTGTCCACTAAAGAAGAGCGGGACCTAGGCGTAGTTGTGTCCGATGATCTTAAAGTAGCTAAACAGGTAGAAAAGGCGACGGCAAAAGCTAGAAGGATGCTTGGGTGCATACGGAGAGGAATGGCTAGCAGAAAAAAGGAGGTGATAATGCCTCTGTATAAGTCTTTGGTGCGACCTCATTTGGAGTATGGTGTGCAATTCTGGAGACCGCACCTTCAGAAGGATGTGAACAGGATGGAGTCGGTGCAGAGGGTTGCTACTAAGATGATTAGTGGTCTTCATTATAAGGCATATGAGGACAGACTTGAGGATCTTAATATGTACACCTTAGAGGAAAGGCGGGATAGAGGTGATATGATTGAGATGTTTAAATACCTCCGTGGCATAAATGTTCAGGGAGAGAGCCTCTTTCAATTGAAAGCAAGTTCTGCGACGAGGGGACATGGGATGAGGGTGAAGGGAGATAGATTCAGGAGTGATATGCGGAAATATTTCTTTACGGAAAGAGTAGTGGATCCGTGGAATAGTCTCCCAGTGGAGGTGGTAGAGATGAGGACAGTAACTGAATTCAAAAAAGCATGGGACCAACACAGAGGATCTCTAAAGGTAAAAAGTGGACTGTTGTAGTTGTTGTTATGGAAGGACAGACTAGATGGGCCTTGTGGTCTTTTTCTGTCATCATGTTTCTATGTTTCTATGTTTCTATGTAACATGTGGTCTGACCAGGGGACTGCAGTAGTGGACAGTATGGTGGTGTTTGTTTTAAAGGCAGTTGGGGGGGCAAAAGCAAGGTCCAGTGTCCTACCTTTAGCATGGGTGGGCTCATCAACGAGTTGTGTGTATCCTAGTTCTTCAAAGGCATCCAGGGAAGATGAGGCCTGTGCGCAGTGCAAGGATGGTAAATTGAAATCACCTACAACCCAGCTTGGTGTGCTTGGTGATTGTGAGTTGGATGCAAGCTCAATTAATGTTGCAAGGGAATCGGAGTCTGTGGATGGGGCCCTGTATATCAGGTTGAAGGAGCAATGTTTATTGGTAATGGTGATTGCGTCTATGTGTATTGCATTGGTTGTATTGCTCAGGTGGAAGAGGAGATCAGTTTTGGTGATAGCAAGAACACCTCCTCCTCGTTTACCGCTTCTGTGACATGTGTGTACTGAGAAGCCATTGAGTAGGAGCTGGTTGATGAGTACATTATCATCATTTGATAGCCCTGTCTCAGTTATGAAGAGAATGTCTAGGCAATGGAGGGAAATTATGTCTGCAATGACTGGCCATTTCTTACGTATTGACCTTGCGTTTATGAGGGCACACAATGTTCTGCTGGTAGGAAGATATTTCTTTATGAACTCGCAAATTATGTTGTATTGCTATATGTAATAAGCAGGGTTGGTGAGGGTGTGCTTGTCCACCTCCTCCTGTGGCTTTGAAGGATTGGTATTTGACTATGTTGAGGGGAAAATGCAGTAGCATTGTCTAGTCAAGCTGTTAGGAGATAGAATGCTGCTATGTAAAAGCCTGTGAGTGCCATGTTGAGTCTCAGCTCAGGTATGAAACTTTGGTGTAGTTGTAGTAGTATTGTAACCGTAAAGTGTGCAAGTGGTGTCGACACCTTAGTCTGAACAGAGCAATAATGGATGGGCAAGGCAGTATAGCAGTATAAGCAGCACAATCATGGGTAGCGCAGTGTAACAATATAAGTAGCACAATCATGGGTAGCACAGTGTAGCAATATAAGCAGCACAATCATGGGTAGCACAGTGTAGCCGTCAAGCAGCACAAACATAGGTAAAGCAGTATAGCAATTTTAAACAGCACAAATATGGGCAATTCAGTATGTCAGTCTAAGTAGTACAATCATGGGCAGAGGAGTATAGCCATTTAAGCAGCACAATCATGGGCAAGCGGTATAGCATAGGCATATGCAAACATTATAGTGCAATCGTGGGCAGGGTCATATAGCACAGTCAGGGGCAAGCAGTAAAGCAGTCTAATGCGGGGTAATTATGCGTGGGTAAAGAGTGTGCTATTGGGATGGGACAATATGGTAGTGCAATGGTACAGCGATGCAGTACTGTATGGAGTCAGGCAGTACAGGGGACACAGGCAGTATACAGGATGTAGTATAGCAAATAGGGAGTGTAATAGTCACAGGAGTACAGTCATAAGTGTGCATGTGGCCGTAGGGCCTTCACGAGACTTCTTCTCAGTGGGTCGTGAAGCAGGTAGGGTTAGAACGACAAGCTAGGCTCGGTTGTTAACGGAGCAGGTATCACGTATAATGTTTGGTGGGTGTATCTGAGGGTAATGTGGAACTACCTAGCAATGATTGGGTATCTAGCTATGTAGAGTTAAACGGTACCTGCATTTTACGTCCTGGTTTGAGTCCTGGTTTTCAGTTTGTTCTCCGGCTGTTTAACGTTCCTGGAGAGTACGTGACCACCGCCGAAGGGCCCTCTGGCGAGGCCCTCAGGCGCGGGCCCGCAAGGCGCGGGCGCGCTTGCTAGTACCCTGCTTTTAAATTAGGTGGAGAGCCCTGATTGGGCAGGCGAGAGGCTGGAGGCGTCCGGGTGGCGAGCTCCGATTGGGCTGAAGGCATCCAGGTGGAGAGCCCCGATTGGGCTGAAGGCGTCCGGGTGGCGAGCCCTGATTGGGATGAAGGCGTCCGGGTGGAGAGCCCCGATTGGTCCCGCGGTGTCACTGGAGGCGTCGGGACAAGGCTGGCTCAATCCCTCCTGGGAGAGCACGCGTCCGGGAAAGGGCTGATCTCAGCTGGTGCCCTGCTTTTAAATTAGGTGGAGAGCCCCGATTGGGCAGGCGATAAGCTGGAGGCGTCTGGGTGGCAAGCCCCGATTGGGCTGAAGGCGTCCAGGTGAAGAGCCCCGATTGGGCTGAAGGCGCCTGGGTGGCGAGCCCCGATTGGGCTGAAGGCGTCCGGGTGGAGACCCCAGATTGGGCTGAAGGCGTCCGGGTGGCGGGCCCCGATTGGGCTGAAGGCGTCCGGGTGGAGAGCCCCGATTGGGCCCGCGGTGTCATTGGAGGCGTCGGGACAAGGCTGGCTCAATCCCTCCTGGGAGAGCACGCGCCCGGGAATTGCAAATGAACTTAACAAGCAGTAAGGAACTTTTCTGTATGGTAAGTGTAGGAACATGGTGGGAATGCCCCTGGTAGTGACCACAAAGCTTTTGTACTTACCACACATGAGGGAGGAGTGGCCTAGTCATTGGGGCAAGTTACCTCAAGCCAGAAGGTTGGGGGTTCAAATCCCACAAGAGGACAGCAACCTTGGGCTGGAAGGACTGGGGTTTCTAGTCCCACAGGTGCTCCCTGTGGCCTTGGACAAGCCACTTAACCCTCCATTGCCCATGTTCCCTGTAAGTATTAGTGTATGTGTCTCAAATCCCCCAATTGTGTTATGACCACTTTGATTGAAGGATAAGGTGGCATACAAAACTGTCTAAATAAAATAAATAAAGCATGTGAAAAAAAACAAAGAAGAAAATGAAACTGCACATCTTTACCTGCCATTCCTCCAAATAGTCCCAATTTGACACACTTCAAATCATATGTACTTTTTCAAAACCTGGGCTAGGTTATCATTACTAGTCCTTTCATTGTCACCTAAACAATCCTTGCAAGTTTATGTCAGCAGCTGTATATCTGAAGCACAAATAATACTTGATTTTCATCATGCAGTACTTTTCCATTTTCTGCCTGGAGGTCAGACAATAATCTCCATGTAACATCATCCTTTAGCCCTACAATTTCCACATATCCTTGAAATGATAAAAATCTCAGCTTTTCAGTGATGGGTGAAATTGATTGGTGGGCAAATACTTCTACAAATATCACAGGTTTTTTTGTTTATTTTCAAAGGACATGGTAGCTGAAGGGAAGATAAGAACATTTTAGAGAGACGGATAATTCTAGAAGCCCTGTTCCAAATAAGGACCTACAAAACGGGCAGGAAGGAAATACCAAGTGCAGGGATAGAGAAAAGAGTAATGAACATAAGGGCATGAATTTGTTTCTTTAGTGCACCTTAAAAAATTGGTAAACATGCCTTAATTTGCTAGTTAGTGAATGTTAAAATCAATTTAGTACACGCTAAATATTTCCTATTAAAACCAATGTATGAAGTTAACTGAAAACATATCTGTAAAGAAGGACAAATTTGTGAAGGAAACCCTAGTCATATTTTCTTGCTGTGCGCAGACTTGTCGAGAACTCAAGCAGTGGACATATAAAAAAATGGGTCTTTGAACCCTTGATGCCTAGGTTTGATGTTTGCAGGTTAATTTTATAACAGAGCACCTAGAGGTCTTTTACTAAAGGGTGCTAGGGTGTTGCACCTAAAGCATCAAAAGCACCCAAACTATGGTATTGAAAGCATTTCCCTGGCACTTAAAGTGGATCATTTTCTTCTAACGTGGGCCACATTAGCGCAGGTGCACTTAACTCCACCTATTAACATACACGCATCATTGCTAGGAAAGGGGAAGTGCTACTGATAGGAGATCTCAATATGCCAGATGTTGATTGGCACATTCCTGCTGCAGTATCATCTAGAAGTAAGGAGATCCTGGATTCTCTACAGGGAGAACTATTCAGGCAATTGGTAACAGATCCCACAAATGAAGGGGCCATACTGGACTTGGTGCTTAACAATGATGAAAGTGTTTCTGATGTTGTAGTGGGAGATCATTTTGCATCCAGTGATCACCAGATGGTGTGGTTCAGTATTAGGACTAGGGCTGTTAGAATCCATTCAAAGGTGAGGATCTTAGACTTTAGGAAGACTAACTTTGCGAAGATGGGCCAATACCTCAGGGAGTCGTTAGTGGGATGGGAACAGCTGGGGGATGTAGAAAAACAGTGGACAAAACTGAAAGGGGATATTTTAAGGGCAACCAACGTTTTTGTTAAAATGGTAAATAAAGGTAAAAGGAAAAGGAGACTGCTATGGTTTTCGAAAGAAGTAGCTGAAAAAGTGAAGAAAAAGAGGGAGGCCTTCATGAAATACAAGAGATCACAGAGAGAGGAAGACAGGCATCTGTATTTGAAAAAACTTAGAGAAGCTAGCAAAGTAGTCAAGAAGGCAAAGATTCAAAAGGAGGAGGAAATAGCCAATGCAATAAAATGGGGGGATAAGACATTTTTCAGATATATTAGTGAGAAGAGGATGGGCAAAAGTGGTATTGTCAGACTCAAGGGTGCAGGGGAGGAATATGTAGAAGCTGATAAGGATAAAGCGGAATTGCTTAACAAATAATTTTGTTCTGTGTTCACAGATGAAGAACCAGGAGCAGGACCTCAGAAAACACCCACAAATAGGAACAGAAGCGAGGGACATCTTGAACAATTTTCAGAAGACTGTGTTCGTGAGAAACTAGCTCAACTTAAAGTAGACAAAGCGATGGGACCGGATGGTATACACCCTAGAATACTGAGGGAACTTGGGGACATTTTAGCCACTCCACTGACTGACCTTTTCAATGCCTCGTTGGAGTCGGGAGTGGTGCCAAAGGACTGGAGAGAGGCTCATGTGGTGCCTTTACACAAAAGCGGAAGTAAGGATGTGGTTGAAAACTACAGGCCGGTTAGTTTAACTTCGGTGGTGAGTAAATTATTGGAAACGCTGCTGAAAGAGAAAATAGTGAGGTTTATGGAGTCCAGCGGATTACAGGATCCGAGGCAGCATGGATTCACCAGAGGCAGGTCTTGTTAGACAAATCTGATTGATTTCTTTGACTGGGTGACCAGGGAGTTGGACCGAGGGAGAGCTCTAGATGTGGTGTATTTAGATTTCAGTAAAGCCTTTGACATTATTCCTCACAAGCGACTTATAAACAAACTGAGCACCCTAGGGATGGACCCTAAAGTTACTGCTTGTGTTAGAAATTGGTTGGGTGGGAGGCGACAGAGAGTACAAGTAAATGGAGCTCACTCTGAGGAGAAGGATGTTACCAGTGTTGTGCCCCAGGGATCTGTCCTTGGTCCGATTCTTTTTAACATCTTTGTTAGTGATATAGCGGAAGGGCTGTCGGGTAAGGTTTGCCTCTTTGCAGATGATACCAAAATCTGCAATAGAGTAGACACCCAGGAAGGTTTAGATAACATGAGGAGGGATCTAGCTAAGCTTGAAGAATGGTCTAGAATTTGGCAGCTGGGATTTAATGTTAAAAAATGTAACGTTATGCATTTGGGCTGCAGCAATCCAAGGGAGCAATATAGTATAGGGGGTGAAGTACTTTTGTCCACTAAAGAAGAGTGGGACCTAGGCGTGGTTGTGTCTGATGATCTTAAAGTAGCTAAACAGGTAGAAAAGGCGACAGCAAAAGCTAGAAGGATGCTTGGGTGCATACGGAGAGGAATGGCTAGCAGAAAAAAGGAGGTGATAATGCCTCTCTATAAGTCTTTGGTGCGACCTCATTTGGGGTATAGTGTGCAATTCTGGAGACTGCACTTTCAAAAGGATGTGAACAGGATGGAGTCGGTGCAGAGGGTGGCTACTGAAATGATTAGTGGTCTTTATTATAAAGCATATGAGGACAAACTGAAGAATCTTAATATGTACCCCTTAGAGGAAAGGCGGGATAGAGGTGATATGATTGAGATGTTTAAATACCTCCGTGGCATAAATGTTCAGGGGGAGAGCCTCTTTCAATTGAAAGCAAGTTCTGTTACGAGGGGACATGGGATGAGGGTGAAGGGAGATAGATTCAGGAGTGATATGCGTAAATATTTCTTTACGGAAAGAGTAGTGGATCCATGGAATAATTTCCCAGTGGAGGTGGTAGAGATTAGGACAGTAACTGAATTCAAAAAAGCATGGGACAAACACAGATGATCTCTAAAGGTAAAAAGGGGACTGTTGTAGTTGTTGATATGGAAGGACAGACTAGATAGGCCATGTGGTCTTTTTCTGTCATCATATTTCTATGTTTCTATGCTTCTAAGTACTAACTGCTCTGAGCTCTTCACCCCTAACATGAGCATTCACAACCCTAACACGGGGAATTGTTTTGCACTGTCATGCGTGTCCCAGCACACTTTCAGCACGTGCCAGCTAGTGCCCTTTAGTAAAAGAGCCCCCTAGATTTGGAGGCAGAGAAAGCACCTATTTTATAAAGACAAAATCATGCCTACATGTAAAAGACCAGCACAAATCCTGCAGCTGATCCATGCCTGCACTGAAGGTGCCGACATTACACCCAAGAGCAGGTGTAAATGTACACCCGGAAGGTCTGCGAGTAGGCGCGCTAATTAGGATATAGAAACATAGAAATATGACGACAGAAAAAGACCACATGGCCTATCTAGTCTGTCCTTCCATAACAACTACAACAGTCCACTTTTTGCCTTTAGAGATCCTCTGTGTTGGTCCCATGCTTTCTTGAATTCAGTTACTGTCCTCATCTCTACCACCTCCACTGGGAGACTATTCCACGGATCCACTACTCTTTCCGTAAAGAAATATTTCCGCATATCACTCCTGAATCTATCTCCCTTCACCCTCATCCCATGTCCCCTCGTAGCAGAACTTGCTTTCAATTGAAAGAGGCTCTCTCCCTGAACATTTATGCCACGGAGGTATTTAAACATCTCAATCATATCACCTCTATCCCGCCTTTCCTCTAAGGTGTACATATTAAGATCCTTAAGTCTGTCCTCATATGCTTTATAATGAAGCCCATTAATCATTTTGGTAGCAACCCTCTGCACCGACTCCATCCTGTTCACATCCTTTTGAAGGTGCGGTCTCCAGAATTGCACACCATACTCCAAATGAGGTCGCACCAAAGACTTATACAGAGGCATTATCACCTCCTTTTTTCTGCTAGCCATTCCTCTCCGTATGCACCCAAGCATCCTTCTAGCTTTTGCTGTCGCCTTTTCCACCTGTTTAGCTACTTTAAGATCATCAGACACAACCACGCCTAGGTCCCGCTCTTCTTTAGTGGACAAAAGTACTTCACCTCCTATACTGTATTGCTCCCTTGGATTGCTGCAGCCCAAATGCATGACCTTACATTTTTTAACATTAAATCCCAGCTGCCAAATTCTAGACCATTCTTCAAGCTTAGCTAGATCCCTCCTCATGTTATCTACCCCTTCCTGGGTGTCTACTCTATTGCAGATTTTGGTATCATCCGCAAAGAGGCAAACCTTACCCGACAGCCCTTCCGCTATATCACTAACAAAGATGTTAAAAAGAATCGGACCAAGGACAGATCCCTGGGGCACACCACTGGCAACATCCTTCTCCTCAGAGTGAGCTCCATTTACCTGTACTCTTTGTCGCCTCCCACCCAACCAACTTCTAACCCAAGCAGTAACTTTAGGGTCCATCCCTAGGGTGCTCAGTTTGTTTATAAGTCGCCTGTGAGGAACAGTGTCAAAGGCTTTACGGAAATCTAAATACACCACATCTAGAGCTCTCCCTTGGTCCAACTCCCTGGTCACCCAGTCAAAAAAATCAATCAGATTTGTCTGACAAGACCTGCCTCTGGTGAATCCATGCTGCCTCGGATCCTGTAATCCGCTGGACTCCAGAAACCTCACTATTTTCTCTTTCAGCAGCGTTTCCAATAATTTACTCACCACTGAAGTTAAACTAACCGGCCTGTAGTTTTCAACCACATCCTTACTTCCGCTTTTGTGTAAAGGCACCACATGAGCCTCTCTCCAGTCCTTTGGCACCACTCCCGACTCCAACGAGGCATTGAAAAGGTCAGTCAGTGGAGCTGCTAGAACGTCCCCAAGTTCCCTCAGTATTCTAGGGTGTATCCCATCCGGTCCCATCGCTTTGTCTACTTTAAGTTGAGCTAGTTTCTCATGAACACAGTCTTCTGAAAATAGTTCAAGATGTCCCTCGCTTCTGTTCTTATTTGTGGGTGTTTTCTGAGGTCCTGCTCCTGGTTCTTCATCTGTGAACACAGAACAAAAATATTTGTTAAGCAATTCCGCTTTATCCTTATCCGCTTCTATATTCCCCCCCTGCACCCTTGAGTCTGACAATACCACTTTTGCTCTTCCTCTTCTCACTAATATATCTGAAAAATGTCTTATCCCCCCATTTTATTGCATTGGCTATTTCCTCCTCCTTTTGAATCTTTGCCTTCTTGACTACTTTGCTAGCTTCTCTAAGTTTTTCCAAATACAGATGCCTGTCTTCTGCTCTCTGTGATCTCTTGTATTTCATGAAGGCCTCCCTCTTTTTCTTCACTTTTTCAGCTACTTCCTTCGAAAACCATAGCGGTCTCCTGTTCCTTTTGCCTTTATTTACCATTTTAACAAAAAGGTTGGTTGCCCTTAAAATACCCCCTTTCAGTTTTGCCCACTGTTTTTCTACATCCCCCAGCTGTTCCCATCCCACTAACGACTCCCTGAGGTATTGGCCCATCTTCGCAAAGTTAGTCTTCCTAAAGTCTAAGATCCTCACCTTGGAATGGATTCTAACAGCCCTAGTCCTAATACTGAACCACACCATCTGGTGATCACTGGATGCAAAATGATCTCCCACTACAACATCAGAAACACTTTCACCATTGGTAAGCACCAAGTCCAGTATGGCCCCTTCACGTGTGGGGTCTGTTACCAATTGCCTGAATAGTTCTCCCTGTAGAGAATCCAGGATCTCCTTACTTCTAGATGATACTGCAGCAGGAATGTGCCAATCAACATCTGGCATATTGAAATCTCCTATCAGTAGCACTTCCCCTTTCCTAGCAATGCTGCGTATGTCTTCAATTAACTCTCTGTCCACCTCTTCCTCTTGTGAGGGAGGTCTGTATATCACTCCAATGCAAATAGATTTCTCTTTCCCTCTTTCTAGTTTAACCCACAATGCCTCCTCTCTCCCTTTTAAACTCTGTAATTCCAAAGCTTTAATAGTAGTTTTTACATATAGTGCCACTCCTCCTCCTCTTCTTCCTACCCTGTCCTTCCTGAATAAAGTATAGCCAGGTATAGTTACATCCCAGTCATTGTTTTCTGTGAACCATGTTTCTGTAACTGCCACTAAATCCAAGTCAGCCACTCCCACCAAAGCTTCAACCTCAGGGATCTTATTTCCCATGCTACGGGCATTAATACACACTGCTTTCCATATGTTACCCCTGTTACCCATTTCCATAAAGGTATTTAATGTATCACCTACCTGGGGGCTTTAACTTACCTGGGGGCTTTCTTCACCCATCCCCAAGGAATCTAGTTTAAAGCCCTTTTCAGTAGATTAGCCAGTCTACTACCAAAGATGCGTTGACCTCTCTTGGACAGATGGATGCCATCTCTGCTTTGCAACCCTTGGAAAAGCATCCCATGGTCTAGGAAACCAAAACGCTCTCGATGACACCATCCACGCAGCCATGCATTTGTCTCCAGGATGCGAGCCTCTCTGCCTTGGCCTTTACCCTCAACAGGGAGGATTGAAGAGAACACCACCTGTGCACCTAACTGCTTCACCCTCTGTCCCAGAGCCATGAAGTCACTTTTGATACGTTCCGAGGTATACCTGGCAGTATCATTTGTTCCAACATGGATTAGCAACATTGGGTAATAGTCTGTGGGCTTGATGAGTCTCGGCAAACTCTCCGTAACATCTTGGATTTTGGCACCAGGCAGACAGCATACCTCTCTGGACATCAAGTCTGGTCGGCAGATGGACGCCTCAGTACCCCTCTGCACGTGTACTTTGCAACTCCTCCTGCACTGCACCCAGACAACACCCCCAGAAAGGCCTACAGTAGAAGTACACATGTTCTTGCAGTCACACAGTCTTTAATGGCAGATGCAATTTTATAAGAGCCATTTTATACAAGCATGTTGCTCCATGTGGGCTAAAATGACTTTATGAAATTACTCCCTGTCTGTGCAATTTTAGTGTCTCAGTTTATTCTCCTAACTAGCAGCGGGTTCTTAGGATATGAACTTGCCATCTTGCAATTCCTATTAAGGGACTCTACTATCGAACTAAAGGAAGGGTTACCATAGATAAGCTAGTATGAAAACCTTGAGGTCGATATTCAAAGCACTTAGTTGGTCAGCCAATGGGAGGACTGCAGGGTAAGAGCACTCACCATGATATTCAATAGCACTAGGAAGTGCCACTGAATATCTCCACAGACAGTGCTGGTAGTAACTGGATAAATGGAGACTTTATCTGCTTAACCCAATATTCTGCTGGCACTAATCCACCGAACGTAGGCTACTTGAAAAGCAGGCCCAAGTTTCAAGGCATATAGGTTCCAGCTGAATATGGAGGCGAACTGAATAAAATCATTGTTTATCTGGTTAGTGCCACTCAGTGGCAGCTCCTATCCGGATCCCGCAACTGAATATCCCACCGATATTTAAGCACCACAGCTGACAGCTATGATGTTTGAATTTGGCTGTTTTGAAAATTAGCCCCCAGCCCCCTTGTCTTTATTTATATCAACCTAGCCTCCAACCCTAAGAATACGTGAAAGCCAAACTGGGTACTGGGAGATTTTAACCTACTAGCTGTGCAGGACACCCATTCCAAAGCCTTTCTGGAGGCACTCGACAACCTGGAATATGAACAAATAGTTGACGCCCCCACACATCAAAAGGGCAACACACTAGATCTTATTTTCTCCTCCCGACCAGAAACGAACTTAATCTACGACTTCAACATACTTATATCTCCTGTCCCATGGTCTGACCATAATCTAATTAAGTTCCAGATACCTATGAACCAGGAGAGCGAACGGACAATGAAAACAACTGATGAATCAGCAGCTACCTTTGGACACTACAGACCCTTCGACAAAGAAGCAATCATGACAGATGTCCTCCCCAATATAACGACAACATCACTGAACCTAGAAGAAACGTTGGCAACATGGAACAACAGCCTGAGTTCCTTCGCTCGCATACCTAACAAAGCCAAGCCACAGACCCCAGGTATGCAACTAACGAGAAGAAAACCTGCATGATGGTACACCACCAAGTTGCGGACATCTCTACAAATGCTCAGAAAACTTGAAAGAAAGTGGAGACGCACACGGACCCCGATAGACCAGACAGCCTACAATTTCCACCTGCAGACACACTGCGATTTAATATCAACGAAAATTACAGAGTATCACTCCGAGATCCTAAGCAGATCCCTGAACAAACCCCATGAGCTGTTCAATATAGTGAGGACCCTAACAAAGGAACTATCGTCCTCACAACCAACAAGGATACACCCCCAGGACTATGCTAGCCTGCTAGCCAAAACTAAAAACGTCGGCAAAGCCGTTCTATCCAGCCCCACAAGCAACCCACCTAAGCCACTTACCTCTCTCACGACACCATCAGACTCAGATATTGAGGACTTCATCACCAGCGTCAACGCCACCAATGCATCCAACGACCCTTGTCCAGCCTTCTGGATAAGAGCATTACGTAAGGAGATCAGTCCTATAATAGCCAAGATCATCAACCTATCCTTCTCTATAGGACAATTCCCACTATGCCTCAAGCAGACGTCAATTCGACCCTTCCTGAAAAACATCAAACTAAATCCCCAGATGGTTGAATCCTACAGACCAATATCAAGCATCCTGCTGCTGGCGAAGATAATTGAGAAGGTTGCTCAGCGTCAAATACAAGACCACATTGATGCTACAGCTCCCCTCGACCCTTGCCAACATGGTTTTAGGGAAGAACATGGCATGGAAACGCTCCTTGCCACACTTATGAACACACTGATCACAGGGATTGATAACATCAAGCTTGGATACGCCTTAATTTTTCTAGACATTGCTGCCACATTCGACTCTGTAAACCATGAGCAACTCATGATACGGCTTCATGACAAGGGAATTAATGGCTTAGCACTGAATTGGTGTAAATCCTACCTAATGGACAGACGGCAACAGGTACGGATAGGATCCACAACTTCCGACTCATTCCGACAAGTACATGGGGTACCTCAAGGTTCCTCACTATCTGCCCTCTTATTCAACATATACATGCAACCTATAAGTGAATTAATCCATTCATATCATGCCTGGTCTACGCAGACGATGTACTACTATTCACCCCATTCATGATGGAGCAGCCAGACTTATCCCAACTAGTAAAATGCTTCGATGCTGTAACAGACTGGCTACACTCACAGAACCTCAAAATAAATTTCAACAAGACGGACGTTCTGTTCATAACCAGAAATCAAGCTTTCTCACCACCACCGTCTCTAAAGACAAGGGATGCAGAACTCCCAATTAAACCTAGCATCCGCTACTTAGGTGTGACATTAGACCAACAACTCGACTTCAAAGCACATATCAGCAACATCACCAAACAAGTCTACCACAAACAACGGACACTACGACACCTCCGACCCTTGCTGCAACCAGATGATTTCAGATTAGATTTTCAGGCAATGGTGACCCCTCACCTTGATTATGCTAATGTGATCCTACAAGGCCTACCTAAAAACACATTAAACCCACTACAGCTTGCAATGAACACGGCCGCCCGTTTCGTACACAGAGCCTCCAGGAGGGACCACATCACCCCAATATTAAAGGAATTACACTGGCTACCAATCTACTACCGTATCACATATAAAGTAGTCCTGATGACCTTCAAAGCCATCAACAAAATATCCCCTACTGCACTAACAGGCCTCCTCCACTCTACCCCAGCAAACAGGGCAATGAGAGCATTTGCCTCTAATACTCTACAGGTCCCCAATGAGATAACAAAATTCAACCAGGCAACAAAGAACCGAGCCTTCAAGTTCTACGCTCCCAGCATCTGGAACGCACTCCCAACTATCATACGAGCAATCACAGACCTTGCTCAGTTTAGAAAAGCACTAAAACACCACCTCTTTCTCCTACACTACTCCAAACCCAGTATCTCAGCCACACCCACCGTACACCCAGCCAGGAATCAGTAAGTCTCAATCTCCTCTTGTAAATGTTGCAGATAAATGTATATAGATGTAGATAGTTTTCCCAGTTAGTTGCAGATCAATGTATATAGATGTAGATAGTTTCCCCAGTTGAAGCCCAAGTTATATCTTCCTGTTTTACTGTAAATGCTCAGCAGGCGACTGTTGTTCTGTTGTATGTAAACCACACTGTTTTTAAATAGCGCGGTATATAAAAGCAATAAATAAATAAAATAAATAAATTTGTAGCCCCGTTGCTTATATCCATCTGCTTATTACTCACCCCTTCAACAATGCCTATCACCTTTTGATTTATTTGTTTTTCTGTTACTTGGGTATGGATTAAGGCCAACTAGAATGGTTATTCTGCATTCATCATGTTCCCAGAAGTTTGTTCGTGGGTGTTTTTGCTTCTGTCTAAACTATTTATATAAAGGCAGCAATTTTTAAATTAATTTCCATCAGAAAGTGGACTTTTGAAAAATTGGCCACTGTACATGCATGTACACTTATGTGCATTGAGTCACCACACTTGGAAGATAATTTTCTAAGAGACCACCGAGGTAGGAAAGATACTTAGATACATAACTTGCACCTATGCTAGAAAGGCCAACATAAACACCTATGAACCTTTATAAAATTGCCACAGGGAAGGTCGGCATACGTTTACAGTTATGTGAATGTGGGCGCAATGGTGTGTGTATGTGCCAGAAAGAATAGGCACATTTGTGCATATTTAAAAAGTATGTTCATTAACTGCTATTCCCATCCCATTCCACCTATTCTCCACTCTACACGTATTTCACATAAAAGCAGATGTCATGAGGATAATTTGATATGGAGCCATGTAAAATTATTTGCTATTTATGCATGTAAATTGCGATATTTTTGTCATCGAGGTGAATCAGTGAATACTTGTGGGTAACTTGCATGGTCACAATTATATAAGTATGCACGTAGAGCATACTCATGGGTGAACCGTAGACAGAGCATGCATTTACATGCATAAGCTATAAAAATACAGGTGAATATGCATAACATATGTCCTGCCGTTTATACCAGCTCTAGAGCTGGTGTAAGTGACCATTGCCTAAATTTATGCATATTAACAGCCACTTATGCTAGTATTCTATAAAGTTAAATCCACACAGATTTGATTCTATAATGTAGGCACCATTAAAGCATGTAAAAATGTACGCTAGATATGTGGAAGCTTATAGAATTACCCTCTATATGTACTTTTGACATGCATATATCACTGGGAAATTCTATAAGAGCATACTCAAGTCCCTTATAAACTGACCCTCATGCGATATATCAGAGGAAGGCAAACATTTCGGTCCAGGGCCACATTCAGACCAATGATTAAAGTGAGTGGCTGATAGGCATCTGGGATCTGAAGAGTGGGGGGGGGGGGGGGAGAGGGGACGTTCATATGACTCCTCTCCACCCATCCTATCCCCATTACTCTCCAAATCATTCCATCCCCTTCCCCAGGATTTCATTTTGCTCCCCTGTCCCTCCTTTCCTCAGTCTCTCCTGTCATCCTTCAGTCCATTACTTTGTCCTTACTCTCTCCCTCCTTCCTCCCTCCATCATTCTCTTTTCTTGCTTTCTCTTCTCCTCATTCCCTTCTTTGCTCCTTCAGTCCCCTCTTTGCCCTCTTTTCCTTTCATTTCTCATCTTGCCTCCCTCCTCTTCTATTTTCTCTCTCCTTCTCTCTCATCTTGCCCTTCTCTCTCTCTCCCTCCCTCCATCAATTTCTTACTTTGCCTTTTCTGCATCATTATTGGGTGGCCCAAGAATTGCATCAAAGCCATGATGAGCACTATAGTGCACACATGCACACATTGCTTTTGGTTCCTTTGGGCAGAACTTGAGCCAGAGAAGAGCTGTTTTGCTGCTCCGATAAGCAGTATCAGTACCATACCCTTTAAACAAGGGCCCTGAGTGATAACGTTGATGAAATGAAGCAATCCAAGCTCGAAAAAATAGAAAATCTTAAAAAAGACTGAAAGACCCTAAAAACTCAATTTAAAAAAAATGGCTCCTTTTTAATATTTTTTTCAGGCTTGTTCAGAAGGAAACCTGCTGCCCGACCACTCCATTATTGACAGCAGGAGCACCGAGTAAATCGCGGTAGGGAAAGTCTTCTGGGACTTTTATTTTGTCTTGCTTCTGACAGCATTTGGATACATTTTTAAATGTATTTGGAGTATTTCTAGGGCTGCCTGTCTCAGTTGTTATTCTTTGTTGAACATTGGGGCTGATGACAAGGTCTCCGTCTTTTAGTGAGTTTTAACTGCAGACCACTTTAAGATTATTTTGTTTCTGTATTGGCTTTTGTTTCAGACCTTTGGAAATGTTTAAATTTGCTAAGGTACAGCAGGTTTAAATGGTTAGTACATGTCTTGTAGGAAGTTGTAGTAATTATTGTGAGATATATGAGGCTTGACTGCTTTTTTGAAGTCTATACTAATTGTAAAAAACATGTTTTTGTTTCTACCTTAGTTTATATATTTTTTATCCCTACTTTAGTCTGTACAATTGACACAGCACTTGTCAATTTTGTCTTTTATCTGGTGTATAGTCAGTTTGGCCGAAATGGATGAGTTTTGTGCCCCTTCATCAGTTTTGAAGAACTATTTTTAAGTTGGTTGGTAGGTAAATACATAAATTTAAGTCACTTTTTTAATGTACTTACCGTGATGTTCTTGATGTAGTTAAGAACATAAGATATGCCATACTGGGTCAGATCAAGGTCCATTAAGCCCAATATCTAGTTTCTAACAGTGGCCAATCCAGGTCACAAGTAACTGCCAGATTTCCAAAAAGGTACACAGATTCCAAATTGCTTATCCAGGGATAAGCAGTAGATGACAGTTTATGGACTTTTCCTTTGGGAACTTGTTAAAGCCATTTTTAAATCCAGCTATACTAACAGCTTTTATTACATCCTCCGGTAACGAATTCCAGAGTTTGACAGCACATTGAGTGAAAAAATGCTTTCTCCTATTAGTCTTTTTTTTATTCATATCATAAATGCAGTCCTAATACATTTTTATTCATATCATAAATGCAATCCTAATACATAGTTCAAAAGAAATACACAGTCTGAGATGAATCAATACAAAGAAATATCAATAATCAAACTAAACTCAATACTGTGTAATAGCCCACATCATGGAGAAGGCAGCTTAAAGGTACCTGGGAAAATTCTTAATAAAGGCTACAACCACCTAACAAAATAATCTTATCATTAAAGAAAGATAAAAGAAGCAAATTCAGACTTGGAGGGACAACAGGAGCGCATCTAGTTGAGATGATTCAACAAAAACATAATCAATATCCTGAATAGTAACTAAGCATTTACAAGGAAACCGAAGGAAGAAGGTCCCCCCTGCAGCCAAAACACGAGGTTTAAGCTGGAGGAAGGACTTCCTCCTCAGTTGAGTATAACGGGAAACGTCAGGGAAAATAGACATTCTTAATACATAAAAATCAACATTCTTTTTCAGAAAAAAAGCTTTCATAATTTTTGCCTTGTCAGAGAAATTTACCAAAGTAACTACTAAAGTGGCACGCGTAGAAATCAAAGCCTGAGAATTTTCAAGAAAATCAGTCAAATTTAAATCACTTTGTACTTCTGATGGAGCCACATCCTTGTTCGAGGAAGTCTCCCGACTTGGCAGATAATAAGAATGTGAAATCAAAATAAGATCAGCATCTGGCATCAATAAAACATCTTTGCAGTACTGCCTAAATAAAAGAAGAGGTGTCATAAAACAAGTCTTAGGAAAATTTAGAATACGAAGATTATTCGCACGAGACATTTTCCAATAACTCTACCTGTTTATACAAAAGAAGCGTATCTTTTAAAGAGGAGGCGCTCGCCGATAGAAAAACACCGGCTTGAGCCTCCAATTTATCAACCCACGTAGACAAACTCCCAACCGTTGAGCACAAAGTATGTACCTTGTGCACAACCTGTTGGGAGAAAGCAGACGTTTGATCCATAAATTTAGTTAACAACAAGTTAGTGGCAGAGACTTGTTTCCAAATATCCAATAAAGAAACATTTGTAGAATCAACTACAGAAGAAGAGGAGGAAAAATCCTCCAATTTGATAGCCAGAATAGGAGTTAAAGAAGAAACTTTACTAATAGCATTAAGAGAACTGTCACAAACAGCGCCCTCTTCCTCCTCCGAGGCAGAAGCCTCAGAGGAAAAGGTGTCCAAATCCAACACCTGAGTGCCAGCGGGATTAGGAGGAGGAGTCCTTTCGATGGTACTCAGGGAAGCTCCAGAGGCAGGCGAGGAGGAAGCAGGAACTGGTGAAACAAGCTTATGTTTAGAAACCACATGCTGGTCCATCGGACCAACCACTGCTTTAGAACCTGAATCGTTATCAGAAAGTTTTTTCAAAGACTTACTTTTCCTCTTAAAATGACCTCTGGGCATTCCCTCAGCGGCTAGAGCTCTGAGGCTCCGAAGTAGCACCGAAGGGGCACCAAAGGGGGTACCCCCTTTGGTCATGCCCCCTTTGGTCATGCCCCCTTCAGGCCCGCGACTGCGGGCTGCGACCGTGGCCGCGGCCGCGAAAGGCAGTTGGCTTTTAACTGTTGCAGTTCCCCAATGAAAGAAGGGGTAGGAGGAGCTTCACCTGCAAACACTTCAGCTGGAAACAAAGTTGACTGCCAAGCCCTGATATCCTGGCTGCTGCTTCTCAGCTCCTCTGAGAGCAGCTGGCTTTTAACTGTTGCAGTTCCCCGATGAAAGAAGGGGTAGGAGGAGCTTCACCTTCAAACACTTCAGCTGGAAACAAAGTTGACTGCCAAGCCCCGATATCCTGGCTGCTGCTTCTCAGCTCCTCTGAGAGCAGCTGGCTTTTAACTGTTGCAGTTCCCCGATGAGAGAAGGGGTAGGAGGAGCTTCACCTGCAAACACTTCAGCTGGAAACAAAGTTGACTGCCAAGCCCTGATATCCTGGCTGCTGCTTCTCAGCTCCTCTGAGAGCAGCTGGCTTTTAACTGTTGCAGTTCCCCGATGAAAGAAGGGGTAGGAGGAGCTTCACCTGCAAACACTTCAGCTGGAAACAAAGTTGACTGCCAAGCCCCGATATCCTAGCTGCTGCTTCTCCTCTCCTATTAGTCTTAAATGGGCTACATTATAGCTTCATTGCATGTCCCCTAGTCTTTCTGTCTTTTGAAGGAGTAAACAACCGATCTATGTTTCCCCGTTCCACTCCATTAATTAATTAATAGAACTCTATCATATCTCCCCTCAGCAGTCTTTTTTCCAAGTTGAAGAGCCCTAACCTTTTAAGCCTTACCCATAGGGATGTGCTTCCATCTCCTTTACAATTTTGGTCGTTCTTTGTTCATTTTCTAATTCTGCTATATCCTTATTAAAATATGGCAAACAGAATTGCACTCAGTATTCAAGGTGTTGTCGCACGATGGAATGATACAGATGCATTATATTATCCTTTCCTTTATTCTGCTCCTTTCTTTATGATTCCTAGCATTCCATTTGCTTTCCTCCCTGCCCTACACATTGGGCAGAGGATTTCAATATATGATCCACCATGACGCCTAAATCCTTTTCCTGGGTGGTGGTTCCTAATGTGGAATCTCGCATTGTGTAACTGTAGTTTGGGTTGCTCTTTTGTAAGGGATATGTTTACTAAAGAGCACTAAGGGCACACCAGTTAGCAAGTGGTAATGGTAGTGGTAAGGGTGTCATCTTGTGATAAAGGCTCGGGGAGGCAGTAGGCGTTCCAGCGCTAAGGGTGCTGGGCTCCACTTATCAGGTGCTAACCAGACATTGAGAGTTAAGGTGTCAAGCATGCACCTTAATGCAGGATAAGGGAACCCCTGTGAAAGTCTCATTATAGGTCATGGATGGAAGGAAAGTTAAGAGCCGATGGACCTGTCAGATCCATATGTATCCTACATGTCAGCCAGTAAGTGGGATGAGCATCTGGGAGGCAGCTATACTGTATCAGTGAGGGGTGCCCATGTGATATGTTGTAATGTCTGTGTGTGGCATAGGATTGGGAAGACACTTTCCCTAGTGGAACCAGCATCGCCATGATATGAGCATCAAAGGGATGTCCGAGCCAGAATGGTGCGTGCAAATCATTCACAGCAGAGGTGAGAGTGATACATCCAAATGAATAAACAATTTCTGTGTGGGCCATGGCATAGCAGCTGGCAGGAGAATACATGATTGTACAAAATGGGCATATGCTGAGTGATGGGCAGAAGGATGGATGGCAGTAGATGAGAGTGTGTTATGGCTCTGCTGCTCCAATGTTCTAGATGTGACCATTCTGTACAAATGCAGTTGTAGTATGAGTGAAAAACATGTCCCATGGGGATGTCTCAATACCAGCTATTCGGTTATCAGCTGTGTCAGCTTTTCTAACCACCATACAATACTCCTGATAGATGTGCATATACCAACTGGACAAGTGTCTCTCATATTGAACATATGGAGCAAGTAGGGACGTGTGATAATCCCTGCAGGTGGCCATCCCAAGAGTGCGGTGTGTCTGCATGTACTACATACAAGTGATAAAGCCAAAAATATTCAGTCACAATTATGATGAAATATGCCAATCATGTACAAACCATGTGTCATACATCTGCAGGGTGAACATGTCTGACCCTTTGTAATGGGCTACAGCAGAGCCAATGAAGTCATGCTGTCAGATGGACATGATTACAATGTGCACTTGTAACACATGAAAAAGTATAAAAATGTGTGTCCTCCAATCAATGCAGAGCCCAAAATGTTTCCTATAGTATACTGAAATGAGTTTACCACAGCCACCAAAAGTAGGAATCAAACCCTGGTCTGTCACTTATCGAGCCAGGGTTCTAAGTATTAGGCTACTTCTCCACACATATCACCATAGCACTGTCTAGAATCAAAAAGACTTCAGCTCACTGCCAGCAATGGGCAAAACCCTGGACATGCAACAACATAGCTGGTGCAGTCTGACACAGTGGTAGACCACACAGGGCCTGCCTACCATGACACACATGTAGTACGCACTGCACTGCACACCCAGTACACTAGTTGCATAATAGACACACAGCTGCAGAATATATCCTTTATCCAAAGGCCAAGCCACACATGATGTCAAGATGCCCTTCCCGCACTATACCTCCAATGCCAAACAGTTACATGCAGAGGTCTGCTGTGCTGCAATGTGGCACTAACCTCTGAAGCAGCACATGTGCAGGGCATGCGGTCCCTTGTCACCTGCTGTACACTGCAACAAAGGTACACCTGCATATACACATAACGTAAACCACATTCATGACCCCTGTGATCCATTGCTGACCATCCTGCCCTCCTTGGGGAAACATGCACTCGTCTACCACCATCATAGAAGACAGGCAGGTACTAGGCAATGCACCACTATGGCTGCAGTTGGGGCCCCCCATTACCTATGATGCACCACACAATCTGAGCACATAAATGTAACTAATGGTCATATGGAGAATGCAACGATTTGTCACATAAGCACTGTACTATGCAGGGACACTGTGTGCTTCCTGCACATGACAGCTGCCATCTGTGCAAATGTCCTTTTCTGCAGTCACCCTGACTGTGAGGAAGGGCATACACTATCTGGTCCCCAGAACAAGCCCTGCAATAGGACTCTCCAGGTTCTGAAGCAGATCTCTATCCCTGCTAGTGTGCTACAGGAATCGTCTGTAGTGTGTGATGCTAGTCTCTTGGTATTCTGTACAACTGCAGCATGCTGGTGTGTCCTGCTTCCGTTAACTAGAAACTCTCCTATAACACTCCCTAAGGCTGCGGCAATTGGTGACAAGGAACCCAAACGAAGTGAGTGTTGTCTAGGGAGGAAAGGGTGCTGATACTAAGCAAAAGGGCCTGATACAACCATAGTTATCAGCAGAATACTAACAGCCCAAGAACAGCTGCTTCCCTCATGGTCATAGCTCAGTGAGAGTGGCCTCTCATCATGAACAGATGTGTGCACCCAGGCCATACCTGTGGTAGACCTACACTAAGACTGTTCAGCCATTGATCTATTCTCCGACACATCATGTGCAAACCACTCTGTTTTAGGCAATACCCAGAATCCTCTGCTCCTCATTATGTACCTTGTTATCCTGGACTTGGGGGCAGCTCATGTAATTTGAGGAATAGTGCAAAGTGGACCAGAGTAACAGGCTGCAAGTGCTTGCTGGCACACAGTGGGCTACATCTGTCACATACACAAATGCAGAGACCCCCTTCACAGCTCCTGTCAGTTAGCATTGAATCTAGTTCCATGCCTGTACATGCATATTATGTCATGTCCCTAGTCATGGATGCTGCAAACCTGGCCAGTGCAGCACATGCGCTCTCCCATGCTGCAGATGCAATGCCTCACCACCCCTCCAAGTGCACTGGTGAGTCAGATGCCACCATACCCTGCCTCCTAGTACTCTAATACCATCCTTGTGACTGAAACGCTTGGTGCCCATGGGGAGTCAGTGAGGCTGTCATGCAGGCCCTCTGATGTAACACATGCAGACAATGAGTAGGCCTGCATAGGTTTTGGCCATGTGAACATAGGCTTTGGCCAGCAATTCCACCTATGAAGGGCACATACTAAACATGTATGGTACTGTTTCCTGCACCACTGCTCCCACCCCAACATTCACTTCCCGGCACTGCCTTCCCATATGGTGGTATGCAATGCAGAGACCAACAGGACATCCTATGCCTCATCTTGACAGCTGGAAGTGTGCATGCGCCATTCAGAGGTCAGTGTCCCACTGTCCCAATCAGACACACAGGTGAATTTCGACACTCAATTGGGGTGATAGGTAATGTATAGCTGGATGCTTTGGCCAATGATTAGTAGAAAGTGTTGAGGTTGTGTTTCTTGTGGGCGAATTTGCCTGAGACTTACCTCCCTATATATGCATACACTGCATGGAGCAAAGAGTCCCCTCATTTACACTCTGCGAATGCAGCATGGGACAAGAGCAACGTGCATGCAAGCAAATCACAGATTCCTGCTGGTGTCACCAACTAAGTGTATGGATTGGACATTCACAGAGGCCAGCCCTCCACTTGAGCCTAGTTGCTTATAGGCTACAGCTGCAGCAAGTGGGCTGACATTTCTGCCATGGATATAGCTGTTATGGCAGTTCGCATTAATCTGGCCTCTCACCTGTGCAAATTGGTGTGTCCTGAGGCCTGGAGGCTGAGTCAGAGGTGAGCATTGCAACACACACACACACACACACACACACACACACACACACACACACACACACACGTGTCCCCCCTGCTCACTCCAGTCAAGCCAGCAGATGATTTGGGAGCTGCACAATAGTGTCATGTTGGGAGTTCGGTGTAGGGGAATGCTGTGGGAATGGACCTTGTCGATGGTGTACCTGGGAATACATTACAGCATCACAGCAACGGGTTGCAACTACTCATTGCAAATGAACCTGCTTGTGAATGGTGTCTTCCACAGTATGAGGTGTGACAAAAAAGAAACAAGACTGTGGAAGCCACGCCCATGAGTCAATGCCAATTGGCTAACCGCTTATGTTACTGTGTTTTGCAACATTTTGCTACTATTCTGCTATAATATTTTTCATCTTTCTCACTCTTTTTCTTTTTCAGGTTTTTTTGTAGCACACTGCTCCGTCGCTTTGTCATGCAACTGGAGGTGGCAGAAATATGGAGCAAAGAATCAACTTGAAATTTCTGGTTAAGTTGGAGAAGGGCCCAACTCAGTGTCTCCAACTTCTCCAAAAGGCTTATGGAGAAGATGAAATGTTAAGGCCGCGAGTCTTCGAGTGGCACAAATGCTTCAAGGCTGGCAGAGAGGATGTGGAGGATAACCCCAAGTCAGGATGGCCTTCCACGACAAAAATGGCTGAGAACATTGACAGATTGAATCAGCTGGTGTGGAGTGATCACAGATTGACAGTGCGGATGATAGCTGAGGAGCTCAGCCTGAAAAGGGAGTCAGTGCGGACCATCTTGGTGCAGGAGCTGGGGATGCAGAAGGTGTGTGCCAAGATGGTGCCCAAGCTTTTATTGGACAACCAGAAGGAGCATCTGGTCAATGTTTGTTGAGACTTGCTAGAGAAGATCGGAGAAAATCCAAAGTCCGTTGGCCGAATCATCACAGGAGACGAGATTTGAGTCTTCCAGTACAACACTGAAAGCAAGAGACAGAGTCTGCAGTGGAAGACTCGACTGTCACCCAGACCCAAGAAGGTGTGCATGTCCAAATCAAGGATCAAGGTCATGCTGATTGCATTCTTCGAACAGAAGGGAATGGTCCATCATGAGTTTGTGCCTGAGGGTCAGACAGTCAACCAGCACTTCTACCAGCAGGTCCTCAATCGGCTCCATGACTGGGTTCGGCGCAGCACGTGTGCTGCTGCCTTTGACCTCAATAGGGAGGGATCGCCATGTGCTCTACTGTACCTGCTGCTGACATGCTTGCCATCCCACTGACAGTGGCATCTGCAGCGCTGACCTGGACATACAGGGCCAGGACAGTGTTTAGTCTGTAGCAGGCTGTGGCTGCTGTGACCACCACCCTCAACCTTACACAATGTTGACATTGTGTCAGTGGAGATGACGTGACTTCTTTTTGACTGTGGCAGCATGTATGTGTGCTGCTACTATCACAGTGGATTCATACCAGATATCACAGATGTATACCCTAGGCAGTGGCCTTGTCAGCCTTGTGGACTGGCCAGCTCCACTGCTTCAGACACATGACACCTCCTTTGCCAATTTGGCACCAGCAACATAGAGAGCTCTTTCTTAATAGGGCACCATGCAGTTGCTGCCAATGGAGCACTGCTATCAATTTTGGTGGGTGGAACACATTGCATACATTTAAATAGTCTCTCTTCCCTCAGAAATAATCCTTTCTGTGAGGTTTCAGATGGTGTTACGGTTCCCAGCACTGGCAGCTCTAACACATGGTACCACAACCCGGCGTCAGAGGAGCACACCCTAGCCCCGCCCACTCTCCGCCCCATTAATGTTCACTTTCCACCTCCTTTCATCTTAATGCTAAGGGCCTTCTTTCGAATGTTAATCCAGAGTTACCGGCTCTTTGCTCATGGGAGCAAGTGTGCTCACAGGCGCTGGCACACTTCCTCCCTTTCCACTCCTTAGTAAACATATCCCTAAGTGGATAACTTTGCACTTGCCCACATTAAATTTCATCTGCCATAAGGATGTCCAGTCTCCCATTTCATCAAGGTCCTCTTACAATTTTTCACAATCCTCTTGTGTTTTAATAACTTTGAATAATTTTGTGTCATCTGGAAATATGATCATCTCACTCGTTATTCCAATTTCCAAGTCTCATATGAATATGTTAAAAGCAGCAGACCCAGCACAGATCCCTGGGGTACTCAACTATTTACATTTTTCCATTGAGAAAACTGGCCATTTATCCCTACGCTCTCTTTTCTATCTTTTAACCAGTTCCCGAACCACAACTGTAAACTGCTTCCTACTCCATGATTTTTTAATTTCCTCAAGAGTCTCTCACGAGGGACCTTGCCAATGGCTTTCTGAAAATCCAGATGCACTATATCAACTGGCTCACCTTTATCTATCTGTTTATTCACACCTTTAAAAAAACATAACATTAGTAAGATAAGACTTGGCTAAATCCATATTGGCTTTCTCCCATTAAACTATGACATTTTCAGTAATTTTATTCTTTATAATGGTTTCTACCATTTTACCTAGTACTAATTCAGGCTTACAAGTCTGTATTTTCACGGATCATTCCTGGAACCTTTTTTAAAAACTAACGTTACATTGGCCATTCCCCAATCTTCAGGTATTACAGATGATTTTAACGATAGTTCACAGATTACTAATAGTACGTCTGCACTTTCATATTTAAGTTCTTTCAGCACCCTTGGATTTATACCATCTGGTCCAGGTGATTTGCTATTCTTAAGTTTATCAATTAGTTGCAATCATGCTAACTATTGCTAAGTAGCACTAACACCATTATCTCTTGCACCAGATCCTGTGTTCCACTAAGGACTAGGCCCAAAATAGATTCCCCTCTTGTCAGTTCATGAACCAGCTGCTCTAAGAAGCAGTCATTTATTTCATATAGAAACGTTATTTCCTTAGTATGTCCTGCTGTGACATTGACCCCGTCATTACTGGAGTAATTGAAATCATCCATTATTACTGTGTTGTAATGTTTATTAGCTTCCCTATGTCAATTTTCTTTTGTTAGGCATACTCCTTATCCAATAACATTGTCACTGTATCATACATAATATACATAGTAAACTATTCATCAGTAACAAATACATAGGCATGCCTGTTGCCTATATTATTTCTTTTATCCCCCCTTCCCCTTTCAATATTTCCCCCTCCTCCACTCCCTCCACCCCTTTCCCTCCCTTTCCCCCCATGCCCCCCTTACCTACCCTATGATGTGCCTCTACCCTCTTCCCCTACCCCCTACCCACTCCCCCGGCGTGTGTGGATTCTTACACTCTGCACAGGGGTCCATTCACTTCTTTTATTCAGCTATACCTCAGCTACCATCCCATATCATCCATCTGTTCATTCTGGCCAGGTGGATGGTAGTACACTCCCAGTGCCATTGCCTTCCCCTTTTTCACATGGAATTTCCATACAGAGATATTACTCAGTGAATTTTGCTTATTGAAAATCTTTTATCCTGTTAGACTCAATGCCTTCTCTAACATACAGTTCAGCCCCTTCACCAATTTGATCAACCTTATCATTGCTGTATAATTTTTACCAGCTATCACAGTGTCCCATTGGTTGTGCTCCTTCCACCAGGTCTCTAAGATGCCAATTATGTCTAACCTTTCATTTAGTGTGATATATTCTAACTCTTCCGATTTAATTTTTAGATTTCTAGCATTTACATACAGGCATTTCAGAGGTTGCATTTTGTTCATATTAAGAATATGGTAGTTGACGGGGTAATTTGCAATCCTTCAGATCTGTCTGTTCTTTACTTAAAGACATCTAGTTTACTTTTACCTTTATTGGGACCTGCCTTAACTTCCCTCTTTTGCTAATGTTTATTTATTTAACCATCGTTTACATGTAAATAAGATATACAATTATAGGGCAGAAGTGAGGAAAGGTAGTGGAGAGGTATAGGGGAAGCATATACATTCGTGACAAATTACAGCTTACTAAAAGAGACGTTACTTATTATTTGCAATCACGCTCATAGCAGGCTCTGGGAGGGTCCATAGTATTGTATAAATAGTATGGTCTTAAGCATTTGTCTAAAAGCTTTTATGTCGCTCATGGCTCTCATGTTGTCAGGTAGAGTGTTCCATAATTCTGTTGCATAAAGGGATGGTGACCTTCTGGATGGGGTCTGATTTGTTCTTTGGAAATCAGGTGGAGTGGCTTTCCTGTTTCCATGCTGGTGTGTCTGGTTATTAAGTTCTGAAGGGCATTAGCTGACATGTTGTTAATAATTTTGAAAATATTTAAAGCTGACTTGAATCTTGCGCGAGCTTGTATGGGTAGCCAATGGAAGTTCTGGAGCACTGGAGCGATGTGCTCGTTTTTTGCTGTGTTTGTGATGATTCTAGCTGCTGCGTTCTGCACCAATTGGAGAGGGTGTGTGGTTTATTTAGGGAGTCCATGATATAGCGAGTTCCCATAGTCTATTATAGGCGTGATGATTGCCTGACATACAGTTCTGAAGTGGTCTTGGCTTAGAATCAGTTTAAGTCTCCTTATGAGTTTTAAATTGTAGCATGCTCTTTTGGTTTTATTAATGTGTGAATGGAGGTTTAACTTTGTGTTTAAGGTGATTCCAAGGTATTTTACCTCATCCTTCACTTTAATGTGTTTGTTCCGGATGCAGATCATAGATGGTAGATTGAAGTTGGCCCCTCTGATTATAAACATGGCCTCCATCTTATTATAGTTTACCGACATGTTGTTGTGAGCCATGTGATCATCTCATCCAGACAGTTGGTTATGGGGATGAGGTCCGGTGCCTGCATATTTATTGGGGTATAGACCATAATATTGTCCGCATAGATGTGATAGAGCATCTTGTGGTTTTTGGGAATGTTACAGATGGGCTGTATGTACAAGTTGAAGAGGATGGAGGACAAAGAGGATCCCTGAGGTATTCCTTGTGTCATGTCAAAGCATGTCGATTTCTTCTCACCACATTTTACCTGTTGTGTTCGGTTGGTGAGATAGGATTCGAACCATTTTATTGTGTTATTGCGTAGTCCAACTTCATACAGTCGTTGTATCATTCCTTTGTGTGAGACTGTATCAAAGGCAGTGGATATGTCTATAAAGATTAGGAGAAATCCTTTTTTGATATTGTCTATACTCCTTATAAGGTTGTCTAATAGGGAAATTGTGGTGAGGTTTAAACCCATGTTGATGTATGTCCATAGGTGCATTCAGGTCAATGTGATCTTGTAGCTGCTTTAGAACAGATTTTTCAATTATTTTTGCAAGCAAAGGGAGGCTGAAGATTGGATGGTAGGATTTGGGATCTGCATGGTTTAGAGTGACATTCTTAAGAACTGGGCGAATGATGGATTGTTTAAGGTGGGTCGGCATATATCCCTGATGAAAGGAGAGTTCTACTATTTTCTGGATGTGCTGGCTTAGCTGATCCTTGGCATCTTTGATCCAAGCCATCGAGCAGGGGTCAGTAGTTTAAGTTGTTGTGTTCAAGGAATCAATTATTTGTTTAATTTGGAGCACTGAGGAAGTGGTAAAGTCTTCCCAAGTTATTTGGATTTGTGTTGTTCCAACTAGTAGGGGGTTCTGTGGCGAGGTTCTTGAGTTTGCTAGTTATGGAGTCCGCAAATAATTGCGGGTCTATGTGTTCATTGTCATGCTGTGTCTTGTCTCTGTACTATGTTGAAAAGCTCTCTGGGTCTGTTTACTACCTTCATAATGGTCTTGGTGTAGTATTGTTTGCATTTGGAGATTAGGTCATTGTATTCTTGCTGCCTAACTCTGTATTGCTGTAAGTTATCATGTGTCTTATTTCTTCTCCATTTCTTTTCCAGTTTTCTCAGTGCCCTCTTTGCTTCCCTGATGGTATCGGAGTACCAGGGTGCATTGGTCCTCTTGTAGGTGCGAGGGTGAGTTTGTGTTGTCGCTGAGGAGGCTGCAGTAAGGACTTTGTTCCAGTTTTTGATTATATTATCCAAGTTTGAGTTATATTGTTGTAGCTTAGGAGTTATTTCTTATAGGAAGTGGTCCTTCTGAATTTCCTTTTGAAGCATTCTTCCTTCTTGTAGCTGGCTGAGCTTTTCATCAACATTGAAAAGGTTATTACATAGCCATCAGACCAAATGACTGGAGTGATTATCAAGTCGGTGGACTGATCATTTTTCATTATCTGTTTTGGTAAGAAGATAAGGTTGGGACTTGTTCTGTGTTGATGTGTTGGGGTGTTCACAATCTGAATGAACTGGAGAGATTGCATTGCTGAGAGGAATGCTCTGGATTCTTTAGTAGGTGAGGAGCAAGGATTGTAGTCTCCTAAGGCAATGAGTGGTTTATGCTGAGAGTTATGCACACAGATTGTCTCCAATATTGTTGAGAAATCTGTAGACTTAGCATCTGGAGGTCTATAAGTGAGGCAAATGGTTAGGTAGTTGATGGAGATGGTGATTGTGTTCATCCCTGTTGTGTGAATAATTGCTGTAGTTTTGAATCTGTAGTGTTTTTTAGCTAGAATTAATACACCTCCCCCTTTTTTATGCGTTCTTGTACAATTAAAAGCTGTGTATTCAGAAGGCATAATTTGGTTGAGGATGACCTGGTCTGTGTCTGTGAGCCATGTTTCAGTGATACATATAATGTCTAGCTTGTTGGCTTGTATGTAATCAAAGATTGTGTTTGGTTTATTTCTAACAGATCTTGCATTAATTAGTGCACATTTTATTGGGGACTCAGTGATGGGTTTATGTGTGCACAGTGTCTGAGATGTGATTGTGGCAGTTGAACTAAATTGCAATATCTTCTTGTTGGATGTGTGGGATGCTGGCAATATAAGGTGGCAACAGGCGGTAGTGGTAGAGTGATCATGGGGGTGAGTAACGTGTAAGGACTTATATCTATACTTTTGGTATGCTGTGCTAGAGTTAGTATAATTATAATATAGGCTAGAGTATAACAACAGTTACAATGCATTTTAAAATCCTTCAAGGATACATCATTCTGAATCATGTACTCTTGGGTTACTGTCAGCTTTCCCTATTATCTAGTCTAAAAGCTGTTCTATTTCCTTTTTAACCCCTTAACTGTGGAAAGCCCATAGCACCCAGCCAACCCCTGCCTGGGGAACTCACAACTGCACAACCTTCTTCTTAATACTTTGTCCTCGCTTGGTTTTAAGGTCTCTGTGCTATCCTGGTTCTCTTCTTATCTCTCTCGTCTCTCCTTCAGAGTTTGTTCTGGTGGCACCTCCTTCACTGCTATCTAACTCTCAGTTGGTGTACCCCAAGGTTCTGTCCTGGGTCCACTCCTTTTCTCTCTCTATACCCAGTTCCTTGGTGCACTCATCTCTTCTCATGGCTTTCAGTACCATCTTTATGATGATGACTCCCAGATTTACCTCTCTAAACCTGAAATCTCTACGGCAGTCCAGGCCCAGACCTCTGCCTGCCTTTCTGACATTGCTGCTTGGATATCTTACCGCTGCTTGAAAATGAACATGGCCAAAACTGAGCTTCTTATTTTTCCCCCCAAATCCTCCTCTCCCCTTCTTCCTTTCTCAGAATCTGTGGATAGCTCTTGACTCCTCCCCATTTCCTCATCTTGTAACCTTGGAGTCATCTTCGACTCCTCTCTCTCCTTCTCCACACACATCTAACTGATAGCTAAAACCTGCCGTTTCTTTCTCTACAACATCACCAAAATTCGCCCATTCCTTTCTGAACACATTACTAAGACACTTATCCACTCTTTAGTCACCTCCCATCTAGACTATTGTAACCTTCTCCTTGCTGGTCTCCCTCTGAATCATCTCTCTCCTCTTCAATCTGTTCAGCACTGCTACACGGCTAATCTTCCACCATCCTCCATCCATACCAGCTACACAGAAAAGCTTCACTCCTACTGCACCAAAACATTAAGACGGAAGAGAGAATACAATGAAAATGTAATCATGTGTTCTATAAACAAACCCAGGGAACTATTCTCTATAGCTAAACTATTAAACAAACCATCAAAACAGGAGCTGGATGTGAAAATATCCCCACAGACCATGGCAAACCATCTCTGCTCCAAATACTGCCCATCCCAATCTTGAACTAGCCTCCATTCAGAGTCCCTTATCCCCAATTCACCCCTTATAGCAACCTGGCATGAGTTTGACCCCCCATCTCTTGGCAACATAATCACTGTCATCAAAAACCTCAATGCATCTACCTCTGCCCTTGATCCATGCCCGGTCTCATGGATAAAAAGTACCAAGGAAACGCTTAGCCCCTACATGTTATCCATAGTACAAACCTCCCTCCACACTGGTATTATGCCAATGCCCTTGAAAAAAAGAGCTCAATTTGTCCCATCCTAAAAGGAAACATATTCGACCCCACCATTCCTGCATCCTACAGATCGATATCAAAGACCATGGCTAAAACCTGAAGCACTCTTCGTAACAAGAAATACCACCTTCACCCCCCCAACTTCCATCAACATTCTGAACATTACTCTACCAGTCAAATCTGAAATTAAATACCTTGGAGTGACACTAGACAAAACCCTAAGCATGACTAATCACATAAAACAGACTGCCAAAACTATATTTTTCAAACTGAGAACCATACAGCAACTCCGACCCCTCATTGACATCAACGATTTCAGAACAGTTGTCCAGGCTCTCATTATGCCACACTTAGACTTCTGCAATGGCATCCTCCAAGGAACATCCAAAAAGAATTTACACATCCTTCAAAGAGCTCAGAATGTCACTGCTCGAATCATTGTTAAAGCTAAAATATTCGATCACATTTCTCCTATCCTATACGCTCTTCACTGGCTACCCATTTATAGTAGGATTCAATATAAAACACTTGTCACAACTTTTAAACTCATTAATGACCTAGCCCCATCACAGTTGGCAACTCTACTTCAAACCCCACAAGAAAACAGAACTAGAAGAAAAACTAACCTCAACATGCTACTAATTCCCATTGCCGTCACAAAATCAAAACAAATAACCTCCAACACTGCCTTTTCATTTTATGCTCCCAGCCAATGGAATAAACTGCCCCTAAACCTAAGAGAGATTAAGGATCTCACATCTTTCAGGAAGGAACTAAAAACCTACCTCTTTACTCAACACTATAGCAACCTACAACCTGAAATCAAATTTACTACACAAGAACATACAACTAACCAAACACAAGTTTACCCCACCTAAATCCAGACTTCATTTGAATATCCCCTCAAGTCAGCATCCTCCCAATATTGTACTTATGACTGCAAATAACTCTTGCTAACCATGTAAATAACTTGCCATTTTTGGTTCCTTGTAACATAGTTATGTTCCTTTATTAATAGCTTACACACTGTTTTCCATGTATCATAGTTCTTATGTAATACCTAATGTTCAATGTAATGCAATATTGCACTGTTCTGCTGTATTGTTGTTTTAAGTTCCTTGTAAACCGCCCTTGATCTCTGGAAGGGGCGGTATAGAAAAGCACACAAATAAATAAATAAATAAATAAATAAATAAATAAAGATCCCTGTTCTGGCAAAAATAACAGAAAAGATTGTTCAAACTTAACTGCAGAATTATATTGATGACTTTGCCCCCCTTGACCCCCTCCAACATGGATTCAAAAGGAACCATGGTGTGGAAACTCTAATCATGTCCCTTTTAGACTCAGTCATCTCATACACCCAAACATCTACCCAAGGTTGTCTACTAATGTTCCTTGATATATCATCCACTTTTGGCTCCTTCCCCCATGAACAGCTCCTGGACAGACTGCATGATATTGGCCTTAGAGATACTACACTAAACTGGTTCCGCTCCTATCTTGAACACAGGACTCAACAGGTATGGATTGGCGAAAAAACCTTCCAGCCATTCACACTAACACAAGGAGTTCCTCAAGGATCAAGCTTATCTGCACTCTTCTTCAACATCTTCCTCCAGCCCATATGCAAAATCTTTCAAGACCACAATATCCAATACCAATTATATGCAGAAGATATAATGTTCTTCACCCCCTACAATATAACAATGCCAAACTTCACCAATATTAGCAACTGCTTTACCAAGATAAGACACTGGCTCCACCAACACAACCTTATTATTAACAAAGCTAAAACAGAAGCTCTCCATATTTTTTCCAATCCATCCTTTGCCCCCCTGACATCTATTGTACTCGGTGATTACACTGTCTCTTTCAAGAATGAAGTTAAATATCTTGGTTTAATAATTGACCAAAACCTTACATTCCAGGAACAGATAAGAAAAACAATGAAAACAATTTACACTAAAATAAGAACCCTGAGAAAACTCCGACCCTTACTAAACCCAGACTCCTTCCATACTGTCTGCCAAGTCCTAACCACCCCTACTCATGACCTATTGCAATCTCATATATCATGGTTTCCCTAAACACAGTACCTATCCCCTCCAAATGGCCGAGAATACAATAGCATGCCTAATCACCAACACATCCAGATGTTCCCATATCACCCCTGTTCTTCAGGACCTCTACTGGCTCCCCATGCTGGCCAGAATAAAATTTAAAACCATCACACTGATACACAAAGTCATACACAACAAATCCGCCCTCTGTCTTCTCTCCTTTCTCTCTAAACCAAACAGCACCAGATCATATAGACACAACATTGCAAACATCCTAAACATACCATCACACAAGAAAAAGAGTAAACAATCCACCTGCAACCGAGCCTTCTCCCTCTACGCCCCCTCTGTATGGACCACCCTCCCTTCTGACCTACGAGGTTGCTCTGACCACTACAAATTCTGAAAAAGGCTCAAAACCTTCCTTTTCCAAGAATACTTTGCCCTGTCCCCTTAAACCACAACCATACTAATGTAACTTAAACCGTTATACAGCACTCCCCATGCCTTGACCCCTCTTTCCCCTCTCTAAATGCTCCTCCTCTCCCCTTCCTCTTCCATCTTCTCACTTGCCCCACCTTGTCCACTCAGTTTTCTCTTGACCAACCCCTCTGTAAATATGTAAAAAGTTAACCATTGAATTTGCCTGTTCACGTTTATGAAGTTACTGTTCTCTGTACAACAGCTGTGTCTACATTGTTATTTTAGTTCCATGTAAACCGTCTTGAATCGTAGAAAGACAGTATATAAAAAGCTTTAAATAAATAATTAAATAAATAAATCCTCGTCATGCTCATTTTATGCCTCTTCTCAAGTCACTTCATTGGCTCCCTTTCCATTTCTGCATTCCGTTCAAACTTCTACTGTTGACCTACAAGTGCATTCATTCTGTAGCTCCTCACTACCTTTCCTCTCTTTTCTCTCCCTACATCCCTCTTCGAGAACTCCACTCTTCTGGCAAATTGCTTCTATCTGTGCCCTTCACTTCCATCGCTAACTCTAGACTTCACTCCTTTCACTTTGCTGTTCCTTATGCCTGGAACAAACTACCTGAGTCTGTACGTCAGGCTTCATCTCTGGCCCTTTTTAAGTCCAGGCTGAAAACTCACCTCTTCGCTGCTGCTTTCAGATCTTGATTCACCTAATCTCCTTTGTGTTTCCTTACCATTCCCACTAGATGTATTCTATGTCTACAGCTACTGTGTTATTATTATTATTAATAAACATTTATGAAGTGCTACTAGGCATACGCAGCACTATGCAAACAAAGATAAAGACAGTCCTTAGTTGTCAGAGCGTACAATCTAATCAGATGAACAAGACAAAAGTGAGAAAGAGGATAGAATATAGAAGGGTAAGGAGACATAAGAAACAAGGGATCAGGATCCAAAGGCAGCCTTAAAGAGCTTAGATTTGAAAAGAGGCGGAGTTGAAGCCTGACATACAGACTCAAGACGTTTATTCCAAGCATAAGGAGCAGCGAGGTGAAAGGACCAAAGTCTGGAGTTAGCAGAGGTAGAAAAGGGCAAAGAAAGGAGCAAGCCTGTAGAAGAATGAAGTTCGCAAGAAGGGGTATAGAGGGAGAGGAGAGATAGGGAGGAGCAGCAGAGTGAATGCACTTAAAGGTCAGAAGAAGGAGTTTGAATTTATTTATCATTTCTTATATACTGCCTTTCATGATATCAAGGTGGTTTACATTGAACAAACTGAAATTACATTGAACAGGGCATTATAACTTGGAGATAACTTTTTTTTTTTTTTACAGGGAACATGGGCAATGGAAGTTTAAGTGGCTTGCCCAAGACCACAAGGAGCACCTGCGGGACTAGAAACCCCAGTCCTTCTGGCCCAAGGTTTCTGTCCTCTAGTGGGGTTTGAACCCCCTGACTATCTGGCCTGAGGTAACTTGCCCCAATCACTAGGCCACTCTTCCCTCCTGAATTGGATGTGGAAGTGGAAGGGAAGTCAATGAAGTGTTTTCAGAAGAGGGGTTATATGAGCAAAATTAGGCTGGCAAAAAATTGTCATGCAGCAGAGTTATGAACAGATTGAAGGGGAGAGAGATGACTCAGAGGGAGACCAGCAAGTAGGAGGCTGCAATTGTCAAGACAGGAAGTTATTAAAGAGTGGACAAGTGTTCTAGCCGTATCATCAGAGAGGAAGGGGTGAAGCTTGGAAATGTTATAGAGAAAGAAGTGACAGATCTTGGCAATTTGTTGTATATGTGAGGAGAAGGAAAATGAGGAATAAAACAAATGACACTAAGGTTACAGGCTGATGAAACTGGTTCAAAAAAGAAGAGTATTATCAACAGAGATTGAAAAAGGAGGAAGGGGAGAGGAAGGATTAGGGGGAAAAATAAGTAGTTCAGTTTTGTTTATATTAAGTTTCAACTGGCGATGAGACATCCAGGTGGCGATGTCAGAGAGACAGGCAAAGATATGGGCCTGCAGTGCCTGAGAAATATCAGGAGTAGAAAGGTAAATTTGAGAATCATCAGCATAAAAATGGTACTGAAATCCATGGGAGGAAATGAGAGAACCAAGGGCTGGATATAGAGAGAAAAAAGTAGAGGGCCCAGAACAGAGTCTTGGGGAACACCAACTGAGAGTGGAATAGGGGAAGAGGAGAAGCCATTAAAATAAACAATTAAAGAGCGATGGGAAAGATAAGATGAAAACCAGGACAGGATAATGTCTCTAAAACCCAGTGATGACAAGGTCTCAAGGAGAAGGAGGTGGTCAACAGTATCAAAAGCAGTTGAAAGGTCAAGGATGGAAAAGAGACCTCTAGATTTGGCCAGAACAAATCACTAGAGACCTTGGCTAGTGTCATTTCAGTGGAATGTAAGGGGCAAAAGCCAGACTGAAAAGGTATAAGAAGAGTTTGAGAAGAAAGAAAATCATGACAGCGGTGGAGGACTGGTGCTCAATAAGTTTAGACTGTCTTGACAAGATTGTAAGCTCTGATGAGAAGGGACTGTCTTTTACATATGTCTGTGCAGTGCTGTGTACATCTTGTAGCACTATACAAATGTTCAGTAATAGAAGTAGTAGATTAAAAAGGCGAGTTAACTCGTCTTCCCCATTTGCTAAATGGCAATGGGAGAACGAGTTAACTCAGCTTCCCCAGTCAAGAGGTTAAAGGTTAATGCCAGCAGCCTAGTTCCACCTCAGTGAAAGGGGGGCTCATCCTTTGTGAAAAGCTCACCCTTCCCCAGAATGTTGCCCATTTCCTAACAAATCTAAAGCCCTCTTCCTTGCACCATTGCCTCATCCATGCATTCAGACTCTGGAGCTCTGCCTGCCTTTTAGGTCTTGTGCGTGGAAGGGAAACATTTCTGAGAATGCTACCCTAGAAGTTCTGGATTTCAACATTTTACCTAAAAGCCTAAATTTGGGAGGAGTAGTGGTTAGGGTGGCAGCCCGGACCAGAAAGGCCAGATTCAAATCCCACTAGTACTCCTTGTGGTCTTGGGCAAGTCATTTAACCTCCACTGCATCAGGTACAAACTTAGGGGTATGTTTACTAAAGAGAGTTAAGGGTGCAATGTTTAGCAAGTGGTAACGGCAGCAGCAAGGGTCCCTTGTGACCTGATGTACACTGCAAGAAAGGTACAGTTGTGCATACACATAACACAAACCACATTCATGACCACTGCGGCAGTCCATCGCTGACCATCCTGCCCTCCTTGAGGAGCCATGCACACGATGGCTGCAATTGGTGCTCTGAGTGCCTTCCATTACCCATATGCTCAGATTTTGTGGTGCATCATATATGCAACTGATGGCCATATGGAGAATGCAATGATCCATCACATCACCACTGTACTATGTGGGGACAATGTGTGGTTCCTGCACATGACAGCTGCCATATGTGCAAACGACTTGTTTCTGCAGTCACCCTGAGGGAGGGCACACATCACCTGGTCCCCAGAGCAAGCCCTTCAATAGATGGACTCCAAAGTTCTGTAGCAGATCTCTGTCATTGTCAGTGTGCTACAGAAATTGTCTGCAATGTACAATGTGAGTCACTTGAGTGGCCTGCCTTCGCTGTGCTTTGTGTCCTGCTCCTGTTAGCCAGGAACTCTCCTATAACATATCATGTTGCTCCCTAAGGGCATGGCAGCTGTTGACAGAGAACCCAAATGCAGTGAGTGTTGTCTAGGCAGGAATGGGGCAGGATGCTGACACTAAGCTGAAGAGCCTGCCAAGACCATAGTTACCAACAGCCCAAGAACAGATGTTAGCCTCACTTCCTGGGAATTCCAACCACCCAGATCAATCTCAGGAAGCCTGCACATGTTGGGCAACACTGTCCTGTGTCAACCACTCACATGTCATCTGTGCCCAGTCTGATAGTCATCACATGCTGCAAGTGCACATAACCACCATGAACACATCAGCTTTATACAAACTGCATGGACAACCTGCAGCCTGTACAGTGGCTGGACTACCATAATTGGAACAGCCCATAAATAAACTTGCACCATCTGCACTAAATGCACTGATTAACATTGACATTGATAAATGATCTCAAAGGAGCAGAAACATAAATACTTTAACAATACCAAAAGATTTTACAAAAGCCAGAAAACAAACCAATAAGAGAGCTTTCTCACACTCTGCTCCAATACTCTGGAACAATTTACCTGACAACATTCGCCTACTGTCTGACATAAAAGAATTTAAAAAAAATTAAAAACTCACTTATTTACATTACACTATAATACACTCCCAAAACAGAATTCTCAAAGGGATACAGGCTAACATTTATTTTTAATATTATATACCCTATTTTCAAAAATAAACGACACTAATACACTAATTTAACCATACTACACACTCATTTACATGATGATTAATAATTTAACTAGCAATGTATATATGTTCTAATATGTTATACTTGTAATGTTACAATTTTCCTTGTAATTTATAATTATCTGTTCTATGTAAAATGTCCTGGTATATCTCATACCAATTAACCTACTGTTACATGTAAACCGCACTTGAAACAAGGGAAAGAGCGGTATATAAATAACTGTTAAATAAATAAATAAATAAAATATCATTACAGATTGACCCTAAAAAGCACATTGTACTTACATAGTCATGACATGGTCAAAACTTGGTCAGATCGAGAGTGGCCTCTCAGCTTGAACAGATGTGTGTACCCAGGCCGTACCCATGGCTGATCCATGCTAAGATGGCTCAGCCATTGAGCTACCCTTTGACACCTATACATCCTTTGGAAACCACTCTATTTTAGGCAGTATCCAGAATCCTCTGCTCCTCATTATGTACCCTTTTATCTTGGACTTGGGGACAGGACATGCAATGCAAGGGACAGTGGAAAGTGGGCCAGAGATAGACAGAGGGTGCATGCTTTCCCAGAGTGTCCTATGTCTGTCACATACACAAATATGGTGTCTCCTACACAGCTCTGGACATTGAGCATTGAATCTAGTTCCATGCCTATACTTGCATGACATGCCATGACCCTAGCCATAGATGCTCCAAACCTGGCCAGTGCAGCACATGCACTCTCCCATGCTGCAGATGCACTGCCTCCCTCCCCACCAAAGAGTGCGTAGATTCATGGCAGGCTGGACATGGAGATGGATGTAGGAACAGGTGCTGGCGACACATATGTCACCATACTCTGCCTCCTTGTACTCTAACACCACTGTCACACTTGGTGCCCATTGGGGGAATGTGAGGCTGTCATGCAGGCCTTATGATGTAACACATGCAGAGAATGAATGAGCATGAGTAGCAGCAGACAGAAGCGACGGTGACCGCCATCCCATCCACACACAATGCTAACATGGCTATGTGCTGGCAGTGGCAATGGGCAAACTAATTTTAGACAACAGTAGCATGTATGTGGGCCACAGCTGTCACAGCGGAGTCACAACAGACATCACACATGTACATCCTAGGTGGGGGCCTGGTCAGCCTAGAGCACCTGCCTGACCCACTGTATCGCTCCCATGCCACCTCCTGTGGAAATCTGGCACTAGCAACATAGTCTACTTCATTTCTAGAAATCATGATTTTACTGCCAATGGAACACTACTATCACTAATTCTAGGGTTACAATGGGAGAAACACTTTGCAAACAGCCAAATAGGCTGTGTGCTGCTTGCATGACATAGATGGCTCTCTCTCTCTTCAGAGGTAGCCCTTAATGTGAGCTCTGAGCTGGCGTAGGAATTCCTGCCGACTGCACTTCTAATGCACGGTAACAATCAGCGGTAACAGAGCACACCCTATCTCTGCCCCATTAATTTCCGCTAAATAATGTCCAAGGCCAGGCTATCTGACCACATTTCTCCCATACTATACACTCTTCATTGGCTTCCTGTTGCCAGCAGGATCCAATATAAAACCATACTGACTACCTTTAAGTTAATTAACAAGATTGCCCCATCATATCTATCTACATTGATACATAGCCCTCCTGAGAATAGAATGAGAAGAAGAAGGAACCTCACTACCATTCTAGTACCAGAATCAATAAGAAAGACAAAACAAATAACAAGCAACAGTGCTTTTTCCTATGTAGCACCTATTCAATGGAATAATCAACCATGCCCAATCCTGAACCCTAAAGTTATGATGAAAGTTGTAAATAGTTACTAAGTTTATGACTATACTGTTTTTTGTAAATAGTTGCAATGTTGTATAATGTTCTATGTATGGTTCCATTGTTCTATGTAAACCGCCCCTGATCTTGGGAAGGGGCGGTATATAAAAGTTTTCAAATAAATAAATAAATAAATTAATTAATTAATGCCCACTCTCCACCCCTATTCACCTTAATAATAGGGGACTAGCTAATGTACATTATTCCAGCCTTATCAACGTTTTTCCACGGTGTTAGCCACTCATGGGTGCTGATAACGCCTGTTAACAGCACCTTTGCTACCTTAACGCTCCTTAATAAACATATCCATTAGATTGTAAGCCCTCTGGGAACAGGGAAATGCCTACTGTACCTGAATGTAACTCGCCTTGAACTACTACTGGTAAGGTGTGAGCTACATACTCTTAAATAAATAAAATCTCCCTCTCACACCCTAGGGCTTGTGCAAATGCCCACACTCAGATTTTTAAGGAACATGTGCAAGTTAGAGTATTTTTTAACTTAGTTATGCAGATTTGTGCTCTGCCTACACTCCATCAAGTTTCACCGCTGTGCACGCCCACAGTGAAAGTATGATCATCAGCCTGATGCATGTAATTACAGAATAGTGAAGGCTAATGTATGTGCATAAAGGCCACACAAGCAAATCACTGAACATAGGTAATTTATGTGCGTTGATTGTTATGTATTTTTACATGGCTCCTTACAAAATTACCTCCAATGTTGATAATTTTATACCAGAATATCTATGTGAAAAATCCAGCATGGTATCTTTTAAGTCTATTCTACAGTATATAGACAAGTTTTGCTTTCTCTCAGAATCAGATGTATTAGTGCACAAATGTCAAATCACAAATTTACACCTGCTCCAAAAAATAAGTAAATTCATGTATGTGCATACATTATTATTATTATTATTTTATTATTATTATACATTTATGAAGTGCTACAAGGCATACACAGCACTGTATAAACACAGATAAAGACAGTCCTACTCATTAGAGCTTACAATCTAATCTAATCAAACATGACGAAAGTTAGAAATGAGGATAGAAAAAGAAGGGTAAGGAGACACAAGGAACAAAGAATCAGGATCCAAAGTTAGCCACAAAGAGGTGAGCCTTTAGCTTAGATTTGAAGAGGGGCAGGGAAGAAGCCCGACATCTTGAAGGACTACAAATGGGGACTGCTACAATCTGCAATTGTAAGTATTTACTTCTGGGAATTTTTCTAAATCTTGGGGAAAAAGGAATTCTTTAGATTAAAGCTGATTAATCTGTGAACACAGTGTATTTCTTAAATCAGTCAGGGTCTAGTAGCAGCAAAGAGCTTTCAGTTTAAATTGAAAACACAGCAGAGAGCTTTCTGGTTAAATTTAGACCCCAAAACTTAGAAGCACAGGACAGGGTACTGTGTAGCAGCCAGCTTTTAGGAAGTATTTTTCCCTCCCTCCCTCCTCATCACCCACCAACCCCTGGGATAATTGAGACTTTATAGGCACATAAACCTCTCAAAGGAAAGGAGTTGCCATATTCACTCTCAGGTGCAGCTGTTTGTCCTCATCAGGCATACATTAAGGACCTGAGATTAATTAAGCTTCAGGTGAACAAAGTGCATTAAACATATTAGGTGTGTTTATTGCTATAAATATCCACACCAACCCTTTGTAGGTAAAGAACTTACATACATAAACACAGCCTTAAAACTAGGATGCAGACAGCAGTCCAGCAGCGAATGGGGGTTTTCCAGTCTTTTGTGTTGAGTGTCACATATATGATTTTATCCCAGTTTGTGAAGGGTCTTACGTGTGCACTAGGTGCAAGGAGCTGTTTGCTCTCAGGAAACGAGTCCAAGCTCTGGAGGCTAGCGTAGTGGGCTTGGAGGACATAAGGAAGACAGAGACATGCATAGAGGAGACCTACAGGGATATAATACTGAAGTCCCACCTCCAATCTGGCAGCATCCCTGTTGCCATGGAGGAGAGAGATCACATGACAGGACAGCATCACTCTGATGTGGCAGGAACTGATCCTGTAGCTAGGACCTGTCCTCCAGATGATGTAAAACTCTCTCGCACCGAGGAAGTTTCTCCAGGGCCATGTGCCCATGAGGGAAGGGTTAGACAGCTGTCATAGTTTTTGATTCGATCATTAGACACGTAGATAGCTGGGTGGCTGGTGGACATGAGGATTGTCTGGTAACCTGGTGCGAAGGTAGTGGACGCTACGCACCACCTAGACAAGGTCTTAGATAGTGCAGGGGAAGTCTATTGTCTTGGAACATGTTGGTACCGATGACATAGAAAAATGTGCTAGGGAGGTTCTGGAGGCTAAATTTAGGCATTTAGCTAGGAAGTTGAAATCCAGAATTTCTAAGGTAGCATTCTCCAAAATGCTTTCCATTCCACGTGCAGGACCCAAAAGGCAGGCAGAGCTCCGGAGTCTCAACGCATGGATGAGATGATGGTGCAAGGATGAGGGTTTTAGATTTGTTAGGAAATGGGGAAGATTCTGGGGAAAGGAGGGGATCTTCCAAAGGGATGGGCTTCACCTTAACCGGGATGGAACCAGGCTATTGGCATTAATCTTTAAAAAGGAGATAGAGCAGCTTTTAAACTAGATAATACGGGAGGGCCGACAGTCGCCCAAGAGCACATAGTTCAGAACAATGTATCCTTGAAGGATTCTACCAAAAGAATGAAGTTTGGCCATATCAGCAGAGAGGTTTCAACAACAACAAAAGTAGCCCAAATGCTCCTAAGTATGGAGCAGACAGAGCTTAAAGATTCCAAATTCCCTCTGCCTACCGCTAGCCAGATTAATATGAATAAAATACAGTCTCTAAAATGCTTGTATGCAAATGCTAAAAGTCTAAAAAATAGGATGGGAGAGTTAGAATATATAGCACTAAATGAGAGGTTAGATATGATTGGTATCTCAGAGACATGGTGGAAGGAGGACAACCACTGGGATACTGTGATACCTGCCTCCAAATTATATTGTAATGATAGAGCTGATCAAATTAGTGGAGGGGTTGTGCTCTATGTATTGAGTCACAAAGGATTAAAGTTTTTCAGGAAAAAAAGTTTGTTGTAGAATCCCTATGGATTGAAATTCCATGTAAAAAGAGGAAGGTGATGGCAGTAGGGGTGTACTATCGACTGCCTGGCCAGAATGAACAAATGTATGATGAAATGCTCAAAGAAATCAGGGAAGCTAACAAAAATTACAGCACAGTAATAATGGGTGATTTCAATTACCCTGGTATCGACTGGGTCAGTGTCATGGCTGGACATGCTAGGGAGATAAAGTTTCTAGATGAAATAAATGACTGCTTCTTGGAGCAGCTGGTTCATGAACTGACCAGAGGGGAAGACAATTAGTCCTTAGTGGCACACCAGCTGAAAGGTCAAGAAGAATAAGGATGGAATAGAGGCCTTTAGAGTTGGCCAGGATCAAGTCACTGGAAACCTTTGCTAGTGCCATTTCAGTAGCATGTAAGGGGTGAAAGCCAGACTGAAAAGGTTCTAGAAGAGCTTGGGAGGAGAGGAATTCAAGACAATGGTGGAAACAAAAGGGAAGAAGAAAGACTGGACAATAATTAGAATGAGAGTTAGGATCAAGAGATGGTTTCTTGAGTAGGGGAGTGACCACAGCATGCTTGAAGGCAGAAGGGACAGCAGCAGTGGAAAGAGAGAGGTTGAGAATATGTGAGATAGAAGGGATGATAGTCAAGGAAATGGATTAAAGAAGATGGGTGGGGATGGGATCAGAAGAGCAGGTAGTAAGTTTGGAGGAAGAAAGAAGATGGCATGTTTCATCATCAGAGATCTTGGGAAATGAAGAAAGGGTAATAGAGATTTATGGGAAACATTGGTGTTGAGGGAATGTATTTGTTCTAGGAGGGACTAGAGAGAAATCTCGTGGATTTTGTTATGGAAAATCTCTAGCTACTGTTTGGGCAGAGAAAGAAAGGGGGATAGAAGGGGGAGATGCCTTGAGGAGAGAGTTGACAGTAGAGAAAACTCTGTGGGGATTAGTTGCAAGAGAGTTAGTCAGGTGGATATAGTAGTTTTGCTTAGCAAGAGCTAATGCAGGTTGGAAGGTGGTAAGCATGAATTTGAAGTAAAGGAAATCAGAAAGGGAACAAGATTTAAGCCAGATGCGCTCAGCTGAGCAGGCACAGGAGCTGAGATAGTGGCAAGTTGAGGACAACCAGGGCAGAGGTGTGGTATGTCTCACAGAGTGTGGGAAAGGTGGAGCAGGAGTATCAAGAGGAGAGGAGAAGGCAGTATTATAGGAAACTGTAGCCTCATCAACAGATTTTGAAGACAAGGTGGAAGAAAGAGGTGATGATACCACAGTAGAAAAAGCCAATGGATTGAAAGATTGAAAATTCCTAAAGAGGTGAGAGGAGACAGAATGGGAATGAGGTGGTAAGAGATGAATAGAGAAAGTTAAGAGGTGGTGAGCAGATAAGGGAAAAACTTAGGTAAGTTTGGAAAGTTAACAATTAGAGAAGAAAACTAAATTGAGGCAGTGACCTCGCTGATGAGTAGGGGTGGAACAGCAAAGATGGAGATTAAAAGAGAAAGTAATGGAAAGGAATTAAGAAGCATAGGTGTTAGAGAGGTTTATCAACATGAATAGTGAAATCTCCAGGAATGAGCGTGTCCTTAGGAGTTTCCCCAAAAGACACAGGTTCCACAGTGCTTTTATTGGGTCAAGCAGTGATATCCTGGGTCCCTTTTTAATAATGGTTTATGGACCTTTCCTCCAGGAACTTGTCCAAACCTTTTTTAAACCCAGCTACACTAACAGCCTTTACTACATTCTCCGGCAACAAATTCCTGGGTTTGATTACACGTTGAGTGAAAAAATATTTTCTCTTATTAGTCTTAAATAGTTTACCCTGTAGCTTCATTGCATGTCCCCTATTCTTTCTATATTCTGATAATGTAAACAATCGATCTATGTTTACCCGTTCCACTCTGCTCATTAATTTATAGACTTCTATCATATCTCCCCTCAACCGTCTCTTTTCCAGGTTAAAGAGCCCTAACCTTTTTAGCCTTTCTTCATAGGGGTATCCTTCCATCCCCTTTACCATTTTGGTGGCTCTTCTCTGAACCTTTTCTAATAAAGCTATATCCTTTTTAAGATACGGCGACCAGAATTGCACACAATATTCAAGGTGCGGTCACACCATGGAACGATACAGAGGCATTATAATATCCTTTGTTTTATTTTCCATTCCTTTCCTTATGATACCTAGCATTCTATTTGTTCTCTTGGCTGCTGCGCACACTGGGCGGAGGGTTTTAAAATGTTATCCACAATGACACCTAAATCTTTTTCCTGGGTGGTGGTTCCTAATGTGGAACGTTGCATCGTGTAAACATAGTTTGGATTGTTCTTCCCTAGGTGCATAACTTTACACTTGTCCACATTAAATTTCATCTGCCATTTTGATGCCCAGTCTTCCAATTTATCAAGATCCTCTTGCAATTTTCCACAATCCTCATGGGTTTTAACAACTTTAAATAGTTTTGTGTCATCTGCAAATTTGATAACCCAACACCACTACCACAGCCAGTGATACGAGGAGTGTGGGAAAACTGGAAACCGCCATGACAGAGGGCAGCAACAGAAGCAGTGTCATAGAGGAGGAGCCAGATTTTATGAAAGCTCGAAGATTGAAGGAGTTAGAAATGAAAAGGTTGTGAGTAAAGGGAAGTTTATTAGAAATGGAATGTGCATTCCATAATGCACAAGAGAAAGGGAGAGAGGAGGGGGAGATGAGAGGAATTTAGATGAGATTAGAACAGTCGATAGAGGAAGGAGAGTGAGAAACAAGCCTAAGGGGTACAGGGCTAGGATGAATGTCACCAGAAGAAAAGAGGAGGAGGAGGATAAGATTATGAGACGATGGAAAAAATTCTTAGTGAAGAGAAAATGCCTTAAATAATCCGGCCCGGCATCTGATCTCATTCATGACATTTGCAGCCAACAGCCAATTAAACAAGCTTGAACCTGGATAACCAATCAATAGAAGGAGGGTGGTTCCACTGTCAAGGAACCCCTCCTCGAATGAAAGGCTGCTCTATATCAAGCCTTAGTAATGGACAACCTTCCCTGGAAATCGCAAAAATGAATAACCATTAGATGATAGTATACCAGTCAATCTGGGCATTTAAGCCCTTAGGGCAAACCGTGTCCAATGAAAAAGTCCACTTCTGTTCTAGCCTTTGTAGATGTTGAACCCGATCACCACCTCTCGGATCGATCGGTACATGATCCAATACTCGCCAATGAAGAGATTCAAAGTTATGAGCTTTTTCTCTTCACTAAGAATTTTTTAAGGCTCAAGATTTACCGCACTTGGACTGACCTGAGGCAGGGTTATTGATTTTTGAACCCGAAACGTGACACGTCGTCAACTTTGGATGTTTGCGGTATTCTGAACTGCTTGCAAAAAAAAGGTTGTCTAAAAAGCTAAGTATAAAGATAAGTCATTTTTATATGACACTTGATTAAAATGGAGAAGCCGGGGTGGTGAATAGACCTGTTCTTTTCACTAGGATCGGCAGCTCCAACAAAAAATAATATTATACAAAATAGTATTCACCATAAAACCCGTCCCTGAATTTTTTATATTTTTTGTCGAAGCGTACCGGAGGAGGAATGGAACTGGAATCCACCCACACCAAGCGGCAAGCTGCTTTTATTTAAATTTAGGTTCTCCACCTTACAAATCTCATAAAAGACGTAACTTATCTGAAAAAAGTCCACGTTCCATAAGCATATGCCACACCGTTGCCCAAAGAAATTGCTTTGCATGACGTGCACGTTTCGGGATAGAACCCTGTCTCAAGTGCCTAGTAGTCGTATTATCCAGCAACTGTGGTTGAAAAAACAGTTTTAAACAGAGAACCCACCAACCAGAATAGGGATTTCCTCATCGTCAAAGAGGAATCCCTACTGTGATTGGACCAAGCTGTAATTCGCCACAAATCCCTACAATAGACTGCCCCAGTCAATCTCCCGATTCAGACCATGGGGGTGTATGGAATTTAAAACAAAAATCCATCGCTGTTCCGTCCATTGTAGTTTTTTAATCCTAGCACCACCTCGAGGGTTAAGAGGAATGTGGTCAATGATTGTCCATTGTAAATCAGTAAAATGATGGTCTTTAGTGATACAATGCTGAACTATCGGAGCTGAAATAAGTTTTTGCCGCAAACGTGAAGCATGTTCAGCCAATCGTTTTTTAATTTGACGAGTAGTTCTACCCACATATAAAAGCCTGCAAGGACATTGCAACATATAGACAACATAAGTTGATAAACATGTGGTGTCCCAACGGCGTACAAAAACCTGAGTCGTGGTCGGATGTTGCCATTCTGTACCCGGAATCGTCTGTGAGCAGTAAACACATTCTCCACATGGGAGATTGACTGGGGCAGTCTATTGTAGGGATTTGTGGCGAATTACAGCTTGGTCCAATCGCAGTAGGGATTCCTCTTTGACAATGAGGAAATCCCTATTCTGGTTGGTGGGTTCTCTGTTTAAAAACTGGTCCAATTAGCCTTGATAACATAGTCCTGAGCCACGGGGACGGCGTTTTTTCAACCACAGTTGCTGGATAATACGACTACTAGGCACTTGAGACAGGGTTCTATCCAGAAACGTGCACGTTGTGCAAAGCAATTTCTTTGGGCAACGGTGTGGCATATGCTTATGGAACGTGGACTTTTTTCAGATAAGTTACGTCTTTTATGAGATTTGTAAGGTGGAGAACCTAAATTTAAATAAAAGCAGCTTGCCGCTTGGTGTGGGTGGATTCCAGTTCCATTCCTCCTCCGGTACGCTTCGACAAAAAATATAAAAAATTCAGGGACGGGTTTTATGGTGAATACTATTTTGTATTGTATCTTTCCATTCACTATATTTGGGTTTTGGTGATACTACCAACAAAAAATAAGGCACATAAAGAGAGAGTGTTCTTTCACTTGATTGGAAGTTTTTGGGTAGTTTGTTTATTTGATTCTGATCGGGGTTTTTGTTTTTTTGGTTTCTGATTTTCAGCCAGACAGAATATTATAATTACAGCTATTGAGGCCTTCAGCTGTCTCATAGATCAGGTATATCCAACTGATTCAAAATACAGCCAATAAATATGACCTTAGAGAGCAACAGTGGCTGCCTGTATCATTATAGTCTCTGTTCAAGAATCTGATCATAACACATTCAGCTTTCTATCTTTCACTGCCAACTTTCATAGCTGATCTTGTCACACTGTACACACCTACTCATAGCCTGAGGGCCTCTCAGAGTAATCTGTTGTTCATCCCTCCTCCTTCCAAGGCTGGACTTGATTCTACCAGACAAATTTATTTTTTCTTTCTTGATCCATGCTGGTCATGGTTTAATACAGACCTTAAAATCGTTTTTAGCCTTGCTTTTGGAGAGGAGGGCTAAATGAAGGGCTGTTGTGGTATGACCTGTGGGAGGCTGATGCAACCCTTAACAGTCTTTAACATTCCACTTTTTCTTTTCTCTATTCCTTCCCTTAGCTTTTTCTCACCCCACTTCTTTCTTGTTCTTTCTAGTTTTTTCTGTAGTCTCTAAAACACCTTGATATGTCTAATGTAGGCAGAACATTATGGGGGTTATTCTGAGACACAAATAGTGGGGATGGACGTCCCAACTAGACATCCATCCATGCTATTCGTGCTGGCAGCAACCCCTGACTAACTTCCCTGCTAGTTGTGCGGAGAGGTTAGTCAGAGGCAGGGAAGTCAGTCAGGGGTTGCTGCCAGCAGAATTAGACCCTATAGGCTCAAACAGATCTATGATAGAGTGAGATTAGGAGGTGTGTTGGAAGCGTCCGGGGGGGGGGGGGGGGGTCATAGCTATCTACCCTGAACACTCCAGAAATGTTCAGAACATCAGCTAGGTCTGTATCCTAGTGGCAGGGTTGAACATTTCACATTTTATATGAAACTCCCAAGTTGTAAGTGAAAATTCATTTTAAAAAAATGGATATGATAGAATATTTATCTAAGGGGTCCTTTTAATGAAGTGTGGTAAGTTTTTGTACTTAATGAACTTTTTGAGTAACAATTAATATGTAGCAAGTGTAAAATGTCATGCGGTAGCTATCAGGAGCATGCCCAGTATGTTCCCTCCAGTTACTGCACTAACAAGTCCGTTACTCCGTGTTAGGGTCATTCACAATTACTGCAGGTGAGATGACTGAAATTTTGGCAATGCCTCCTATTGATCTGATGGGGATGCAGAGTACTGCTGTGACTCATTTTTGGCCATGCCCCCTATTGACTCAATGTGAGTGTAGAGGCAACTCCACCGGCTTCAAATTCTCTGCTCCAGGGGGCACGCAGCCATCTAGGATTAATGTTTGCTAGTCATTTCCTGTTATTCTGTGAAGTCCTTCTTTAAATTGAAGACACTCCTTCTTACCACAGTTCAACAGTATATGGAGACCCTAATATGCTCTCATTGTCATTTGACAAGCTGTTACTTCATGTTACTAAAGTAGCCTTCATGCCAGGCCTATTAATACATACATATAGACCACCCAGGACAGGGTGCTGAACTGGACTTCCTTTCCACTCTGGCAGACATGGGTCTACCTACACATAGTAAAAGACATCCAGTTTTGATCCTGTTTTTTGGAACAGGGTTGGGCAGACTTCATTTAGTCCTATTGCTCCCACATACAGTTGTATGACTACTATCGTGTTACCTTTTCTCTTTCTCTGTATGCTGTTATTGGTCAGGACCATCTTCAGATTAAAAGGATCAGGCCACTTAAACATATGAATTGGGAGGTGTTTTGTCAAGAATGTTCCCTTTGGACAGTAGGTTCTAGCCCTCTGACACTGGATCAGATAGCATCAGAATGGAACACATCTCTTAGGAAAGCGTAGTTACTCACCTGTAACAGGTGTTCTCCAGGGACAGCAGGAATCATTCTTCACTTATGGGTGATGTCGGCACCAACAGAGCCTGCATAGAGCAATTCCCCAGCTTTCAAAGAAAGCCTTTGGGATTGCTACCACACATGAGTGGTCCTCTTCCCGTCCAAAGGTGCCATCTTGCTCAGTCAGGTCCCAGAACAAGAGCCCTACTAAGCAGATGGCAAAGGAAGGACAAAAAAAATTGCAACTCTTCAGGGGAGGTGGGAGGGTAGTGAGGACTGATTCCTGCTGTCCCTGGAGAACACATGTTACAGGTGAGTAACTACGCTTTCTCCAGGAACAAGCAGGAAGTCAGTCTTCACTTATGGGACTCCCCAGCTACAGGCTACTAAACCTGTAAGCCAAAAATACCTCTGTGAGGCCATGAGCAGAAGCTGATGTCTGAAGGGAGTCTGAGTCCTTGGCCCTTTTGTGCAAGCTCTTGATAGCCACAGAAGAAGGATCGGAGGGCAGAAGTTGCTTATACCCCGAACAGATTATGGAGTACAGCTTGGCCGAAGGCGTTGACCTGGCAGGACTCCCTCTCCAGGCAGTAGGGCAAAGCGAAGGTATTCGCTGAAGACCAGGTCGCAGCCTGGCAGATGTCCATCAGAGGCACTGAGCACAGCGAAGCCACTGATACCACCTTGGTACGGTCACTGTGCGTTCCAGTGTGATCCAGTGGAGTGCCCGCCTTTGCCTGGGCGAAGGCAATGCAGTCTGCCACTCAAATGGAGAGGGTGTGCTTGGTGACTGCCAGCCCCAGACGGTGGAATCATAGTGATGAAGAGCCAGTCGGACCTGCGATGACCTTGGGTGCACTGCAGGTAGAAGGCGAGAGCTCTCTTGCAGTCGAGCGTATGCAGGACCGCTGACGCCCGGCCGGCATGAGGTCTTGGGAAGAAAGTCGGTAAGACTATCTCTTGGTTGAGATGGAAATCAGAGACAACTTTCGGTAGGAACTTGGGGTGAGTTTGAAGGACCACCCTGTTCCCGTAAAACCTGGTGTAAGGGCCCTCGGCCATGAGGGCCTGAGGTTCGCTGACTCGCAGCACTGAGGTCAGTGCCACCAGAAAAACCACCTTCCAGGAGAGGTGCTGGAGCAAGTATGTCGCCATCGGCTTGAAAGGCGGCCGTATCATCTGCATGAGCACAATGTTCATGTCCCATTCCACCGATGGAGGCCGGATGGGGGGTTTGGAAAGCAAGAGGCCCTGCATGAAGTGGGAGACCAGAGGCTGGCCAGACAGGGGTTTTCCCTCAATGGGCAAGTGGTTGGCCGAGGTGGCGCTCAGGTGAACCATGACTGAGTTGGACTTCAGTCCTACCTGTGAAAGGTGGAGAAGGTACTGGAGAACCAAAAGGGTGGAGCAGGAGAACAGGTTGATCTGGAGCTCAGAGCACCAAATCGAAAACCGCCACCACTTCAGGGAATAGGCCCACCTCATCGAGTCCTTCCTCGACATGAGGAGGACATCCTTAATCTCCACCGGGAGGTATAGCAAGGCTAAAGACACCCGTTCGGCTGCCAGACTGTCAGGGATAGCGAAACCAAGTTCGGATGTAGCACCCACCCCTCCTCTTGTGTCAGCAGACTGGGGCACTTCCCAAGGGAACCGGAGGCTTCGATAACAGCCGGAGTAGAAGCGGGAACCAAAGTTGTCAAGACCACGAAGAAGCCACGAGAATCACCGAGGCTTGTTCATGCTGGATCTTGTGGAGGGTCCTCGCCATGAAAGGAGTGTGAGGGAATGCATACAGCAGCTCAGAGGTCCAGTTCAGGAGGAATACAACCGGGGCCACCCTGCTCGGGTGTGGTGTCGGCCCGCAGAAGAGGGGGAGCAGCGAGTTTGCCGGGCTGGCGAACAGGTCCATGGACGGAGTCCCCCAACAGCAGCTATGGTGCCACTCTGTCAACAATGAGCCACCTGACTGAATACTGAACACAATTTAGGATAACTATCCAGAGGGTCACTATGAGGCAACACTGACTCAAGGATACTTAACAACATGTACTCCTAGGCAAAAATTGGCAAAAAACAAAGGGCCTGATATTTAAAGCGAATTTAAAGTGAACAACTGTCCCATATTATATGGGACAGTACGGTATTTTAAGGATTTGTCCCTGGAATCATATTATTTTGGTTGGGATGCCTAAATGTTCCCTATTTTAAAACATGTGTCCCACTTCTGTACTCCTCCACATTTCTACCAGCGGACTTCTCCACGCCAGCTAAAATTTTCAAAGGAAAACTCTATTTATATGAGACTATTTTCATCAGAGACATAGAAACATATATACATGTATGCGTTCTGTCAGGGCCGGATTTACCTATACGCCATGTACGCCATGGCGTAGGGCCCACAGCTGCAAAGGGCCCACAAAAATGGAACAAGTTAGGCTTTTTTTAAAAAATAAAATAAAAAAAAAACCTGCTGGCTGCCACCGCGGGGCCCCCTCTGCTGCCGCGGCAGCATGGACTGACCCGCGGGGGCCCCCTCTGCAAGCTCGATCCCTCCCTCCGTGCCTCCTTCCCTCCCTCTGTGCAGGCTGTGAGAGGCGCAAAGGCAGACTGTCTCCTTCGCGTCTCTGTTAAGCCCGCAGGGGCTGATGGGAAATTTCCCATCAGCCCCTGCGGGCTTAACAGAGACGCGAGGGAGACAGTCTCCCTTCGCGCCTCTCACAGCCTGCACGGAGGGAGGCATGGAGGCACGGAGGGAGGGATCGAGCTTGTAGAGGGGGCCCCCGCGGGTCAGTCCATGCTGCCGCGGCAGCAGAGGGGGCCCCGCGGCGGCAGCCAGCAGGTTTTTTTTTAAATTAAATTTTACTTTAGGCAGGGGGAGGGGTAGGACTGGTAATGGGCTATTGGGGGGCTGGAGCGGGGACTGGAAATGGGTTGGGGATTAAGGCTGGAGGTGGGCTGATGAGGTTAGGACTGGTAATGGGCTGTGGGCTGTTGGGGGGGTTTAGAACTGGTAATGAGCTTTGGGGGGGGGGGGTTAGACTGGTAATGGGCTGTGGGCTGATGGGGGCTGTCTGGTAATGGGCTATGGGGGGGCTAGGACTGGAAAGGGGCTGGGGGGTTAAGACTGGAGGTGGGCTGATGGGGTTAGGACTGATAATGGGCTGTTGGGGGGGTTTAGAACTGGTAATGGGCTTTGGGGGGGTTAAGACTGGTAATGGGCTGTGGGCTGATGGGGGCTGTCTGGTAATGGGCTATGGGGGGGCTAGGACTGGAAATGGGCTGGGGGGGGTTAAGACTGGAGGTGGGCTGATGGGATTAGGACTGGTAATGGGCTGTGGGCTGATGGGGGGGGGTAGGACTGGCAATGGGCTATGGGGGGCTGACTGGAAATGGGTTGATAGGGTTAGGACTGGAAGTGGGCTGATGGGGGTTAGGACTGGTAATGGGTTATAGGGGGGCTTAAACTGAAAATGGGGTGATGGGGGGTTAGGACTGTAAGTGGGTTGATGGGGGGCTAGGACTGGTATTGGGTTGGGGGGTTGCTAGGACTGGAAATGGGCTGATGGGTGGCTAGGACTGGAAATGGGCTGATGCAGGGACTAGAAGGGAATGGATGCTGGGTGAGGCTGGAACTAGAAGGGAGCTGATGTTGGGGGAGGATTAGAATGGGATGGGGCTGGAAGAGTAAAATGGAGAAGGGAAAAATATTTTGTGTGGGAGGGATAAAAAATCTACAATTGGCAGGGTATTGGGAGAGTAAGTGGGGATTGAGGATGGAGGGGTAAAATTTGAGTGGATGAAATAGGAATGAGGAAAGAGCAAAAGGAGAAAGATTAGTATGTTAAAGCAGATGTAGAGAGAGAATGGAAAAAAAACTAGAAGAGAGAAGAAAGGACAAATGGACAGCAGACGATGGAGAGTTAGCAGAAGACACGAAGAAACCAGAAGAAAGTGGCTGGAGCAATTGCAGCTGAAAAAAATGCACAAAAGGTAGAAAAATATCTCTTTATTTTGAATTTATTAATTGGAATATGTCAGCTCTGGTAAATGTGCATCATTAACGTCTGCGCTTTGTTTAGTACAAGAGCAAATTAATGTATACTTTTATTTAGAAACATAGAAACATAGAAACATGATGACAGAAAAAGACCACAAGGCCCATCTAGTCTGTCCTTCCATAACAACAACTACAACAGTCCACTTTTTACCTTTAGAGATCCTCTGTGTTGGTCCCATGCTTTTTTGAATTCAGTTACTGTCCTCATCTCTACCACCTCCACTGGGAGACTATTCCATGGATCCACTACTCTTTCCGTAAAGAAATATTTCCGCATATCACTCCTGAATCTATCTCCCTTCACCCTCATCCCATGTCCCCTCGTCGCAGAACTTGCTTTCAATTGAAAGAGGCTCTCTCCCTGAACATTTATGCCACGGAGGTATTTAAACATCTCAATCATATCACCTCTATCCCGCCTTTCCTCTAAGGTGTACATATTAAGATCCTTAAGTCTGTCCTCATATGCTTTATAATGAAGACTACTAATCATCTTAGTAGCAACCCTCTGCACCGACTCCATCCTGTTCACATCCTTTTGAAGGTGCGGTCTCCAGAATTGCACACCATACTCCAAATGAGGTCGCACCAAAGACTTATACAGAGGCATTATCACCTCCTTTTTTCTGCTAGCCATTCCTCTCCGTATGCACCCAAGCATCCTTCTAGCTTTTGCCGTCGCCTTTTCTACCTGTTTAGCTACTTTAAGATCATCGGACACAACTACGCCTAGGTCCCGCTCTTCTTTAGTGGACAAAAGTACTTCACCTCCTATGCTGTATTGCTCCCTTGGATTGCTGCAGCCCAAATGCATGACCTTACATTTTTTAACATTAAATCCCAGCTGCCAAATTCTAGACCATTCTTCAAGCTTAGCTAGATCCCTCCTCATGTTATCTACACCTTCCTGGGTGTCTACTTTATTGCAGATTTTGGTATCATCCGCAAAGAGGCAAACCTTACCCGACAGCCCTTCCGCTATATCACTAACAAAGATGTTAAAAAGAATCGGACCAAGGACAGATCCCTGGGGCACACCACTGGTAACATCCTTCTCCTCAGAGTGAGCTCCATTTACTTGTACTCTTTGTCGCCTCCCACCCAACCAATTTCTAACCCAAGCAGTAACTTTAGGGTCCATCCCTAGGGTGCTCAGTTTGTTTATAAGTCGCCTGTGAGGAACAGTGTCAAAGGCTTTACTGAAATCTAAATACACCACATCTAGAGCTCTCCCTCGGTCCAACTCCCTGGTCACCCAGTCAAAGAAATCAATCAGATTTGTCTGACAAGACCTGCCTCTGGTGAATCCATGCTGCCTCGGATCCTGTAATCCGCTGGACTCCAGAAACCTCACTATTTTCTCTTTCAACAGCGTTTCCATTAATTTACTCACCACCGAAGTTAAACCAACCGGCCTGTAGTTTTCAACCACATCCTTACTTCCGCTTTTGTGTAAAGGCACCACATGAGCCTCTCTCCAGTCCTTTGGCACCACTCCCGACTCCAACGAGGCATTGAAAAGGTCAGTCAGTGGAGTTGCTAGAACGTCCCCAAGTTCCCTCAGTATTCTAGGGTGTATCCCATCCGGTCCCATCGCTTTGTCTACTTTAAGTTGAGCTAGTTTCTCACGAACACAGTCTTCTGAAAATTGTTCAAGATGTCCCTCGCTTCTGTTGTTATTTGTGGGTGTTTTCTGAGGTCCTGCTCCTGGTTCTTCATCTGTGAACACAGAACAAAAATATTTGTTAAGCAATTCCGCTTTATCCTTATCAGCTTCTACATATTCCCCCCCTGTACCCTTGAGTCTGACAATACCACTTTTGCCCTTCCTCTTCTCACTAATATATCTGAAAAATGTCTTATCTCCCCATTTTATTGCATTGGCTATTTCCTCCTCCTTTTGAATCTTTGCCTTCTTGACTACTTTGCTAGCTTCTCTAAGTTGTTCCAAATACAGATGCCTGTCTTCCTTTCTCTGTGATTTCTTGTATTTCATGAAGGCCTCCCTCTTTTTCTTCACTTTTTCAGCTACTTCCTTCGAAAACCATAGCGGTCTCCTGTTCCTTTTGCCTTTATTTACCATTTTAACAAAAAGGTTGGTTGCCTTTAAAATACCCCCTTTCAGTTTTGCCCACTGTTGTTCTACATCCCCCAGCTGTTCCCATCCCACTAACGACTCCCTGAGGTATTGGCCCATCTTCGCAAAGTTAGTCTTCCTAAAGTCTAAGATCTTCACCTTGGAATGGATTCTAACAGCCCTAGTCCTAATACTGAACCACACCATCTGGTGATCACTGGATGCAAAATGATCTCCCACTACAACATCAGAAACACTTTCACCATTGGTAAGCACCAAGTCCAGTATGGCCCCTTCACGTGTGGGGTCTGTTACCAATTGCCTGAATAGTTCTCCCTGTAGAGAATCCAGGATCTCCTTACTCCTAGATGATACTGCAGCAGGATAGTGCCAATCAACATCTGGCATATTGAAATCTCCTAGCAGTAGCACTTCCCCTTTCCTAGCAATGCTGCGTATGTCTTCAATTAACTCTCTGTCCACCTCTTCCTCTTGTGAGGGAGGTCTGTATATCACACCAATGCAAATAGATTTCTCTTTCCCTCTTTCTAGTTTAACTCACAATGCCTCCTCTCTCCCTTTTAAGCTCTGTAATTCCAAAGCTTTAATAGTAGTTTTTACAGTTTTATTTCTACAGTGTTGTACATTCCAAGTTTGGCTTTTGGGATTCCCAGTTTAATTATTGTCTTCCTGTTTCTAAAATGTGATTACTTGTTTGGTGATGGTCTATGTTCTGCATGTGCCTTTTGATTGGTAGAGTATGGTGCTTTGTGAGTCCTGGTAGTGCTGTTAGGATACGGCGGGTTTGCTATGGGTTCTAAATGGGCAGTGTTTGTAGTAGTTCCTAATGTGTCTGGCAGTTGGCACTGGATTATAGTAATGTAGAAATCTTTTAGTCTTTCTTTATCCATACACTCATTAAGAGGCACGTTTACTAAAAGTTAGTTTATGGTAACATTATGCAAATATTTATGCAAATGAGGCCCCTTATGCAAATGAGGCCCACACCCCCTTGGGCCGCCCCTGCTGGGGGCCCACAATTTTTGTTGGCGTAGGGCCTCACTCAAGGTAAATCCGGCCCTGCGTTCTGTAGTACTTCACACACACATGCATTCATCCACCCCCTCACCCCCCAAATCAGGTACACACATACACACTAGCACTTTTCAGACAGATTCTGTCTCTGCCTATTGGTGCTGTACTTTAATATCCGCAGTTCTTGTTTTTGCTACCAGTTCTTTTTCTCAGTCTGCAATTCCTCTTACATTTCTATCCCTGGCTTGATTGAGTGTCCTGTATTTGAACTTAGAAAAAATGGTTAGGTTAAATTAGCAGTCCTGCTAACTGCATTATTCGTGCTGACTGGGATATTCTGCAGCTCCAACGCCATTAGTGCTGCTGAATATCCCCAGGTGTTGCTGCTTGGTGCCCCGATGCTAGGTTGATCAGGGCACTCTGGGAGCAGAGCAGGTACAGCATCCAGGGATAACTGGGCAGTGGCTGAATATCGCCGCTGCCCAGTTAGCTGCGGTGCAATCTAGGAGACACAAATATTCAATGCGGGATATGGGCCCAGCACATAATATGCAGGTCTAAAGTTCAGCTGTTTTACAACGACTGGCAGCCGCTGCTGGATATCAGGTCCATCGATTCTGTTCTAGGGATGTGCATTTGGTTTTCTAGTATGCCTTGAAAATTTAGTAGGTGCTAAATTAATTAGCACATATCAACTTAGTGCTCCTTAATTTGTCAGTTAGTGTGTATTAAATCAATTTAGGGGTATGTTTACTAAGGAGCATTAAGGAAACAAAGCTGCCGTTGACAGGCGTTATCGGCGCCCATGAGCAGTTAACGCCATAGAAAGCACCGATAACACTGGATTAACGTTCAGAAGTCAGGCCCGTAGCATTAAGGTGAAAGGAGGCGGAGAGTGGGCGTTAATGGGGTGGAGAGTGGATGAGGATAGTATGTGCTCCATTAACGCAGGGTAGTCTTACCATGTGTTAGAGCTCCCAGCACTGGAAACACTAACGCCATTTGAAAGCTCATGGAAAGGACTGTTTCTGATGGGAGAGAGCCTATTTAAATGTATGCACTGTGCTCCTTACCCGGAATTCCCAAAATTGTGATAGGAGTGCTCCATTGGCAGCAACACCATGGTGCCTTATTAAGAAAGGGCACCATGTTGTTGTTGCAGAATTTGCAAAGGAGGTGTCATGTAGGTGATGCAATGGGACTGGCTTGTTAACAAGGCTGACAAGGCCACTGCCTAGGGTGTGATATCTAGTATGACTTCACTGTGACAGTGGCAACACACATACATGCTGCCGCAGTCTAAAGAAGTCACGCCACCCCTACTGCCACCATGCTGCCATGTCAGCATTGTATGAGGATGGGGGTGGTGGTCACAGCAACCATGGCTTGCTGCAGAAGAAACTTTGTTCTAGCCCTGTGTGTCAGGTGCAATGCTGCAGTTGCCACTGTCAGTAGGATGGCGAGCATGTCAGCAGCAGGTACAGCACAGCACATGGTGATCCCTCCCTACCGAGGTCTAAGACAGCAGCATGTGTACCCACATCTCCTGGTGGAGAGGGGCAGGACTGACAAGGTGTGTCTAACTGCATGTGTGCAACATCAATAAGGCCGCCTGCAGCACTGAAGCGGCTGCTGTGCCATGATGGCAGGGAGGGAGGGAGTGGCCAGCATGCTGTCCACTATGAACAGTGGACCCTGGCACCTGGCTAGTTAGCCAAGTGGATGGGCTGGCCCTTGGATCAGGATGCCCCCGACATGCACATATTGAGTGGATATGTGCATGTGGGGGGAAAATATGGCACTAAGGAAGGAAGACTATGCAATATGATAACAGCTCATGTTAGAAGAAAAATGCCCACCATACCCCCACACCTGCCAAATGATGACCATAATCCACAAGTAAGTATTTAGTCACTTACAACCATCTGAGCCACATGTGAATCCAAATTAGCTATAGTGGTCTGCAATATATGAGCTTATTCCATGACTGCTCCACAAGCATACACCAGGAAATGGGTACATTGGTCCTTCTGCTAGGGCACTCATGGTCTGGAATGTATGTGTTCATGTATCATGGCCTACCTCTTTGACTGAGGAACAACAAAGAGCAAGGAATCCACATAGGGAACAGGAACAACAAAACAGCAGGCTCGTGGGGTGCAAGGTTTATTTTTATTGTTTTTTATGCCCCATGGTTTTATTTAATATGGTTTTAGCTGGGCAACAGGCTTTGCACCCCCTGAAGAAGGCCCTTTGGGCCAAAATGCATTGGGGTTTTGTTCACAATTAAAAGAGACGATCATCTGTAAAATCGCCGCTGCAGGGACGCGCCCGCGCCTTGCGGGCCTGTGCCTGAGGGCCTCACCAGAGGGCCCTTTGGCGTGGCCCTTAGGCGTTGGACCGTGGCAGTTTACATTGATATCATGGACTGGTTCGTGATGCCTGCATTCGTGGTAACCTGCTGTTCTTGTTCTTCTCCTCATCTGTTTGACTGTTTCTGTCCTCTATTCTGTCCTATCTTACAAATGGCGTTCTTTTCCTATTTCCTCAAATGATATAGTATTGTAAACTGCTTTAATACCTTTTGGTCTGAGTGGTATATCAAATGATTAATAAACATAAACATAAACATCTGTCCCACAAACATGCTGTTTTGTTGTTCCTGCCTCTTTGACTGGACAGATCCCATATGTAAGATATGAATGTCAATTGAATCAGCAGAATAGCAAGGCAGTGCAACGTACAGTCCTAACAAGATGTCCCTCTCCCACATCTGCCAAACATACCTTGTCAGACAAGTATTGCACAGAGCCTGCAGAGACATAAGCAGACATAACCATACACCAACTCATGTCCTCATGCATCATGACAATGTCCTTATATATACCAATGGATTGATGAACCAATATGGCTGTGCTGTAGCTCCAAACACATGACCAGTGTGTATATGAGAGAAGGGTCATGGGTTCAAGATCAGCCTGTAGATCAGGAATGATATGTCCAGGTGTGGTAATTTTATCGAATGTTTCCAGAACAGTATTAACATTTGCAACCTTCAACATTTTGTCCAGCAAACGTCTACACACTCAGTTGCCACACTGAGAAGCTGTACCACACTGACTGTATGGTAGAGCAGGCTAATAGCACTCGAATAGTAAGTGAGCATTGACAGCACCCGAGCAGTGCAAAGTGTGCTAATAGCACCTGCACACTGAGCAAGAGTTGGTGGACCCAAGCATTGCAGAGTGTGCTAATATTGCCTGCACACTGAGCAGGCTATGGTGGAGTGCCTAGGAGCCAGGTAAGAATGCCAATCTGAAAAACGTTTGGACAGCAGGGTCATCTGTGTTTGTGTGTGCGTGTCTCCAGAGGAGTGTGAGCTGCCTCAATGCACTGTGCATGCATGTGGTGGCCAGGCTTTATGGCTGTGCATACAACATGCTGCAGGTCAGCTACAACAACCTCACATTCTATGTGAGAAACTATACAAGCAGAAAGTTAGTTTTCAGTTAAGTAGTTACAACTTGTGGCTGTGACACTGTAATGCATTCCCAGTTACCCCATCGACAAGGCCCACACCCACACCATTCACCTACATTTACCTTCCAACATGACACTATTGTGCAGCTCCCACCTCATCTGCTGGCTTGACTGGAGTGAGTAGGGGGGACACCTGTGCGTGTGTGTTGCAACTCTCACCTCTGACTCAACCTCCAGGCCTCTGGACACATCAATTTGCACAAGTGAGAAATCAGATTAATGACAATTGCCAGAACACCTGTATCCATAGCAACAGTTTCCGCCCACCTGACACAGCTGCGGCCTATAGGGAACTAGGCCCAGGAGGAGGGCTGGCATCTGTGAATGTCCAATCTATACATTTAGCTGGTGACAACAGAAGGAATCTGCAATTTACCTGTATGCAAGTTGCATGCTGAATTTTCAGAGTGCAAATGAGGGGACTCCTTGCTCCATGCAGTGAATGCACATACAGAGAAGTACGTATCAGGCAATGTCGCATACAAAAAACACCACCTCCACACTGTCTACTGATCATTGGTCATAGCATCCAGCAGTACATTACAGGCATGAAACTAGGTTCAATGCTCACTGCCAATGAGGCAGTCATGAGGTTTAGCTGTAGGTAACCCTTCCCCCCAGCCATGCGGCAAGCCATGAGGCTCTGATCAGCCTGACCCTTCCCCCGCAAGCCATGAGGTAATCAGCCTGCTAAGAGAAAGGCATTGAGATTTCACTAGGCACCCTTCCCCCCACTCCAGGTCTGAGCACAGTATCCCCTAGCCCAGAAACCAACAGACCAGAGCATACCGGTTTGGACAGGTCACCCAGGTACCTCCCCAGGGGCTGCTGATTGGTGGGCAGGAAATACCTGTGGCAAATGGGATTGTAGAATGAGTTTAAAACTGTACTGTATATAAGGCATTGTAGGCCGTCCCTCGGGGTTCAGACCCTTGTGGAGGTTGCTGGTATCTCTGTCTGATCCTGTGTGCACATTAAAGATCCTGTTTGCATTCCAGCCTGTCTGAGAGTTTTCCTTCTGTGGGTGAGTGATAGAATAAGAGCTTTTCAAAGCGCATGCCATTACATTTTGGCACCCCAGGTGGGACCCTTTTAAATTAAATTTAAAAAAAGCCTCTCTCATCACACCCACGGTGGGAAGACTACTGCTTTTTGCAGGATCGGGGCCTCCACCAGTCAGGGACCGGCCCCTCCAGGTGATTAACGGTCCTTGGCGCCCCGGGCCACTTTGTGCTCGGAAGGACACCTTGATTTAACTGGACAGTCGGTCCCTGCGGTTGAATCCCCGATTGAAAAACCAGCTGGATAGACTGGCATCCAAACTTCCTGTCTGATCAGAGTTCTGGTGAGTACTGCTACCTTACTGTTTGGGGCTAGTTCTGTACTCTATCTGTGAGTCCTGGTAATTTCTGGGAACCTGTAGCAGCCTGATCAACTGCACGAGCAGTCCTAGTAGGGGCCTTAGTGGCCCTGAAGCCATTGCTCGTCCTGTATCTGAATACCGGTAAATCTGAATAATCTGATCTGAAAATCTTTTAAAAGCGCTGCCGAAATATAGCACTTGATAAGCTAAGAATAGATCGCTGCTTCTCTTCTTTCCTTTCTGCTTGTGGGGAGTTATCTGAAGCGTGACTGCAAGGAGAGAGTTCTCTAATGTGCTGCCGCTGTTTTAATTTTCTGCTCCCCCATGTTAATTTCTGCTCCGATGTTAATTTATGCTCCCCTTGTGCTCCGATGTTGATCTGTGCTGTTTCCATGCTTCCCTTGAGCCCCGATGTTAATCTGTGCTGCCTCCATGCTGCCCTTGTGCCCCGATGTTAATCTGTGCTGCCTCCCATGCTCTCCTTGTGCCCCAATGTTGATTTGTGATGTTTCCATGCTCTCCTTGTGCTCTGATGTTAATCTGTGCTGCCTCCATGCTGTCCTTGTGCCCCGATGTTAATCTGTGCTGCCTCCATGCTGTCCTTGTGCCCCGATGTTAATCTGTGCTGCCTCCCATGCTCTCCTTGTGCCCCGATGTTGATCTGTGCTGTTTCCATGCTCCCCTTGTGCTCCGATGTTGATCTGTGCTGTTTCCATGCTTCCCTTGAGCCCCGATGTTAATCTGTGCTGCCTCCATGCTGCCCTTGTGCCCCGATGTTAATCTGTGCTGCCTCCCATGCTCTCCTTGTGCCCCGATGTTGATTTGTGCTGTTTCCATGCTCTCCTTGTGCTCTGATGTTAATCTGTGCTGCCTCCATGCTGTCCTTGTGCCCCGATGTTAATCTGTGCTGCCTCCCATGCTCTCCTTGTGCCCCGATGTTGATTTGTGCTGTTTCCATGCTGCCCTTGTGCCCCGATGTTAATCTGTGCTGCCTCCCATGCTCTCCTTGTGCCCCGATGTTGATTTGTGCTGTTTCCATGCTCTCCTTGTGCTCTGATGTTAATCTGTGCTGCCTCCATGCTGTCCTTGTGCTCTGATGTTAATCTGTGCTGCCTCCATGCTTCCCTTGAGCCCCGATGTTAATCTGTGCTGCCTCCCATGCTCTCCTTGTGCCCCGATGTTGATCTGTGCTGTTTCCATGCTCCCCTTGTGCTCCGATGTTGATCTGTGCTGTTTCCATGCTTCCCTTGAGCCCCGATGTTAATCTGTGCTGCCTCCATGCTTCCCTTGAGCCCCGATGTTAATCTGTGCTGCCTCCATGCTGTCCTTGTGCCCCGATGTTGATCTGTGCTGTCTCCATGCTTCCCTGGGCCCCCGCCAAATTTCTCTGCCTTCCCTGAGCCCCCGCTGAATTTTCCTGTCTTCCCCTGAGCCCCCGCTGAATTTATCTGCCTTCCCTGGGCCCCCCCAAATTTCTATGCCTTCCCTGAGCCCCCGCCGAATTTTATCTGCCTTCCCTGAGCCCCCGCCAAATTTCTCTGCCTTCCCTGAGCCCCCGCTGAATTTCTCTGCCTTCCCTGGGCCCCCGCCGAATTTATCTGCCTTCCCTGAGCCCCCGCCGAATTTTATCTGCCTTCCCTGGGCCCCCGCCGAATTTCTCTGCTTTCCCTGGGCCCCCGCCAAATTTCTCTGCCGTCCCTGAGCCCCCGCTGGGTTTCCTGCCTTTAAACCAAAAAAATAAATAAATAAATAAAATGCTAACCTTTTGTTTTTTATTAAGTCGATCGCTTGGAAGTCCATCACTTCCCCTTTTCCCATCTGTAAAGCTGAGGGTGAATCGGTGTGGAAGAGCACGAGGAGGTAGCAGCCATCTTGTGGACAACACGTGCGTCTCTCTGCACTGATCTAGTGGACACCTCGTGTATTTCTCTGCGCAGAGGTATTGAGGGGCCCTGGAGTGATCCTGGAGCTCCATCTAGTGGTCATTTAAAAACTAGCTGTATTTTTATCCTTATGGTTAAAGTGATCCTGGAGCTCCATCTAGTGGACATTAGAAAATAGCTAGCTATATTTCTCATATTTCTAATATCCTCATGGTAAAAGTTAGATCCTATGATACAGCTAGAGAGAGTGTGTGTAATGTATTTGTAACAGCTGCTACTGAGGAAAGAGAGTGTATGAGTATTCGCTGCTGAGACGTCTCTGTTTTCTGTTTTCCCTCTTTCTTTTTCCCTTTGTGGTCCTGTGTGTTTTGTGCAACCAAACTCTGCCTGTTACCTAGATTATATTGTATATTGTATTCCCAGAAGTGAGATTAGAAAATTTACACTGAACATTGTGATTTGTAAATTGTGATTAGAGCATGGGGTCCGGAGGCTAAATTATAGTGAAGGAGCATCCGGACCAGTTCTCCCTATATAGATTCATGGCTGGCCCATATATTTCATGTACTATTATGTAAAAATTGCTAGTGGCTCTGTGTTTGTTAGAGTGTCTCTGTGTTTAGTTGTGACATTAGGGAAAGAAAGTTTTTGTCCAGACATTAGATCTTTATATTTCAGGATTGATTTTGATACTCTATCAGTAAAAGGTGGAGTTATTGACGAGTCACCCCTGTATCCCCAAACAGTGAAAAACACCAGGTCTACTGATTGCAGGGAAGGGGACAGTTTGGAAAGGGGGGTGGGGTTTGCTGTGTGTGGACTGTAGTACTGGTATAGCATTGAAGGAAGACAATTGCTTTGTTTGATGCATATCCAGTTTCATTGCTATATTTCATGCATGATCAGTGGTCAGGGAACCAGGTGTTTTGGTCACACCTTTCAGCAGTGAGTGGGGGGTGATTGAAACTGCTGAAATAGTTTGCATAGCTATAGAAAGATACTGGGAGGCCCATTAGAGAGGACAAAAGAAAAAAATCACCTAGGAGTCTTTTCTCCTAGAGGACAAAGAACCCCAATTCACCTAGCCACACCTAGCCTGCAAACAATCCTCTTGTCATCAATTTTAATTGTAGAGTATTCAGCTTCTAGAACAATGAGGTGCCTCCTTTGAGCATCCTCAAATGTCTGCTGGAAGCAAACAAAGGCTGAAGAAAAATCCTTATAAGATCATGAAGAAATGAAGATTTTTTTTACTTGTCCTTTAAAGCCTGGATTTTATCTCTGGTACATATATTTGGTTTTGACTGCACATACAAACTTAAGCAAGTAATACTTCTGCATGATATGCCATCTTTGGCAGTTTATTCTGCAGACAGTAAATGCTGTGCTGATGATTGCGTTCTTTCCTGCTTGGTACATTAAACTGCCTTGATCAACTGTATTCATTTTTCTGATACTACAATGATATTGCATTCCAGATATCCACCAACCTTCTTATAAAGTATCAGTTTCATGCCTGTTTGAACTATAAGATACAAGGTAATCACTTTGCCTTGTTAAGCTCTGTGCTGATGAATGATGAACAGGACAGTAACATCATAGGTGCTATTTAGAATAAATTCACCTGTCCTGCTGTATTTGAATTTTACATGTTGGTGTCCAGAGTTCAGGAGCACAATATATTATAGCACTGTGAGATACAAATCTTTTTAGTTTATACATTTGTACTTTGTTACCAAATATACTGGTAGGAGTACATTATGTAGAGGTCCAGTATACACAGCAATAAGATGAGTAAATATTAAATTTTGGAAAGGGGCTGATCTGAAATCGCTTGGTTCCCAAGTATATAGAGCAAATTTAGTGGAAAGATGGAACTGTGTTTCCCAGAAATATGGAAATATTTGTAAAAAATATTATTTACAAATATAATGATAACATTAACTTGAGTTGATTGGATAAAACTAAATCTTACTTGTCAGCAATGATCCAGGAGAGCTTTGAGAAAATGAGAGAGAGAGAGAGAGAGAGAGGGGCAGAAGGTGAGACGACAGCCTAGGAAAAAGGCAATAAAACGTGCTACTCCAAGTGTGATGATCTGGGCCACCGGAATTCTGACTGCTCTAAGACTCCTCGAGGACCCACAAGGCCTGAGAAAACACGAACCTTGTACATTTATGCCTCTGAAGAGACATGAATAGGCAGGGGGGAATAGGCCAAGAAGAACCCGAGGAAGTATTGCCATGAGGCCTATTCACAAATGCCTTGCAGGCCAAGAAGAACCAGAAGGAGTATCGCCATGAGGCCCAACCACCAATGCCTTGTACCCTCTTAGTCTCTCACCTCAAGAGGATCTCTTTTGACACCATAATTAATGGATAGCTTACATAAATCCTTGTGGACACTGCATTTTCAAGATCAGTCCAAGTATTTTTAAGTTTCCTACAGTACTCTCACTGGGAACCAGGTATACAATAGACTCTAGTCATACATGAGAGATATGTGGCTGTCATGTTAGGAGCCATATTTCTTTCTATTGGAATTGATGTATAGTTTTATATTGAAGATTGTTTAGACAGTCGCTATTTAGAATGAGCACCCATGCCAATCTAGAACTGCACCAATTAAGTTAGTGGGAAATGGACACTGTTTACAACAATACTATGTTTCTAACAATTGTTTTAGCAGCCTTGCCAGATAAGGATACATTAGTATGGTATAGAAAAAAAAAAAAAAAGAAAAATTGAAGGACCTATGTATGTAGTTGGTGGAAAGTGTTGTGAGGGATAAAGTGATATATTAAGAGGAAGGACTCTGATGGACAGTAAACTGATGAAGGTAATTAATGATGTGGAAGGACTCTGATGGATAGTAAACTGATGAAGGAAATTTAATGATGTGGAAGGACTCTGATGGACAGTAAACTGGTGAAGGCAATTTAATGATGTGAAGTGATGTATCTGGCTAATGAATATAAAAAAATGATGAGCATTTTATTCAACTATGCCATCTCCAGTATCTTCAATTTAGGAAGTCATCTAGGCCCCACCACAATACTCAAAGATTGTAAGTAGGCACCTGGAGACAGGCTGGGTGCACCTTGCATCCTGATGAGCTTTGGAAAAACCCCACACTGACCATGTGGTACTTCCAGATGCTTTTTTTTTGCCTTACTTTTCCTCTGTGTGTCCTGGCCAGGCATGCAGAGGCAAAGGGGGATAAATTGTTGACAAATTCTCACAGACAAAAAAATTGGTGTGATTCTAAAACTTGTCAGAATTACAGAACACGCGCGTGCACTTGTCTGATCTGTAAACATGTGGAGATCAGTCAAGGGCATAATGGAATATTTCCTACCAGCAAAGGAACCTCCAGTGATAATGGATCAAGGAGTGGAAGCAGGATCTGCTGACCCCCCAGTGGCGAGACCCGTATACCGTTCTGCGGACCCCCCCCCCCCCCCACGGCTGTCAAGGTGGCTGAAGTTGCTCCGAGGATCCATCACTCTCGTGTCAAGGCCGCTGCACCAGAAATTGTTCCAGCCTGGACTTCTGTCACAGTTCCAAACCAGCCCCTGCGCTTTGACACTTCTGCCCAGTACGGGGTTCTAACAGACTGCTGACGAACTCTGGACCACCGGAGAGACTGATTTACAGACACCTTTCCTGGAACCGGGATCAGACTGAGAAAAGGTGCCTTAGCTGATATGGACTTGCTTTCAAACAAGTGCAGAGACTACTAACACAGCAGTATTACTTGCCCAAACTGCTCTGAACATGACAGACCTTTGTATACGTAACTCTCTACTTTAACTTGTCCCATTGCTGTACCGTACATTTTAACCAGGTGCCTTTTTCCTTACAGGTTGTTTCCACCCTTGACACCCTGGTAGAACGCAAGGTGGTTACCACTGTCATGGCCCCGTCCCAAATACAGCCCTCAACCGCCTCTAGCGGTTGAGGTCTCACTTAAAAAGGGGGGAATGAGGCAGTCATGAGGTTTAGCTGTAGGTAACCCTTCCCCACAGCCATGCGGCAAGCCATGAGGCTCTGATCAGCCTGACCCTTCCCCCGCAAGCCATGAGGTAATCAGCCTGCTAAGAGAAAGGCATTGAGATTTCACTAGGCACCCTTCCCCCCACTCCAGGTCTGAGCACAATATCCCCTAGCCCAGAAACCAACAGACCAGAGCATACCGGTTTGGACAGGTCACCCAGGTACCTCCCCAGGGGCTGCTGATTGGTGGGAAGGAAATACCTGTGGCAAATGGGATTGTAGAATGAGTTTAAAACTGTACTGTATATAAGGCATTGTAGGCCGTCCCTCGGGGTTCAGACCCTTGTGGAGGTTGCTGGTATCTCTGTCTGATCCTGTGTGCACATTAAAGATCCTGTTTGCATTCCAGCCTGTCTGAGAGTTTTCCTTCTGTGGGTGAGTGATAGAATAAGAGCTTTTCAAAGCGCATGCCATTACACCAAGAGCTGCGTAGGGGGACACCGTATTTGTGATTGTGACAGACATAGCCCACTGTGGGCCAGTATGCAGTTTCAGCCTGTCTCTGACCCACTTTCCACTGTTCCTTGCATTGCATAAGCTATCCCCAAGTCCAAGATAAAAGGGTACATAATGAGGAGCAGAGGATTGTGGGTACTGCCTAAAACAAAGTGGTTTGCACAGGATGTAAATGTGTTGGAGTGTAGATCAATGGTTGAGCCATCTTAGCATGGATCTGTCACGGGCATGGCCTGGGTGCACGCATCTGTTCATGCTGAGAGGCTACTCTCACTCTGACCAAGTTGTGACCATGTCATAGCTATGTATGCACATGGTGCTTAGGATAAAGCTCTAATGATGTGTGGGGTGTTTCTTTTATTCAGTGCAGTCATTTCATAGGCTGCTGGATGTACATATTGTTTGTACAAAGCTAATGCATTCATGATGGCTATGTGTGCATGTAGTGTGTGGTGACTAGCAGACTGGGTTCAGATAGTAGGTGAGTGGCTGATACAGGGAATTGTTGCCCAACATGTACAGACTTCCTGGTATTAATATGGCTGATTGGAATTCCCAGAAAGTGAGGTTTGCCGCTATTCTCTTGGTAGCTTGCCTGCCGTCTGTGCACCCCCTCCCAACTTCTGTCTAGATAACATTGTATTTGGGTTCCTTGTCAACAGCTGCCATAACCATCTGGAATAATATAAGATGTTATAGGAGAGCCCTTGGCCAACAACAGCAGGACACAATGCCCAGATAAGACAGCCCACTCCGGCATACTGCATTTGTACAGAATACCAAGTGACAAGCATCAAATACTGCAAACAATACCTGTAGCACCCTGGCAGTGATAGAGATCTGTACCCAAACCTGGAGTCCATTTATTGCAGGGTTTGCTCTGGGGACCAGGTGATGCGTGCCCTCCTCACAATGAGGATGACTGGAGAAATAGGTCATTTGCATATATTGCTGCTGTCATGTGCAGGAAGCACACATTGTCCCTGCAGTGCTGATGTGATGGACCACTGCATTCTCCATATGGCCATTACTTGCATATATGTGCACAGATTGTGCGGTGCATCATTGATAATGGTGAGGCTAACCGATACTGGTACCCAGGGCCCCAACTGCAGCCATAGCAGTGATTGTGATCACTGGAGCATTGCCCAGTACCTATGATTTATTTTATTTTTATTTATTTGGTTGGTTGGTTGGTTCTTCTGTACCGCCCCTTCCAGAGATCAGGGGCAGTTTACAATTAACAGAATGAGAATAGAACAATTTACATGGAACAGTATTTAACTATTTACAGGAACATATCTTACAAATCAAATTTTGCAAAAACTTAGTACAGCTTGGTAAATTTACTATTTACATAGGTATGACTATTGTATCATAGTTGTGCAAAGGAACTAGTTTTTAGGTTACATAATTCACTGTTTGTGGGCGTCTAAAGGGGAAAAGTGGGGGGAGGTTAGTGGGTCATGTGTTGTATGTCTGTTTGTGTGTGTGTGTGGTGGGGGGGGGGGGTTGAGTTTCCAAAATGCTGAGAATAAGAGCGTTTTGAGTCCTTTTCTAAATAGCTGTAGGTCTTTGGTCATGTGCAATGTAGTGGCAGTTCATTCCAGAGGCTGGGTGCAGTGAATGAGAAGGCTCTAGAGCTTCTGGGTTTTTTGACCTGCAAATAGCTTTGGGTATTATGAGTGAGTGGTATGCGTTTTGTCTGCGTGTTCTGGACATACGTGGTATATATAGGAGGGTGGTTAGGTAGGAGGGGGAAATGTTATTAAGCAGTTTGAATGTTGTTATAAGTATCTTATATTTTATCCGGCTCAGCAATGGGAACCAGTGTAGGTTTTGTAGGATAGAGGTTATATGTTCGGTTAAGCGGGCTTTGGTGACAACCCTGGCAGTGATATTTTGGGCCCTCTGAGTATTTTTATGTTTTTGAATGGTAGTCCGTGGAGTAGACTATTACAATAATTGAAGTGAGGGGTTAACGCGTGGACTACTGACTTAAAGTCATGGGTGTCCAGAAGGGCCCCCCAACATGGGCAGGATGGTCAGCGATGTATGTGGATTGCATTATGTGTATGTGCAGGTGTACTTATCTTGCAGTGTACAGCAGGTGATGTGGGACTGCACGTCCTGCATATGTGCTGCCTCAGGGGTTAGTACCACATTGTGGTGCAGCAAACTTCTGTGTGTGACTGTTTGGCACTGGAGGTACAGTGGAGGGATGGGCATCTTGACCACACATAGAAATATGATTGGAGAAAAGGACCACATGGCCTGTCTAGTCTGCTCTTCCATATCAACTAAAATAATCCTCTTTTTATACTTAGAGATCCTCTGTGTTTGTCCTATGCTTTTTGAATTCAGATACTGTCCTCTTTTCCACCACCTCCACTGGGAAATTATATCATACATCCACTGCTCCGTAAAGAAATACTTCTGTATATTACTCCCGAGTCTATCCCCTTTCACTCTCATGCTATGTCCCCTTGTAGCAGAGCATGCCTTCAATTGAAAGAGACTCTCCTGTGCATTTATGTTACTGAGGTATTTCAATGACTCTATCATATCGCCCCATCCCACCTTTCCTCTAAATTTATTTATTTAGACAGTTTTGTATACCGCCTTATCCTTCAATCAAAGCGGTCACAACACAATTGGGGGATACATTTAACACACGGGGATATGAGACACATACACTAATACTTACAGGGAACATGGGCAATGGAGGGTTAAGTGGCTTGCCCAAGACCACAAAGAGCACCCGTGGGACTAGAAACCCCAGTCCTTCCAGCCCAGGGTTGCTGTCCTCTAGTGGGATTTGAACCCCTGACATTCTGGCCTGAAGTACCTTGCCCCAACCACTAGGCCACTCCTCTAAAGTATACATATTAAGATCTTTAAGTCTGTCCTCACATGCTTCATAATGAAGACCATTAACCATTTTAGTAGCCACCCTCTGCACCGACTCCAAACCTGCTTATATCCTTTTGAAAATGCATCTCCAAAATTGCGCACAATACTCCAAATGAAGTTGCACCAAAGACTTATATAGAGGCATTATCACCTTCTTTTTTCTGCTGGCCATTCCTCTCCCTATATACCCAAGCATCCTTCTGGCTTTCGCAGCTGCCTTTTCTACCTGTTTAGCTACTTTAAAATCATCAGAAACAATTATGCCCAGGTCTCGCTCCCCTTTTGTGGACATAAGTACCTCATCTCTACACTGTACGGTTCCTTTGGATTTTTGTAGTCCAAATGCATGATCATGCATTTTTTAGCATTAAATTTCAGCTGCCAAGTTCTAGACCATTCTTCAAGCTTAGCTAGATCCCTCCTCATGTTATCTACTCCTTCCTGGGTGTATACTCTATTGCAGATTTTGGTATCATCCGCAAACAAGCAAACCTTACCCAACAGCCCTTCTGCAATATCACTAAAAAAGATGTTAAAAAGAATTGAACCAAGGACAGATCCCTGCGGCTCACCATTCGTAACCTCCTTCTCCTCAGAGTGAGCTCCATTTACCTGCACCCTCAACCAATTTCTAACACAACCAGTAATTTTAGGGTCCATCCCTACGATGCTCAATTTGTCTCAGACTGTGCTAGCCATGTTGTTGCAGGTCCTGGGTTTCGCCCATTGCAGGCAGGGACATGCAGTCTCTGATTCTAGACAGTGCCATGGGGAAGAGTTTGGAGGTGTGGCCTAATGATTAGACCACTGGCTTGCTAAATGACAGACTGGGGGAAACTCACTTCAATATACTGTCAGAAACAGTCTGGGGTGTGCATTAGCTGGAGGATACACATTTGTATACTTTTTTGTCTGTTACAATAGCACATTAGGTCTGCAAACATGCACATTGCAATCATGTCCATCTGACAGCAAGACTTTATTGGCTCTGCTGTAGCCCATTACAAAGGGTCAGACGTTCACCCTGCAGATGTCTGACACATGTGTTGTTTGTGATTGGAATATTTCATCATAACTGTGACTGAACATTTTTGGCTCCATGACATGTATGCAGTACCTATAGGCACAACCCACTCCTGGGATGGTCACCTGTAGGGATCATCACATGTCCCTACTTGCTCCATATGGCCAATATGAGAGACACTTGGCCAGTTGTTATATGCACATGGGTCAGGAGGATCATATGGGGGTTAGAAAAGCTGACATGGCTGTCATATCCTAATTGCTGTTATTGGGACTTCCCCGTGGCACAGCTATACTTTTTTTCACACACACAACAACTGCATTTGTGTGGTCACATCAAGTGCATAGGTGCAGCAAGGTCATACCACACTCTCATCTACCACCATCCATCCTTCAGGCCAACCATTAACATATGGCGTTATGTACCATCATGTATTCTTCTGACAGCTGATTAACCATTGTCCACATAGGAACAATTTAATCATTTGGATGTATCACTCACAACTCTCCTGTGAATGATCAGCACGTCACCATTCCTGCTCACATTGCTTCTTACATTGTGGAAATGGTGGCTCCACCAGGGGACACTTTTTCCCAATCCTATATCACATACAAACATTATAGCATATTGCATGGGCACCCCTCAGTGATATGGTACAGCTGCCTCCCACATGCTCATCCCGCCTGCTGACTGACACATAGGATACATATGGTTCTGACATATCCATCAGCTCTAACCTTTCCTTCAAGCCATCACCTAAAATGTGACTTTCATAGGAGCTCCCTTATCCGTGTTAACATGATTGCCATTTTTGGGTGTTAAGTTGCATGCTTGATACCTTAATGCCTGATGTCCTGTTAGCGCCCGATAAGTGGAGCCAAGCGCCCTTATCACCGGAACACCTACTGCCTATCCCGGCCTTTACCACATGATAACACCCTTACCGCTGCAGTTACCACTTGCTAACAGGTGCGCCCTTAATGCTCTTTAGTAAACACACCCCTAGTCTCTGTTTGCCAGTGGGACTAAGGCACTCCCAACAGCTCTTTAACCCCATTGCTCTTTTATTTTTGTCAGTAGGAGTCAGGACTCCCACCATCTCTTTGCGTCCCTGTTCTGCCATAAAGAGTGAAACACTTTGCATCTATTTGTTTGCATATATGAAAAAAGACAGATGCATATGGATAGACAGACAAACAGATTGATGGACTTCCCCAAAAGACACTATGTCATAAGGAAGAGGAAACCGATATTCAAAGGAATTATGCTCCTAACTTTGAGATTATGGGTCTGATATTCTTCTGGGCAGGCTATCCGCCATGTTGGCGCATAGCCCTGCCTGTCAACCCTTAAACCTGTTCATATGCGGCCCCGGCCTTGAATATCTGGATATAGCCATACAAACCAGAAGCCGCCGAAGCTAATCAGGCAGCAGCGATCTTGCATGCTGCCCAGTTAGTGCCTGCACCATAAAGATAGGCAAAGGTTTTCTTTGCCTATCTTTTCAGCGCAGAGCACTAACTGGACAGCATGCAAGATCACTGCTGCTTGGTTATCTTGTGCCCCTGCCTCTGCTCTGCCCCAGAAAGCCCCCAACATACCCTGATGCTAACCGGATAGCATCGGGATGAGTAGGGAACATAGATGGGGATATTCAACTGCACTACCCATGTATGTGCCTTTGAATATCCCCATCTAAGGCATTTAGATGGTTTACTAGGCTGTAAACCACGTAAATGTCCTTCAAATATCGAGCCCTATGATCTTAAATTAGTCTCTTTGAAAATTTACTAGGGTTAAGTGCCTTAATATTTTTTAAAAATTTCACTAACCTTTTAAATTTAGGAGCATAAAAAGTGGGTGGCAATAGTTATGGATTTAAGATGGGGGATAAAAATTAGGAGCTTAGAATTAATTTAGTGTTAAATTAGGTTCATAAATGTAGCCGAATGAATTGCAAACCTAAATTTAGGAGCATTCATTTTAAGCTTCTAAATTAAGATGAATTTTGAGCTGAAAACTTAAAGACATGCTTACTAAAGGTTAATGCGGTTAATGAAGTTAACGTGCTTTAAGTGCCACTCCATGCATGGAAATAAAAGACCTCTGGGCACCTATCACGCATTAACTTCATTAATTCATGTTAAATCCTTTAGTAAACGTGGCCTCTAGGTTCCAAAGTGTGGCTGTAAACGGGGCACAAATTTAGGATCCTAAATTTATGGGGCTCAGCTATTTTAAAATATTGGGTCAGAGGTGTTAAAACAAATCATTTGTCGAAATAAAACAGAAAATTCCATTGTACTTTTCTGTTTCATTTCAGATGAAAACACATCCCCAAAGAATTTCTTATTGGCGCAGTTGTACATGTAACCATTTGCGGGCCTTAAATCTAGAAAATTGTCATGCTGTTTTTTCCCTTATAATCTTTTCTCAAAACTTAAACCTTTACCTTAGACAATTTCCAGGCTAGGCAGAGGTATATATAAAAAAAAATCTAACCTCACATAGTTCCTCTCTATGTAGCAGTAATTATCAGCACAAAATTGCCCCAGAGGTTGGGATAAGATGTTACTATGTGAATATTTTTCTAAAGATATAATTTTGATAAAAAAATTAAGAGAATTAATTCATAAATAATGTCCATATATCATTTAAAAGAAATAAGTTAACATCTGCTAAAAATATTAAAAATAAGAAGTAGAGAAAAACAAAATTGATGGCACTTATTTATTTTTCTCTTTTCTAAGTACGATATTAATATTAAATTCTTCTGGCCTTAGACAAGTAATTAGTAGAATGCTTTAACAGGTAAGTAGTATCAGTTTTTCAATACAGTTTATTTTCCAACCTTGTATTTTCTTTCTGAGCAATAGGTTGTTTTTTTTACCTTTTCTTTCCTATCATGAAATATGAAAGATTAAATTGTTCAGCAATGAGACACAATCTTTGTCCTCTCTTTCAGGGACCAATAAATTAGCAGATCTGATGGGAGAATGTTCCTTTAAAATATAGCTGTTTCACCTCAAATTAACTGTGAAGCTGGGGTGTGTTGGGTGTCCAAAAACGTTATTTATGGTCATTGGTTAAATGACCATAAAGGAGACAATGGCCATCATAAACATTTTACAGTTATGCAAAAATGAATCCATAGAAAAAGAGGAAGAGAATGAGAAGGGAGCCCAATGTATTTCCAAAAGGAGGAGAGGGGTGGGGGGGGGGGGGGGAGAAGAAAAGAAAGTCATACCTGAGGATGACGGAGGAGGTGGTTGGTCAGAAGGGAATCAGGAGGATGCAGAGTAAAAGCTAGATTTACAATCAGGGAAGGAGTCAGAGAAAGCATTCTGGGTAACCTATATTTGTACAACTACCATCAATTCACTCACATCCTTGCAACCCAAGTTTAATAACCATGAGCAGTATGGGTACTGGTAAAAACATGGCTACAGCTTTATTCCGTCAACAACTTGATAACTTGACAACATACTAACAGTAGTTTGAATCTCACAGGATCAACATCTGAATGGACTAGACTGTGACTTCCTAGTCCCCACACACTGAATCATCATCCCAGTATTTCCCCCACCCCCGAACCTGTGGTGATGCTAGGCTAAAGCCAACTTCAAGAATGGTGGGAGCCTATTTGTAAACTACGCTGCACATGGCACTGACACCCATATCACAGAAGGGTAAGGTCTACTACTCTCTCTCTCTCCACACCTTCTGTTATCGTCACTGATAAAGGCTCAACTTGCATGTCATTGTCACCCCATTTCCGTGCTACAGCCACGAATGCCTTTCCATGGTCTTCTAATAAATGCAGTGTAGAACTAATAAAAATATCCCAACCAATATCCATGAAATGAACGCTCTCTAGATGATACAAGCCTACATAATCTGGGGAAATCAGATCATGAGCTAGTACCAACTCCCTTAATAAGACTACACATTTTGATATCTTGGCCTTAACTTGCTTACACAGTTGTTGAACTGTCTTTGGCTTAATGGCATCATGCCAAATTCTCCAAGCAATAATTTTTGACCAAATGAGGGTTAAATAGGGAAAATAACATCAAATTAAAAAAATGTCACACTTCATTTGTCACATCAGGTCAACGCCCTTGGTCTCATAAATATCATTCCCCCCTAAGTGATTTAATATACTTTGTGAGCTGGTCGACTGGTGATCCTCCAACAACAGAGGCAGAAGCTGGGAGCATCATATGCCCCATAGGCTCAACCACTACAGTTGCATGCCAGGTTCAGTTCCCATCTTTATTCCACTGCTCTCTTACAGGTTAAGAAAATGAATGACTGAACATCAGAACATGAATTCACACCTCACAGGATCTGTGGAACAAACTGAAAAATAATATATAAAGAGCCCCAAAGATCCCACAGTTAGTGGACATAAGTCTTGTAACCGTAGGAAGGTGTCAGACGGCTGCCTGGGTGAGAATCTTCACAGTCTTGGCAAGTGCATATATCTATATGATTTGCAAGGTATTGTGGGCAATGTAGTTCATTCACACCAGACACAGCTGCTGACAATAATTTAGTTGTGCTCTTGGGTAAAGCCAATAAGATATTTATTTATGGGGTTATTTCTCCCAACACAGATATGCTTGGTAGCACATAAATCAGGTAACTTGCTTTCAGTGTTAACTTGGAAAAACAAAGTCAAAATCAGGAAAACAACAAATGAAAAGCCACAAAGCAAGAAACAAACTGTTCTTTTCAGGTTAACTTCTGATTACTTCCCACATAGATACAGAAGTGATTCTCTCCTAGCTCACAAGCAATTAGGTAAGGCTTAATTGCTAGCATTCATCCAGCTGAAACCCCTTAGCTGGCTTGCTTTCTACTGTGTGGGTCAAATCCTGCTTCAGGAGCTTTTTTTGAGTAGATTAAAGAACAAATTTGTATTTCTTTGTGATGGTTGCTGTACTTTATAACAGAAAGTTACCAACGGAGTTTAGATAGAGAACAGTCCATATAAACAGGATCTTCATCTGCTATTATTCCCCCTTGTTCAACAAGCATGGGTTCAATATCATGGATTGGCACAGATGAATCTCTCAATGGAGCACTTTCAGGAGAATACTTGTTTCCCTGCTGTCTTTCAAGGTTATAGCTAGGGCATAGATCAGTGTTCATACCTGAGCTTCCATTGCTGTTAGAGTTTCTCTCTATATAGCCTGGCCAGTATGTAGTCCAGTTCTTATGTCCAGCCTTCCAATCCAGATCCCTGGACACTGGATCTCTCTTCACATACCTTCTGGCACGGGTCTTAGGGTCCCTTCCACGTGCAGCCGTCTCCCTCACAGGTAGCGTCTGGAGATTCCTAGCTCTGCAGCACCATTCCTCTGGTTTTCTCCAGTCCAATGGTGTATACTGGCCCTTGGGATACCTCCCAGTATACGTACTGCTTTGGACTCTTCTAGACCTCTCAAAGGCTTTTCTCCTCTTTCTTCCAGAGGGTTTCTTTTTCTCTCTGTCCGTCCGGTTTGGCTTCTGCCTCTGATGATCCTTCAGATGAAACTGATGATCCTTCTCTGGATATCCAAGGTGATCATGAAGAAAGTCATCTGTATAATAAACTCTACTCTTATTCTGCTTAGATGAGTGCTCCTCCCTAACACAGCGCATCTGTGCTGAATCAGGCCCTGCCCTTTGAGATGAGTGCTTGGGGATTACCTCATAGCCCTCCTGATTGAACACACGTTTCCCCACTTCAGCTCCTCTAATGGCTGTTGGAAACCTGGTGCATTCTGGGACTGGTAGTCTTTTATGGGAAAATTCTGTTTTCTTATTTCTACCAGAACTGACAGGTTGCTTGTTCAGAGTCACTTCACCTTTTCTATAGCTCCTTCCTGAGCTATGATAAGCTTCCTTATCACATACCCCCCTGCTTAAGTTATTACGGACTGGTGTAACTGGTGAAACTTCTTCTCTACAGTCCGTAATCCGGGAACGGGCATCCGCATTCTTGTGTAACTTCCCAGCACGATGTTCAACTTGAAAATCAAATGCCTGTAAGGCCATGTACCAGCGTGTCAACCTGGCATTGTGGTTCTTCATTTGCTGCAACCACTTAAGTGGGGCATGGTCCGTGACCAACTGGAACTTTCTCCCTGTAAGGTAAAACCTTAACGCCTCCACTGACCACTTGATAGCTAAACATTCTTTTTCTATTGTGGAATACTTTTGTTCAGCCGGTGACAACTTCCTGCTCAGGTACATCACAGGATGCTCCTCCCCATCATGACACTGGGATAGAACCACTCCTAGCCCTACGTCCGATGCATCCGTTTGAACCAGAAAGGGTTTCTTGAAGTCCACCCCTTTCAGTACCGGTCCTGTACACAATTTTCCTTTTAAGACTGAAAACGCTTTTTCAGCTTCAGGTGTCCACTTTAGCTGATTTGGACAATTCTTCCGCAGCATATCCATGAAAATTGCACTTTTCTCTGCGAATTGCGGTATAAACCTGCGGTAGTATCCAATAAGTCCTAAGAAACTTCTTAGTTGTTTCTTTGTTGTTGGAGGAGGAAAATTCCTGATGCTATCTACTTTACTCATTAGAGGTTTAATTTTTCCTCTTCCCACTAGGTGGCCCAGGTATTTTACCTCCCTATTTGCAAAGGCACACTTCTTCGGGTTTAAAGTGATTCCCGCTTGCTTCATGGAGCACAAGACTGCCCTGATCCTCTTTAGATGCTCCGCCCAGGTGTTACTATGGATTATGACATCATCCATATATGCAAAAGCATAATTTTGGTGGGGTCGAAGTACCTGATCCACTAACCTTTGGCAGGTAGCCGCTGCTCCATGCAGTCCGAAAGGCATCCTCTTGAACTGGAAAAGGCCAACGGGGGTGCTGAACACAGTCTTCGGCTTCGACTCCCTGGTTAGAGGGATTTGCCAATATCCTTTTGTCATATCAAGGGTGGTTAAGTATTGAGCCTGTCCCAGCTGGTCCAACAGCTCTTCAATTCTTGGCATTGGATATGCATCAAAAACTGATATGGCGTTTACCTGCCGGAAGTCAATACAAAATCTTAAAGATCCATCAGGCTTCGGCACCAGGACTATGGGGCTATTCCAGGGACTCTTTGACTCCTCTATTACTCCCATGTCCAACATCTCCTGGACTTGTGCCACTACTTCCTGTCTCTTGGCTTCAGGCAAGCGGTATGGCCTTTGACGAACTACTTTCCCAGGTGGAGTTATTATTTCATGGGCAACCAAATGTGTCTCCCCAGGTATGGGTGTCAACACATCTGGGAATTCTTTAAGCAATTTCCTAATTTCTTCCTGTTGTATCACTGTCAGGTCCTCACCTATTTGGGGCTCTGATCTTTCTTTACAATCAGATACCTGGGGTCCCAAATCTTCCTCTTCATTCACCTCCCTCTCTCGGGCACAGGTGGCAGCTAGGCTTTTAACCCCTTTGACGTCAGTAGAACCAAAGCCTTTGTTTCCACGTTCAGAATTCTCCAGGGATGTGACCTCCTCCACAGGTGGAAAACCCAGCCTCTCACAGATCAACTGGGCAATTCTGTCTCCTGTCTTCACGTGATAATCATTCTGTCCAAAATTAAACAACAGAACTTTAATATTGCCCCTGTAATCGGGATCAATTACTCCCGCACCCACATCGATGAAATATTTAAGGGCTAATCCGGACCTTGGGGCTACTCTCCCATAGCATCCAATAGGTATTTCCACTTGGAGACCGGTGTCAACCAGGGCTCTCCCTTGGCTAGGTACAGTCACATTTTCTATGCTGCACAGGTCAAACCCAGCAGCTTGAGGGGTTGCCCGCTTAGGAGCTTGGGCCTTCTCTGTGACCCTATGGTACTTTAGGATGAATGTCTGCTTTGGGGTAGCTTGGTCTTCTGGACGCTTAACCATCTTTTTAGCTGGGGTCTGAGGACTTCCAAATAAAGGCCCGGGAGCTATTACCATTAAACCTTCTCCCTCCTTCTTTCCTAGTCCTTCCACTAGACCCTGCTTAAATCTTGGCCAGTCTCTTCCTAGAACCAAATCAAAGGGTAGCCTAGGCACCACTGCTAACAGGACTTCCTCTTGTTCCCCCAGGCACTTAACCTTTAGCCTATAGGTGGGATATGATGTTGCAGCACCATGAATGCATCTGATGTGAACTTGGCTTTCAGGGGTTCTAGGCACAAATCCTTCTTGGGCCTCTATCCTCTTCCAAAGCCTTTTTGACATCATACTCTGGTCTGCCCCAGAGTCTAACAAAGCATTTGTGGTAATTCCTTGCACATCAACCATCAAAAGAAATCCTTCTTTGGGCTGTTTAAAAATCCACACCCATTAAGCTAGTGTGTGTCTGGCATCTCTTTTTTAAATGTCCCCATTTTCCACACTTGAAACATTTCTTTCTATTCCACTGTGTCATCTGGTTTGATACAGTACATTCATTTTCAGAAACATTTTTAATTATTTTCTTTTCTGATACAGCACATCTTGCCTCAGTACCAATCTTCAGAGGGCCACCCATTCTATGGCAAGCCTGCGTGGCTTCCAAGAATCTCTCTGCTAGCATGGTTGCCTCTCCAAGATTTTGGCAATTTTGCTGTATAAGGAAAGTGTGCAAATCTTTAGGGACCGCAGACATAAATTGTTCGAGCATTATAATGTCTAATAACATTTCTACTGTCTTTTGCTCAGGCTCCAACCATTTTACAGCTAAACTTCTGATTCTCTGACTCAGAGCCCTGGGTGTTTCACCTACTCCCAATGTAGTAGCTCTAAACATTCGCCTATACTCTGAAATAGACAACCCTAGGCGATCTCTAATAGCAGACTTTACATCCTTATAAATCAAAGCCTGGGCTGCTGGCATTGCTCTATATGCTGCAAGCGCCTCTCCAGTTAATGAGGCTGCCAGCCTTACTGCCCACTGGGTCTCTGGCCATGCTAATGCCTGTGCCACTCTTTCAAAAGACTCTAGAAAATCATCAACATTATCATCTGGAGTTAGCTTCCCAAAACTAAATGCCCCAATCCCTTGATTGAGTCCCACACTGTCCACATGTGGTGTACCAGTATTTACTGCTGGTCTTGCATCTGTTCCACTTTGGTTCTGCAGCTGAACTAGGGCTTGCACCAGATCAAGCACTGGCTTCTGCTGTTCCATTAAGGCTTTCATAGCAGTGTCCTGAGCCTGCTGTGCTAGCTACTGTTGCCTGCTAAACTGGGCTGCCATCCACTGAGGTAGTTCCTTTGGATCCATCTTGATCCCTGCAAGAAACAAAGAAAAAAAAACCAAAGTGCACCACCTTCCAAACAGGTGTGTTTTTTTCAAAATTATTTTTTCAATTACCCCTGTGCTTACTCCCATCCACCACTAGACATGCCCAGGTACTTATTACCTTGTGTCAGTGATGAATCCAGCTCTGCACAGGGTCTTTTCCTCCTGGGACATCCACTTCTCCTCCAAAGTGCAGTTGAGGGAAAATCTTTTTTTCCCGCTTTAAACTTGAACTGTAGTTGTAATCCTCAGCAAGTAAATCCCCTTTTGTGCAAAAGCAATCCGAAAAACTATGCCATTTGTCAGACGGCTGCCTGGGTGAGAATCTTCACAGTCTTGGCAAGTGCATATATCTATATGATTTGCAAGGTATTGTGGGCAATGTAGTTCATTCACACCAGACACAGCTGCTGACAATAATTTAGTTGTGCTCTTGGATAAAGCCAATAAGATATTTATTTATGGGGTTATTTCTCCCAACACAGATATGCTTGGTAGCACATAAATCAGGTAACTTGCTTTCAGTGTTAACGTTGAAAAACAAAGTCAAAATCAGGAAAACAACAAATGAAAAGCCACAAAGCAAGAAACAAACTGTTCTTTTCAGGTTAACTTCTGATTACTTCCCACATAGATACAGAAGTGATTCTCTCCTAGCTCACAAGCAATTAGGTAAGGCTTAATTGCTAGCAGTCATCCAGCTGAAACCCCTTAGCTGGCTTGCTTTCTACTGTGTGGGTCAAATCCTGCTTCAGGAGCTTTTTTTGAGTACATTAAAGAACAAATTTGTATTTCTTTGTGATGGTTGCTGTACTTTATAACAGAAAGTTACCAACGGAGTTTAGATAGAGAACAGTCCATATAAACAGGATCTTCATCTGCTATTATTCCCCCATGTTCAACAAGCATGGGTTCAATATCATGGATTGGCACAGATGAATCTCTCAATGGAGCACTTTCAGGAGAATACTTGTTTCCCTGCTGTCTTTCAAGGTTATAGCTAGGGCATAGATCAGTGTTCATACCTGAGCTTCCATTGCTGTTAGAGTTTCTCTCTATATAGCCTGGCCAGTATGTAATCCAGTTCTTATGTCCAGCCTTCCAATCCAGATCCCTGGACACTGGATCTCTCTTCACATACCTTCTGGCATGGGTCTTAGGGTCCCTTCCACGTGCAGCCGTCTCCCTCACAGGTAGCGTCTGGAGATTCCTAGCTTTGCAGCACCATTCCTCTGGTTTTCCCCAGTCCAATGGTGTATACTGGCCCTTGGGATACCTCCCAGTATACGTACTGCTTTGGACTCTTCTAGACCTCTCAAAGGCTTTTCTCCTCTTTCTTCCAGAGGGTTTCTTTTTCTCTCTGTCTGTCCGGTTTGGCTTCTGCCTCTGATGATCCTTCAGATGAAACTGATGATCCTTCTCTGGATATCCAAGGTGATCATGAAGAAAGTCATCTGTAGAATAAACTCTACTCTTATTCTGCTTAGATGAGTGCTCCTCCCTAACACAGCGCAGCTGTGCTGAATCAGGCCCTGCCCTTTGAGATGAGTGCTTAGGGATTACCTCATAGCCCTCCTGATTGAACACACGTTTCCCCACTTCAGCTCCTCTAATGGCTGTTGGAAACCTGGTGCATTCTGGGACTGGTAGTCTTTTATGGGAAAATTCTGTTTTCTTATTTCTACCAGAACTGACAGGTTGCTTGTTCAGAGTCACTTCACCTTTTCTATAGCTCCTTCCTGAGCTATGATAAGCTTCCTTATCACAAATGCCAGTGGTCAACTAGCTGAATCACTTACACTGAGAGGCCACGCACGACATTGAACATTGCCACACTGATGCTAAACAAATGCGTTCTGATGTGATGTGGGGGAAGTCTGGTGCAACTAAGTCACACTTCAATAGAGTGGCAAAATTATATTTAGTTATAGGATCCCTGCCCTTATGACACAACCAAAATAGGCTACCTTGGGTTCTCACTCATAAAAAGGCTTGTACACATTAAACTGGGCATGTGACCAGCCCAGGCACACATCTGAAATAAACCAATGTGCCTATGCTCAACTGATCAGTCTTACAGTGCCTTATTTGCAAGGGCACTTCCCCTGCAAACACCTCAACATCATCCCATAACAGACCCCAGTCCCCACATGAGGTCTTTGCTGTTGCTACTAACTCATAATACAGTGAAAAAGGTGGAGAATGACACCCTGAAAAGCTCCATCTCATATGGAGTAGCACAAGCCTCCAGAAGTGCCTGAAATAGAGCATAAAGCGTACTCATTCTACCAAGCCCTCACTGGACCTCATGAAGCCACACACCAGCTTGTGCCCTAGAAAGGACCCATGCACGTTTGCTCTGAAGGAGACACTGGTTAGGAATCCCTAAAGGGCATGAGGGGACAGATTGATCTCTATTGCTCACCCAATGAACTCCAGCACTGTATCTTGCCCAACTGGTCTCCCCAGGGAAATAATCCCTACTGGCAAAATATCTACGAAGCAGCAGCATCTAGCTTCATAAGTCTTCTAAGTGTTAGATTGCTGAGATCCTTGCTGTCATCAAACAAGTGGCTCGGAACATCTTCTGTGATGGGAAGTTGTCTGCTCTCGGTGCCAAAGCCCACGACTTAACCCACAGCAAATGAGATAAAGAGGCACATTCTGTCATGTATGTCTCTTGGCCTTCCGGACGTACAGACATCCGGTTACATAGTAACATAGTAAATGACGGCAGATAAAGACCAGTATGGTCCATCTAGTCTGCCCATTATGATGGCAAGAGTGGATGCACCTGCCGCTCCGTGCAGGCCACTTCTCCCCATGTCTTTGTTTAGGGGTGAACCCACCACTCCATGTAGGACACCCCTATTTGTTAAGAAATTAGATTATTCAGTTTATTTTGATTTTATCCTGTTCCTGTAAAGGGATCCACTGTGTCTGTCCCATGCCATTTTGAATTCCGTCACTGTGTTTGCCCCTACCACTTCCATCGGGAGGGCGTTCCAAGCATCCACCACCCTTTCTATGAAAAAGTATTTCCTGACATTGCCTTTCAATTTACTACCTTGCAGCCTCCTTTTCTGCCCTCTAGTTTTACAGCTTTCCTGTCTTTGGAAGAGGTTTGTTTGTTCATTATTTCCCTTTAAGTATTTAAAGGTCCTAATCATATCTCCCCTGTCCCTCCTCTCCTCCAAAGTGTACATGTTTATGTCTTCAAGTCTCTTCTCATAAGGCTTCTGACGCAGGCTCCAAATCATTTTGGTCGCCTTCCTCTGAACAGTTTCCAGTCTTTTTACATCCTTTGCAAGATATGGTCTCCAAAACTGAACGCAGTATTCCAAGTGAGGCCTCACCAGTGACTTGTACAGTGGCATAAGTACCTCTTCCTTTCTGCTGGTAATTCTTCTTTGTATGCAACCCAACATCCTCCTGGCTTTTGCCACCACCTTGTCACACTGTTTTGCCAACTTGAGATCTTCAGAAATAATTACACCAAGGTCTTTCTCCTGATCCGTGCACACCAACCTCTCGCCCCCTATCTCGTACATTTCTCTTGGATTTCTGCTACCCAAATGCATGACTTTGCACTTCTTTGCATTAGATCTTAATTGCCAAGCATTAGACTATTCTTTTAGCTTTTGTAGATCTTTCCTCATGTTAACCACTCCCTCGGGGGAGTCCACTTTGTCGCAAATTTTTGTGTCATCTGCAAAAAGACAGACTTTTCCATTCAGTCCTTCAGCAATATCACTCACAAATACATTGAACGGTGCCGGGCCCAGGACCGACCCCTGGGGCACCTCACTAATCACCTTCCCTTCATCCGAGTGAGCTCCATTTTCCCATCACCTTCTGTCGTCTGTCAGTCACCTTCTGTCTGTTGTCTTATCCAATTTACCATCTTGGGCTCCGTCCCCATGCTAGTGAGTTTATTGATAAGCCTCCTATGAGGAACAGTATCAAAGGCTTTGCTGAAATCCAGGTAGATGACATCCATCGCATGCCCCTGATCTAGTTCCCTGGTCACCCAGTCAAAGAACTCAATCAGATTTGTTTGGCAAGATCGTCCTTCGGTAAAACCATGTTGCCTCGTGTCTTGCAATCTGTTGGTTTTGAGAAAGTTCACTATTCGCTCTTTCAGGAGCGCCTCCATTACTTTTCCCACCACCGAGGTAAGGCTCACAGGCCTGAAGTTTGACACTTCTTCCCTGTCACCACTTTTGTGTAGAGGTACGACATCAGCCATTCTCCAGTCCTGAGGAACCTCTCCTGATTCCAAGAATCTGTTGAAAACATCCTTTAACGGCCCTGCAAGAACCTCTCTGAGCTCTTTCAGTATCCTGGGATGTATCGCATCCGGTCCCATGGCCTTGTCCTCTTTCAGTTTTGCAAGTTGTTCTAACACTTCATCTTCTATGAATGGTGTGGTATCTACTTCATTCCCATTTTTATATTTGGGAGTCACAGGAGGTCCTTCTCCAGGACTTTCTTTAGTAAAAACAGAGCAGAAGTATTTGTTTAGCAATTTCGCTTTTTCAATGTCACTTTCCACGAGTCCGTTCGCAGCACTTCTGAGTCCTGCAATTCCACCTCTGATCTTCTTCCTTTCCCGAATATACCTGAAGAAAGTTTTGTCACCATACTTTAGCCATCTTTTCCTCTGCCTTTGATTTTGCTATCCTTATTTCTCTTTTTGTCTCTTTGAGTTTGATCCTGTATTCATTTCTGTGTTCCTCTGTTTGTGAGCTTTTGAATTTTGCAAAAGCTGTGTTTTTTGCCTTTATTTGAGCAGCCACTTCTTTGGAAAACCAAACAGGTTTTCTTCTCCTCTTGTTTTTATTTAATTTTCTTACATATTTATCTGTTGCCCCTTTTATTGCTGCCTTTAGTTTAGCCTATTGCAATTCCACTTCCCTTATCTCCTTCCACCCTGTCAGCTCCTCCTTTAGGTACGCAGCCATTTTATTGAAGTCCGTGTTTTTGAAGTTTAGGACTTTGAGCTTGCTATGATTGGCCTGTACCATAGCTTTTATCTCAAACCACACCGTGTGATGATCGCTGTTGCTCACAGGGGCACTCACTCAGGCATTCAACACGCTATTACCGTTGGTGAGCACTAAATCCAGCGTTGAACATTCTCTGGTTGGTTCCATCACCATTTGTCTAAATAATGCATCTTGGAGAGCATCCACAATTTATTTTGCTTCTTTCCAGATTTTCAGAAGGAGTAATCCAATCCACATCCAGTAGATTAAAGTCATCAATACTATCCCTTCCTCCTTTGTGGCTATCTTGGCAATATCTATAATCAGTTCATTATCTAGCTCTTCAATTTGTGTCGGAGGTCTGTAGACTACAGCAGTGTGGATGACAGTGCCTTCTCCTCTTTCCAACACAATCCAGAGCGCTTCTTCTTTTCCCCATGCCCCCTGCATTTCAGTACTTTAATATTGCTTTTGACATACAAGGCTACTCCTCCTCCTCTTCCATTTTTTCTGTCTCTTCTGAATAGATTATAGCCAGCTATGGTTATATCCTATTCATGTGATTCATTTAGCCATGTTTCTGTAATGGCCACAATATCCAAATCCATTTCCACCATTAGGGCTTCCAGGTCCGGAAGTTTGTTGGCTAAGCTTTGAGGATTTGTGCTCATTGCTTTCCAGCATTTAACTGGCTTGCATGTATTTTGCATTAATTTTGTTCTGCCTACATCTTCCCACTTGTTTATGATGTATGGTTTAAAAGTGTGGCTGTTTCTGATTTTAATCTGCTTTTGCAGGGGGTGACGTTCAGAGCTTGACCTTCCACATCCGTCATCCCCTTTTTCTAGTTTAAATGCATATCCACATATTGCTTGAATTTTTCACTTAGGGTTCTTTTCCCTGCAACAGAGAGATGTAGTCCATCAGTACAGTATAGTCTCTTATTGTTCCATCTGTTACCCCAGTCGCCAGTAAATCTGAATCCTTCTTGTTTGCACCAGGTCTGGAGCCATGTATTAAAGCTGTTAATGCGATGCAGCCTTTTTGCCCCTTTAACAAGAACAGGTAGAACCTCTGAGAATGCAACAGTGTTAACAATGGGTTTGAGTTTCTCTCCCAGAGAATGGAAGTCCTTTTGGACTGTAGAGGCACTGTTTCTAGCCAGGTCATTTGTGCCCAAGTGGATAACAACATCAAGTTTGGAGTGTTCACATTCTGCGCTAAGTACTTCAACAATTTGGTTTGTATACCTGCTGGCTGAAGAGCCTGGAAGGCACTTGACTATCTTCTCTCCTGGGAGACACACCAGATTCTGCTCCCATGGAGGCTAGACGTCCCTTGGTGGAGCAGAATCACAGCATAGTAGCTGAACATTCAGAATGTGCCCTAATTCAGGCACCCCAGTCTTCCAGCCACTTCCCCGGCTAACTCAGTCAGGCCTCTGAATGGAGACGCTGTGCTATTTTGATCTATTGCCATAGCACCGCAGCTCCATTCAGGAGTTGGAATCCCCAGCTGCTGCCACCAAAATGTTTCTTTCCCAACAGCCGAACTCCCGATCCAGCCTCCCATAGCCAGGGTCTGGCTGAGGGGAACTTCTTACATGCCTACCGCCTTTGTCCATGCCGTCCGACACCAAAATGCCACGTCCAGGGGAACCTATTCCATGTCTGAGGTGGAATAAGTCTCCCGTCTACCCAGGGACCCTCAGAATCATCCTTGCTCCACCCTTTTCCATCCTCCCCCCACCCCGTTTAAGGCTCCTGGTACGATTCAGATATACATACAGGGAGCCTTTTGCCGGCAGCCACATTTGCACGAATAGCAGGGATGTACGTTCAGGCTGGACACACATCCCCGTTATTCATGGTTGTGAATGACCCCCAAAGAGTCTGCTGTCTGCTCTGGGGGTACATGCTGTGCAGCTAGTGTAACATTCAATTGTAAACACTGAAGGATCAGCAAACACAGAAGCTCTACTACCAAGGATGGATTTGATGACTGCCATTTAATTACTTGGGTCACAGCCATGTTATCTGGGTGCAAGATCATGCACCTATGCCTAAGCCACTTCCCCATACCATAAATGCCACCCACATTGGAAACAGTTTTAAAAAGGAAGGCCTCATATTCAGCAGCTGTGGCTAGCTATTCTAAAGTGATTAGCTGCCACTGCTGAACCTTAGACCTGGCCACCAGCATTGAATAGCCAGGTCAGCCGGATAGGATTGACGCTAAACAGAAAGTTGCGATAGTCAGCTGCTGCCCGGTTATCTTTGGCAGCTTAAGTTAGGACAGCTTCTACTATGCCTAATGTTCGCTGCTTAGAGATAACTGGGCAGCAGTTGAATTTTGTCACTGCCCAGTCATCCCTAGGTACCACTCTCAGAATGCTCTCACATTGGATCGCCTAGTGGTGGCATGCACAGATATTCAGCAGCACTAGCTGCATTAATGCCACTGAATATCCCATTCATCACAATTAATGCATTAATTCTTTTAAATATCAGGCCTGTAATGTTCAGCACCCAACAGAGTTCCACAGATAATGCTCCTGCAAAATAAATTCCAAATCCACTCCTTCTGAAGCAGCCATATACAACTCAACATCCCAATTTGTACTGTGAGACATTGCCATACACAGATCCCATTGAATGCTCTGAGAAAATTTAGCCAAATTGCCAAGTCTGTTTTCACTTGACTGCTCACCCATATCAAACAGTGTTTTTTTCTCTACTCCCATCATCAGCAATGCCAACTGCCTAGTAAAAACCCTACCCAAGGGAAAAACCTGACAGGCAAAGAATGTTCGAGGGAGTATTCCTTTCCACTGTTTTTTCCACTGCTAATGCTATTCCAAAAATTGATGCCAATTGATGAAACACAACCACATTCTGGCATACTCTCCAGTGCCCAATGGACACACAAATAGAAAGTTGTTCAGACAGTGCACAATGGATACAGATCCCACCGTCAGCTGAACTGCCCAGTGTACAAAGGTGGCAAATGCCTCAAAACAAGTACACTCTAGAGAGCAGCCCATCGGAGTACATTGTCCACATAGAATTTACCTTGAACATGAAATTCCAACAAATGAAAGGAGCTGGAATGGATAGGGAGCAGTTGAAAAGCTGACTCAATGTTGGTCTTGGTCATGAGGGCACTGGGAGTGCCAACAACTCAACCACAGACATGGAGCCCTGAGACCAGGAAGCACAACTGATGCTACTCTCTGCTCCAATCAGTACCCTTTATGCCCTCAGCGATAAGCGGAAAAACTATTTGTGCCTCTGTTGCCACCTCCGCTCTGTGCCCAGTGCATCCCAACCTGTAGAGCCCACCAAAAAAACTATTATATGTGCAGATTCTTCTTCTCCTTATTTCCCAACTCAGCTCCTTCACACTCAGTTTCCACCCCTCCTTCCATCCTTTCCCCCTCTAGCCCCGGGGCTCCCCCCCCCCCCCCCCCCCCCCCCAGCAAAATGAATGGTGGATTTGTCCATTCCCAATTTTTCTGGGGACTTGGGCTATAAAGTCATGTCTTCAAAACTTTCCAGGAGGAATGCTAGGGGAGGAAAGTTCCAGAGCTGTGTTTGCCCAGGTAACAAAAGAGAAATGTTTTAGACACTTCCAGTTGGAGGGCAGAGGGAGGAGAAAGGGCAAGGGGAAGGGACATACAGTAGGAAGAGATGAGTGAAGCAAGGTAGAGAGTGCAGGCAGTAAAAAAGGCATGGATACCCAGGGCCAGCCCCAACTATCTGACCCATCAGGCAAATCTTCAGCCATGGGCTCCACCCCCCTCCCCCCTGTGTCATGGTCTCCCTTGCCACACATCCCCACCCTCTTGCATTGTTTGCTCAGGTGTGTTGCATGATGATAGATGATTCACCCAGTGGAACTGGTAATTCGGACTCTTGTCTCTGATTCACTCGCTTCTTCATTTAATGACATAGATTTGAATTCCTCCTTGTACTTTCAATTTGTTTTGTGCTGCCCCTAAAATTCTCACACCTGAGACAATTGCCTAGTTTGTCTAGTTCTAGGCCTGGACCTATAAATACTTCTCTCCCTCTCATATTAATCTTCTGCTTGCACTAAGTAGCATGTTCCCTAGGTATAAACTATTTTCTTTTGTTGTTACTGTACTCTGAACTAATTTCAAAATAAAAGATAATTAGTATTCCCTTCTATTTGAAATTATCTTTTTATTTATAATTTATTTTAACAAAATCTTTTTTTAGAAGCATTTACTCAGTCCTTCTCTCATTTACTCAGAAATTCCTCTCTCATATATACAGTATGAGCAAAACGCTATTTCCTTGGTGTATAATAGGCTCTATAATAACTTTTAAAAAATGTTCCAGCTGTTATGAGAACTTCCAGTTATTCATAAAATCAAATTTGGAATTTTTAATCAGACTCTGAAACTGGCCAAATTTTTTGTAGCCAAAATTTATTTTACATCTGCTTTTTTATAGTACTTTTTTCTCCTTCAGCACCCTTGTATGTGTCTCTGACTCTAAGCAGGGTTTGAACTAGTGAAGGCAGCACTTTTTTTTATAAGTGGAGTGGAGGAATAGTCTAATGGCTGCAGCAGGGAAGCCAAGGCTTGAATGCATGTTTACTAAGATCCACACTAGTAATGCAGGTTTGGGTTGTATTACTAGCATGGGGCACTGCGCTAAATGCAGGGGGTGGGAACAGCAGCCCCCCCTAAATTTAGCAGAGCTTGCCACTTTAGTACCACTGTGGGGGGGGGAGCTATCACCTCCCATTGTGCTGGCTTTGGTTGCTCCTGCAGCGCAGGCTTGCAAGGCCCAAGCTAGCGGGAAATGCCTACACCTTGCCCCACCCAGTCACCACCCAGATGCATGCTGTCCAGGTAACATGTTTTTTTTAAACTCAGGGCCCCATGGTACTTTTCAGCATGGCGACAAAAATGTGCGCTTACGCCATGCTTTAACAAACTTGTCCCTTAGATTTTAAGCCCTCCAGGGATAGGTAAGTACCTACTGTACATAAATATAATTATCTTGATCTTCTGAGAAGAGGCATGAGCTAAGTCCAATTCTTCCTCCTTTAATTCTATAGGACCCTTTTACTAAAGTGCGCTAAGCAGTTAATGGGGGATTGGTGCATGGTAACTGTTAGCATGAGCCTGTGCTGTTATCACGCTTGCATGACAGTAACAACATACTACTTCCCACGTTAACTGCACATTGCGTGACTAGGCAGGTTAGGGTTGGAGAGTGGGTGTGCACTGCACGTTACGGTTAGTGTGGGGTACATACCACACACTAATTACCAATGCTGCAATGAGAGTGGTGCACTTATTGTTACTTCAATAGGTGGCACTGAAAGCGTAGTTACTTACCTGTAAACTCACCTGTAACAGGTGTTCTCCGGGGACAGCAGGAATCAGTCCTCACATATGGGTGACCTCGGCACCGACAGAGCCCTCGCGGAAGCATCCCTCTAGCTTTCAAAGAAAGCCTTTGTGAGATGCCACCATGCATGCATGGTCCATTTCCCGCCCAAGGATACCATCTTGCTCAGTCAGATGACATAGCTAAAAGACGGCAAAAACAAGATGGTAAAGGAGCAACTCCAAGGGGAGGAGGGAGGGTTGTGAGGACTGATTCCTGCTGTCCCCGGAGAACACCTGTTACAGGTGAGTAACTACGCTTTCTCTGGGAACAAAAAAAAGCCCATAGCCTGTAGCAAAAACAGGGCTCCCTCATGGGAAGCCACAAGCAGCAGCAATTGAGTCTGTGCCCACAGACCACAATAGGACCCCTGTGTCTGATGAAACCAGCACTCCGGAGGCCTGAACACAGAAGGGTCAGAGGGTAGGAGTTGCCTAAACCCTGAAAAGGTTACGGAGCACATCCTGGCCGAAGGCACTGTCCCATCAGAACTCTCTTTCCAGGCAGTAATGGGCTGCGAAGGTATGGACTGAAGACCAGGTGGTGGCCAGGCAGATGTCCACTGTCGGGACAGAGTGCAAGTTTGCCACCAAGGCCGCCATGGCCCTGACATGGTGCGCCGTGATGCGGTCTACCAGCGGGAGCCCAGCCTGCTCATAGGTGAGGGCAATACAGTCCGCCACCCAGGTGGACAACCTACGCTTGGTCACCGCTTCCTCCAGCCTACTGGGGTCATAGGAGATGAAATGCTTTGTGGTGGCCCTGAGTGCGCTGTATATAGAAGGACAAAGCCCTCTTACAGTCCAAGGTATGAAGGACCATCTCCGCCCGACTGAAGCCTTGGAAAAAAGATAGGGAGCACCACTTCCTGGTTGAGATGGAAGGGCGATACTACCTTCAACAGGAATTTGGGGTGCGTGCGAAGCACCACTCTGTTCTTGTAGAACCTGGTATAAGGCGCCTCCGCCACAAGGGCCTGAAGCTCACAAACTGTGCAAGCTGAGGTGAGCGCGACCAGGAAAGCCACCTTCCAAGAGAGGTAATGAAGGTGGCAGGTAGCCAGAGGTTCGAAGGGTGGGCGAATGAGCTGCCCCAACACTACATTGAGATCCCATTCAGTTGCCAGATGGCGAACCGGGGTGCTTTGATAAGAGCAGGCCCAGAAGAAAATGGATCAACAAAGGCTGGACCGAGAGGGGCTTGCCATTCACCGGGTGGTGGTGCGCCACCAGGGCACTGAGGTGCTCTCAGACGGAGTTAGATTTGAGCCCGGATTGAGAGAGGTGGAGAAGGTACTGTAACACTAGTCCCACTGGGCAGGAGAACAGGTCAGCCCCATTCTCAGTGCACCAAGCCGAGAACCTGCACCATTTGAGGGCGTAAGTCTTCCTAGTAGAGGCCTTGCGAGAGGCCAGCAGAATCTCCTCCACCTTAACCGAAAGGGGCCAGAGTCACCCTCTCAGCAACCACACTGTCAGCAACAGGGATTCCAGGTTGGGATGCAGAAGAGAGCCTCTATCCTGAGACAGGAGTCCCGGAGCGGTCCCCAAGGTTCCAAACTGGAGCCTTCTGCTTACGAGGGCCATGCCCATGTCCCTTGGCCTGCTAACCCTGTTGGGGAGCTGGGGAGGCCTGAAAAGGTGGGTAGTTTCTGTAAGCAGCTCCCTTCCTCAGGTAGAAGGACTTTTTACCCGAGTCCTTCCGTAGGGGAGGGGCAGCGGTCTTTTTGGGTGGCCTGGTCCTCGTCATGAACTTGATCTCCAGCTTGGCAGCCTTGTTGGTCATGGGTTTGCCAAAGAGATTCTCTCCTTGGCATGGGACATTGACCACTATGTCCTGAACCCACTGCTCGAGGTCGGACTACTGTAGCCAAGCTTTGTGCCGTGCACCGATGCCCGCCACTGCTACTCGAGCCGCAGACTCGAACCTATCATAGGCCGCTTGAGACATGAATTTGGAGCACTCACAGACTGCTTTGGCCAGGTTCTTGAACCGCTGCAAGGGTTCCTCAGAGAGACCAACTGAGAACCTGGCGAGTTCCTTCACCAGGTACATGCCCATGTACAGCTGGTAGGCCTGCATGCAGCCAATGAGCATTGAGCTCTGGTAGCACTTTCTGCTGAGGGCATCCACGGTACGGACCTCCCTGCTGGTGGGCACCAAGGACTGCGTCTTCTGGCTTTTCAGCCGACGCATGGTTGACTCCACCATCATGGAGTTATGCAGCAGCTGTGACTTTTGGAAGCCAGGGCTCTGGCAGACTCGGATACATTGAGTCGAGCCGTTTGCTCACCACTGGTACCAAAGCCGGTGTCTCCCACATTTGGAGCATCAGCTGTTCCAGGATGAGAGGGATAGGCACTGTGAGCGATTCCCATGGAAGAGCCTTGTACTGGAGGATTTCCAACTCCGACTCATTATGGAACACCAGGGCCTTTGATATATCCTTGCCAAATCAAGGAAGCCCATATCCTGTGGCGGGGACTGCCGTCGAAGCTCCAAGATGGGAGAGTTGGATGGGACGTCGTGTTGGCAATGGGTATTGGGGTCTCCTTGTACTCCATCTCCCACTCTGAATAGGTCTCATAGGAGGGCTGCTCTGCGGGCCTCGGGGCTCCTTAGGCTCCGCGGCCAGTGCCCAGCATATTTGGCGGGAATCAGATCTCAACCTCGGCTGAGGATCTGCTCAGCCTCCAGGGACATCTTGGACATAGAGGACCCAGTGGTCAGGGCAAATGAACCAGTCATGCCAGACAACAGTGCCTGCTGCTGGTCAATGAAGGCAGACAAACTGGGTTCCAGGGCCGCCATTCTGGACTCCAGATCAGAAGGCTCCTCAGCCTTTGGCATGGGCACTGAGGGACTCGGCCCGACGCTGGCTCCCCTGAAGGGGAATCCTCGATGATGATGGAGTCTGGGAACCGAGGCTGGTCCGCGGTCGGATCCTTTGCAGGCCGCTCCTTCTCTGAAGCCTCGGACGAGCGTCTCAGACTGCGGGACCTTGCCCGGGGGGCACCCAGCGGGTCAGAACCGTCCAAAGACACCGCCTTCGAGGGTTTCTTCTTTCAGAGTTCCCTCAAGGGAGACCCTCTTTCTGAGGACCTATGATGGGGCTCTGGTTCGGGAAGTTCTGCCCGAGACGTTGGGGCCTCAGACGAGGCCCTGGGCTTCAGAGGCACCGGGGACTTGGGGAAAAACTTATCATGCTGCTGCTGGGGGCTCTTGAGGATCCTGCTGGATATCCTTTTGCAGAGACCCTATGCTGCCGGGTTGTGGTCTGGCCCGAGGCAGCAAAGACAGCAGTCATGTCTGTCGGTCAAAGACATAATTTTAGAGCATGGATCACACTTCTTAAAGCCACTGGTAGCCATGGGGGAAAAAAAGTACCCCTGTGAGGTCGAAGACTTTCTGGGCTGCCAGTTGGAAAAAAGGTGTGAATATGCCAGGAAAAGAAAGAATGAAAACTACAAAAATAGACCCAAACTTGACACCGAGGCAACGAGGTTGGGTGGCGGGAAGAGAACCGGTGCGATAGCAGAGTATGAAACTCAGAGAGAAAAATCAACTTTTTCCAGGGACAAGCCAGATAAACATCTGAAGGGCTCCGTGGAAAAAAAGAAACTGAGCAAGATGGCACCCTTGGGTGGGAAGGGGACCATGCATGTGTGGTGACATCTCCCAAAGGCTTTCTTTGAAAGCTGGGGGGATGCTTCCGCGAGGGCTCCGTCGGTGCTGATGCCACCCATATGTAAGGACTGACTTCCTGCTTGTTCCCAGAGAATGCACCTATGTTGATTGCAAATGCAGTGTAACTAAAAAGGTTTATTTGTACTGTACTGACTTTGTTGTGGTGGTAGATTTTGATATTATAGTCTATAGGACATTATAGTCATTTAAAATGCAGAACTTGATTACTTTTTGAACACCTCATCTCTGCATTGCCTCTTTTCTCTACTACCTTCTCTTCCTCACCTTTTTTCTGGCCAATTTCTCTTCTAAGCAAGGGTTTGTGGAGTATGATCTCCGTCTCAAATTTACTGCTAATGCTTGAAGTAATACTTGTATCATGACAAAGAGAGCGAATCCTAAATTAAAGTGTGCCAGTCAATTTGTTGATTTAAACCCCCAGGGGTAACGGAACCCAACTTATAAATCCAACGTTGTTCTTGATATTGTAATCTTTGTTCACGATCACCACCACGAGGATCATGCGGTATGAAATCCAATACTCGCCAGCGTAAAGAATCAAACGAATGGCCTTGAGAAAGACAATGGTCAACCATAGTGGCCGAAAGTGTTTTTGTTCTTAATCTTGCAGCGATTCGTTGCTAGAGCCCCTTTCAAAATTTTGTGACCTATTTCTGCAACCAGCGGCGGCAGGTGTCCGGTCATTTATTAGGGATACTGGAGACTTTTTAAAACAATTATTTGCCTGTTCTGATATTGCATCTTATAAATTCTTGGTGTCTCTGGATGTACAAGCACTGTACACTAATATCGATCAAAATGAAGCACTAAATTGTTTGCGTGAATACCCTTGAATCTTCCAGCTAGAATCCCTAAGTCATTTTTGCTGGAGTTACTTGAATTGGTTTTACAAAATAATTTCTTTTTACATCAGCAACAATTCTACAAACAGATCCATGGGATTGCCATGGGGGCCACGATGGCCCCTTCTATTGCCACCTTATATATGGCGGCCTTCGAAATATCATACGTCTATACTGATCCCGCTTTTAAGTTTGTTCCGTTTTGGAAGCGGTTTTTAGACGATGTTTTTTTCTTATGGACCGGTTCCCGTGCTGAATTGGATGCTTTCATTAGCCGATTAAATATTCATCTGTCTAGGATACAATTTTCGGCACATGTATCTTCTCAACAAATGGATTTTTTGGATATTACCATCTCATTAACGACTGAGGGTTTTCAGACGACCCTCTACCGAAAGCCAGTGCAACGTAACACCCTACTCCATTATGATAGTTTCCACCCGAAGGCTCTGAAACAGGGGTTACCCTTTGGGCAGTTTCTGCGTTTGAAACGTAATTGCTCCTCTTTAATTGAATTTAAGAAACATGCAGCAGACCTGTCATCGCGTCTTTTTCAGAGAGGATACCCTAATTGGGTTATTAATCGGGCTTATAAAAGAGCGCGTTACACACACATTGAGTGGCTGGGTCCACGGTCGTGTGCTTCGGCTCCTGATCAAGAATCAAAGATAACAGGGGTTCTCCCTTATGTTAGGGGCATTCATAAGGTTACTAAGCTCCTTCGACGTTTCTGGCCCATATTAGGCACACATTCATGTTTTCGTGAAAAAGATCTGCAGATTGCTTATTCAAGGGGTACTAATCTTCGGGATTTCCTCATGAAGACAACAACTCCTCAGGATCGTCCGGAAACTGGTCATATGGATAATGGTCATTTCACATGTGGTTCTTGTATCTACTGTGCATCGTCCATAGTGGGGCCTGATTGGGTAGATCTTCATACAGCTCGTATCTACTCCATTAAATGGCATACTGATTGTTTATCCCAATTTGTGGTATATTTGATAATGTGTCCCTGTTCATTATACTACGTGGGTCGAACTACACGGGCCATCCGACTTCGACTTTCGGAGCATGCGTCAAGATTAAGAACAAAAACACTTTCGGCCCCTATGGTTGACCATTGTCTTTCTCAAGGCCATTCGTTTGATTCATTACGCTGGCGAGTATTGGATTTCATACCGCATGATCCTCGTGGTGGTGATCGTGAACAAAGATTACAATATCAAGAACAACGTTGGATTTATAAGTTGGGTTCCGTTACCCCTGGGGGTTTAAATCAACAAATTGACTGGCACACTTTAATTTAGGATTCACACTCACAAAGGGATTCCCTGAAGGTGGGTGTTCCCTTTCTTTGTTGGGTGTGATTACATTGGAGTTTAGTTCCCCATGTGATCTTGACGTCAGATGCCGAAGGCTGAAAAAGCTAATCACACTCCCACTGGTTAGCTCACATATCATTGCCAACTGTTGCTCAAGGACGGACCTGAAGCAGGGTTTATAACAAATATATTGAACGCGAAACGAGCGCTACGTCGCAGTCTTTTGCAGTCTTTTTGGCAATATCGACGACATTGATTACTGAAGCTAAGTAATTTTTTAATTATTATTAATAAAAAGGAGATGTCACAGTGGTGCTCTGTCTGAATACGTAGCACTGGGCTGATATTCTCCGACAAAAAAATATTTTTCTACCACAGGGAGTTTATATGATATCGGAATTTTAGCGTTTGATTTTCTGGTGATTCCGATAGGGTTCTGTTCTTTGTTACTCATGACAAAGAGAGCCTCCTTCTGGAGTTTGTAAGATATAACATGTATGGGTAATTTATTAAGGTGTCTTTGGAAATTCTTCTTAATCAAGCCTATGGCACCCAGCATGATGAGAAATAACTAGGTATCTTTCTGCCATATTTTCTTGGTCTCTGACTGCATTTCTTGGTGCTTGAAGATCTTCTCCCTTTCAAAGCCATTCACAGAATAGTTGTTTGGGACTGACATTTCTATAATCAATACCATTCTGGTGTTTTTCTGCTTTACTACTGTGTCTGGTTTCCTTGCATCTGTTTTTTTATCGGTTGGAATGGGAGTATCCCAGATGATCATAAACTCTTCATTCTGGGGGCAGTTTCTCCAAATGGATTAGTTTTGCGCATACCATGACAGTCATGAACCTCAGTTCTAACCCAGGGTATGTGGAGTATGATCTCAGTCTCTCAAACTTACTGCTAAGGCTGAGCTTAGTACTTGCATCATGCCAAAGAGAGCCTCCCTCTGGAGTTCGTAAGATGTAACATGTATGGGTATGCTCTGTGGATCTTTTCTTGCTCTTTTTGTGATTCTTTACTTTCCCATGTCTCTTAATTTCTGCATTTATTCTTCGATACGTTTTTCCCTCATGCATCCCCCTTTAACATTGCCCATTGCATTTATTTTCTCCTTCTTTGTCTATCTTCTCAGATGGTTGTTTATTGGGACTTTTTCTATATGTTATGCTATAGAGGTTCAGACCAGTGTTAGATTGGGATGCCCTATCGTTTTTACAATATTTGATACACCCATGAATTATATAGTGCTATATGGTCACAATCACAAATTTTGTAACCTAACCATACATCACTTGCTTTGATCCTCTATGTCATATAACTGGTACATACTGTATGTACTTTATCTTCTGTTTAAGGTATTTTTTAACTTAATGATAAGAGGAGTGCCAAAGCATCCTGGACCATTTAAAGATATGCAACCTGTAATAAATAAACCTGCATACAGTTATAATACCAAAGGGAATCACCCATCAAAATTTAATGCACTTGTCTATTTCAGGGAAATATTAAAAGAACTGACACAGAAAGAGACATTTTTCAAAACTAATGAGTTAGGTCAAATGCAAGATATACAGCTTTAAATTCAAAAGTATACACTGATGAATAAATAAAGGGGCATGTTTACTAAACCGCACTGTTAACATAAGCACAAAGTGCACCAGGCTGTTAGTGAACGGCCCTGTGGTATAAATCTCATGGTAACTGCTTAGTATGCATTTGGGCAGGGACTGGGTGTAACCTGGGCATTGATGGTGCATCACAATTAGCATGGGCATTATGGGTGCTTGGTAACAGCAAATGTTGCTATAAGTGCAGGTGCATGTAACTCCACCTCAAGGGGTGGTGGTAAGCGCAGCCATGTGCCAAGTAGCAAGTTGCAGCATGTTAACATAGAAATAAGACAGCAGAAAAAGACCACATGGCTTATCTAGTCTACCCTTCCATATCAAATACAATAGTCCTCTTTTTTTCTTTTAGAGATCTTCTGTGTTTGTCCCATGCTTTTTTGAAATCAGATACTGTATTTGTCTCTACTACTTCCATTGGAAGTCTATTCCATGCATCTACCACTCCTTTTGTAAAGAAATATTTCTGCATATTACTCCTGAGTCTATCTCCTTTCATTAAGTGTGGACTATGTCCCCTTGTAGCACGGTTTCCTTTCAATTGAAAATGGCTCTCCTCTTGTGCACTGATACGACGGAGGCATTTAAACATCTCTAGCATATCTCCTCTATCCTGCCTTTCCTCGTATACATATTAAGATCTTTAAGTCTGTCCTCATATGCTTTATAATGAAAACCACTAACCATTTTAGTAGCCACCCTCTGCACTGACTCCATCCTGTTATATCCTTTTGGGTGTGGTTTCCAGAATTGCAACAATATTCCAAATGAGGTCAGTCAAGAGACTTATACAGAGGCACTATCACCTTCTTTCTTCTGCTGGCCATTACTCTCCCTATACACCAAAGCATCCTTCTGGCTTTCACTGTTGCCTTTTTCTACCTGTGTAGGTACTTTAAGATCATCAGAAACAATCATGCCCAGGTCTCGCTGTACTTTTGTGGACAGAAGTAGTTCGCCCCCTACAGTGTACCGCTCCCTTGGAGTTTTGCAGCCCAAATGCGTGACCCTGCATTTTTTATCATTAAATCTCAGCTGAAAAATTCTAGATAATTCTTAAAGCTTAGCTGGATCCCTGCTCATGTTATCTACTCCTTCCTGCTTGTCTACTGTATTGCGGAATTTGGTATCATCCACAAAGAGATAAACCTTACCCGACAACCCTTCTACGATATCACTAACAAACATTTTAAAAAGAACTGGACCAAGGACAGATCCCTGTGGCACACCACTGGTAACCTCCTTCTCCTCAGAGTGATCTCCATTAACCTGTACCCTTTGTCGTCTCCCACTCAACAAATTTCTAACAGATTTCTAACCCCAGTCAGTCACTTTAGGGTCCATCCCTAGGGTGCTCAGTTTGTTTATAAGTCATCTAAGAGGAACAGTATCAAAGGCTTTACTGAAATCTAAGTACACCACATCTGGGGCTCTCCCTCAATCCAACTCCCTGGTCACCCAGTCAAAGAAATCAATCAGATTTGTCAGACAAAACCTGCTTCTAAAAAACTCATGGTGTCTTGGATCCTGCACTAATGGAAGGAGGATAGTTGCACATGCTCCCAAAATATTGAGCTGATGCAGAAAATTAGCATGGCCTTTAAGCACAGATAACACAACTCTTAAGCACAATTACCACCAAATGCAGAAAAGAGACGGACACACGCGTAAACAGCAAAAGAAAAACTAGCGCACAATTAATGCCAAGAGTATTTAAATATTTTTAAATTATAGGCAAATGAGCAGCACATAATAAAACGGTATGCTAATATTGGCTGTACCCGATACAGAGAAATGAGTAGAGGAATTTGCAACCAGCCTTAGCGCCAATATGCCTGGTCTTGAGGTCACTTAAACATCGTATGCCCACAACAGTATTTTGATTGCATCGGGTGTTTTCCCTGATGCCTGGATCATCTGAGTCGAAATGTCAAAGATGATGCAGGCATTGGGGAAAGCCCCTGATGCCATCAAAATGCTGTCAGGGGGCCGTGCCCCCTGACAGAATGTGAATCCCAGGTGGCTCAGCAACCCCGATCCCCCTCCTCCCAACTAAAATTAAACCAAGTGGCTCAGCGGCCCCGAACACCCCACCTGCCCAACCAAAAATAACCCTGGTGGTCCAGTGGCCCTGAACCATCCACTCCCCTCCCACAACCTTTACATATGAGCAGCTTTTTCACTGTCATCTTGAAAAATGGTGGTGCCTGGCCCCATGCAGTCCATCCTGAGATGTACCGGGCAAGGCAAGGTGCCACCATTTTTCAAGACGGCGATGCAGGAGTGCATGGACAGTGCTCCCACTTATTTGTAAAGGTACTGGGAGGGGGGTGGGGAGTTTAGGGCCACTAGGGTTATTTTTAGTTGGGGGGGGTTCGAGGCCACTGGGCCTCTAGGGTTAATTTTTAGTTGGGTATGGGGGGGGGGGGGATCAGGGCTGCTGAGCCATCCTGGATTTGTTTTTTGTCGTGGGCACCGGTCCCCAACAGTATTTTGATGGCATCGGGGGCTTTGTCAAACTCCCCTTAAATGATCCAGGCATCGGAGAAAGACCCCTATGCCATCAAAATACTGTTGGGGCTTACATGCAATTAAGTCACACCATGCCCCTGTTTCTCTGGGATACCATGCCAAACTTGCACCTAGAGATGAGGACAGTAACTGAATTCAAAAAAGCATGGGACCAACACAGAGGATCTCTAAAGGTAAAAAGTGGACTGTTGTAGTTGTTGATATGGAAGGACAGACTAGATAGGCCATGTGGTCTTTTTCTGTCATCATGTTTCTATGTTTCTGTACCTATGTGTTTGGCTTGCTCTCCCAGTTTTATGCTGCCATTTGCGCACAGTGTAATGAATGGCTAACCTGTGGCTAAATTTGCATATAAACCACTTTCTGCAAGCCGTCGTTAAAGTTGCATGCTATCGGTGCATGCATATAGGTACTGCATATAGGTACAAAAATTGATAGTGTGCGACTTCAGCGCCAGCTTTTGGCATTGGCCTGTATATTAGGGCAGAAACAAAAGGCATTTTAATGTTATAAAAGCAACCTTTTACACGGACCAATCTGCAAGTTTGTGACTCACAATAAAAGCAACCTTAACAAGAGCCTCTTCCAGAGTTTTACATGCCTGAAATAGTTCACCTTTAAGCTAAGTAAGATTTTAGCTGATCCTTCTTTGCCTGCCTTTCTATTTCCTCTTTTTTTCAGATCACAGGTGAATGCCTTTTGTCCTCAAGAGCTGCATACTGCTCAGGTTTCAGAGCACTCATAATGAATATTCAAATGACGTATTTGCAAACACGTAAACTGAGGATCCAGGGTTTTTTGCACAATTTTCTTATCTAGACAAACAGACCTGTTTATGGCGCTTGAGGGCCAGGGTTCTACTCCCTTTGTGTAATCACATGACTCTGCCCCACTCCATTACAACCTCTCACAACTTGCCTCCCGATCTTCACCCATGTTATGTTGTTAGAACTATGTGTTGTCTAGTTGAAGTTGTGCTCGATGTAAAGCCACTTTGAGCTCATCGTTGTTCAATCTGTAAACCATCGTGACTTGTAGCTATGGCGGTATATAAAAATAGCTAAATAAGTAACTAAATAAATAAATAGAATAATGCAGGGAATGAATCTGAGCAAATGGGGGAAAAGCTCTCTATACTCCAGCAGTTCCGTAATTGAGCTGCAAATGGCTCGGACGCTTTGGATGTCCACAGTAAATATTCATTAGATGTGTTAACAAACATCTGGCAATAGAAGAAAGCTAATTTAAGAACATAACATATGCCATAATAGGTCAGACCAAGGTCCAGCAAGCCCAGTATCCTATTTCCAACAGTGGCCAATCTAGGTCATACGTACCTATCAGTCTCCCCAAAAGACACAGGTTCTTCAATGCTTGTATTGGGTCAAGCAATGATATCCTGGGTCCCTTTTAATAATGGTTTATGGACCTTTCCTCCAGTAACTTGTCCAAACCTTTTTTTTTAACTCAGCTACACTAACAGCCTTTACTACATCCTCCGGTAACAAATTCCAGAGTTTGATTACATATTGAGTGAAAAAATATTTTCTTTTATTAGTCTTAAATAGGTTACCCTGTAGCTTCATTGCATATCCCCTAGTCTTTTTATATTCTGATGACATAAACAATCAATCTACGTTTACCCGTTCCATTCCATTCATTAATTTATAGACCTCTATCATATCTCCCCTCAGCCGTCTCTTTTCCAGGTTGAAGAGCCCTAACCTTTTTAGCCTCTCTTCATAGGTGTATACTTCCATCCCCTTTACCATTTTGGTGGCTCTTCTCTGTACCTTTTCTAATAATGCTATATCCTTTTTAAGATACGGTGACCAGAATTGCACACAATATTTAAGGTGCGGTCGCACCATGGAACAATACAGAGGCATTATAATATCCTTTATTTTATTTTCCATTCCTTTCCTTATGATACCTAGCATCCTATTTGCTCTCTTGGCCGCCGCTGCACACTGGGTGGAGGGTTTTAACATGTTATCCACGATGACGCCTAAATCTTTTTCCTAGGTGGCAGTTCCCAATGTGGAACCTTGCATCGTGTAACCATAGTTTGGGTTGTTCTTTCCTAGGTGCATAATTTTGCACTTGTCCACATTAAATTTCATCTGCCATTTGGATGCCCAGTCTTCTGATTTATCAAGATCCTATTGCAATTTTCCACAGTCCTCTTGGGTTTAAACAACTTTAAATAGTTTTGTCTAATCCACAAATTTGATAACCTCACCCATTATTCCCTTTTCCAGGTCATTTATGAATATGTCAAAAAGCAGCAGACCCAGCACAGATCCCTGCAGTACTCCACTATTCACCTTTTTCCATTCGGAAAATTGGCCATTTAGCCCTACCCTCTGCTTTCTATCTTTTAACAAGTTCCTGATCCACAATAGTGCACTGCCTTCTATCCCATGACTTTTTAGTTTTGCCAAAAGTCTCTGATGAGGGACCTTGTCAAAGGCTTTCTGAAAGTCCAGATATACTATCAACCGACTCACCTTTGTCTACCTGTTTATTCACACCTTCAGAAAAACATAACAGATTAGTAAGACAAGATCTTCCTTGTCTAAAGCCATGGTGGCTGTCTCCCATTAAGCCATGACTATCTACATGTTCAGTAATTTTGTTCTTTATGATGGTTTCTACCATTTTTCCTGATACTGACGTCAGGCTCACCGGTCTGTAGTTTCCCAGATCACCCCTGAAACCCTTTTTAAAAATTGGCGTTACATTGACGATCCTTCAATGTTCAGCCGTTACAGATGATTTTAATAATAATTTGAATTGGCTTTGCAGCCTTTTGAGGACTGGAGTTGGCTTAGTTTAATCTGGGTCATTTGAACAAATCTGTGTATAATGAACAGGGGTGGCCCAAGGGGGGTGCAGGGCCATGTGTGGAGGAGATTCATTATGGGGGCCTCATTTGCAAAAAGTTTTTTTGTATTATGTTAATGTGCGATAACTTTTAGTAAACATGCCTCTTAATGAGTGTCTCGATAAAGAAAGACTACCAGATTTCTACATTACTATACTCTAGTGCCAAGCGCCAGGCACATATGGAAGTACTATAAACACTGGCCATTTAGAACCCAAAGCAAACCCACCATATCATAACAGCACTATCAGGACTCACAAAGCACCAAACCCTACCTATCAAAAAGGCAACACTGCAAACATTAAACCAATACATCTCAGAAAATACCAATACATCTCCTACTGAGGAAAGAGAACAAGTGGCACTGTCTAATAGAAACTATGTAAACAGAATACCTCAGCTCGGTTACACATGCAGAATACAGACCATCATCAAACAAAGAACAAGGGATCCCAATGTAAAAATAGGAAGACAATAATTAAACTGGGAACCCCAAAAGCCAAACTTGGAATGTACAACAACACTGGAGAAATAAAACTATAAATTAATTTCCTCTTGTACTAAACAAAACGCAGACATTAACAATGAACATTTCCCAGAGCTAACATAGTCCAGATAATAAATTCAAAGTAAAAAAGTATTTTTTTTACCTTTTGTTGTTTGGGCATTTTATTTTCCAGTTGCAATTGCTTCTGGGTTCTTCATGTCTTCTGCTAATTCTCCACTGTCTGCTATCCATTTGTCCTTTCTTCTCTCTTCTAGTTTTGTTTTTCCATTCTCTCTCTACATCTGCTTTACCATACTGATCTTTCCCCTTTGGTATTTCCTCTATTTCTTTCTTTATTTGTTTTTCATCCACTCATATTTCACCCTTCCATCCTCAATCCTCACTTACTCTCCCAATACCCAGCCAATCGTAGATTTTTCTTCACTGCCATACAAAATATCTTTTCTCATCTCCATCCTCACTCCCCTAGCTGCATTCCTTTCTTTTCCATCAACTCCTTTTTAGTTCCAGCCCCACCCAGCATCCGTTCCCTTCTAGTTCAATTCTGCAATCCTCCCGCATCAGCCCTTTTCCAATCCTAGTCCTCTCCATCAGCCGATTTCCAATCCTAGCCCCCCATCAGCCCAGTTCCAGTCCAAGCCCCCCAAATCAGCAATTTCCAGTCCTATCCTAGTCCCCATTAGCTCATTTGTAGTTCAAGCTCCACAACAGCTCATTTCCAATCCTAGCTCCCCCATCAGCTATTTTGAGTCCTATCGTAGCCCCCCCATCAGCCCATTTCCAGTCCAAACTCCACCCCATTAGCCCATTTCCAATCCTAGCCCCTCCCATCAGCCCATTTCCAGTCCTATCCTAGATCCTCCATCAGTCCATTTGCAGTTCTATCCTAGCCCCCCATCAGCCCTTTGCAGTCCTATCCTAGCCTCCACATCAGCCGTTTCATCCTAGCCTCCCCCAATCAGCCCATTTCCAGTCCCAGCCCTCCTGATCAGTCATTTCCAGTCTTAGCCCTCACCTCCCTAAAGAGCCCCACGCCTGTCTGCTTGGCTTTAGAGGGAGCAGGGCAGGCCCCGGCTCACCTCTCTACAGCCGCCGAAGTGAAGAGCGCCATTTTTCTTCGCTTTGGCAGCTGTGTTCTAATGTAGGCCGCTGGCTAGCCGGAGGTAAAAGGAAATGTCCTAAGACCTCCGGCGAGCCAGCGGCCTACATTAGAACACAGCTGCCAAAGTGAGGAAAAACTGTGCTCTTCACTTCAGCGGCTGTAGAGAGGTGAGCCGGGGCCTGCCAGGAGCTGAACAGCATGTGTGGAATGTTGTTGGGGCGAGGCCCCCTGAAGCGTGGGACCCTGTGCAAATAGGGTTACCAACTTTTTCACTGAGAAAAACCCGACACCTGTGGCTCGCCATGCTCCACCCATTCTCTGCCCCTAGTCCCACCCCTGCCCCGCCCCCAGTCCCACCCACAAAAATTACCGAGAATACGTGTAGGCTAACTTCCTTGGTCAGATAATAATTAAACTGGGAACCCCAAAATCCAAACATGAAATGTACAACACTGGAGAAATAAAACTATAAAGTAATTTCCTCTTGCACTAAACAAAAACGCAAAGATGTTATCAATACACACTTCCCAGACCAGACATATTCCAGCTAATAAATTCAAAATAAAAAGTATTTTTCTACCTTCTGTTTGGGTGTTTTATTTTTCAGTTGCAATTGCTCCAGTCACTTTCTTCTGGTTTCTTCGTGTCTTCTGCGAACTATCCATTTGTCCTTTCTTCTCTTTTAGATGTTTTCCATTCTCTCTCTATTTCTGCTTTAACATACTGATTGTTTCCCTTTTGCTCTTTCCCCCAATTTTTCCTTATTCCTTTATCATCCATTTAAATTTCACCCTTCCATTCTCAAGCCCCTCTTACTCTCCCAATACCCAGCCCATCATAGACTTTTCTTCCACACAAAATATTTTTCCCATCTCCATTCTCATTCCCCATCTATTCTAGTCCTCCCCCAAAATCAGTTCCCTTATAGTTCTACACCCACCCAGCATCCATTCCCTTCTAATCCCATTCTCCCATTCTCCCATGCCCCACATCAGCCCATTTCCAGTCCTATTCCAGCTCTTCATCAGCCCATTTCCAGTGCTAGCCCTCACATCACAGACCATTTCCAGTCCTAGCCCCCCCCCCAATCACAGCCCATTTCCAGTCCAAGTCCCCCATCACAGCCTATTTCCAGTCCTAGGCCCCCCCCATCACATCCCATTTCCAGTCCGAGTCCCCCCGCACCATCACAGCCCATTTGCAGTCCTACCCCCCCACCATCACAGTCCATTTGCAGTCCTAGCCCCCCTAATCACAGCCTATTTCCAGTCCAAGTTCCCCCTCCCTCCACCATAGCCCATTTCCAGTCCAAGTTCCCCCCCCCCCATAGCCCTTTGACAGTCCCGGTCCCCCGCCCCCCCAAAACCCATTTCCAGGCCACGTCCCCCCCCCCCCCCCACATAGCCCTTTTACAGTCCAGGTCCCCCTCCCCATCACAGCCCATTTCTTTCCAGTCCAATGCCCCCCCCATAGCCCTTTTCCAGTCCAGGTCCCCCCCCCCTTCACAACCCATTTCCAGTCCAAGTCCCCCTAATCACAGCCTATTTCCAGTCCAGGTTCCCCCTCCCTCCACCATAGCCTATTTCCAGTCCAAGTTCCCCCCCCAGCCCTTTTCCAGTCCAGGTCCCCCTCCCCACCCCAACCCAATTACAGTCCATGTCCCCTCCCAGCCCTTTTCCAGTCCAGGTCCCCCTCCCCATCAAAACCCATTTCCAGTCCATGTCCCCTCACCCCCCCATAGCCCTTTTACAGTCCAGGTCCCCCCCCCATCACAGCCCATTTCTTTCCAGTCCAAGTCCCCCCCCCATAGCCCTTTTCTGGTCCAGGTCCCCCCCCCATCACAACCCATTTCCAGTCCAATTCCCCCCTCCTAGCCCTTTTCCAGTCCAGGTCCCTCCCCCCCCATCACAGCCCAGGCAGTCCTTGTCCTCCCCCCCACAAAACCGCGGCTGTCTGAGGCTTTAGAGGGAGCCGGGGAAGCCCGCGCGAGGCCCCGGCTCCCTCTGTACAGCCGCCAGCGTGTTGAGCCTTTTCCTTCACGCTGGCGGCTGTTCCTGTGAAGCCGCGAATGCTGGGAAAGGTTAAAGGGCATTGCCTTTAACCTTTCCCACCAATCGCGGCTTCACAGGAACAGCCGCCAGCGTGAAGGAAAAGGCTCTTCACGCTGGCGGCTGTACAGAGGGAGCCGGGGCCTCGCGCGGGCTTCCCCGGCTCCCTCTGAAGCCCTCCGGGTTGGGAGAAAAGCCGGGTTTTTTGCTCTGGCCGCTCCCGATCTTGCGGCCAGAGCAAAAAACCGACTTTTCAAGGGCCGGTTTTGCCTCTGCGCCGGCAGCCGGCCTGGCCATGGAAAAACCGGCCAGTTGGCAACCCTATGTGCAAACAACATTCTTGTACAATGGACAGACCTGCCCTGATAACAACGGCAATTGACCTCCAGGAAGCAAATGGGAGACGGCTATCACATTTTCTATAAAATCTACTCTCATAAAAGGGATGTTTGGCTGCTGTTTGATATGTTCTTATGACATCAGGAAAGCTATTTGTAGCATCCTGAATATAAATATTTAGAGCCACTACAGCCGGCCTTCCTTCTGCTAGTCATCCACTTCAATGTGACTTTAATTTTCTTACCCAGAGCCTGCATTCAGTTAAAAGCAAAAAAAAGGTCAGTCCAACTTTCCTTACATCCACCTACTGTATCTCCCTTTATTTCATGTAGATCTTCTTCCATTTATTATTCTAACTTTTTCTCTCCCACTAAAAATTCTAGAAGCTGACGCAGACCACAAAACTTCCTTTTCCTCTGATTCTACCAAATTGCAAAAACTTGAAACAAACTCTTCTTTGGAAATATTTAAGGCTGCTTTTAAAGTACATTGTAGCTTCCGCCTGTTGCAAAAATTCTCATAGTTTCACAATTTGATTTCTAGATGGTAGAAATAGTGCCCTTCATCCTTTATGAAAGTATAGGACACAAATTATTTTCCCTGTTGCTATTATCCTGGAACTCAAGGTCTACGGTATTTGGGCATTTCCTGGAATCTTCCGAGCAGGATTCCCTCACACCAGAAACCTTCTTGCTTCTGGTGGAACAAAATGTAGGGCCTATATTATTGATGTTCACTATTGCAGTAGAGGCTTTAACCTTTGAGAGGCCGCTCATAGGAGCAATTGCTTCTAATACTTAATTGTTATGTATTTTAGTACACTACATGTAAATATGTCAAATATAAATTTTCAGCTAATTTGGATATGTACTTCCTAGGAAAAAGCATATTTCATTTGTGGAACGTTGGCCCCTCCAAGCGTCATTTTTTCAAAACTTTTAATTGCTTTTTTTATTGAATATCGTAAACTGGAAACAAACAAATACTTTAATTAAGCATTTTTTAAAAGTAATTAGACACAAATGGAGATGACTGTACAGAATAAAGCTTGAAGGGAAAATTTCAGCGAGAGTGAAAATCCGGAAAACACTTCTCGTGCAGGCGCTTGCCACAAAACTGGCACCATTTTTTTGTATTCTTCGAGCAGATAATGCAACGACCTTGGCTTGTAGAAGACAAATAGTGACTGGTGTTAGCTGAAGCTGTAATAGCAGAGGGAATCGAAGCTGTTGGGCCACCTTTTTGAGAACGATAGCCCTTGAGTCCAACTTTTATAGCCACCAAAGCAACCTCGCGGGGGAAATCCAAGTGACTCAGGGCTTGTTTGCCCAAAAGATGACATTACAACCGCCAGGCAGCAACAACGGCCATATTTAGACCATTGGCAAACAAATTCCACCACCATTTTTTGCTTCGTAATTTAGGACAGTAGCTACCTAGCAAACGATCTAACAAGTCGACACCACCCATACTTTGGTTATAAGCTCCAATCAATTTTGGCTGCTTGATAATGATTTTTTGCTTTTGTTTGACAGAATATCGATTGGCATTTTGAAGAGGCTGCATCCAATTTGACATGACTGTAACCACACTGTTGTCATTCCAACGGACACACACCACATTACCATCACCACGGTAATCATATTCACCATGAGGTTTTTTGGCAAGCTCCTTTGAAGAAACCAAGGGGCACTTGCTGGTATGGTTTTCACGAACAGTTCCAACAGCATGAAAGCCTTTTGCTTTCAGATCAATCATGAGATCATATGAAGTGAAATAGTTGTCAAAAAACAAGCTGTGATGATTTGGATTTTCAACAACTGATATCAAATCAAGAACAACTCTAGTGCCAAGTGGAACATTGTACTGAGGACCATCTTTTTCCTTGGCACCAGTTTAAGTTTGCATCGAGAATGGATACCCAGCAGGGCAGTACAACATCCACACTTTGTAACCGAATCGAATTGGCTTACCTCGAATAAACATTTTGCAACTGTGGTGCCCGTAATATGGCACCATTGATTCATCAATACTCAAGTTTTCACTGAACACTCCACCGACTTTCACAAACTGTGCTGTGAAGTGATCGTAAAATGGCTCAATTTTTGCTACTTTTCCAGGTTGCAAATTGAGATTATCAACAATGTGGAAGTAAGTTTTAAAATCCCGGAAACGTTTGCGACTCATTATCTTTGGGACAATATTATTGCTCAAATCCTCGGCGGTCGACAAATAGTGACTTTCTTTGGGCAACTGGTGGGATCCACTGAGGAGCAAAATGCCAAAAAACCGAATCAACTCGTCCCCATTTGTATCAATATTTGCCAATTTCTGCTGAGCATAAATATTGGTCATACTGGCAAGATGATCAATGTAATCATCACCAAAAATTTGCATAAAGAGGTCAAAGGGAGATTTATCAATCAAATCAGTGCGAATATCGGCTAATTTTTCGGGAGATGCTTCTGGCATTGGAGTCAAAAAGTCGTCCCTCTTCATCCATTTTGGGGTTGATTTTATCCACTTACGCTATTTTGCTGGTTGAGCTGACTGATAATTAGATAAGAGCTCACTGTCACTGTCACTTTCTACCAGCTGATCACTTCCCTCGGATTCCACAGTAGCAACTTTTTGAATATCCAGATCTAATTCACCACACACTTCGCCAGGCTCAATAGACTCCAAATTTTCTTCATCAATTTCTTCAATGTCTGAAGCAGCCATTTCATCATTGGGTGGCAAAATCAAAATGTCGGCTTCTTCTACATCTGAATCTTCCGCAATGCGTGTTACTGCTTCTTGAAGCGTCAGGCAACGGTATTTAGGCACTATAACTATATAGAATTAGTTGAATAACAATCCTGCAAAAAATATGGCAGAAATTGTAAAATGAAAAAAATGACACCCGGAAGTCCCAACGTTCCACAAGTGGAACACATAGAAAGAAGTAATCATAAAAACATGAATAGGTTACCGACATGCATAAAACCTGACCAACACACTCATATAACATTCCAGAGTATGAATCTCACCCTAATAAGACAGACGGACATGTGAGAATAAAGTTGTAGAGGGATATATTACATAAACCATAAAGTGCCAACTTTGGTCTACTTTGGTATACTGTAGAAGGGGGTATATCGCCAATTGGAAAAAAAATTTTTATTGCTCAAGAAGGTCAATGTCTATAAACTCATTGACAAAGTTTCATCTAATTTGCTTGAAAATTGATAAAGCTATATCATTGCAAAAATATGTTCCACATGTGGAACGTTGGTGCCTAAAAGGGTTAATGCAGTATGCCAATCACCCATCTATCACATAACAACCAGGTAAATCATCAGAAAAAGTCAACGGGATTTGTATTAGCTGTAATCTGGTCAGAAGTCAAAAGAAACTTCTTAGTAAATCAAAATCACATTTTCTTGCCAATGATTGTATAGTGTTACAGTAGAGCAGAAAGCAAAACAAAAACAACAACAAACTGCAATATATTTCTTTTGCCAAACAGGCCATATAAATGCGTCCTTGCGTCTGCTTCATCTTGAGCTCCCTGAGTTATTTCTCCATCTCATCAGTGTGAAATATAAAGAGGCTTAGGCAGGTTAGAGGAAAAAACTCCTGGATCATTATTTAAACCCCACAGTCATCATTTGTTTAAAATGCTGGTCACAACATTTAAAGAAAAGAGATATATTCAGTGCCACTATCAGATAGCGAGAGGTGCTGAATATATGCATAGATGGGCGACAGCTGCCACTGTCTGGATAGCAGAGAGATTCAGTCTGCCAGCTAGCTAAATTTAGGGTTCTACAGCTAGTGCCACTGAAAATCATTAGAGACTGCCTCAGCACTACCTGTACAGTACCAGGGTAGAGCGAGGGTAGAGCGTGGATGCTCCAGATAGCTGCGATATTCGGTGTGCTTTTCAGCTAGCTATATAGATAAATTTAGGATTCTACAGAGGATGCAGTCTGCTATTCAGATAGCTATTCAGACAAATTTAGGACAGATTTTGTTATTTTTTTTAAATCTCTATGGTGCCACTAAAAATTAATGAATAGTTCTGGCTGCGGCAATTATCCCGATAAAGGCAGCAGAAGGGGTACATCAAGCTGAATGAAACCCTGCCTCTCTGACTGTGGGAAGAGGGCACTTTTTTATGTCACTTGGAGTGATTGCAGAATGGTGAAATACAGCCCAATCCAGCCTTGAGTCTACAGAGATAAGGGTAGAACAGCTGAGCTGTCAGGTTAGTTACAGAGTGATTTGTCTGCAGAGTCAGTAATGCATGCCAAATGATACATTAAGTCTGTGTTCGTCTGTGCTTATTTGCAATGAAGTCTGTCAGTGTTATCATGTTGAAAGTTATCCCAGAAGAGCCTGCAGTGCTAAGAAAGACAGAAATTCCACCGGCTCTTGAGTTCTGGTACAAAATGCGAACAGCTCAGATTTTTTGGTAGCAATAATCAAGTTTTTACAATGGTAAATATGGTTTGATTATAATAATTATTGCTGTCCTCCCTCAGTGCAAATCAAAGTAAGTAAACTGTTAACAGTATGCATACTTTACCAGCACAAACAAAGGGTGGATTTTATGTAATTTCAATGTTACAGTTGGACTCTACTGCCATGGTATTAATTAAATTGTTCGAATGGTGGTATAAAAAACGTTCACAAATTAATAGTCTAGCAACCAAAGCTACTTTATAGCATGTCATGATATTGAAATCTTTGGAAAAATGGCAGATTGCCAGGCTATACACATATATGACATATGACATGCTATGCTTTTGGTTACAGGGAGGATAATTTTGTATAGGTCATTTACATGGAGAAATGGTTGCACAAGTCTGTCTAAAGGCCAATATTTTATAAGAGGCTCAGCAAGAACAGAGCCTTCTATAAAACATACATAGTGCCATTGAAGACGTTAGTATATGTGGTATCATGCATGAGAGAGAGAGAGAGAGAGAGAGAGAGAGAGAGAGAGAGAACAATTTTATAAACATACATGCACAAAAAATGGTTTCACATGGGGACATACACGTGTTAGTAGTACTGTTTTATAATTAATGGAGTCTTGCCAATGAGGGAAAGGTTAGGATGGCCATTTTTAGTTGGTGATTCGATCACTAGGCATGTACTATAAATTCCTGGGTGGCTGGTGGACATGAAGATCACCTGGTAACTTGCCTGTTTAGTGTGAAGGTAGCAGACCTCATGCACTACCTAGATGAGGTTTTAGATAGTGCTGGGAAGCAGCCTGCTATTTTGGTCCATGCTGGTACCAATGCCATAGGAACGTGTGGGAAGGAGGTTCTGGAAACCACATTTAGGCTTTTAGGTAGAAAACTGAAATCTAGAACTTCCAGGATAGCATTCTCACAAATGCTTCTCATTCCATGCACAGGACCCAAGAGGCAAGCAGAGCTTTGGAATCTCCATGCGTGGATGAGACAATGGTGCAAGGAAGAGGATTTTAGATTTATTAGGAACTGGGTGATATTCTGGGGAAGGGGGTAGCTTTTCTGAAAGGATGAGCGCCACCTTCAAAAGGGTTGAACCAGGCTGCTGGCATTAACCTTTAAAAAGGAAATAGAGCAGTTTTTAAACTAGATAATAGGGGAAAGCTGACAATCGCCCAAGAGTGCATGGTTTGAAATGATATATCTTTGAAGGATTTTAGTAAAACAGGGAAGTTAAGGCATCCTGATAGAGAAGTCCGAATAAAGGTAAAAGTAACCCAGATGACTTTAAGTAAAGAGCAGATAGAGCTGAAAGATTCCAAATAACCACTGTTAACTGATATAATCATATTTTAAATATACACAAAATATAAACTTTTAAATACTTGTATGTAAATGCTAGAAGTCTAAAAAAATATAATGCTTCGGTCTTTACTGAGGAAGATATAGTGATGTTACCCACGACTGAAATGATATTTAAAGGTGATGCCGCAGAAGAATTGAAAGAACTATCAATACACCAGGAAGATGTATTACAACTATTTAATAAACTGATGTGTAGCAATTCACCTGGACCGGATGGTATACATCCAAGGTTGTTGAAAGAACTAAAATATGAGATTGCAGACCTACTGTGAACTATCATTAAAATCATCTGTAATACCTGAAGATTGGAGGATGGTCAATGGAACGTCAATTTTTAAAAAGGGTTCCAGGGGTGATCCAGGAAACTACAGACTGGTGAGCCTGATGTCAGTACTGGGAAAATTGTAGAAACCATTAAAAAGAACAAAATTACTGAACATGTAGATAGTCATGGCTTAACCCTTTCAAGGCCTACTTTAAATTTTTAATCCACATTCTGCAGCCGGGTTAATTTTTGCATATTTCAGGAAAATTGTACCCATCTTATTCAATATGTTCTAATAGTGATTTTCCTTCTGCTATGGTCATGTATTATATACCATTTGACAGGAATATTTAGTCAGAAGTTTGGATCCCAAGAGTTTTGGGCTCGGCCTGGAAAGTGTTAATGGGAGACAGCCAACATGGCTTTAGCAAAGAAGGTCTTGTTTTACTAATCTTTTTTTTTTTTGAAGTTGTGAATAAACAGGTAGACAAAGATGAGTCAGTTGATAGTGTATCTGGATTTTCAGAAAGCCTTTGATAAGGTCCCTCATGAGAGACTTTTGGCAAAATTAAAAAGTCATGGGATAGGAGGCAGTGTACTATTGTGGATCAGGAACTGGTTAAAAGGTAGAAAGCAGAGGGTAGGGCTAAATGGCCAATTTTCCCAATAGAGAAAGGTGAATAGTGGAGTACCCTAGGGATTTGTGCTGGTTCTGCTGCTTTTTAACATATTTGTAAATGACTTGGAAATGGGAATAACGAGTGAGGTAATCAAATTTGCAGATGACACAAAATTATTCAAAGTTGTTAAAACAGAAGAGGATGGGGGCAGAGCTTGCCGCGATCGGAGATGGCTGCCTGAGAATCCTGCTCCTGCCCGGGCTATAGAATCCTGGCTACCACCCCCTAATCGAATCCAGCTAAATCTTCAAATCTAGTGGCTAAACGTTGTGCAAGATGTCCTCGCTGAAACCAGCAAGGCTAGAATTTACACCAGCGACAGGGCATGAGGTTAAACGCAGGAAACAAGAGACGGCGTCTCCACAAAAGATGGCGTCAGAGAAAGACGCTGCGGAGGGAGTCCGGGAGATACTGCAAGAGCTCAGGGCTGTGAAAGAAATGGTTGCCTCTAGCAATGGATCGCTCGCACAATTACAAGAGGACATGCAAGAAGTGAAAGAACGGTTGTCTGGAGTTTGTGAGCGTCTGCATAATGTGGAAGCTGTGGTTGAGAGACACGAAGTGCTGCTGACGCAGATGGGCCCGCTGAGCAAAAGAGTGCTGGCGTTGGAAGATCAAATTGAGGATCAAAGCAACCGTGCCCGACGGAACAACGTGAGAATTACCGGTATACCGGAGGGCCGGGAAGGGTCGGATCCCATGGGATACTTACAGAAATTGATCCCAGAATTACTGCAACTTACTTTTACTTCTCCGTTTGAATTAGAGCGGGCCCATCGCGTTCCGTCACATGTGACTGGGAGAAGCCAACACCCGCGTCCCTTCATCATCAAAGTGCTGCGATATCCACAGGTGCTCCAGATACTGCAGGCAGCCAAACAGAAATCCACACTGCAGCTAGAAGGATTTAAAATAGCTTTTTTTCCGGATTTGTGCAGAAAAACAGTGGAGAGACGCAAGGCCCTATTAGACTGTAGACCTTTAATGCAGAAATTGCAAGCGCGATATGGCCTCTATTATCCTGCTAGAATGCGGGTAACGCTGGGCAATAATACGCGAACACTTGATAATGGAGAAAGTCTGCGATCCTATCTCCAGGAGTACGCTCAAATGGAGACTGGGACATAGATTGCCTGGATTGCTGCCTGCAGTTTTAAGCTGCGGCGAGGAGAACCTGTGCCTGGTTACCTGGTACTTTAACGCTGACATGTAGAGTTAAATCGTATAACGGATGTTGGGATATTGTGCTATGCTGTGTATTGTCATTATCCAGGGGCTGGTTGATTGGGGGTAGGGGTAGCTGTAAGAGTCAATTGTTAGAGGGGTGGGGTGGAGTGGGAATTGAGGGCAGTAGGATTGTAAGAGGGGTGGGACGGGCTTCACCATTCAAGTTATGAAGTTTTGTTCTAGCCGCACGCCAGGAAGACATGTTGGTATTAGGAATGCTGCAACTTTCTTGTTTAAGACTACGCTAGTGACGAGTGCCACCACCACGGGGAAGGACGGCTGACATTATGGCTAGTGGGGGCTTGCAAGTGGTATTCCTTAATGTGCAAGGTATTAATAATCCTGCTAAGCACAAAAAAATAATGAACTACTGTAAGCAGCAACGAGCGGATGTAGTCTATATGCAAGAAACTCATCTGTCGCTTGCGGAATCCTACAAAGTGAGTGGAGTAGGCTATCAAAATATTCTGTCAGCGCCCGCTTTTAAGAGGAAGGGTGGTGTTATAATGATGGTACGAAAGGCATTATTGCCTATAGTTAAAGATACGGCGATAGACCCTTGCGGGAAATGGGCCAAAGCGAAAGTACGGATAGCAGATGCAGTGTACACTTTAATGGTTGTCTATGGCCCGAATCAAGATGATCCCCAATTCTTTGAGAAGGTGGCTCAGGAGTTATTAGAAACTGGGGCTTCAAATATAATCTTGGGAGGTATTTTAATCTAATACAAGACCCTCTGATAGACCGCACATCTTACAAACAACAACACAAACCGCGATCTAGTAAAAGATTGTTGGGTATGATGGAAACGGTTGGTCTTGTAGATCCGTGGAGACTTTTGTACCCAGTAGAGAGAGAATACACGTTCTACTCCATGCCTCATAACACGCAGACGCGTATTGATTTTTTTCTTGTCTCCAAGACATTAGTGCCCATGATTTCTGCCACAGGGATATTTGCTAAAACTGTTACAGACCATGCTGCAATAATGGTGGAATTTAGATCTGGACAAAATGAGAAGACCAAACCTAGATGGCAATTTGACCAGACATGGTTGAGAAGTGACGAATTTGTTAAATCCATGCGTCAGGCAATAGCAGAATATTTTCGTCATAATTTGATACATGATACCCCAACCTGGGCTTGGTGGGAAGCTTTCAAAGTGACCGCACGGGGTTGCATGACAACGTATAGTATCCAGAAGAAGAGTGCAGCAGCAAAAAAAGTGGACTTGGATTGCGAGATACGTGCGGGGGAAAGGATTCTGTCTAAGCGTTCTGACCCGCTAATATTGCTTCGGCTACAAAGGCTGAGGTATCAGTATAACTCTATTCTTAATGCAGAAGCGAGTAAGCAAATAAGGGCTCAACCTGGGAATGTACTATCATGAAAGCAACCGAGCGAGTGCGCTCTTAGCTCGTACACTGCGCGCTAAAAGAGTTAGAGCACGTATTACTGGTCTGAAGGATACTAGCAGGAAACTACACGTGAGAGATGAAGATATACTAAAACTGTGTGAGGAATTTTACTCCCAGCTTTATCGGTCTGAGGGGGTCTTTAATGAAGATGCATTCTCTAGCTTCATCTCAGGTGTGATGGGTCCCAAGCTTACGAGAACTCAGCAGCTTATGTTGTCGGAGGACATTACTTGTGCGGAAATTAAGTTGGCAATACGACAGCTAGCCAAAGGGAAGGCAAGTGGACCAGATGGTTTGTCAGTGGAATTTTATGTGGCCTTTTCGCAAGAACTGGTACCCGAGTAACACTCATATTTCACTGAGCTCAAGAAAGAATGCCCTGAAGTTGGATCGTTAGCGGCAGCAACAATTGTAATCCACCCCAAACCGGGGAGAGAGGATCAAAAGGTGGAAAATTATCGACCAATATCGCTCCTTAATGCGGACTATAAGATCTATGCCAAGATTCTGACCAATAGGCTCAGTAAGGTAATGGAGACACTAGTCCAGTCCGATCAGTGCGGATTTATGCCGGGTAGGTCAACAGCTGACAATGGCCGCCTGCTGGCACACGTGCTCTTGAAAGTGCAACATCTTGCAGAGCCGATTGTCAGCCTTGCATTAGATGCGGAGAAAGCTTTTGATCGAGTGGAGCTCCCCTACCTTTTTCGCGTAATGCAGTGGTTTGAAATACCAGACGACTTCCTTGCTAGTGTCAAAATGATATACTCAAGACCAGTGGCACGGGTGGCTGCTAATGGTGGGCTCTCATCCGAATTTGTGCTATCAAGGGGCACAAGGCAAGGATGCCCTCTATCGCCTTTATTATTCAATTTGGCGCTTGAGCCGCTGATGATGAAAATACGACAACGGCAGGATATAGAAGGTGTACGGCTGGAAGATTATCAGATTAAATTATCGGCGTATGCGGATGATCTCTTCTTGTTTTTAGACCCCAAATCGCTGAAGGCTACAATGGATGTTATCTTAGAATACTCAGGTATATCGGGATATAAGCTGAATTTGTCCAAAACGACAATAATACCTCTAAATGCTCATGTTCCGACATCGCTCTTGCACATCTATCCATTCAAAGTAGAAGCTGCATCGTTCAAATACCTCGGTGTAACATATGGAGTCACTATGCAAGACATGGTATGACGGTGCATGGTACAATGCGAAAATATTGTACAAGAGTATGTGAGCAAATGGTCCCCGTTGAACTTGACATGGTGGGGCAGGCTAGAAACCATCAAAATGGTTATCGTGCCTAAGGTCTGCTACATACTCATCATGGTGCCAATAATGTTTGAGTGGAAATTTTATAAGAAAATTGAGAAACTCTTGATATCTTTCTTGTGGCGCAATAAAACGCCTCGGATTGCGATGTGGAAACTCAAGTCTTCTAAAAAGTGAGGTGGCATACATTTCCCGGACTTCTACTGGTATCATGTTGCTGCTCTACTGAAGCAGGGAGTCTTGTGGAGTGAGGAGACCATTGAACTCGGTGACCCAGTTTGGTTGCGAGCTGAGGCCACTTTGAGCAAACCTATGCCGCTATGGATGAGACTGGGAGCGGAATATGATGATTTAGGTTCTGGTAATGAGATTTTACGGGACACCCAACTGGCATATCAACTGCTTAAGACTTACATGCATGAAGACCAGGAATATGCTGATACCACGATTCTGTGGCATAACGCGAAGTTCAAGATTGATGGACGCAGTTTTTTATGGATTCCCTGGTTGACACGGGGAATATACTACTTGGGACAACTGGTGCATAATAAAGTCTATAAATCCTTTCAATTTTTGCAACAAGAATATGGACTACCCAATCGCTGCATGTTTCAATGGTGTCAACTGCGGTACTGCTTAAGTAAAGCAGGGGTCTTGCCTACAGTGCTTGGTACGGAACGTCCTTTTCATCAGGAAATTCAAGAATTCAAGGCAGGGTCGAAACTCCTTTCCAAATTTGTTGCCATTATAAGAGATGGCGGAAAGAAACGCTGTACAGGGCTGCAATTGGTTTGGGAGTCTGAGGCTGGGGAGCTGTCAGATCCCAAAATGTGGGACGAGCTCTGGCAAACGCAGGTAAGGATAACGAGAGCGACCTCGCTTACTCAAACGCTATATTTCCTGGCCCATCGTGCTTATTTGATGCCTGCTCGCACAGCTAAATGGAGTACGAATAAAGATGCAACTTGTTGGTCATGTGGAGTGGAAATTGGCACGTTGGCTCATATGTTATATTACTGTGCTGCGCTTCAAAAATATTGGCAGCAAGTCTGGTCCCGAATTACTAATTTGCTGAAAATAAGGGCATCATTGACGTATTGTATTGTTATCTGTAAATCCTTAGCAGGCATCTCAACGTTGCAGAAGCACAACTATGCAGTTTTTGACTTGCTACTAAGCCTGGCGTTGAAAGCTATATTAAGCCATTGGAAAAGTTTTGAGAGCTTGAGCGCTGACTACTGGTGGAATCTAGTGTGCTTTCATCATGCTTGTGAGAAAGCATACGCATGTCAGAACTCTGCTTTCGGCCCAAAATTTAAAAAATGGGATGCCCTCGACCTGCAACTACTTTGATTGAAAACTGGGTAGCCGGTCCTTGTTGAGGTGGTACTCGTCACAGGGTTTTAGCGTTTGATGGTAGATATGTTAGGATTCACATGTGCAGGATGGGGTACGGCTACGATCATGTTATTGTATTGAACACGGTCATGTTAATGTTAAACTGTACATGGTAGTAGTTTTGTTGTTTGTTTTATAAAATGCAAAAATAAAGAATTAAAAAAAATAAAAAAAATAAAAAAAAAACAGAAGAGGATTGTAAAAAATTGCAAGAGGACCTTGAGAAATTGGAAGACTGAGCATCCAAATGGCAGATGAAATTTAATGTGGATAAGTGCAAAGTTATGCACCCAGGAAAAAACAATACAAACTATGGTTACACGATGCAAGGTTCCACATTAGGAACCACCACTCAGGAAAAAGATTTAGGCATCATCGTGGGTAACATGTTGAAACTCTCCGCTCAGTGTGCAGCAGTGGTCAAGAGAGCAAATAGGTATCATAAGGAAAGGAATGGAGAATAAAACAAAAGGATATTATAATGCCTCGGTATCGTTCCATGGTGCGACTGCACCTTGAATATTGTGTGCAATTCTAGTCAGCGTATCTTAAAAAGGATATAGCGTTATTAGAAAAAAGATACAGAGAAGAGCCATCAAAATGGTAAAGGGGATGGAAGGATACCCCTATGAAGAGAGACTAAAAAGGTTAGGGCTCTTCAACATGGAAAAGAGATGTCTAGATGAGATATGATAGAGGTCTATAAATTAATGAATGGAGTGGAATGGGTAAACATAGATCGATTGTTTACACCATCAAAATATAGAAAGACTAGGGGACATGCAATGAAGCTACAGGGTAACCTATTTAAGACTAATAAGAGAAAATATTTTTTCACTCAACGTGTAATCAAACTCTGGAATTTGTTACCAGAGGATGTAGTAAAAGCTGTTAATGTAGCCAGGTTTAAAAAAAGGTTTGGACAAGTTCCTGGAGGAAAGGTTCATAAACCATTTTTAAAGGGGACCCGGGATATCCACTGTTTGCCCCAATGCAAGCATTGTGGAATCTATGTTTTTGGTGAAACTGCTAGGTACTTGTGACCTAGATTGGCCACTGTTGGAAACAGGATACTGGGCTTGATGGATCTTCGTCTGACCCAGTATGGCATATCTTATGTTCTTAGGGCATGCAACTGAGAATGTGGCTGGATACAGGGTAATTTGCATGGCTTATTGGGTCATCACTTTAGTAGGTATCCTATAGCATGTCATAATAGATCTCCTGATGAGTGTTAGGCTTCAGCTTCCACTGAGATAGTGTTTTTTCTGTAAATTTATTTCCTGTGGTAAATGTAAGAGATCCAGGCCAGAGTGTTCATTCTCTGATCGACAGAGAAGGTATTCTCGCTACCTTACAGTTAGGTGATGAAAGTGTGTGTGTGTGGGGGGGGGGGGGGGGGGTGGACAGATTGCGGAATCCTCCTTAGTCCCTTGGGAGCAGGTATAAAAAAATAGGAATATTAGTCCAGGTGATGTGGCCTTTATAGCTCTGGTCTGGATCTGGTGGTCCACAATAAGTTCCAAGCTTGGATTCCCAATAGCTTGATGAAGGAGAGGAGTCTTTCATTTCTACTAAACAATGTACAGGACAAGTAGTATTTTTGTATAAAATGTTGAGTGTTTGATTTTGTTTGTTTCTTGTTGCAAACTTATAATCTCCAGCTGATCAGGGGGCTATGGTCATCCTCTGGGCATAAGTTAGGGCATTCCAGCCAATCTGGGTTCTGTGCTTGTCTCTTTACTGTTTTATTCCTCTCAAAGTGCCTTGGGGAGCTTGCATCAATTGTGGTGCTGCTTCACCTTCTTCCCCTATCTGGTCTTCACTGTACTCTTTGTATCACGTGGCCCTTCTAATGACATTTCTGGTACTCTGCATGCCCTTGCCCATCTTCTGATGCCTGCGGGGGGTGGGGGTGGGGGGGGGGGGAGGTTGTGACACTCTTGATGGCTTGTAGTGCTGTTACAGACGCCTGCCATCAAATATGAAGCAGGTTGGATTGAAAATAGTTGGCAAACTTAACTTTTTAAATGCAAAATAGCTACCCCTATGGATTTTAATGGGGGCAAATGGGATAAATATATGAATAGCTTGGTTTCTGAAGACTAACTGAAAAGATATATTCGGACAAACAAAAACAAGCCCAAAAATCCTTGACATGCTGCCTAGCGTTTTCTGTAACCCCCCTGCTACAGCTTATACTCAAATGCTTCCTTGAGTAGCCAGGTCTTGAAAACTTTTAAAAAACTGTTTAAGGTACTTTCTTTTCTAATATCTGAAGTCAGAGAATTTCATAGCAAAGAAGCCATGCAAGAAAAAAGCAAATTTTTATAGTGGCTTCATATCTTACTCTGAAGGGTGAAGACAAAGGGGTATGTTTACTAAACCATCTTAATGTTACCAGCGTTAGTTGCAGTCTTACTGTGACGAATGCCATATAAGGTAGTGGGCGTTCTGTTCTTAAGGTAGCATTTCGGGTTATCGCGCGATAAAGTCCGTTAATGCGTGTTAGCCTTAATTAGGCGTGCTGACCTATAAACACAGCAACAGAGGTGTAGCACAATGGTTAATACGACTGCTAGAACAGAGGTCATGAGTTTGATCCCCCAGTTGGCTTAATGAGTAAGGCTGTCTGAGGCATTACCCTTTACTTTAAATCAATTCTGTCTGTGGCATTTTCTTTTTTAATTTAAATTAGTGCTGCCAGCAAACACACCCTCACAGTGCCGTAACCTAAGGTGCCGCATAAGGCGCCCTATAAGGCACTCAAGAGGGCACATTATAAAGTGCACTGTCCGCCAAGGCATCTTATAATGTTCCCTATATGGCGCCTTATGAGGAACTTTAAGGTTACAGAACTGTGAGAGTGTTTTTGCTGACAGCACTAATTTAAATTAAAAAAGGAAATGTCTCACACAGCCCTATCAAACACCACTGTGGGATCAAACTCATGACCTCAGCCTCCACAGTTAATGAAGTAACCAGTGGGCTACATCTCTATAGCTGCTAATAAGCCCCTGGCTGGCTACAGAAGGACTGCAGGTCACCACACAAACTGCTGTGGTTACCAGGATAGGGTTAACCCACCCGTACCCATGATGCACTGCACATGCAGATCAGCAGTCTGCAGATGATCACGAGATGGGGTATGTACTCCCACAGCACCTCAGCCTGGTAGGGGGAACTGACCGTGTGTGTTACTGGCACAGAGTAGCTACAGACCGTCACATTGTGCGGGTACTGTGCTCACCCTGAGGGCGAGGTGGGGTGCTCAGCACCTGGTCTGCAGCACCTGGCTTAGCTGAGATGGGCCATGCTGCAGGTCCTCATCAGTGCCAGTGTGTGATAGTTAGTTCTTGCAGATACATTGACCTAGATTGGCCACTGTTCGAAACAGGATACTGGGCTTGATGGACCTTGGTCTGACCCAGTATGGCATATCTTATACACCTGTGTCCATCCATATTTCCCAGTCACGTCTAGCCCTTTTGGACTATGATGCACCCTTCACTTAAATCATGTAACCATGGCACCCACCCAGAATAGTGCATATTCTGTGTGGGTGCCATGGTTACATGATTTAAGTGAAGGGTTTAAGTGATTTAAGTGAAGGGGGATGTTTGAACCCATAGGCAAATTATGTAGCACCATTCAACCCACCCTCTGGGGGCTCAGGGTGGGGGATAGGATCTCCCACCAACAAATTGACACTCTACATCCCTGCAATGGGGGCAGTAGAGGGGACCATCAACCCACATCCTGCTGGGGAACAGGCACCCTAAAGGGCAGTCAATGCAGATTTGTATGCATCCATAAGGCAATGGCAGACAGACAGTAGGCTTGGAAATGCTCAGCTGCCCCCCACCACTATCTGACATTCTCCAGCAGCAAGCACAGTGAGTCTCCAGACACTGCACCCTGCAAGGTGTTCCAACCATACACATACTAACTGCAGACAATCTGCTAGCTAGTCCATAGTGCATGTTCCTGGAGGGGAGGGGAGGGGAGGGTAGGGGAAGGGAGAGGATGTGAGCACACCCCCCCCACACACCCACACACCCATACCCCCCCCACACACGCCCCAAACACACCCCCCCACACCCACACCCACCCACCCCCACACCCACCCCCATACACACACACCCACACCCACACACACACACCCACACACCAACACACACACACACATACACACACGCAAACACCCACACACACACACCCACACCCACACACATCCACACACACCCTCACACCCACCCATACCCACACACCCACACCCACAACCACCCACACCCCCCACAACACCAACACACCCACACACACACACACACACACACACACACACACAGGCACACACAGGCACACACCCACACACACACCCCCACACACACACCCACAGACACCCACACCCACACCTCCATACCCCACCAACACACACATCCCCATACCCCCCACATCACACACACCCACACCCACCCCACACCCCCACACACCTACACACACCCACACACACACCCCCACACCCCCCCACACACACCCACACACCCATACTCACACCCACACACACCCATACAACCACACCCACACCCCACACCCCCACACGTACACACACACCCCCACACCCACATACACCAACCCCCACACACACCCACACACCCCACACCCACACACACACACACATCCCCACACACACCCACACCCACACACACACAAACACACACACACCCACACACAGACACCCACACCCATACCCCCCACACACCCACACACCCCCATACCCCCCCACACACCCCACACACACCCCCACACACCTACACACACCCACACCCACACACCCCAAACACACCCCCACACCCCCACCACACCCACACCCACACACCCACACACAAACACCCACACACACACACACCCACACACCCCCACACACAAACACACACCCACATCCCCCCACACACACCCACACACACACACACACACACACACCCACCCCCCCACACACATACACCCCCACACACCCATACCCACACCCAAACACACCCACACGCACACCCACATACACCCCCACACACACACACATGCACACTGTGACCCCGCTCACCACTCAGCCCCAGTATTAAGGCTGTTAGAAAGTGGGACACAGTTAAAGTTACTTTGTTTGTGCTGTTTGCCTGGTATTCTTATGTAGTTGTAGCCCAGTGATGACAGCCAAAGTTAGGTTAAGGGTGAACAATATATTTATTGTCGCACAGGGTTTCTTCCCCCAAAACAGAGCAAAAGAGAAGATACATGTTTGTAACAAATAAAGTCCAAAATGAAACAGTCCTCCTGATACTTCTCAGGGTTCAGATGCAACTCAAAAATCTGCTTCTTATATTTCCTCCAACTTTCCAGGATAACAGCATTGCTTCCAAACACCAGTAAGGCTTTCCTAATAAAACTTCTAAAAAGAAACTTCTCCCTGTTGTGGTTTTTATTCCACGTGTGCTTAACAACGATTAGGCTTCCACAGCACCCTTATATCCATAGGATACAATTAAACTGCACCTTAGAACTCCTTCTTACAGATGCCACAATCCATCTCCGAGTCACTGCTAGAGGATAAGGGATTGTCTGTCTGCATCGGCTCACTCTCAAGATCTGGGGTTTCTTGAACACAAGGATAAAAAGAATCCACAGACTTCAAATGTTTAAGGAGAGTCTGTATCTGCTTCCATCTACTATCCTTACGTCTCCTAGGCACTTGCAGGGTTTCAGGCTTATTGGCCCTCTTAAACAGTTCATAAAAAGGATTTCTCTCTTCCCTGTCTCGCCCGGATATCACTCTCTGGTTGGGTGGAACATATCTCTTCTGACACTGCTTTACAAGTTCCTTTAATAAAGCCTGGTCCTCAAAATCTGACTCTAGCTCCGTGTCCCGTTGCTGGCAATTAGTAGCTTGCTGACGTGCAGCTGGACTATACTCTGAACTGCAGCTTCTGACCCGTTCTCTATTACAAGGAAACACTTGTACTTTATGAGCTGGGGTTTCCCTTCTACCCAGCTTTTCTCTTATCAATCTGGTTCTAAGAAAAGTCTCTGAGGAGTTACTTCTATCTCTCTTAGGTAAGAACTCTAATCTTTGCTTCAAAGGTTTATAGGAGTTTCTGACCTGAGTCTCCTTTGGCTGAGGGCTGTTCCTTCCAGGAAGCACTTTCAACTGCCTCCCCCGAGATGTGGCTGTTCCTGGGCAAAGTGGCTGGCAATCTTCCAAGTACTTGGTTCCCACCTGGCTCTCTTTGCTTCCAGCTCTGCCTCTTTGGGACTTCAAGTCTCTGCCTGGACCTGACTTTCCTAGCCCTCTGGAAAAAGGCTCTGACTCCAAGGCTGCATCCAATTCCCTTGAGTCAGTTTCTCCCCACTGTGTCCACTGTGGGGCTCCTTCCTCCTTCCTTCTCCTTTCCTGTTCTCCTCCTCTTTCTGCTTCCTCCTCGTCTTTCTGCTTTCTCCCCTCTCCTTTTCTTGAATCTACTACTTCCTGGTTATGAGGACTGAGTTGTCCAATCGGGCTTGAGTCCACCCCTTTCCCTGATAGGATAGCTCTCCTGGTTAGCCTGGGGCTAGGGTGGGGCTCCCTTTCTACTCTCTCGTGTAAAGCTTTGTGTGCTGAGGTTTTAACCCCTTCCTGCCCTGTATTTCTGGCAGGTTCAGAGGACAAAGAGTATTTAAAACCCTTTTTCTTACTCTCTAAAGCCTCTGCCTTGTCACAACACACACACACACACACACACCCCCCCACACACACACACCTACACACACCCACAAACACCCACAGACACCCACCCACACCCACCCACACACCCACACCCACACCCACACACCCCCCCACACTACCTAAACACATACACATCCACACACACACACACACACAGCCACAGCCACACACACACGCACACACACACCCACACCCACACCCACACACACACACACTCACACCCACACCCACACCCATACACCCACACACCCCACACACACCCCCACACATACACACACTCACAGACACCCACACCCACCCACACATTCACACCCACCCCCACACACCCACACCCCCATACCCCCACACACACCCCCACACCCCCACAAATACCTACAAACACCCACACCCACCTACAGACACCCACACCCACACCCCACACACCCCCCCCCACACACAAAGCCACAGCCACACCCACACACCTACACCCACACCCACACACCTACACCCACACCCACCACACCCACACACCCCCACACACCCCTCCCCACACACACACACCCACACACACATCCCCACACGCGCATGCATGCGCACGCACTCACACACGCACATGCACACACACCACACCCACACCCACACACCCCCCACCCACCCACACACACACACACACACACAAACACACCCCACACACACCCCACACACACACAGCCACAGCCACACACCCACACACCTACACCCACACCCACCACACCCACACACACACCCACACCCCCCACACACCCACACCCCCCCACACACACCCACACACACACATACACCCACCACATCCCCACACACATACACCCCCATCCCCCCACGCGCATGCACGCGCACGCACACACACACGCACACGCACACGCACACACACACACACACACACACACACACACACACACACACACACCCCAGCAGATAAATCAGTGATTGGGCCCCAGAAAAGAGAACCCATTAATATCACTTGAGAAAACTGCTACATACCACTATGGGGGAACCTAGCCATGCCGTGGTCACTGATCAGTCAGGGTGAGAGTGACCTCCCAGCAGGACATGCTATGGCCACCCTGTCCATGCAGGTGGTGGCCGGGCACTACAATGTCCCAGCCATTGCCCTATGCTCTGTGCAGATGCATCTTGCCAAGGCCACCCTATCTGGGCCATACCCACAGTACCTTGCTCCTCATTATGCACATTGGCAGGCTAACACTGGAAACAGTGCAAGCAGTGTGGGCTGAGTAAGGTGTTGGCAACCACAGCACACTGGATAGACAGACACACACTCCCACACCTATGCAGCATTGTGCAAATATAGAGGCTTTTAGCAGCCCTGGCCACCACACCAGTCCTGGGCACAGTGCAGGCATGGCTATGGTATGCAATACTCTTGGGTTCACTCCCCGGGGTGGTAAACACACTCCACAGATATCAGAAAGGTTGCTATGATGCAGCTCTATCAGCAAATTGTGCTTAACTTAGGAATTGTTATCTGCCATTAATCATAGCAACCCTTTGATATATGTGTAACGTATCCTCAAGTTTAGGGCGGCATTGCTAAGGTATGCAAGTGCTAGTATTGAGAGATTCTGCTGCATGCAGGGCCCAACAGCTTGACTCTCCATGAGGCTTTGGATAGTGGAGCCTGTGGGTGTGGGTGTTTATGCGCCTGTTGGCCGCTGCTCTAGGGCAGAGGTTCCCAACTCCGGTCAGGGTGGGCCAAACACTGTTCGGGTTTTCATGCTGTTCCTAATGAATATGCATGAGATACATTTGCATACCATGGGGGCGGCGCATACAAATGCAGCACAGGCATATTATTAGGGAGAGCATGAAATCTGAATGGTGTTTGGCCCTCCAGGACTGCAGTTGGGAAACTCTGCTCTAGGGATTGCACATGTTTATTGTGTCTGTGCTCTGTAGGGTAAAATATAGGCGTTTCAGGCATGTTTATGTTATCTGCAATAAAGGTTCCGTCTTTATTACCACGGTTTAGTACTGGGTAAAATGTGGGGAAAGGGTTGGCAGGAGCCACAGATGGGACTTGAACTTGTGACTTTCTGCTCTTGAGCACACTGGCTGTGTGTACTGCACCACACTATTGCCACAGGGATAGTTCATTTCCTGGGGATACCATTGCTGTTCGTCAGACAGACCTTGTCTGTTGCAGTGCACGGCACCCACCTACACAGGGCTAGGCCATGGTCTGCTGTGGGCAGATGCCACTGCATCCTCTGCCACCAGCACCCCTCCGCCAACATGCTGCCATACCATTATGCCGGTGGTACTGGTGGTGCGCAGTCCCAGGCCATCCAGTATGCTGGTAGGCAGCTGCCTATGGTGTGGGTTCTCGGGTAGGGGTGCCTACATGGACATGCGCGCTTCCCACCCCCCCTCCACACTGCCTGCCAATGTTATGTGCTCTTGGGGGTACCTGCTGGATAATCTACCCTGTGACACTGTGGGACACACACTCGTGCCCATGTTGGACTCTCGTCTGTTGCTGTCTTGCTGCTTTATAGTTTCAGCATCCCTATGTTCCACCTAGGCATCTGCCTAACACGCACTGTGCCCCAGCTGGACCACAGCATGAAGCCACCTGCAGCCCTCCATATCCTATTTACAGCATCAGTACAGTTGCGCTTTCCTACGTGCCCACTCTGCTGTTACTGCACATGTGCACGCCATAACAAACCTGGCCAATATAGACGTGAATAAACCCTGATCAGCACTATTTCCATGTGGGATCATTCACTTTGTAGGGGGACAGAGAATAAACCCTTCCAAACATGATATATTATTTTTTGAGCTTTGTCAGTGGTGTTGCTTTATGTTCATCATTAATATCACTTTTGGCCAGCTTGGTTATTGGGATTTTAAATGTGGTTCAGGTCATTTTCTATGTTTATTTGCCTTTTTGTTCCGTGCACATGTATCACTACTATCATGTTTTTTGGTTTCCCTGGCATTGCTATACATTGCTGACGTAAATGGTTTCTCTTTCCTGCAAATGTGCCTTAATGCGAGAGTTTCACTGGCGTTAGTGTTCAGACCCAGATTATACAGCATTAGTGTGCCTGGAGCCTCTCCCCTCCCACTCTCCGCCCATTGACCCCTTCTCTCCGCCCTCTGGGAAGCCTTACTCCACCCTTCAGAGACGGATTTCACAGCGTTAGTGTGCCTTAACGCCGCAGCCGCGTTATTGCGTGCTAAGGGGAATGTTTACTAAACCGTCTTAACGTGCGCTCAGCGATAATGTGCAGAATGCCATAAAAGGAGTGGGCGTTCCCGTCTTAAGGTAGCAAGCACAGGTTATCGCGCGATAAGGTACACCGCGCACAGTATCACGCGATAGAGGAAGCCGTGCACGTTACTGCGCGTTAACCTTAATTAGGTGCGCTGACTTGCAAACATAACAACAGAGGTGTAGCATAATGGTTAATACATTGACTGCTGAAACAGGGGTCATGAGTTCAATCCTCCAGTGGGCCTAATCAATAAGGTTGGCCAAGCCAATTCATTTTCCTGCTTGCAACAGTACAACAATCTTTGCTGCCAGCTAAAAATACCTGCACAGTGCCATAAACTAATGCACCTTTTAGGGTGCACCAGCAGGCACATCCTAAACCACCACGTCAGCCAAGGCGGGTTATAATGTGCCCCAGAGGCAATGTCGAAAGGTTGCCAACTCCCAAGGCACCATAGTAGGCACCCTATAAGCTGGCTGAATCTAAGATGTGGCTTAAGATGCCCCAAGGATGTATAGGTGAACCCAAAAACGTTGGCCAAGGGCAGGAAGGTCCCCCAAGTTGAAAAGCAACAGAGTTATAGGTCAAACACAGATGTAACCCTAACACTGCACAGAGCAACAAGGAAAGACAATGCACAAGTAATGGAAGGAAGTAGATCTGAGCTGATGGACCAGACAAATCTGCGTCCAGCCCATGTGGCAGCTGGAAAAATGGACAAACATATCGTGGGCAGCTGTAGCGATGCACAGAGTGATGGTAATGTACCATGCAATAATGACAGTGTGTGGCAGAGGATGGGAAGACGTGTCCAGCAGAGGAGGTAGATGTGGCAGGATAGGTGTAATGACAGGACGACAACGGAGTAACAGTGCTATGCAGAGCACACACAGGAGAGGCAACCAGGGAGAGATGCAAATGCAGAAAAGTGTAGCAGTGCAGGACGTGGGGTAGCAGCATGCACATCAGGGTAGGATGGCACACAGCTGGCAGACACACATAGATGGACAGAAGGATGGTTGGCAGCTGTGATAAGGGTACAATGTGCTAACAGCACAGATCTGCACAGATATGACTGTCACAGGAATGAAAAGTAGCTGTGAAGGACAGGCATACAAATGACAGAGAACAGAGAGGAATCAAACCTATGGCCATTAGCACAAATGTCAATGCACAAACTGGTAGGCCACACCTCTAACATGAGGTCATTAGTAAAGGCTGCATACAAGAATACTGCAGGGCATCACACAAGAAGCCTGCTGGCTGCCAGGATAGGCAAACCCCCAACAGTAACCATGATGAAATGCACATGCAGATCTGGTGTGTACAGATCAGACCACAGTCTGTAATTGGGACCAGAGCCAAATATAACTACATGCACACACACACAATGAAATGTTATGCAGTGGATAAAGCATGCAAAAGAGGAAAGAACCTAAACCCAAAGGGCGGCAGGGGATGCTCTGTGGAGCAGGGCAAAATTTGGAACAGAACAGGAGAGAATTGAACCTGCAAACAAGAGTGCCACAGACCAGATGAACTGTAGCAATGCCAATCCCCCAAGCGGACTGCCATGTAGATGCTATAAAGAAATAAACATATGTAACAGCTAAAATGTGATGGCTAGGCAGCACAGAGGGCACACTTTGGTGTACAGTGAAGAGATGGAAGGGTGTGTGCATAGGTAATGAACCTGCAGGTACCTAATGATCTCCAGGAACAAGCAGGAATGAGTCTTCACATATGGGTACGTTGGTACCGACGGAGTCCGCACGGGAACGCTCCCCAGCTTCCAATCAGAACGCTTTTGGGAGCATCCCACCATGCCTGCGTGCTGCCTTCCCGCCTTTCCCAACTGTCTCTCCTCAGTTTTCGTTTTTCCGCGGAGCCGGCAGGACGTACTCCTGTCACTGCAGAAAATTCTTCTTTTATTTTTTTGTTTTCTTGTGGTCGCGTCTGCCTTCCCTGACGCCACCGGTACCACCGGTGTTTCTTTCTTCTTTTTTCTTACAAAATTTCCTCTCTGAGGAATATTTTTTCCCTGTTAGTGCCTGACGGTTTTTCGGCCTGCTAGGCCTACTCACTCTCCTTCATGGAACTACCAGCCACTAACCCTAAGAAATGTTTAAACTGTGGTGGTACCAAATTAATTGTAGACACTCATAATTGGTGTCTACCCTGTTTGGGTCCTGACCACCATCCGCTGGAGTGTTCCTTCTGCAGCAGTATATACAGAAGAAGTCTTCAGCATCGAGCATGTCTCAATACGCGGTCCCCATTAAACTTCACGGTACCAGCCAACGCTTCTACTTCACAGGATCAGGTAACCCAAAAACAGTCTGTTAAGACTAGCCAGGCCTCAAGTGGTAGATCTCATGCTCAGCATAGAAATGCCTCTGGCATTGCCCTCGAGAACACCTTGGCATTAAAACCCCGGTGGGAGTCTTCGGCCTCCAAGCCATCTATGGCGTTTCAGGTTGTTTCTGGGGTTCTCACCTCTACGAACATACCTGAGCCATGTTCGGTGGCGGCATCCGCTTGGTGCGGTACCAATACCCCAGCATCGGCAATGGTGTTGGATGAAACATTCCTCACCAAAGATCGCAGTCTAGCGCTCTCGGTTCCTTCAGGGCCGACTGAGCCGCTGCTGACCGATCTTCCAGTATCGGTATCGATCCTGGTACCGGTACTGGTATTGACATCGGTACCCTCCAGATATGCATCAATAGACTCGCTTCCTTCGATGCCGAGTCTAGAATTGATCTCTAGTCTGGATGACTGGGTACCGACTCGTCTCGGTACCGACTTCAAATGGTAGCGAAGACATTCTACCGATGATCAAGGTCTGCCACGTTCGGTTACTTCGGTACCGATAGAGCTATCACTGACTGATCTTCATGTATCGGTATCAACGACGGTATCGGTCTCGGTACCGGTATCGACATCAACATCAGTGTCGGTACCTCCCATGCTCATTTCAACCGGCTCGCTTCCTTCCATATCGAGTTTGGAATCGATCCCTAGCATGGACGATTTGCTACCGACGGGTTGCGGTACCGGCTTCCAGCGGTACCGACAACTATCCTTCAAGGACAATCCGATGCTCCACCCCTTCAGATCTTCTATTCTAGAGAATCTGAATGAACTGGTGGGTGCTAGAGCTAGTTCTTCAACAGATCTAGTTCTTACTCCTCATTCTAGAGGACTCCCCTCTGGGGAGATTTCTTTTCAAGCATTCCTGCTTGATATGGCAAAGTTACTTGCCATTTCTATAACTGGTCAATATCCTGCACCAGGGGATCCAGAACCTCTGCAGATCCCCTGAAATCCAAAGGAAGTCATTATGTTTCCTTTGCATCAGACCTTGCAGGATCTCCTCTTTAGGAAGTGGGAAGCTCCTCTAACGGTATCCCCACCTTCTAGGGCAACTGATCTTCTATACATGGTGCCCCCTTCTCCAGGTTTTCAAAAGCCTCAGCTCCCTCATCATTCTATTGTTGTAGAATCAGCAATGAGGCATATTAAGAGTACTAAGAAGCACTCTTCTTATCCGCCAGGTCGTGAGGCTAAGACTTTAGATGCCTTTGGATGCCAAACCTTCCAGGCATCCATGTTTTCAGCAAGAATTCTCTCATATATTTTCTATATGGGATTATCTCTTGAAGAGGTCACAAAGAATTTACTACTTTTGACCCCTTTTCTTCAAGAGCCTAAAAGAGCAGATTTTTCTATACTAGTCAATCATGCTCAAAATATTTCTAGGTTCCTTACTCGTGCTTCCCTGGACTCTTTTGAGTCTGTTAGCAGAACTTCTGCTATAGCCATAGGGGCACAACGTAGAGCCTGGCTCCAAGCTTCAGACTTGGACAAATGGGTACAAGATAGACTGGGAAATACTCCTTGTACTGGAGAGAATCTCTTTAACAAGGAGGCTTTACTCCAAGCTGCTCAGTTTACTACTGACACTATTGCTTTCAGAGGCTTGTCTACGCCTTCCTCTGTCCCAGTTTGTAGGAAATCTACTAACAAACTTTGTTCCCTTAAGGGGAGAAAGTTTTATTCATCTTCTACCCATCATACAGATGTTTCCAGACAGGGGAAACATCCAACCAGGCTAAGAAAACCACAACCTCAACAGGTTCAGCAAATCCAGCATCCGCAGGGCTTCTGATATATTATCATTACATCTTTCTTTCCTGTTTGGGGTTTAGAATCTGTAGTCTGCTTCTTCTTTATAGAAGCATCTACACTGTTTCCATCCTAAACTCTAGACATGGATCTCTTCTCAACAGACATCCATTCTTTTTGTTCTATGAGCTCTCAGGATGATCATGCTTATAAGTAACAGGGGGTTTTCTCTTCCTCCTGGGAGGGAAAAGAGGTGTAACAACTATCAATAAGATAGTTTCCTGTTCCAGCATGTATCATCATAGGGACTTACCATATCGTAAGTCTCCTTCAACTCTGTCTTTACCTACCCTCTTACTGAAACATTTTGTCTGTAAGAGTGGTATCATTTAGCTGGACGGGTTGTTTTAAAATCCCTGTAGGTTTCTACCTATTCCAGTAAGGGGTTTCCTTTTCAGAGTTGTCCCCCCCTTTTCAATCTTACTTGGGTCAGCTTATCAGTCAGTAAGGGAGTCTTGCCACTCCTACTTATGTCCATTCTTTTCTGCTGCCTTGGTAATAGCTGCAACGGCAGGAGTTCCTAGTGGTTACCCACTGGTTCTATTTACCAAGTAACCAAGGTTTGTCCTCCATTAGCAATCCTTTCTGGCCTTAGTAGTAAGTCCAAAACAGGTTATCAACCTTTTTTTTGGAAACTCTATTACTACAGGCCTATTGGCTTCATTTCTATTCCTCGCCATCTCCAATTCCCTTGGCATTGGCAGAATAGTTTTAAGTTACGTACTGGCTTTTAAACAGCCAGTTTTTTCTTCTAACTAACCTGCAACATGCTCTCTGCAACTCTACAGAGTAGCTCTGCACTATGGGCCCTTGCTAGAGAGCATTTGCATCTTCCTAGCAGATAATCCCAGATGGTTAGGAAGGGCTCATCCAGTCAAGCCCCCTCATGACTGGTAGGTTTTTCCCTACCTTTACCATCTCTCATAAGGTCTCCTTTTAAAACAAAGGACACATGCCTTACATCACGTGAAAATCTAAGAGTTGCTCAATTCCCTGGCTTCGTCCACATCTCCACTGGACTCCTTCATCAGGGATATTTTTCTTTTTCTTGCAGCTCGTCCTTATATGGTTTCCATTTCCATTGCGTCTTTTATCCAGTTACCATACTACAGTTCTAAAAGGACCTGGACTTGCTGCCTGCAGACTGAAGATATCATCTGCACTTTTTTCACGTAAATCATCCTGGTTATTCAAGGGCTAGAATTCCTAAATGAATCTAGATTGCTCCTTGTCAGAGAGAGCATTCCCCTGACTCTGTCAATCATAACCAGGGAGAAAGGTTTCCTTGCATCTCTTCAAGCAGGTATTACCCTTCTTGTTATTAGATGTACCTTTCTCTCTCTACATACTCCTATGTGGGTATAGTTATATAGGCATGTTTCTACCTACATATGTGGAGACATGTATATGTCTATATGCAGATATATTATATCTATATCTATATATGTCTATCTATCTATCTATATATATATATATGTATGTATCTATGTGTATTTATGCCCATGTATATCTCTATATATGTATCCACATATATATATATATATATATGTATATTGTCATGAAGTGGGTATCAATAAAGATGCAAACCTGAAAAGAAACCCTGTTTCTCAGAGAAATCTAGATGTGCAGTTACTTCAAGGCACAGCTAGAGGGGGCAGGAGTGATCATATAGGAGCTAATGAGCCTAAGAGAGCTAATGATTTGCACCTGGGAATGAGCCCGGGAGTTTCAAAGGAAAGATTCCTTTATAAGCAGAAGCTGAATGCTAGCAAAGAAGGAACACCTCATGGAGGAGGAACACCTCTATTGAGAGGGACAGCTCCAGAGGAAGGGCAGAACTGGAACCGGATCCAGAAAGGAGGAACACCTCTATTGAGAAGAACAGCTCCAGGAGAAGGACAGAAGAGAGGAACACCTCAAAGGAGAGGACAGAGAGAAGGAACAGCTCTGAGGGAAGGAGCAGCTCTAAGAGAAGGAGAAGGACTTGGAGAAAGAATCCTACCTGTGCAAGCCCAAAGGAACAGAGTTCACAAAGGTGGAGTTCAGAAGGGCCAGGCTAAACGAGCAGCTGTTCAGAGGGAGTCTGCTGGAGAAAGCACTAAGGCTAGAGAGTGTGCTACTCCCTGTTCCAACAACGTTCCTGATTCAAAAGCAGAGAGACGTATCCAGAGAACCAGAGAGATAGGTTTGGAGGAAAGCCTGCGGTCTCTGGGAAATGCTAGTCAAGTTTTACCAGGCAACAAAGAAAAGCAGTTTCTGACAAAGCTAAGTTCTTACCGAAGCATAAAGTTGAATCCAAACCAGGTTTTACCAAGCTGCCAGAAAGCACAGCCCTGCCTAGAGCCTGTCGGCAGAGAACCTGTTGCAGGAGGAATGTTTCTGAGAGAGAAAGCTCCACGGATTCAAACCACAGAGGCTCCAGGTATGAAAGCTTTATTCATGATACTGAATGCTTAACTCCTAGAGGCACTGCTAAAACAAATACGCAGTTTGTAAGGAAGAAGAAACCAGGGTGGTTTCAGAAAATTCCCAGAAAACTTAAAACACAGTCTTATTGGAGGCAAGAGCCTAGGGACACTTCACGTAGACCTGTAGCAGACAGGGACAGTGACTACTCTGTTGATGAATGTAGTGGAGCAGTATCCATGGAAATTGAATATATAAATGCTGTTCCCATTCCTCCACCAGAAGAAATGGATTGTGGTTTGTGCATGGCCACGATCCTAGAATCTGTAACAACTGTATAACTGAGAAGAAGTTTGTTTAATTCTTATTGTGTTGGAATGAAGTGAATTCCTCTGATTAACCCTTGCACTAATTGTGGAGATTAACAATTAGTCAGCTTGTTAATACTGGTACCTTTTGAAACAAAGGACATTCTATTGATTTCTCAATGTCTTATGTGAACCCTTGCACCGACGGGGAATAAAGCCTTGTTTTCCCTACACTTGGTTTGATTATTGAGCTCTCATAGGAAGCTGGAAATAAGTAAGACCATTTCGCCATTCGTGGACCTTACATTTCATCACGCTCCCTAAATAATTTCTATCGTGGAGCATGCCCATACTTTGAATGGTCACCAGGGGATGCCCTCACGACAGAATGGCATAGTTGTTTGGATTTGGATACAATCCTAAGACATACTGGAATGAAAAAAATTTACCAGTATTCAGCTTGGAAAAAAAAAAAAAAAAAGAAAAAGGAAAACCCGGACCGGAAGTGAAGAAACTCGGATCGGAGGAGAAAACGTGGACCGGACCGCAGAGAATCCAGAACGGAAGGCGAGGTTCCTGACTACAGTGGAGAGTGCTACAACGCAGAGCAGCACCACCCTTGCTGAGAGCTGGAGTCTACACTTCTACCAGGTAATAGGTAGAAGGGCATGACTTGAGTGGATAAGAGTAAAATTTAAAGGGGAATTTAAAAGAAAAAAAAAAAAAAGGGAAGCGTAGGTCTGATTTTTGGTACAGCCACACATGGGGGGTTTTTTTGGTTTCTCTTTGTTTTCCAGGGAATCTCATCGCCATGGAGCAGCGAGAGATGTTTAGCTGGATGGCTGCACAGTTCAGCAAGCAAGCAGAACTGGCTGCGCAAACACAGCAGCATGCAATCTTGGCCATGCAGGAACAGCAGAAGCCAGTCTTGCAGATGCTGGAAACCTGGCTGAGCCATCAGCAGAAGACACAGGAAGAAGCCGCAGGACATCTGAAGCAGAGCTCAGGACTGGGCAACTGTCCGGTAGAACTAGGGTCCTACGAGACTCTAACTTTGGGGAAGTTAGGGATAAATGATGATCCAGAGATGACTTCCTGGACTCTTTTGAAAGAATAGCTCTTTCCGTGGGTTGGCCGGAAGAGCAGTGGTCCATTAGATTGGCAGTTTCCCTCACTGGAGAGGCACTGTCAGCCTATAGGGCAATGCCTGCTTCGTTAGTGAACAATTATAGCGAGTTAACGAAGGCCATCAGGGAACGCCTGGGCCTGACTCCTCTCGTCTATAACCGTAAGCTACGTGCGGCGCGCCTTGAAGTAGGTGAAATGCCGAAAACATTAGGTCACAGGCTGAAGAGCTTAGCCGAGAAGTGGCTGAGGCCTAGTGAAAAAACCATTGAAAGGCTGATGGATATGATAATCCTTGAGCAATTCATGACTGCAGTACCCAGTAGTATACAGAGCTTCCTTATCCTACAGAATTGTCGCACTACTGCAGAGGCTATTGCCTTGACTGAAAGGTATTTAGAGGCTGAATTAGCTACCCAGCGTACTGGGGAGGTAGCAAAGATGGCAGTAGCGACATTCAAGCAGTCATCAGGAAGTCTCTCACAGTATAAAACACAAAATGTGAAAAGTGATAAGAATGTAGAGAAAAGTCATTCTAAAAGATGTTTTGGCTGTGGAAAATTGGGACATGTTATGAATGAGTGCCGAGTACGTACTGCTCTCATGGGGGAGAACAGACAAATGTTATCAGAAGGATTTGTACTTGATGTCACTGTACAAGGAGTAGCTGCCAAAGCTCTACTTGACTCTGGCGCAGACCAGACAATGATTTCGCGCAAGCTCTGGTCTGTTATCAAAGAGCAAGCTACATCCGCCCCAGATCAACCAGAGGGCAGAGTCAAGATAAAATGTGTGCATGGCGCTGCCGCCTTTTATCCTGTGTACAATTTACTGGTCAGAGGTTTGGGAATAGAAAAAAAGATGTTGATAGCTGTAGTGCCCAGATTACCTAAAGAGCTAGTCTTAGGTAGGGACTGGCCACAGTTTGAAAGAGGCCTAGAGAAGGGTCTAAACCCCAGAGAAGTTTTTGTCTCCACTCGCAACCAGACGAGTGCCGTAGAAAAACCCTCATGCTCTAGGGAAGAAAGTTTAGATGACCTCCCATCCCATGATGATTTAGTAAATACTCCTTCAGAGAGGGATAGAAAGACTAAAGCCGAAAAGCGCAAAGAGAGAAAGGGACGTTCTCAAGGCAGAGCAGACTTGGAAGCAGGTGAGGAACTATCCTGGATTCCAGCAGAGCTTGTGGAGAAGTTCCCTTCATTTGCCGCAGAGCAACGAGATGACCCTGCGCTGGCACGCACATTGGAACATGCTCAAATGAAGAGAAATGTTTTCCCAAGATTTATAAAGGAAGAAGGGCTCCTATACAGGGAAAGAATAGACCCACGGACTAAAGATGTCCGCAAACAGCTGGTAGTCCCAAATACGTTTAGGTCTGCAGTGCTAAGGTTAGCCCATGATCGCCCAGTGAGCAGTCACAAAGGGGTACAGGGGACCCTTGACCAGATACTGGTCAGATTCTATTCTCCAGGAGTTTTTAAGGAGGTTTCACGTTTTTGTGAGTCCTGCGCCTCCTGCCAAAGGGTGACCTCCATAAGACCAGCAGGGATACCACAGTTTTTGAGAAGTTTAAGAAGCCGATTAAGACGGACTTCACGTTTTGCTGAAGAAAAGCTGAAGGACAGTCAGCAAAAGCAGAAACAGTATTATGACAGAGATACCAAGCCCCGACATCTAATCGCTGGTGAGAAGGTAATAGTCTTGATATCAGGCCCCACGCCGAAGTTTGAAGCCCGATGGAAAGGACCTTACATAGTGGTCAAACCACTTGGTCCAGCATCCTATCTAATACGGGACGCAAAGGGACATGAACATGTGTACCACATAAATATTCTTTGACTCTGGCACGAGAGGTTAGCTTTGTTTATGTCAGCACAGAAGATGTCTAGGATTACGTGCTGTAATAACGGTGAACATTCCGCCCGTAATATTTTAAGAGAGGGGATGTGTCATGAAGTGGGTATCAATAAAGATGCAAACCTGAAAAGAAACCCTGTTTCTCAGAGAAATCTAGATGTACAGTTACCTCAAGGCACAGCTAGAGGGGGCAGGAGTGATCATACAGGAGCTAATGAGCCTAAGAGAGCTAATGATTTGCACCTGGGAATGAGCCCGGGAGTTTCAAAGGAAAGATTCCTTTATAAGCAGAAGCTGAATGCTAGCAAAGAAGGAACACCTCATGGAGGAGGAACACCTCTATTGAGAGGGACAGCTCCAGAGGAAGGGCAGAACTGGAACCGGATCCAGAAAGGAGGAACACCTCTATTGGAAGGAACACCTCTATTGGGAGGAACACCTCTATTGAGAGGAACAGCTCCAGGAGAAGGACAGAAGAGAGGAACACCTCAAAGGAGAGGACAGAGAGAAGGAACAGCTCTGAGGGAAGGAGCAGCTCTAAGAGAAGGAGAAGGACTTGGAGAAAGAATCCTACCTGAGCAAGCCCAAAGGAACAGAGTTCACAAAGGTGGAGTTCAGAAGGGCCAGGCTAAGCGAGCAGCTGTTCAGAGGGAGTCTGCTGGAAAAGCACTAAGGCTAGAGAGTGTGCCACTCCCTGTTCCAACAACGTTCCTGATTCAAAAGCAGAGAGACGTATCCAGAGAACCAGAGAGATAGGTTTGGAGGAAAGCCTGCAGTCTCTGGGAAATACTAGTCAAGTTTTACCAGGCACCAAAGGAAAAGCAGTTTCTGACAAAGCTAAGTTCTTACCGAAGCATAAAGTTGAATCCACACCAGGTTTTACCAAGCTGCCAGAAAGCACAGCCCTGCCTAGAGCCTGTCGGCAGAGAACCTGTTGCAGGAGGAATGTTTCTGGGAGAGAAAGCTCCACGGATTCAAACCACAGAGGCTCCAGGTATGAAAGCTTTATTCATGATACTGAATGCTTAACTCCTAGAGGCACTGCTAAAACAAATACGCAGTTTGTAAGAAAGAAGAAACCAGGGTGGTTTCAGAAAATTCCCAGAGAACTTAAAACACAGTCTTATTGGAGGCAAGAACCTAGGGACACTTCACGTAGACCTGTAGCAGACAGGGACAGTGACTACTCTGTTGAATGTAGTGGAGCAGAATCCATGGAAATTGAATATATAAATGCTGTTCCCATTCCTCCACCAGAAGAAATGGATTGTGGTTTGTGCATGGATACGAGCCTAGAATCTGTAGCCACTGTATAACTGAGAAGAAGTTTGTTTAATTCTTATTGTGTTGGAATGAAGTGAATTCCTCTGATTGACCCTTGCACTAATTGTGGAGATTAACAATTAGTCAGCTTGTTAATACTGGTACCTTTTGAAACAAAGGACATTCTATTGATTTCTCAATGTCTTATTTGAACCCTTGCACCGACGGGGAATAAAGCCTTGTTTTCCCTACACTTGGTTTGATTATTGAGCTCTCATAGGAAGCTGTAAATAAGTAAGACCATTTCGCCATTCGTGGTCCTTACATTTCATCATGCTCCCTAAATAATTTCTATCGTGGAGCATGCCCATACTTCGAATGGTCACCAGGGGATGCCCTCACGACAATATATATATATATATATATATATATATATATATATATATATATGTTAAGACATATCATCATAGGTAGATATGTACCTAGATACTTATCTATCTATCTGTCTAGGTTCATATATACATATATTCCTATATGACTCTGACAGCTGGGCACTACCCTTATCAATGCTGTGCCAGCATGCATAGGGTTCTACATATACAGCCAATCTCTGTGGTAATTAACAAATTTCTTACCATAACCCTTCAGGTTTAGGTACCTCTGAAGCTCTCCATGTATCATTATCTTTCCTACCTAACATCAATTAGGAAAGATGTTACTGATCTTCAGTTAATTAGAGGCTATAATGCCTCGGACATCTGTCCTTATTTCTCATCGGATACAGGGGTCTGCAATACCCCTTCTCTCCTACAAGGACTATTTTCTATTTCTCCATCCAAATTGGTCAAACGTATCTCTCTTTGGTCCTAGGATTGTGCTATTCTCGAACCAAAAGACTTAAGCCTTGTCTGATACAGCCTTCTGCGTTTTCCGCTGAAGTCCTTCCTCATTACACCACCCAGTTTTTCCCTGGGGCTACTCTCACCCTTGATGGTTCTAACCTTCACCTGTCCTTCTACAGTTGGATTACCTCTACTTCACAGTGAGGTACTCCTTGAGGGTTTTCTACTGGTTCTTACTAACAGATCCATGTGAAACTCAATAAACTTCTTACAATACCACCAGGTGAGGTCCATATTGGAATATTGCTCTCCAATATTTACTTATTATGATCACCTACACCTAGACTCCCATCTGGAAGTCCTGGTTTAATCTAGCTGTTTCACAGCGTCTCTCATTTTATTTCAACTTCTACCCTCCACCCCCAGGATGCCTGAGGTTCTGAGGGAAAGCATGGCTCATCTTAGATTCGCAACATGCTAGGACTCCCTCCGGGCATCTTAGCTTGGGAGTCCCCATATGTGAAGACTCATTCCTGCTTGTTCCTGGAGATAGCACAGTTACTTACCTGTAACAGGTGATCTCTGGGAACAGCAGGAATAAGTCTTCACAACCCACCCACCTCCCCTAGGAGTTGTATTTCTCTATCTCTATCTTTCCCTCTCTCTCTCTCTTTGTCTCAGCTTTAAAACTTAACTGAGGAGAGGCAGTTGGGAAAGGCAGGAAGGCAACACGCAGGTGTGGTGGGATGCTCCCAAAAGTGTTCTGATTGGACGCTGGGGAGTGTTCCCGCGCGGACTCTGTCGGTACCGATGTACCATATTTGAAGACTTATTCCTGCTGTTCCCAGAGATCACCTGTTACAGGTAAGTAACTGTGCTGTCATGTTAGCACAACAGAAAAAAAAAAGGAAACCCCATGTGTGGATCAAACCTGCAACCTATGGTGTTATAACACAAGTCTGTAACCACTATCCCAAACAACCACAATGAGCACGTTGAGCACAATGCAAAAATATAACTCAAAGGGAAGATGTGTATGGGAACCTGTAACACCCAGTGATGTGGCAAACGGCTGGCAGATAGACAGCTGCCACCGTAGAAGGATGTGAGCACAGGTGGGCCATGTACATGACCAGGAAATCATTAAATATAAGTATCAGTGTGATCAAGCAGCAGCAGAGACAAATGTATGTCAAACACATATTTTTATTTTGGCTAATCATCACAGATAGTGTAGATACCGCCATCATAATATCAAGGTGAGTGGATCCCAGGTGAAAAACGGAAAACACATTTTGCAGGGCAGCAACCCACATCCTACAGAAAGGTCACTGGCCCGTCTACAAATGATGGGCAGGAGAGATAATGTGCATCAGGTGCATGGTGTGCAGTATGCATTAGGCCCCAACCCCCACATGCTGCTGCATGCCCCAAATGTGTTAGTTACATATGTGTGCATGTAGACAGTAGGCGGTGCATGATGAGGGTCCAACACACATCAATCATGATCTGTACCTTAAAACTTATCTTTCTGCCAACACTGGAGGCACACAAATGAAAAAGCATATATTGTCAAAAGGGGTGAAAGTTTAAACACACATATCAAAATTTATGTTACAGCTGTCACATAATGCCTGACATAGGAATCAAAGCTGCAACAATGTAACCCTAAACAATCGTCAAATGCACAATGAGGATATGCTAACAGGTAGCAGAGGCACATGAACACAGAAAATTCAAAAGAAATCATCTGCAGAAATGACACTATGCAGAAGGTCCCCCTGCACTGGTTGGTGTGGATACAGTGTCCTTACATATTTTATTTTTATTTATATTCTCTTATATACTGTGCTATTCTGCATCAGTGTGGTTTACATTGAACAAACTGAAATTACATTGAACAGGGCATTATAACTTGGAGATAACTATTTTACAGGGAACATGGGCTATGGAGGGTTAAGTGGCTTGCCCAAGACCACAAGGAGCACCGGTGGGACTAGAAACCTCAGTCCTTCTGGCCCAAGGTTGCTGTCCTCTAGTGGGATTTGAACCTTTGACCTTCTGGCCTGAAGTACCTTGCCCCAACCACTAGGCCACTCCTCCACTCTGATATATATACCGTGATATATATGTATCACACCATGATACATATATATCATGGTACATGGAATGCACTAATGAAGGAAGAAAATGGACACTCACACTGCCGCACTCCAAATATAACGGGGCAATGTGAGTGTCGTTACCTCAGGGGATAAATAGGACTGCACAGACATACAATGCTAGGTTTGTAAATCAATGCAGAGTGTCATGTCTGTACAGTAAACAGACACAATAACCTGTATCTAGAGATGGAAAGAAAGGTCAAATATGTTATAGTAACTCACACAGAAGCCATATTGCAACCTGCTGTGTTGCACCAACATAGTCAGTCACATGCACATGCACCGTGTACATGAAAACATAATACGGTGATGCCACACATGCACTGTAACACCCTTGGTGATTGCAAACAGCAATCCAAGATGCTGGCGTGCAGTAAAGTGGTGTTGTGGCAAATACAGTGTCATGTCCAAGTGGAGGCTAGGTGGACATGGACAAGAGGACCTCTCCAGTGTTCCCCCTGTGCCACACGCATGGCTGTATGCCTGTGTCATACCAAACAGATGAGCGTATCTTGCGTTCTATGTCACACACATGGGCAAAACACAACAACACAATGTCAGAAGGATGTACAACATACAGTGACAATGTTAGTCCCTGTTGCACATGTGGGGACGGGTACACAGTGTCCACAGTGCAAAGGGTGTCTGCAATCTAACAAGTCATGTTACGACTGTCCTTGAAACCCTGGGCATGCATAGTCAAGTGTGACATCCCAATATACTACAGTACTGGAAAGGTCATGTATGTCTCCTGTGATGAACATGACACCCAGCCAGAGCACAGCAGCAACGGTGTGTTGGACAGGCCTGTCATGCTCAAAGTAGCAGTCCAACAATAATACTGTCCATCCTAAGCATGTGTCCCACTCGCAGAGGTGAAACATCCTATGGCACCATTTCCCAGGGATAGTTCCATGGTGTTGTTGTGTCCTCCAACAGGTGGTTGATGGTGACGCCAGATGCACCATAGTAGATGTTCTTTGTATGTTCACTGCCCTGTGTCAGAAGAGGATAAACAATGTAGTGGCATGCTGCTTGCAACATCAGCCCAAATTGCACAGAGTGAAACATCAATATGTACGTAAGGAAATGTCACAAAGGCAAACATAACATGATCACAACACAGAACACACTGCATGTTGGGGACATATCGAATTGGAACCAAAGACGAGGGTGTCACATAGATATGGTCATGTCCATGTCAATGTTACACAGGCGTTTCACAGCTCCATCCCATGTCCCAGAGACAGTGTTGGAGAAGACAAACTGGCCAGGAACACATGTGGATATGTGTGCCAACAGCAACATTCGGGTTATGGGGGTGCAGGGAAAAGAGGTGAACAACAACATATGTACAATATGACAGATCACTGCAGACATGTGCTCCCTCTGACTGTCGTCACAGACAAAGTAGCTGTAGTTCCACCTACCCCAGACCACTGCATGTTGGATGATGTACATTCACCTGCCAATGCAACACAGCACCAGGAGGGTCACCAAGTATCTCCTGTGGATTGAGAAACACAAGATAAACACACATAAGTCATGTTGGAGCTGTGCAACACACACTGCACCTTCAGTGATTTAAAGGACCTATCTGAAGAGCGGTTAATGATATCCCAACGAGACGCACAGCAACCTGAGCAGCACTGTAACAGTAACGAGCCACATTGGGATATCATTTGACAGTATGCAGGTAACCCCCTAGTATCACCTCAACATTGTTGCTCTCTAGTGCTGTGAAGTCTGGCTGTGATGCTGGACCCTTGGGACTTTTCATGTAGGTAAGTTGGCCACTGATGTATGCAGAGTTCATGCGATAACAGGGCTGGTCTGTCCTTCTAAGTACTCTTCCTCCTAAGGATGGGTGGTTGGGGGACTTACTGAGGTCAGATGCCTCTACCACTGGAGTAACTATACCCAGAATGGTCTAGCATTCCATCCTCACATATGGATTACGAGGGCTTATGTATAATTAATGTATGTTCCCACCCCATTTGGGGTTGTGTACTTCATTAGATGCCTGTGGTGTCTGTCCCCCTGAGGTCTACTTGCTAACATATTATCTGGCATAAAGGTCACAGCCAGTCATCACACATCTGCAGCCAGTCCCCAAACACAGTGAGACAGGGGGAGACTTACAAGAGGGACAAACAACTAGCCCAGGACACAGTAGCCTGTGGGTACCCACACACCCCACCAAAACACATATGATGTCTGTATGCACCTACCTATCCAGGGACATGTCCCAGACCACTGACAGGAAAGGGCCTAACACATGGGGATGATGACGTAGACGCAAGGAAATGGAACCAGAAACATGACACACGTCACACACCTAACACTCTATCGGGGCCCACATTACGTGGGGATACCCCACCCTCCCTCACCAGACCTTGGACGGTACATCGCCACACCCATACAAAAGGCACATAGCATAACCCCCACAACACCTGGGATCAGCCCATATACACGTCCCGCAGTGCCACATACGCATTCCCATACCCCCGCACACTGTGCAACCCCATACCCAGCAGTGCTCCACCCATCCCACCAGACACCCCACCACACCCCTGGAGTATATGATAGCTGTCCACCCACACCGCACACTGTCTGCCAAAGCGGAGGGCCCCGACACACGTCTGGCTGACATGGACACATCCTGCAACCCCTATCGTGTATGCCACTCAGGGCAATGCAAGCACATCACTCACACACACAATGAGGGCACACAGTCCCACTCATAACTCCCACACGTGTCATGGCCACCTGTATTGATGAGGCCACAGACAAGGTCTGGTGGACAGTCCATATCTGATACTGCAGATAGGGGGCATGGCACTCAACACACCATCCCCCACACACCACATCCAATGTGTCACAGCTACATCAGGGATTGAGCCTACTACACTCCCACCCCCTGCCAGGCACAGCACACTGTAGGCACCTGTGCTGTCCCTATTTTAGGCACAACAACAGCAGGCACAGGCATACAACACATTGATTGTGGGGTAGATGTAGTACACAGGTGTACATAGGTACACTGTACAAACTTATCTGTGCTGTGTATGCTTTTCCACAACCCAGGTGACTATACGACCATGGAGGCACCTGAGGAGGAGGATGTGGCAGGGCCTCAGGATGTGGAGAAGCCAGAGGCCACAATGTCTGGGGGTACCACCAGCGATGGAGAACGCACACCAGGAACCCATGTGATGGCCGAGGCAGAGGACACTCCCCCAGACGTCACCGCCACAGTGGGGGCCACTGGCAGCCACACACCGGCTCAAGAGGGTTCTGAGACTGAGGGGAACCACCCCCCCATGCAGGCGCCAGGGACATCAGCCACCCCTCCCACAAGCATGGCTATAATCCTGGTGGAGCTGTGGGCCCACAGTGCCTCAGCACTGCACGATGCTGAAGGTGGGTAATAGCATACACAAAAATCCTCATGGGGTTTGTCGGAACATCCGCAAGGAGATTGCATGTTGCCCACATAACAGAGTGATTCTTATGTTGGGGGGGGGGTGTTCTGTGCCTTGTGCGTTTCAACCTCCTGTAGCATGGCTTGTCAGGTGTCAGCATGTGTGAGGGGCTCAGACACACACACACTGTGCACGACCATATACCCCAGGTAAGCCCACAGTGGAAACCACCAATCCCAGGTCACCCAGACACCCTACTTGACAGACACCTCTCCATGGGTATTGTTATGCAGCATAGTTTGTCAACATAATCTGCACTGTGCGCCAACATTATAGAAAAGAGGGCCCCCCAGATATATGTATGTGTGTGCCATGACCCCTCACGTCATCTGACCTATCTCAGATGACCAGTGTGCAGATCAAGCACTGACAGATTAAACTGCGACACTGTGCCATGTGTGAGATCTGTGTTTCTCATGACCCCTCATCAAGACCCCTTCCAGGCATGAGAATGGCTCATGGGACACACAGATCTAAACATGGTCATGCGTTGCTAGTTGTGGCATGCATGATTGTTCTGCAGGCTGATTTGGTGGGATATGCCTGACATGTGCATGTGTGATGTTTGGGTTTGAAAGAGGTATCACACATATCACCTTGTGTCCCACCCACAGGCACTTGTCAGGCTCTGTTGGCCATTCACCACGATCTGTTGGCCACTAACCAGGGGATCCAACAGCTGCAGACAACAGCAGACATTATAGCAGGGGTGCTCCTCCACATTGCAGATGCCCAGGAGGCCATAGCAGCATGGTTACAGCAGCCAGCACCGGCACCAGAGGCTACACCAGCATCCCCGCAACAGAGGGGCAGGTTGTGTCGTGGTCACCGTGGCTGGCCACAGAGAATGTGAGCAGTACGAATAAACCATCTTGAACTATTACATCCTATGTGTTTGTTTCCAATGTGTGGCACTGTGGCCCCCTACGTACCCTGCACCTCCTGTTTTCTCCCTGCCCACATGTGCCTTACCCATGCCCCTCAGGGGTGGGGTGTCTGTACTGCCACCTATCAGCGCCCATAGGTCATACCATGCCCTGTGTGCCATGGACTGTGGCAGGTCGCCACCCCACTACCTATGTGTGTGGGTATATCCGTCCTCTCCATTTGCCCAGGAAGATGTTCATGGCGGTACATGTCTGGTGTAGGGATCTGCCACCCTCTCCCACCCCATATACTTTCCATCATTGGACACACATGTGTGACCGTTCTCCCTGCCCACACCAGGGCCTACGTGGCTGTCTTCCCACATAGGCTTGCATGCGGCACAGGCAGACAAAGGTGGCTTGCTTCAGTCAGCTGATCACTCTTCACTAGCGCTTGTAGTCCCCCACCGCTCATCCTTGTGACATGCATTGACCTAAGTTGCCCTCAACAGCTATCCCCCTGTGCAGCTCCTGGGTACAGCATTCCATCTTTCCCTCCATGCCACAAACCTGCTGCTAGCCTTTTCCCCTGTTGACACACAAGCATGGTGCATCAGATATGGTTCCCACACATTGCACACAGCATGCACATGACCAAAGATTTTGGGGCATGCTCCATATTGGCACATCACAGGGACAACATGGGACTCAGATGCCTACGCACATGGGCAGCCCCCACAACTGCGTGTGGAGACGGTCCATGTATGATACCCATGTCTACCATGCATACACATGGTGATCTACACACATGTCCCATGCTTATGTCCACAGTCTGTCTGTCAGGGAGACACATGACCATTGTGATGGTGTTACATAACTGTATTTACAACCTATTTACAAAGGGTATTCTATACCAATGCCCACATTTGACAATTGTAAGTTACAGACAACTCTTGTTAGACAGTCATCTCATGTTTATATTGTGGTTAGTTTTAGATGGCTGTAGATAGTTTCCCCAGTTGAGAAACAAGTTGTATCAGCCGTTCATTGTAAGTGCATAACAGTTCCCTTGTTCTGCACAAAACTGTTATCTATAAACCGCACTGATTTTAGAGAGTGCGGTATATAAAAGCAATAAAATAACTAAAACATAACATAATTAAATAAATGTTGGGTCCCGGAAGACAGGACAGCACAGGGCACTGTGTGGGCGCCACAGGGGCCATCACACTCTCCTGGGATGCCCATCAGGGGATGGCTGTCGAGATGCAGTGACCCTACCCACCACACGCTGCAACTCAGCAGCCATCCACTGAATGGAACCTGCCAGCCACCAGATGGTGTGGTCCAGAGCACGCATGCATTGCACCACGCCATCCATTGTCACATACAGGTCCCGTACGCACCTGCCACCACATACACACATGGTTCCAGGTGTCTGTGTGGTAGCATGTGCGTGGGACCTGTCTGTGGCAATGGGTGGCATAGCTACACCCAGACGGGCACCATTGCCACACACATGTGGTGGCTGGCAGGGACCCACAGTGCCCTGTGCTGTCCTGTGTTCCCTCCCACCCTCGCCCCCTCCACACCCCCCTCCTCCCTCCGCCTCCCCCCCCCTGGCACCTCCCACCCACCCTCGCCACCCTCCATGCTCCCCTCCTCCTCCTCACCTCCAAAACATCACACACATTCTCAACCTCCCCTCCCACTCCACCCTCCACCCCCTTCATTTCCCCATCATCCTCTTCCGCCTCCACCACCTCTGCTGCCTCCTCCTCTACCACCTCCTACTCCTCCTCCTCCTCTGTTTGGCACTGGGCAGTGGGGCGTGTTGTTGTGTGCCCTGATGTGGAGGGGCCCTCGGCAGCAGGAGCATCCTCTGTGGGGGATAACACTCATTAGCACACTATTATGTGAGTTACATACCACATGTACATAGTTTGGCTGCGCACAGGCTGGTGGGCCACTGTGACATTTTCTACTGAGCTGCAGAGGCCGCAACACTCACCTCTACGTTGTGACATTGCCTGCCTCTGTAGGCGGGCAAGGACCTCTGGGCAGTGCAGCCGCAACTCCAAACCCTTTTTCCGTAGGTCCTCTACCTAGGGGTGGAAAGCAATGGGAGGGTGCATTAATGACCATATATCTCTCGTGGGTGGCCAACACATATCACACATCTCTGTGCGCAGCATCGTGCTGCTCCTGTTCCTCTGGTCAGTGTATCCTCCACTAATGGTTGCCAGTGCCACCTGCAAGTGTGGCTATGGGTCTGGCCATGTATGCAGTGACACATATGTGTACTGTGCGTAACACCCTGGACACACCATACCCTGTTCCTACACTCTGCTTGCATGACATGGCAGCACCATGCCACGTGTGGTTTGGCCATGCTGGTGTTTAGGGGAGGTCCTCCCTAACCCCCTGTGTGGTCTGGCAAGCACGTGTGTTTGCCTGACCTACACACATCAGCCGACACACCCGCCATAGCACCATGATATCCTACCACGCATGGGTAATGCGTTCTAACATAGAGCGGAAGGTGGGTGGCCCTGTGCACCTTGCCAGGCACCAATACCATGACACTTGGCTTTATACTATACCTCTATGGTCATGACTAGGGCCTCCTGTGATTAGGGCAGTTGTGGCTCACTACAACAGGAGCATGGCCCAACACACCTAGCTGGCCTATTAACATCTGTGCTTCTGTCTGGGGTTATGGCAGAGCTGTGCATCCCCAACAGGTGCATGTACCCTTACACCAGCATCTATAATGTTCCTCTGCAATCAGCTATGGGGCTCCTGGGGAGTGGGAAGATGTGTGACCAGAAACTGCGTAGTGCGTACACTTCAATGATATATGGATTTGTTTCAGACCTTCGTAATCAGGTCTCAGGGCTCCTGGGGGTGGGGTGGTTTACAGCACATCCACAGCTGCACCTACCATAACATCAGGATCCATAACAGTCATGTGTAATGAGGTCAGGGCCTCCGGGGAATAGGCAAATGTGTGTCCAAACCCGGCATAACCTACCACAATATCTAGATGCCATACCCACCTTTGCAATCAGGTCTCAGGCCTCCTGGGGTAGGGTGTCTTAGCACACTTCATCAACAACATACACCATATCACCAGGGTGACTGACAGAACACTTTCAGCAGGTTTCAGGGCTCCTGGGGGTAGGGTGAATTATAACAAATCAACAGCAGCATAAACCATACCACCAGGGTGACTGACAGCCCACTTTGATGGGGTCTCAGGACTCCTGGGGGTAAGGTGGATTATAACAAATCAACAGCAGCATAAACCATACCACCAGGGTGACTCACAGTCCACTTTGATGGGGTCTCAGGACTCCTGGGGGTAGGGCAGATGTTCTAACCTGCAAATGCACACACAACCATATCACCAGGGTGACTGACAGCCCACTTTGATGGGGTCTCAGGACCCCTGGGGGTAGGGTGGGTTATAACATATCAACAGCAGCGTAGACCATACCACCAGGGTGACTGACAGCCCACTTTGATGGGGTCTCAGGACCCCTAGGGGTAGGGCAGATGTGTGACCCTGCAATTGCAGAACCTACCATATTAGCATGATGTTTACCAAACCTCTTTAGGCAGATCTAGGGGCTCCTTGTGTTACAGTGTATTTTAACACATCAACAGCAGCAGCTGCCATAACACCAGGCTGACATATGGAACTCTGTGATCAGGTCCTTAGCCTCCTGGGGATAGGGCAAACCACTTTGATGTGATACATAGGCAGTATATCACGTGGGTTTAACTAATAAACATAAATGAGATAGAATGCCTATACACAGCAGCATGCACAGCTACAATCAACACTAGATATGTATATGGATATACTGACCTGTCCCCATACAATTACCTCACTTGGTTAGTCCGCAAGACGATTATAGCGCCTTGTGATGCAGTCCCAGGCCCTACGGACATGCCCCAGGTCCTGCTGCTTCGATGAGCCCTAAAAAGGTTTACTCTGCCTAGTGAAGATCAGCCTTGCAAGGTGCCTTAGCTCACTGCGTGTGAACGCTGGCTTTCTTGAGCGAGTAGCCATTTTCTGCAATGCCTTGCTCACGCACATGTGCGCCTCAACGTGCGCAGCGCGCATCATTAAGGCACGCTAGTAACTTGCCCGTGCCTGTGCCACAGCTGGTACACAGGAAATGGTGGCGCAATCAATATATATATAAAGATCTATGCTGCAGGCACACATTGCAGTGATTTGTCTGACTTTTCTTAACACCATTTATTATGCATTTATCTCGGTGTTGGCACACTGGGGTCTCAAACCCATCACCACTGACTGTGAGGGCATTGTATTAATGCCTTTTCACATAGTAATGGCTGGCTAAACAGTTACAACAGGGGGTATGTTTACTAAACCGTCTTAATATGCGCCCGGCCAAATTTTTTTTCGAGAGCTGTTTTGGTTATTCCACGTAATCTTTATGTTTTTTGGTGCGCTGAATCCGAAAATGACCTCCATTTGGTCATAGGACATCACGTTTCCTGACAATTTAGGTAACTATGTTAAATAAGGCAATACCTCAAAATAAATGGAAATAGACTTATAAAATTAAAGTTTTATTACAATATTTTCATGAAAATCCTTTTTTGAACTGAAATGAGCTCACCTACATACACTAAACTCGATTCTTCTTCCTTGTGAGGCTCCTCTTGGTGCATTTACGCTTGTGAGTAGCATCTGGAATGTCTCTCTGAAGCATCCAACAGTAGTCTGCCATCATTGTAAAGCTTCATGTTCCCTGGTATCTCCTTTCCAGCTCTTTAATGTCTTGGTGGAATCGTTCACCTTGTTCCTCACTCACAGCTCCCAAATTTTCAGGAAAGTAGTCAAGGTGGGACTGGAGGAAATGCACTTTCAAACTCATCAGGCAACCTAAAGCTTGAAATGCTTTCAGCATTCGTCCGACGATCTTTTTGTAGTGAGGATCTTTGTTATTGCCTAAAAATTTCTGTACGATTTCTTTAAATGCAATCCACCCTTCTTTTTGAGGATCCGTCATGGTATTGACAAACTCTTGATCAACTATAAGCCTTTTAATGTCTGGTCCGACGAACACACCTTCCTTCAATTTTGCCTCCGATAGGCCTGGAAACTTGGTGACCAAGTATTTGAAGCATTCTCCATCTCTTGGAAATGATTTTACGAATTGCTTCATCAATCCCAATTTTATGTGGAGAGGTGATAGAAGAACTTTATGGGAAGGTACCAAAGTTTCTCGGAGGACATTTTTTTCACCGACTGTTAGCACCCTCGGCTGCCAATTCTTCTTGGTCCAGTGATTTTGTCGGTCTCAACTGTCCCATAGACACAGAAAACAAGGATATTTGGTATACCCAGCTTGTTGCCTGAGCAGCATGCACAAGACCTTCAAGTCCCCACACACTTGCCAACCATGGTCTTCATATTTAAGTTTACGAAGAACCAATTCCAAGTTCTCGTAGGTTTCCTTCAAGTGTATGGAATGACCTAAAGGTATGGAAGCATAAAAACCGTTGTGGAATAAAACTGCTTTGAGACTTCTTTTTGAAGAATCTATAAAAAGATGCCATTGCTCTGAATCATATTGGATTTTAAATTGACCCATCAGACCTTCGACATCGATGCAATAAACCAACTTGTCTTCCTGGGCGAAGTAAGGAACGAACTCCTTTTCATGATGTCTGAACCATGAAGATGACACTCCTGGCAACAATAAATTCCTGCTTTTCAGCCTTGATCCGAGTAACTCAGCAGCATATTTGGGAAGATTCAAGTCTCTTACCAAATTATTCATCTCCTCCTGAGAAAACAATTTTGGTTTTGTATCATCTTCAAAGTCAGAACTTGATTCGCCATCTGGTACAGGTATGACTTCACCTTCATCAGAGCTAGGTATCTCTTCCAAGGTAGCAGGGGGCTTGGGTACTGGTATATCTGTGCCATGGGGGATGGGACAAATTGCCGAGTGAAGATTGGGGTATGAAATGGAATGCTTCCATTTGGAATTAAACCCTTTCACATCGCATGAACAAAAGTAACAGTCGTCACTATGGTTCTTTTGCTCTCGCCATACCATAGGAATCCCATAACGGAAAGATTTTTTCTTACCCTTGAACCAGTTTCTGAGGTCCTCAACACACCGTTTGCACACTTTATGAGGCACCCAGACTTTATCTTGATCTCCAATTTTTAGTCCAAAGTATGCAAAGTATACTTTTTTCACAAAGTCTGTAATATTCTGCTGTTGCTTCAACACTGTATATTCACCACAGATGAAACAGAAACTGTCTGGCAAATTAATACACTTTCACGGAACCATATCATAACGGTTGAAGAATGACGAGCTAACACGAATTGCGATGAAAAAGTGTGAACAGCCTAGAACCAAGAACCTGATGATGATTCGTGCACAAGTGTGGCATGCAGGAGAGAGCAGCTCTGTATCTGTACACGAGACGTCACAGAGCTGGCCACGCCCCACTGCACTGACTGGAGCTGCTGCTATCTGCCCTGTGTCCAACAGCCTGCCTCTCCATGAGGTGTTGGATAGTGGAGCCTGTGGGTGTGGGTGTTTGTACCCCTGTTGGCCTCTCCTCTAGGGCAGAGGTTCCCAACTCCGGTCCTGGTGGGCCAAACACTGTTCGGGTTTTCATGCTGTCCCTAATGAATATGCATGAGATAGATTTGCATACCATGGGGGCGGCGCATGCAAATGCAGCACAGGCATATTTATTAGAGAAAGCATGACACCTGAATGGTGTTTGACCCTCCAGGACTGGAGTTGGGAAACTCTGCTCTAGGTATTGCACATGTTTATGGTGTCTGTGCTCTGTAGGGTAAAATATAGGCGTTTCAGGCATGTTTATGTTATCTGCAATAAAGGTTCCATCGTTATTACCACGGTTTAGTACTGGGTAAAATATGGGGACTGGGTTGGCAGGAGCCACAGCTGTGACTTGAACTTGTGACCTTCTGCTCATGAACACACTGGCTGTGTGTACTGCACCACACTGCTGCCATAGGGACAGTTCATTCCCTGGGGATACCATGACTGTTCGTCAGACAGACCCTGTCTGTTGCAGTGCACGGCACCCGCCTAAACGGGGCTAGGCCATGGTATGCTGTGGGCAGATGCCACTGCCCCCTCCGCCACCATGCTGCCATGCCATTATGCCGGTGGTGCTGGTGGTGCGCAGTCCCAGGCCATCCAGTTTGCCGGTAGGCAGCTGCCTATGGTGTGGGTTCTCAGGTAGGGGTGCCTACATGGACATGCGTGCTTCCCCCTCCCCACCACCTGCCAATGTTCTGTGCCCTTGGGGGTACCTGTGGGGTACTATCCCCTGTGAAACTGTGAGGAACACACTTGTGCCAATTTTGGGCCCTCATCGGTTGCTGTCTGGCTGCTCTACAGTTTCAGCATTCCTATGTGCCACCTAGGCATCTGCCTAGTCCGCACTGTGCCCCAGCTGCACCACAGCATGTGCCACCTGCAGCCCTCTGTATCCCATTTCCAGCATCTGTACAGTTGCCCTTTCCTACATGCCCACCCTGCTGTTGTGGCACATGTGCATGCCATAAGAAAGCTGCGCAATATAAAGGGAAAACCCTGATCAGTGCTATTTCAATGTGGGATCATTCACCTTGTAGGAGCATAGACCCTTCCAGACATGATATCTTTTTTTTTTTTAGCTTTCTCAGTAGTGTTTTTTAATGTTTCTCATTAATATCACTATTGGCCAGCTTGGTTATTGGGATTTAAAATTTTGTTCAGGTCATTTTCTGTGTTTTTGTGCCTTTTTGTTCCATGCACATGTATCACAACTATCACTTTTTTTAGGTTTCCCTGGCTTTGCTGTACATTGCTGACGTAAATGGTTTCTCTTTCCTGCAAATGTGCCTTAACGCGAGGGTTTCACTGGCGTTAGTTTTCAGACCCGGATTCCACAACGTTAGTGTGCCTGGAGCCTCTCCCCTCCCACTCTCCACCCATTGACCCCCTCTCTCTGCTCTCTGGGAAGCCTTCTTCCGCCCTTTAGGGCCTGATTTCATGGCGTTAGGGTGCCTTAACGCCGCAGGTGCATTGTTGCGTGATAAGTGATGTTATCGTGCGATTAGCATGCAATAACATCACTTATCGGGCGCTAATTCCACCACTGCGCCGTTAGCGCCGTTTAGTAAACATACCCCTAAATGACGTTATCGTGCAATAACGTCACTTATCGCGTGATAATACCACCGCTGCGACGTTAAGACGGTTTAGTAAACATACCCCAAAGTTATTAACTTCTCTTGCGATGATTTCAATGCTCCTCCTGGATGAAATGGAATTAACATAGTAGAAAGGTAATAAGTCAATAAAGGCTAATATGCTTAGAATATCAATAATAAGATCTTAAACTTGATGCTGGGACTGATAGGGAGTCAATATGCCTCCACAAAGTTGTTACATGATCGTACTGCCTAGCACCATGGAGAAGTCTGACCGCCGTGTTTCGAATTAGCTGCAGTCACAGTGATTGAAGTGAGAAATTACAAATGCACACATTAGAATGTGAATTGAGTAATTATCTAGGACATGTTTTATAGCCCTTATGACACACAGATAATACAAATATTTTTGGTAACTTCGGCTATTTGGAATATCATCAAGTATAACCCCAATTCGTGTACATGTGGCCAAATACAGTACGTGCATAAAAGGCTTCATAAAATACTGTAAAAGTGGGCACATTAGCATGAACTCATGTACTTGGCAGTTAGGTATAGCTGGGGCACAGTCTGGATGGAGAAGGGGCAGAGTTCACATGATTATAAAATACCTTCATTAATGCATGCATTCATTTATACCTGCTATAGGACTGAGCCAGCTTTTAATATGCGCTTCCTGTCACTTACTCTAGTATTTAGAAAGACAAACAGGAACCTATGGAGCATGCTTACTAAACCACGGTAATAGCGTGGAGTCTAGCATGCATCAAGCGCTCCATGGCAAACATTATCACCTGCCAAATACGCAGCTGCACTAAAAATCCCACGCTAACCACATTGCATGGGTTGGAGTGTAGAATGCATGGGTCACAGTTGCTGCATAATGCATTGTGGTTGGCATGGGCATCTTTAATGCACATTGCCGTCAATTTTGAACTAGGTGCAGCTTCACTTATGCCACCTCGATGGGTGGTATTAATTGCACCCGCGATAATCATGGCAATCCGCTGAGTAGAACCTGTACTAGCTACATGGCAACATACTGGGCACGCTTCCATTTGTTTTTTAGTGTGTGTTCGGTGCCATCCCCATGTTAAATTTTGGGGCTAAAAGTGTAGTAAGCTATGAATTTAGGAAACATGCACCTATCTTTCTTTATAAAATAATATAACCCTCTTATCCTAGATGTCCTGATATTACCCTCCATTCAGAGAAAAAAAATGTCTTTTACAGTAGGGTAAATTGTGATCTACTTTTAGCTGGAAAGTACAAAAGATGTCTCTTTACAGTGAAAAGCTGAAAGAGAAAAATTAAGAAAAACTATTATGATATTATGTTTACCCTTATAAAAGTTCTGATTAACTAGTTAAATTACTTTTCAGTATATAATTCCCACTATAATCTGTCACTTCGAAAAGCAATTACACAATTACAAGTTTACTGCTTACTGTAACTAATTACTTTAACAACCTTGTCAGCCATGACAGTCAATATTTATACCGCGAGTCTATAAACCTTGTGCCATTACAACAGAATTCAATATATGTACATTATTATACAGTAAACAGGTGATATATTTAAAGAATTATAGGATTCTCACAATGGATGTAATTAATACTGGCAGGAGTAATATGAATCTTTGAGTGGATTTGTAGCTGGGTGACTCAGGTCATAAATTACTGGGTAAACCAGGCCTGACTTTGTTTTATTTGATGCAGTCTTATCATTTGGCTGTTTATTTCAACTTTTTTTAAAAACTGAAAAAAACAACAACACTTATTGCAGAACAGCATTGAATCCATCCAAAAAAGTGACCTCATCAAAGTAAACAAACATACTCATCATGATTAATCATGGAGCAATGCTTTGGCAGTGCCTTTTAAGCTTAGATCCAAGTACCATAATCTGAAGAAGATGTGGGAAAATAGGTATGAGAAGTCACAGCTATTTAACTGCACATCTGATTTAAGAACTCGCTCAAGCAACCTTTGGGGAAGAAGCGAGAGAAGAAGCCTTAGAGCAGTGGTTCTCAATCCACAATGAATATGCATGAAATAGATTTGCATGTACTGCCTTCACTGTACGCATATTCATTGTGGGAATCCTGAAAGCTCATGTGGCCTAGGTGCACCCCGAGGAGTAGATTGAGAACCATTGCCTTAGAGAGCTTATCTGAAAGAAACTTGGGAAGCTGGAAAGGTCCAAAAAATATCTATTTTACACTATTATATTCCACAACACATTTGCAAGGAAAATTTATCCAGAACAAGGACCCCAACTGCAATACCCCACGTTATAAGAACAAAAATTCCTTCCTTCTTTTAATGTTGTTTTTGTCAATCTGGAAACATATGTGCCTTTATAGAATATTTTAAAACAGGACATTATTAAAGAGGACCTGGGAAATCCACTGCCTCAGGAAAAGCACTGTGGAACCTGTGTACTTTTTTGGGAACCTGCCAGGTACTTATGACTTGGAATGGCCACTGTTGGAAACAGGATACTGGGCTTGATGGACCTTGTTCTGACCCAGTCTGACAATTTTTATGTTGTTATGTCCATGATAAGTGTAGGGGTGCATGCCAGGTATGCTTTCAACAATTAGCATGGGTCTACTTCATGACACGTGCCAAAATCGTGCATTTAATAAAAATGCTGCTAAGTTAACAATGCAATGCAATGTGTGCTATTGGGTCAGTGTTACCTCAGAAGGCAGGCCTTGCCAAGTTAACAATAGATGTTGCTTCCCCTAGAAGTCTCTTAGAATCCTGTTAGGTCTAAATTAAAAGATCGACAGATTGTTGAACATTGAACAAGAGGGATGTACATCAGTAGCATACATTTGGTTTCTTAATGTGTTCTAAAAAAAGGTAGGAACCCTTTAACTAAAGCCTGTTAGGGTTTTGCACTTACGGGCTGAAGCAGAAAGACTAACGTGTCCTTTGCGTGTAGATAATGTAACTTATATGCACAAGTTCCAACAAGCCAGTTTCAGAAAAGAGATTGATGTGCATAAACAGCAAAGGAAAAGTATGTGCACACAGTAATGGCAAGTATATTTAAATAATATGCAAATGAGCAACACATATTAAAATGACATGCTCATAAGGTCTGTGTCTGATGCACAGAAATGCGTAGAGGATTATTTAATCAGCAAGGGTGCCAGTATCTCTACGCCTGGTCTGAGGTGGCTTAAACATCTTGCGCATGTAGGAAAAGACCGTTTCAAGATATGTACCAAAGAACAGTTATTTTTGAAGGGAAAATTTTCTGCGTGTATCTTTTCAGCATTTTCAGTGTTCAAGAAGAAATGTTTTTGCTTCTTCTCCTTGTGCGTTTTTGTCTTTTATTTTAGGTTTCTTTGTTGTGATTGCTTAAACAAATGTTTTGGGCGAAATAGTATTACTAAAGAAAGATATCCAACTGATTGTGGAAATTATCGTACAATCACTCTGATCCCAAATGCCAGCATGATTCTACTGAAGACTGTTCAGCAGAGACTACAACTATACCTGGAATGAGAACTACCTGAAGTGCAAACAGGGTTCAGAAAAGGGTGAGGAACGAGAGACATCATCGCGGATGTGAGATGAATCCTTGAAAAGACTAAAGAATACCAAAAGAATATCTATATTTATTGATTTGGTTACATTTTTATACCGCTCTTTCTAGTGATCAGGAGTGGTTTACATTAAACATTTAACGCAACCATAACAGTTACATATAACAGGTTTATAACTATATACAAAACATGAGGTGGTAGAAGGAAAACCTTCAAACTATTTACAATGTGATACGGATCATATTCATTTCGCTATAATACAGAGTATTTCCATTGAGGTTCATGGTGTATGGAACTTATCTATTTGATTAGTAATTCGGAATTGGACTATGGTGTGTGTGGGAGTGTGAGGAGGGTGGCATTGGGCTAGGTCGTATTGTAGCATTCTTGGAATAAGTATGTTTTTAGTTTTTTTTAGGAAGGATTGGAGGTCCTTGTTAGCCCTTAGTGTGTCTGGAAGCTTATTCCATTGTATTTATTTATTTATTTATTTATTTGCAGTCTCTTTTATACCGCGGTATTCGACATCAGTGCGGTTTACAATGAACATAAGAGTTGCACATCTCAATTTCGTGATTTGTGCTTACAGTGAAACAGGTATAATAACTTGGGTATACATTAAACAGGAAAATTAAACTTGGGTATGCATTAAGCAGGTATAACAGGTAAAATAGGGTATACATAACCAGTCCCTTAACAAGGAGACACGATGAATAAATACAGTCTACTTTATGCAACAATATAATGAGTTATGCGGCACTGCATAAGTTTCTCATGGTGGTTGGAGGGGAAGGTGTGATTGCGAGTGATCAGTCTGGGAATGTGACGTGCATGAGTTTGAGGTGCTGCATTGAGATGTGAGAGTGGGTGAGTGTGGGGAGAAGACTGCATCATCGTAGTGATGAAGAAAGAGGTGCCGTTTCAGTGCCTTCCTAAACTGGGAGAGTTCACTGATGGTTCTGATAGTTGCTGGTAGTGCGTTTCAGCAGGATGGAGCAAAGAAGGAGAAGGCTCTGGATCTAGTGAATTGAGAACACTTCGTGCTTGCCTTAGGTAATATGAGAGTATTTGCGGCATTCGATCTCCTTGCTCGATTGGGAGGTGTGATTGAAATTAGATCAGTAATGGCAGTAGCAGGGTATTTATTGTTGGCTTTATGGGTCATAATTAGGATCTTGAATGAGATCCTGGCTTGTATGGGTAGCCAGTGCAATTGTTTTAGTATTGGGGTAATATGAGAACTTCTTGAGGCTCCATGAAGGATTCTTGCAGCTGAATTCATTGCAAGTTGAAAGGGGTTAGTCGTGCACTTAGGTAGACCATACAAGATCGCATTGGCATAGTCAAAGTGAGGCATTATTAGGGCCTGAAAGACAGTTCGGAAGTCATCAGCTTCTAACAGTTGACGCAGATTGCGGAGGGTCCGGATTTTATGGTACACCGACTTTGTTATGTTTTTGATATGAGCCTTCATATTAAGTTGCTGATCAAGCGTTACACCTAGGTATCTTACTGTAGTCTTGCATATGATCTCTGCGTCGCGAACCTTGATAGACAGGGGTGGAGTAAAAGCCGGATTCCTGGTTACGAAGAGGGCTTTTGTCTTTTTGAAATTTAACTTAAGCATTTGTGCATTTAGCCAGTCTGTGACAGCGTCAAAGCACCTGATAAGTGGGGATAGTTCAAGATGTTCTGTCAAAATTGGCATGTACATCAAGACGTCGTCAGCATAGACCAGGCAGTTGATATTAAATGATTGGATGAGATCACAAATGGGTTGCATATAGACATTGAATAGCAAGGCGGATAGAGATGAGCCCTGTGGAACACCTTTAGTTTGGGGGAAGGAATCGGAGTTGGAGGGGCCAGAACGGACATGTTGCCAGCGATCAGTGAGGTATGAAGCGCACCATGACAAAGCTGAAGCTTGAACTCCCTTCTCTCTGAGGCGTAGCAGGAGAACTTCGTGGTCTATGGTGTCGAATGTGGCAGCAATGTCCATGAAGATCAGTGCAAAGCCTTGTCTGATGTTATCGAGACCTAAGGTAATGGTGTTGAATAAGGTTGTATGGAACTTATCTATTTGATTAGTAATTCGGAATTGGACTATGGTGTGTGTGGGAGTGTGAGGAGGGTGGCATTGGGCTAGGTCGTATTGTAGCATTCTTGGAATAAGTATGTTTTTAGGTTTTTTTAGGAAGGATTGGAGGTCCTTGTTAGCCCTTAGTGTGTCTGGAAGCTTATTCCATTGTATGGGGGCTATATGTGTGAATGTTCTGTTGCTCGTGGTTGTTTTGACATTGCGTATGGTGTGTGGAACGTGTAGCGTGTTTAGGTTGGGCATTCTTCTGTTCCTGTTAGGGGGTTGTATTTTAATGAGTTTGGAGCGGTATGTTGGGGCTATGTTGTTGATTAATTTTAATGTTGTCATTATTATTTTATATCTTATGTGAGCTTGGATGGGAAGCCAGTGAAGTTCCATTAGAATAGGTGTGATGTGATCCGTGATCCGCACTTTCATTAATATTCGTGCTGTGACGTTCTGCGCCATTTGGAGTATGTTGAGGGTTTTTTTTAGTTAGTCTTGGAGTATGCCATTGCAGTAGTCCAGGTGGGGAGTTATGAGTGCCTGGACTACTGTTTTGAAATCGGATTGCTCTATGATATTACGTAGTGGCTGTAAGATTCTTAGTTTGTGGAATATTGTTCTGTTTAGCAATCTTAGATGTGTTTCCATGTTAAGAGTCTTGTCAAGGGTAACTCCTAGGTATTTTATTTCTTGTTTGATGTTGTATGAGTTATTGCTTAGAAGAATTGTGGAGGGAGGCTTGAATTCTGGGTTTTATTGACTACAGCAAGGCTTTTGACTTTGTAAACCATGAGAAACTCTGGGCCACATTAAGAAGCATGAGTATACAAGAACACCTGATTGTTCTCTTGCAAATCTTTACATTGATCAAGAAGCAACAGTTTGAACGAACAAGGAGAAACAGAATGGATTAAAATAAGCAAAGGCATATGACAAGGCTGCATACTTTCCCCCTACCTGTATAATTTGTATGCAGAAGCAGGACTGTATGAAGACAACAGAGGTGTGAAGATTGGTGGAAGACTCATCAACAACCTTCGCTATGCTGATGATACCACATTACTGGCTGAAAGTGATGACAATCTTAAACATTTGCTTCTCAAGATCAAGGAACATTGTCTTAAAAAGGGCCTGCACCTTAATGTAAAGAAGACAAAGATCCTGACAACTGGCAAAATCAATAAGTTCATCATTGGAGAAGAAATTGAAATAGTGGACAAACAACTTTAACCTACTTGGATCAACTATCAATAAAGAAGCAACAAGCAGTAAAGAAATCAGAAGACACATTGCTCTTGGCAGAATGACTATGAAGGACCTAGATAAAATTCTCAAGAGCAGAGATGTCTCTCTCCATGTAAAGCTTTTGTTTGTTCAAGCCATGGTATTTTAAATAACTTCATATGGATGCTAAAGTTAGATAGTGAAAAAGATAGACAGGAAGAAAATTGATGCCTTTGAATTATGGTGCTGGTGATGAATATTATGTATACCATGGACTGCCCGAAGAACAAACCAGTCAGTACTAGAGGAGATGAAATCTAAGCTTTCTTTAGAAGCTCAGGTGATAAGATTTCAACTTTCATACTTTGGACATATCATGCGAAGAGAGAGATCATTAGAGAAAGACATCATGCTCGGCAAGGTAGAAGGTCAACGCAAAAGAGAAAGGCCAGCAATGAGATGGATCGATACAATAACAGCAGGTTTAGGTGCCAGTCTGTCAACAATGAGCCGCCTGACTGAAGACCGAACACAGTTTAGAACAAATATCCAGGGGGTCGCCATGAGTTGACACCAACTCAATGGCACTTAAGAACAACATAATAGAGTGAGCACCAAAAGAATCTGCATGTCTCAGGGGTATATCTACTACACTGCGCTACACCGGTGCATTAGCAGCTAAAAGCACATGGTAAGCTGAAAACCTCAGTGGTATCTGCAAGGGGTGTTCCCAGGAGAGGTCCTGCAGATACTACTAAGATATGGATTTACCACGAAGACCCCACATTACCTGCCTCATCAGATTCCACGAGAAAAGTCCCACAGTGCCTACCGAAGCAGATACCATGGGTCCCCATGGTAAATGCATGGGGAGGGATAGTAGAGATCGTGTGCACAGAGCTGTTGGCATCCCCATCGGAAGCTTCCAAGGGGGGAATCAGTGTATCCCTCAAAGTAAATAGTATCCCGGCTAGCTAGTTGGGCTAAGCCCCCTTCCTTCTTCCCCCCTGATTAAATAGTGGAAAAGTGGGGGAGCCCCATGGCCCCACTCCCTCCCCTTCTCACCTCCCCAATACTTAAAAACCATCCTGACTAGTCAGCAGGCAAGGGGGGGGGGGGTGGGAGCTGTGGCACCCTGGCACCCTCAAACACATACCTGAAATTAACCTGTGGTCTAGTGGCAAAAACAGGTTAGGAGTGCTCCTCTAAGCTCCTGCCCTATCATGCAGCAAAATAAAATGGTCACCGTCATGAGGTGCTGCCCACTAGCCTCACGCTAGAGGACAGCACCATGAAAAGGGGGCAGCACCGTGAGATCATGCTGATCTATGTTAGGACCTATGAGAAGGGCAGGAGAGAAGAGCTCCTGCCCTTCTCATAGGCCCTAATAAAGATGGCCACAATCTCAAGGTGCTGCCCCCTAGCATGAGACTAGAGGGCTGCACCTCGTGATAGCAGCCATTTTATTTTGGCCACATGACAGAACAGTTTTTTAGTATAAGTGAGGGGGAGCTTAGCTCGACTGACTACTCAGAATACTATTTACTTCAGGGGGGGTGCACCTGGGCAGCTCCAGATGGGGATCAGTAGCTTTCAGGGGGGATTGCTGCTGAAAGGGAGTGACAACTTATATTTTTAATATTGTCAGTGATGCGCATCGCAGCATCATGGCACTGACAATATTGTGGAGGGAGAAGGCCTGATCACGGCTGTAGGACTGCCGTATTATCGGGCTTCCAGGTAGTTAATACCACCTTTTGAGGAGGCATTATCTGCCACCGCAATCAGGCCCGATTTTGGCAGCCACTGCGCAAAAACATTTTGGCACGGTGGCTGCCAACCATCGGCATCCCCACTCCCTGACCTTATCCCTCCCATAGTGGCTTGCACCAGTGAAAATCAGATATCACAGAAAATTGCCTGCGCTATCTGATTTTCTTTTGTGGGTTAGCTGTTACCGCTGGGCGTTAATCCTGCATTAGGCTTGTGGTACCAGCTAACACCCTTTAGTAAACATACCCCTTAGGGACCAGTTTACTAAACCGTCCTAGCTGCTAACATGGCAGATAGAGCACGTATCTGGAGGAGGTAGTAGTTAACATAGGACTATTGAAGATAAATGCAGCGATTTTCTGTGCTACTTACAGAAAGTGCGTTATTTGCAGGAGTGGGTGGAATTAGGGTGGAGAGTGGGCATGTCTGCAATGTGCGGTTACCATATGCCTCAACAGGGCGTGGTAATCATTGGATTTGTAGACAGCGTGAATGCTGCTAATGCCACCTCAATGGGCAGAGTTAGTTGCATTCACGATGCTGCCTGAACATGTTAAATGCACTTTCAATGCCTTATCTGCTGGAGAACTGTTGTGCATGCTGCCAACAGATAGTGTCACATTAGCTGTCAAAGCAGTGCCTTATTTGCACTTTTTTGCCATATTAGCTGCAAAAAGCCTAACATGGTTTAGCAAAATCGGCCCCTTAATGTGCACAAATCAATTTAGTGCACATTAACCTATGATTTAATACCGGTATAACTGATAAGTGTGAATTAAAACCATTTCTAATCCATTAGAACATTTTGATTAAACTGAACATGTTAAATGAACTGAAAAAATGACTGATCTCACGCGATCTCAGAAATGTCGGGGATGTCCAAGTTTAGACCTGCTCCAGGCATGAATAGGGAAAGTGTTTGTTTTGGCTTTAAAACATCCAGAGAGTATAGTGAAGATGGAGGGTTAAGTGACTTGCCCAAGATCACCAGGAGCAGCAGTAGGATTTGAAGCCTAGCTTCTCTGGTCTTAGTTCATTACTCTATTAGGCTATTAGATATCCTCATCCCCAAATGCTATCCTGGGTACATCTATGTAGACGTCCTCATAGACATCCATATTGGATGCGTCCATGTTTGTGAAATTGTGCCTGAACTTGGATGTGCCTACTTTTTTTTCTGATGTTCTGGTATGAATGTCCCAAATTGCACTTGGACATTTTGTAAAATATGCCTTCGCATGAATTCTTTGCTTCAGTCTTTACAAAAGGAGATGTAGGAGAGATACCAATAAGGGCGAGAAGGTAAATAGGTCCTTTATTTACACAACTCCTACGCGACTGTGTTTCGGCGATGCCTTTGTCGGGGGGTAAATCTCAAAGAGAACAGCAGAACATCATAAGACATAAAACCATATAATAAAAGCACAAAATGATGAGTAAAATGCAAATAAAAATAAAAACATATGCATATATATAAAAAAACAAAAAGTGTGTATATAAAAGCAATGGTGAATTGTAAGTACTCACAATCATACTAAAACAAGTCACAGTGATCAAGTGTGACTCTTGAAATAATAAATAAATAATAATCATTACTAAGAACCACTAAAACATTAAATATGCTCATATATAAAAGAAATATGCATAAAACACCATATAGATGAAAGATAAATTCATCAGGCAGGACAGGTGAGAGATGTTCACTAAGGGGAGGAATCAGCTTGTGTGGACATAAAGCGAATACACAAGGTAGTAAAATCTTACTGTCGAATAAGGCCAAGAGAAATAAAATGTAGTCGATGGCCAATCCTAATGCAATCTCTATCAAAAAAAGTAAATATCAAAAAATGAAAAACACAAAAACATGCTAAAACTACATAAAAGCGACAATCCAGTTGAGACCTTGAATAATGTTGCATTAAAAAGTGATAAATAAAAGAGGGGAGTACATACCCAATGCAAGATAAAAGAATGTGTTAAAACTAGCTGAATAAAAAAGCTGAATAATGAAAAGGTGGAGACTATAAACATGATGAAACATATTGGATAGCTATAGAATGTGTGAAGGGAGAGGGAGGGGGTGGGGGAGGGAGAGGGCGTGAAAGAGGGGAGGGTGAAAGGAGGAAGGGGAGGTAAGAAGGGAAAGGAGGGGGAAGGGGGAAGGAGGGACTGGAAGAGGGGAGGGGAAGAGGGGAGGGAAAGGGAGAGGAGAGGGAAGGGAAGGGAAGGGAAAGGGCGAGGAAAGGGCAGTAGGGAAAGAAGAGGAAGATTGTTAAATAAGTATTATGTAAGCCAATAATTGGTATCTAGATGAGACCATGTAGGCAGAGTGCACTTAAAGGTGAACCACACACATGACCATAACAAATAATCTTGGTAATAGTAAAACAAAATTAAAACAATAAATGTCACAATAAAATCACAGAAAAAATAATACATTCAAAATGGTCGATATAAATAAGGTCTTTTACCATAAAGAAGGGAGATGCACAATCAAAGAACAACTTTTGGATGTAAGTTCCCAGCCCAAGTGTTCAGTGTCTAAAGGCAATATAAATTGGACCCTATGTCTATGGAACTTTTTAAAAAGCAGTGAGATCATATAATGATGATAAGGACGATATAAAACAGATGTGATCCTGTGTGAGTATTGTGAAAAAAGAACCCACAGAACCTATGCTTTCCGCTATTACATTCAGCATATCCATCATTAAGGCAAAATTTAAAGTGCATTAACAAAAGATGTAAACAGAGACCTCATCAAAAGATATACTAGTGAAGCTCCATAAATTCATATAACAGAGCCCAAAGCCGGCAGGATTAAAGAAGAAAAGAACACACTTTGTTTTTTTATATATATGCATATGTTTTTATTTTTATTTTCATTTTACTTATTATTTTGTGCTTTTATTATATGGTTTTATGTCTCATGTTGTTCTGCTGTTCTCTTTGAGATTTACCCCCTGATGAAGGCATCGCCGAAACGCGGCCGTTTAGGGGTTGTGTGAATAAAGAAACTATTTAGCTTCTCACCATTGTGTATTTCCTGATCTTCAGCAAGATAGGACATATGTTTTCTGTGGAGAGATACCCATGCCAGAAACATATTTAAAGGTAGTGAATTGGAGGAATTAAAACAAATCTCAGTGAACCTGGATGATGTAATAGGGTAATTTGGCAAACAAAAGAGTTGCAAATCATCTGGACTATGTGCTGAAAGAACTCAGAAATGAAATTACAGACTTACTATTAGTAATTTGCAAACATTGAAATTGTCTATAGTACCTGAAGACTGGAGAGTGCCCAATGTAACACCAATTTTTAAAACGTTTTCTAGGGCTGAACCAGGAAACTACAAGCAATCAGCCTGACATTAATGCTTAGAAAAATGGTAGAAACCATTATGAAAAAGAAAATTACTAAACATGTAGATAGTAATGGTTTAATGAAACAAAGCCAACATGGATTTAGCAAGGAGTCTTGACTTGCCAATCTGCTATATGTTTTGAAAGTATGAACAGACAGGTTGATAAAGGTAAGCCAGTGGATATAGCAAACAACTCTTGAGGAAATTAGAGAGTCATGGGATAGAAGGCAGTGTCCCATTGTGGAATGGGAAATGGTTAAAAGAATAAAAAAGAGATAAATGGGTTAAATTGTCAATTTTCTCAGTAGAGAAAGGTAAATAGGGATCTGTTCTGGGCCCAGTACTTTTTAACATATTTATAAATGACCTGGAAATGGGAACCATAAGTAACATAGTAACATAGTATATGACAGCAGATAAAGACCAGTATAGTCCATCTAATCTGCCCAGCAAGGTGGCAAGAGTAGGTGACCTGCAAGAGTAGATGACCTCTCCATGCAGGTCACTGCTCCGCATGCCTTTGTTTAGGGGTGTACCCACTGCTTTGTGCAGGTCATCCCTAATTGTTGAGATATAAAAGATAATTAAGTTTATTTTGATGTTATCCTGTTGTTATAAAGGGATCCAGTGTGTCTGTCCCATGCCATTTTGAATTCTCTCACTGCGGGACCTAGGCGTGGTTGTGTCTGATGATCTTAAAGTAGCTAAACAGGTAGAAAAGGCGACGGCAAAAGCTAGAAGGATGCTTGGGTGCATACGGAGAGGAATGGCTAGCAGAAAAAAGGAGGTGATAATGCCTCTCTATAAGTCTTTGGTGCGACCTCATTTGGAGTATAGTGTGCAATTCTGGAGACCGCACCTTCAAAAGGATGTGAACAGGATGGAGTCGGTGCAGAGGGTGGCTACTAAAATGATTAGTGGTCTTCATTATAAAGCATATGAGGACAGACTGAAAGATCTTAATATGTACACCTTAGAGGAAAGGCGGGATAGAAGTGATATGATTGAGATGTTTAAATACCTCCGTGGCATAAATGTTCAGGGAGAGAGCCTCTTTCAATTGAAAGCAAGTTCTGCTATGAGGGGACATGGGATAAGGGTGAAGGGAGATAGATTCAGGAGTGATATGCGGAAATATTTCTTTACGGAAAGAGTAGTGGATCCGTGGAATAGTCTCCCAGTGGAGGTGGTAGAGATGAGGACAGTAACTGAATTCAAAAAAGCATGGGACAAACACAGAGGATCTCTAAAGGTAAAAAGGGGACTGTTGTAGTTGTTATGGAAGGATAGACTAGATAGGCCATGTGGTCTTTTTCTGTCGTCATATTTCTATGTTTCTATGTATTTGCCCCCCCCCCCCCCCCACACACACACCACTTCCATCAGCAGGGCATTCCAAGCATCCACCACCCTTTCAGTGAAAAAGTATTTCCTAATGTAGCTTTTCATTTTACCCCCTTGCCGCTTCATGTTATGCCCTCTAGTTTTACAGCTTCCACGTCTTTGAAAAAGGTTTGTTTGTTCATTAATACCCTTTAGGGATAAGAACATAAGAACACAAGATATGCCATACTGGGTCAGACCAAGGTCCATCAAGCCCAGTAACCTGTTTCAAAAAGTGACCAATTTAGGTCATACGTACCTAGCAGTTTCCCCAAAAGGCACAGGTTCCACAATGCTTGGAATACAATCCTGGGTCCTGGTTTATGGACCTTTCCTCCAGGAACTTGTCCAAACCTTTTTTAAACCCAGCTACACTAACAGCCTTTACTACATCCTCTGGTAACAAATTCTAGAGTTTGACTACACGTTGAGTGAAAAAATATTTTCTTTTATTAGTCTTAAATAGTTTACCCTGTAGATTCATTGCATGTCCCCTAGTCTTTCTATATTCTGATAACGTAAACAATCGATCTACGTTTACCCGTTCCACTCCATTCATTAATTTATAGACTTCTATCATATCTCCCCTCAGCCGTCTCTTTTACAGGTTAAAGAACCCTAACCTTTTTAGCCTTTCTTCATAGGAGTATCCTTCCATCCCCTTTACCATTTTGGTGGCTCTTCTCTGAACCTTTTCTAATAACGCTATATCCTTTTTAAGATACGGCAACCAGAATTGCACACAATATTCAAGGTGTAGTCTCACCATGGAGCGATATAGAGGCATTATAATATCTTTTGTTTTATTTTCCATTCCTTTCCTTATGATACCTAGCATTCTATTTGCTCTCTTGGCCGCCGTTGCACACTGGGCTGAGGGTTTTTATTTTATTTATTTTTTATTTATTTATTTATTTAGCAAGCATTTGTATACCGCTCCTTCCAGTGATCAGAAGCAGGAAAGATTACATGGATAAAGCTGTCGAATCAAGACAGAATAATTTTGATTTGTACATAAAGATTCGAAAGGTTAGCACGTCACGCAGAAAATTATCTACTTCTAAGCTAAGGGGATAATAATTTACATATGTACATTTATACATTACAGGTTTTCTGGGGAGCTGTGGGGAGTTGCCCCTCATGTGAATTTAGTACAGGTTGAAATGACTTTGAAATAGGTGGGTTTTGAGTTTCTTTCTAAATTCGGCTAGATCAGTGCTGGCTCGTAGGTCGGGTGGGAGTTGGTTCCATAGTGTCGGTGCTATGTATGAGAAAGCCCTGTTACTAGTGATTTTTTTGACTGATCTGATATCTGTTGGAGTGTGGAGGGTGTTGGAATTGATGGTTCTCCTGTTTCTGTTGGATGGTTGCAATCTGATTAGGGTGTCGAGGAAGGATGGTGCTATGCTGTGGATGAGTTTGAAGGTGGTCGTCTGTATTTTGTATTTTGTGCAGGCTGCTATGGGGAGCCAGTGTAGCTCAATTAGTACTGGTGTAATGTGTTCAGTAAGACTTTTCTTCATGATGATCCTGTCAGCTACATTTTGTGCCATTTGAAGGATGTACAGGGTTTTCTTAGGAAGTCCTTGAAGGATGGCGTTGCAATAGTCGAAATGTGGCATGATGAGTGCTTGAGCAACGGATCTGAAGTCGTGGGGATCAATAATATTCCGTATGGGTTGTAGAGCTCTTAGTTTGTAGAAGACTGCCCTGTTGGTTTTGCGCAGGTGAGTTTCCATTTTTAGGTCGCAGTCAAAAGTAACTCCTAGATATTTTATTTCTTTCTTTGTTTGATAAGTGTTGTTGCACAGGGTTATTGATGTAGGTGGGTCAAAATTTGCTTTCCTTGAGATATACATCACCTCAGTTTTCTTGTGGTTGATTGTCATGCTGCTTTGTTGTAACCAGTTTTGCATCTCGCCAAGACATGTTTCGAGTGAGCTGTAGTCCGGGTTGTCAGTGTCAAGTTGTGTGTACAGCATAATATCATCGGCATAAATGTGGTAGTTGATTTTATGCTGTGTAAATATTTTGCATAGTGGTTGCATATATATGTTGAAAAGGAGTGCTGAGAGTGCAGAGCCTTGTGGTATACCTTATGTTTGAGAGAATGCTTCTGCTTTTTCGCCATTGAATTGTACCTGTTGCATTCGGTTTGAGATGTATGATGTGAACCACTTTAGTGGGGTTCCTGATATTCCTATTGACTTGATTTTGTTTAAGAGGGTTCGATGGTTAACTGTATCAAAGGCAGCTGAGATGTCGATGAATAGGAGTATATACATTTTCTTTTTGTTTTCCAGGCCCTTGAGTAGGTTGTTAAGTAGAACTAGTAATAGGGTTTCGACCCCATGATGTTGTCTAAAGCCGTATTGCTGGTCATCTAGAGGAGCATTGTCGTTCAGGTGGTCTTGGAATTGTAATAGGACCGCCTTTTCAATGATCTTTGCTAGGAATGGTATGCTCGATATTGGGTGGTAGGATGCTGGGTCATCTCTGCTGAGTGTACTGTTTTTTAGAATAGGTCTTATGACGGATTTCTTTAGCTCAGTGGGCATGAATCCTTGTTGTAGTAATAGGTTTACTATGTGCGAGATGTACGGTGCTATGTCCTGTTTCACTGCCTTGATCCAGGTTGCTGGGCAGGGGTCGAGTGGGGATGTGGTGCTGTTTATGCTTGTGAGTATGGTTGCAATTTGCTGGTCTCCGATTTTGTGGAAATATTTCCATAACTGGTCTTGATTTGTGTTGGTCTCAAGGTTGTTTAGTGGTGTCGGTAGTGTTGAGTCATGGTAGGGTGTAGGTCTTGTGGCAGTTAGTTTGCTCGCATAGTGGTTTGCCAATGTTTGGGCCTTGATGGAGTTGTTTAGGTTGTCGCTTTGGGATGTTTTAGTAAGAGATTTGACGAGTTCAAATAACTCCCGCGGTCTGTTGATCGCTTTACTTAATATGTTGGTGTGATGGTTTCTCTTAGCAGAGTTGACGTCATCTTTGTACTTTGTAAGAAGGGTCGTGTATTTGGTTTTGAGCTCGATGGATTTGGTTTGTCTCCATTTTCTCTCTATTTTGCGGAGTTCTCTCTTCGATCTTGCTAGAGTTTCCGTGTACCAGGGTTCGGAGCTGGGCTTGCTTGCATTACCTGAGGTTTTCGATGTAGGGTTTGAAGCATTTTGTATGTTCGTGTTCCATCTGTTTGTTAGATCATCCAGGTCCGTGTAGTCCAGATCTATGTGAGATGAAATGATATTTATGATGTGTTCTTTGTTGAATTTGTTGAACTTCCTGATTGGGTGAGGTATTCTCATTTCCTTTGCATTTTTGGGTAGGGACGGCAATTTTATTTTGAGATCAATTTGGTGGTGATCGGACCATGGGACATGGGTTATCTTTAACTTAGGTGGTTCTAAGTTTGGTTGACGATTGGTGGGTACGAAAATCATGTCCAGGGTATTTCCCCTATCATGGGTGGCATTGTTTACTATTTGGTGGTAGCCTAGTTGGTCCATGGCTTCAAAGAAGGTGTTCGAGTGGGTTGGGGGAATTGATGCTAAGTTCAAATCTCCCAGGATGATTTGGAATTTTTTGTTTTGGGTGGTAGTGATGTTTTCCAGTGCTGTGGCTAGCGCTTCGTGGTGTGGAGAGGGAGGTCTGTATATTAGGCAGATGGATAAAGACGTGATTTTAACTTTGAGTAGGTCAATGTCTGTGTTTGTGATCGTGGATGTGATTGTTAGTTGCAGGCTGGCTTTGGCTGCTATGAGGACTCCACCTCCTCTTTTGTTGGTGCGCGGGCAGTTGTGGAGTTTGTAGCCGGGTTTACTTATTTGGTTTACTATAGCAGGATCAGAGTCACTGAGCCAAGTTTACGTTATGCATAGGATCTCTGGTTGTTCATCAGTTAGAATGTTGTGGATGATGTGTGTTTTGTTCCTTATTGACATGTTACCCACAATGACACCTAAATCTTTTTCCTGGGTGGTGGTTCCTAATGTGGAACCTTGCATCGTGTAACCATAGTTTGGATTGTTGTTTCCTAGGTGCATAACTTTGCACTTGTCCACATTAAATTTCATCTGCCATTTTGATGCCCAGTCTTCCAATTTATCAAGATCCTCTTGCAATTTTCCACAATCCTCTTGGGTTTTAACAACTTTAAATAGTTTTGTGTTATCTGCAAATTTGATAACATCACTCGATATTCCCTTTTCTAGGTCATTTATGAATATGTCAAAAAGCAGCGGACCCAGCACAGATCCCTGGGGTACACCACTATTCACCTTTCTCCATTGGGAAAATTGACCATTTAGTCCTACCCTCTGCTTTCTATCTTTTAACCAGTTCCTGATCCACAGTAGTACACTGCCTCCTATTCCATGACTATTTCGTTTTGCCAAAGGTCTCTGATGAGGGAACTTGTCAAAGGCTTTCTGAAAGTACAGATACACTATATCAACTGACTCATCTTTGTCCACCTGTTTATTCACACCTTCAAAAAAACATAACAGATTAGTAAGACAAGATCCTCCTTGTCTAAAGCCATGTTGGCTGTCTCCCATTAGGCCATAACTATCTACATGCTGAGTAATTTTGTTCTTTATGAAGGTTTCTACCATTTTTCCCAGTACTGACGTCAGGCTCACCGGTCTGTAGTTTCCCGGATCACACCTGGAACCCCTTTTAAAAATTGGCGTTACATTGGCGATCCTCCAATCTTCAGGTATTACAGATGATTTTAATGAAAATTCACAGATTACTAATAGCAGGTCTGCAATCTCATATTTCAGTTTTTTCAACACCCTTGGATGTATACCATCCGGCCCAGGTGATTTGCTACTCTTCAGTTTATCTAATAGTTGTAATACATCTTCCCGATGTATAGATACTTCCTTCAATTCTTCCGCATCTTTAAATACCACTTCAGTCATGGGTAACATCCCTACATCTTCCTCAGTAAAGACAGAAGCAAAGAATTCATTCAGTCTCTCCGCTATCACCTTGTCGCTTCTTAGTGCCCCTTTAACCCCTCTATCATCTAATGGACCAACTGACTCTCTCACAGGTTTTTTGCTATGAATGTACTTGAAAAAGTCTTTATTTCACATTTTTCCTTCCGCAGCAAGATTCTTCTCAAATTCTCCCTTTGCCTGCCTTATCAATGCCTTGCATTTGAGTTGCCAGTGCTTGTGCTGTTTCCAAGTTTCGTCGTTTGGCTCTTTTTTCTATTTCCTGAAAGATGCTTTTTTTGGCAAAAACAGCCTCTCTGACCTCACCTTTAAACCATGCTGGCAGTTTTTTGGACTTCCTTCCACTTTTCTTAAAGCATGGAATACAGCTGGTCTGGGCTTCCAAAGATAGTATTTTTCAACAACACCCAAGCCTTTTAGTTTTTTCTTAACTATTTTCCTCATTTTTCGACAGTTTAAAGATAGTACTGTGGATTTCCTTACTATCCCTCCTCCACTAATTAAATCAAACACAATCATGCTATGATCACTATTGCCAAGTGGCCCCCACACCCTTATCTCTTGCACTAGATCTGGTGTTCCACTAAGGACTAGATCTAATATGGCTTCCCCTCTGGTGGGTTCATGAACCAGCTGCTCCAAGAAGCAGTCATTTATTTCATCTAGGAACTTATCTCCCTAGCATGTCCTGCTGTGACACTGACCCAGTCGATACCGGGGTAATTGAAATCACCCATTATTATTACTGCGCTGTAACGTTTGTTAGCTTCCTTGATTTCTTTGAGCATTTCATCATCCATTTGTTCATTCTGGCCAGGCGGTCGATAGTACACCCCCACTGCCATCGCCTTCCCCTTTTTACGTGGAATTTCAATCCATAGAGATTCTACAGCAGATTTTGTTTCCTGCAAAACTTTAATCCTTTCTGACTCAATGCCCTCTCTAACATAGAGTGAAACCCCTTCCCCAATTTGATCAGCTCTATCATTACGATATAGTTTGTACCCAGGTATCACAGTGTCCCACTGGTTGTCCTCCTTCCACCATGTCTCTGATATTCCAATCATATCTAACCTATCATTTAGTACTATATATTCCAACTCTCCCATCTTATTTTTTAGACTTCTAGCATTTGCATACAAGCATTTAGAGACTGTATTTTATTCATATTAATTTGGCTATTGGTAGACATGGGTAATTTGGGATCTTTAAGCTCTGTCTGCTCCATACTCGAGGGCATTTGGGCTACATTACTCTTTTTTGGAACCTTTCTGCTTTTGGTAGTATTCTTACTTCAGGCCGGAAGGTCGTGGGTTCAAATCCCACTAGAAGGCAGCAACCTTGGGCCAGAAGGACTGGGGTTTCTAGTCCACCAGGTGCTCCTTGTGGTCTTGGGCAAGCCACTTAACCCTCCATAGCCCATGTTCCCCGTAAAATAGTTATCTCCAAGTTATAATGCCCTGTTCAATGTAATTTCAGTTTGTTCAATGTAAACTGCACTGATGCAGAATAGCGCGGTATATAAGAGAATGTAAATAAAATAAATAAATAAAATAAATTCTTCCGAACCATGCGCTCTTTGGTGACTGTCGGCTTTCCCCTATTATCTAGTTTAAAAGCTGCTCTATCTCCTTTTTAAAGGTTAATGCCAGCAGCCTGGTTTCATCCCGGTTAAGGTGAAGCTCATCCCTTCAGAAGAGCCCCTCCTTTCCCCAGAATGTTCCCCAGTTCCTAATTAATCCAAAATCCTCATCTCTGCACCATTGTCTCATCCATGCATTGAGACTCCGGAGCTCTGCCTGCCTTTTAGGTCCTGCGCGTGGAACGAGAAGCATTTCAGAGAATGCTACCTTGGAAGTTCTGGATTTCAGCTTCCTACCTAAAAGCCTAAATTTAGCCTCCAGAACCTCCCTACCACATTTTCCTATGTCATTGGTACCGACTTGTACCAAGACAGCAGACTCCTCCCCAGCACTATCTAAGACCTTATCTAGATGGTGCGTGAGGTCCGCTACCTTCGCACCAGGCAGGCATGTTACCAGGCGACCCTCACATCCACCAGCCACCCAGCTATCTACATGCCTAATGATCGAATCACCAACTATAACGGCTGTCCTAACCCTTTCCTCATGGGCACATGGCCCTGGAGAAACATCCTCGTTGTGAGAGGGTTTTACATCACCTCTCTGCACCTCTCTGTCTTTCTTATGTCTTCCAAGTCTGCTACTCTAGCCTCTAGAGAACATACTCATTCCCTGAGAGCAAAGAGGTCCTTGCACCTAGTGCACTCGTAAGACCTCTCACCAACTGGGAGAAAATCATACATGTGACACTCAATGCAAAAGACTGGAAAGCCCCCATCTCGCTGCTGGACTGCTGTCTGCATCTTAGTTTTAAGCTTGTGTTTAGATCTTTAAGTTCTTTACTTACTAAGGGTTGTTATGGATATTTATACTAATAAAACGGTATCGAATACGTTTAATATACCTTGTTCACCAGAAGCTTAATTAATCTCAGGTCCTTAGTGTATGACTGATTTGGATAACAAGCTTCACCTGAGAGCACCTCCTTTCCTTTAAGATGTGTAAGTGCCTATAAAGCTATGATTATCCCAGGGGTGGGTGGGTGTTGGGGAGGGAGGGAGGGAAATAACACTTATTAAAAGAGGACTGCTACACAGTACCCTGTCCTGTGCTACTGAGGTAAGCTGTGACCAACTTCCTGGGTGATTAACAGTCCTTGCTTGGATAGAAGGAGTCTTTCAAAATGGCCTTTTGACCTGCCACCTGGTGTTAACACCTATTGAAAATGTTTCACAGGTCTCTTGCCCCCTAGGTAGAAAGCCTCCTTGTAAAGGTCTCTAGAAGACTTTATTTGTTGCTCAAAGAGTACTGACCCTGTTTTGTCTTTTATGCTAAGTTATATTTTGATTTGATTTAAATTGCAGCTCTTTGCTGCTGCTAGGCTCTGACTTATTATGAAATTTAAACTACAAGCTCTCTGCTGGGTTCTAAATTTATACAAAAATATATATATCTCAGGTCTTCACGGAGTGTATAACAGTCCTAATTACAGCAAATTCACTCCATACAAACAAATAATCATAGTGGAAAAATTATTTTCAACTAGTTATTTCTTTAAAAGGATCAACTCTTCTTCCTTTCCTGTTGCACTGCCAAGGGTGACTAGAAATTAATATCAAAAAACAGCCAGTCTTAAAATAAGTATATTAACATACCAGGAGGTTTCAGACCATTACCGCGCTCAAACAAATGCTTATTTGTAGAAAAGCAACAGCGCACTGGTTACATCAATAACCACCCTGGATTCTTATTTTTGTTGTTTTTGAGATTGCTGATACACACGCCACCACCATACAGCAAAGCCTCTTTATGACTTTATATTAAAAGGAAAAAGTCTTAACTTTGTGTCTTGTGTCTTTTTTGCCTCAACGTTTCCTCCGGTACCCTTATAGCGTTTCACTCCACATCGGAGTTTCTTCAGGAGGATCTATAAAAACAGACACAGGAAAACAACATCGCAATATATATAAACTTTCACCCACTGTGATTACCTAAATAGAAATCATTTCAAAATATAATGCAGAATGTCAGGAACTGTTTATTACGTAAAAACGCATTCCTTCGGCACTTACAAGAAAGTTGCTGTCCGCGTCTTCACAAATATTTCTTCTAATGTCTCAAAAAATGCCGCGCATGCATGCTGATTACCTTAATTCACGCTTTATACTAAACTTTCTTCAATAAAGTGGAGTCAGCCAATGACAGAAGCCCTACCACAAACGTCGGTCATATTAAAGGCATACCTGCCATTCAATTGAAGAATTCAGGCCATGGGGTTGTATAGTATTGACCAAAAAAATCCATCGCTGTTCATAAAAGAGCAAAGTCTCATCTAAGGTTTTGCCTCTCATGGGTCGTTGAATATGGTCAATACAAAAACAACGTAATTCATCAAAATCATGCTGTGTCTCTACGCAATGGTGGTGGCGTGTGTATCAGCAATCTCAAAAACAACAAAAATAAGAATCCAGGGTGGTTATTGATGTAACCAGTGCGCTGTTGCTTTTCTACAAATAAGCATTTGTTTGAGCGCGGTAATGGTCTGAAACCTCCTGGTATGTTAATATACTTATTTTAAGACTGGCTGATTTTTGATATTAATTTCTAGTCACCCTTGGCAGTGCAACAGGAAAGGAAGAAGAGTTGATCCTTTTAAAGAAATAACTAGTTGAAAATAATTTTTCCACTATGATTATTTGTTTGTATGGAGTGAATTTGCTGTAATTAGGACTGTTATACACTCCGTGAAGACCTGAGATATATATATTTTTGTATTGATATACACATGGCGGGTCAAGAAGGATGGAAGGACATTTTGAGTTTTACACCGGATTTTATTTCGTTACTATGTCAGGAAAAAACTCTTTTTTCTTCGGAGAAAATGATCGAAACCAATAACACCGAGTCAGCGTGGGAAGCTCTACTTAAAAAACAGAAGCAAATAGTGTGATCTAAACTTCACTGGTTGTCCATGATTGAGTACAAAAGCCGGCAACAAATCCCGAGGGGCCTCCAAGTTTATAAGGAGCCACGGATGTTTACCGCAGATGAAGAATTTGTGCGTAAATGGAATTCTATGCTAAATAAATGCTCTTTGGACCTAATGGTCCTAATAGTTGAAACCACAAAAGTTGCTTTAGATGGCTATACTAAGGAAGCAGAACAATTGATCACAAAATTGAAAAAGGCAGAAACAGAAGATTGTTTCAAACATAAGTGGGAGGAAGTTAATAAGCAATTGGATTCTCTCCGACAAGAAGTCAAATCAGGGAAAATAAAAAAGCTTAAACGGGATCATGAAGACTATACTAGCGGTTATGTGTATCCTTGGATGGATCACAATAGGAAAAGCCGAAGCTTAAGGCGGCGTGTAAATTTTGACGAGACTTCTGAAGATCTAAGTAGCTCCGATTCTGGGAAAACCTCCCGCGAGGATTTTACAGACGAAGCAGTCAACACCAAGAAAAAGAAAAAGATTCTAACACGCAACAGACAATAAATGTGACTCCTTCAGGGAACACTCCGCATCTCGTGGTGAATCTATCTGGTCAAGTTCTGACTATGGCTCAATGTCAGCTTTTGGACAAAGGTCTTTCATTTGTACCTATCATTCAACATGATCCTTTCCAGTTTCGACTGGACTTGGAAGCTCTTCTCAGGAAATTAAATTTAAAGATTTATTTTGCTCAACAGTCCTTGAGCCAACCTGTAGATTCAGCTTCTGAAAATTTAGCCCCAGTTAAGCGCACACCACTCCCCTTAAAATCTACTTGGACGCCCCCTGGTCCTTTGCCCCCAGCGTTACAAGTTTTTCGGGATTTAGTTTTGAAAGAAGTTACTCGGCTTGAACAACATCAACAGCTAACTAGGAGCGTATTATCCCGCGATGAACGCGTTGCTCTGCGGGAGCTTCAGATGAGGTCGGATATTGTATTCCGCCGAGCAGATAAAGGAGGAGCGGTGGTTGTGCTTAGCCGTGCGGATTATTTGGAGGAGGCGTATCACCATCTTTCTGACAGCCGAGTCTATGAAAAGTTAGCCACTGATCCCACAATTTCTCTTCAAAAAGAAATCTGCCAAAGTACCCAGTTAGCCTTTCAGAATCAAGTTATTTCCAAAAAAGAATTATCGTTTTTAAACATCAAAGTTCCCACCATGGCCCGTTTTTACTTGGTCCCAAAAATACATAAACGTTTGGAGAAACCACCGGAATGGCCTATTGTGTCGACACGTGGCACGGTTTTGGAGCCCCTGTCCATGTACTTGGATTCTTTTTTACGCCCCTTGCTATCGGATATACCTTCTTATATCCGAGATTCTGCTCATTTTTTAGAAAGATTGGATCAACAAAATGAGTGGGCACGAGATCCAGAGGTGTTGCTAGTCACTCTTGATATCACCGCGTTGTATACTAGCATACCTCAGAAAGAAGCCTATCGTACTGTGGAAATTCAGTTGCAGAAGAGAGGAGACTTAACAACAACTCAGATATCATTTTTGATGGATTTGGCTCGTCTCATAGTTTTTTACAATCATTTCATGTTTGAGACCACAATTTACCATCAAACTTCTGGCATAGCGATGGGAGCCACTTGTGCTCCTTCTATTGCTAATCTTTTCATGGCAGACTTTGAACAACAATGGCTTCCAAACTCCCCCTATTTTTTGAACATCAAACTGTGGGTCCAGTTCATAGATGATATTTTTCTTTTGTGGAAGAGCTCTGAAGATTCTGTTTTACAATTTGTCCATTGGTTGAATAGCTGTAATACGGCAATTCAATTTACACATACTATTGAAACTACCAACATCATTTTTTTGGACTTATTGATTATTAAAGAGTCCACTGGCTGGAAATCTTCAGTATACATGAAACCCATTGCACGTAACATGTTCTTGCATTACACCAGTGGCCATCCGTCTAAACTGAAAAATAGTCTTCCTTTTTCCCAGTTTCTACGCTTTCGGCGCAATTGTTCTGAGACAGTGGATTTTAAAAACCAATCCCGAAAAATATCTTTAGATTTTATGGATTGGGGATATCCTCAGAATATTATTAAAACTGCCTATAAGAGCGCTGTATAATGACTGGGATTGGCTGTTGATACCAAGATCAAAACAGGGGCTGGCTGTGGACACTGATCATATTAATTTAATTACTAAGTTTCACCATTAAGCTACAGAATTCAAAAAATAGTGTCGAGGCACATGCACCTTATACAGACTATTCCGGGTCTAACTGATAAAACTATTCGTTGCGTTTGGCAACGTAATGGTAATCTCAAAGAAAAGCTTAGTCCAGCAACTTTACGGTCTCCTGTAGAAAGAGATGGCATTAAAGGACATGTTAAATGTGGAGAATGTGTGATTTGCCCTGTGTCAGAAGAAGTGAAAGAATTTACTTATTTGGGGAAAACTTATGTTCTGAGACATCTTACATCATGTACCACCACTTCAGTTATCTATGTGATTAAATGCCCATGTCACAAATTATACATAGGTAAAACTATCAGACCATTTAAAACCTGGATCCTAGAGCATAAGAGTCGTTTGCGTTGTGCAGTATTGACGGCTCCGATAGTTCAACATTGCGTAGAGACACAATGAATTACGTTGTTTTTGTATTGACCATATTCAACGGCCCATGAGAGGCAAAACCTTAGATGAGACTTTGCTCTTTTATGAACAGCGATGGATTTTTTCGGTCAATACTATACAACCCCATGGCCTGAATTCTTCAATTGAATGGCAGGTATGCCTTTAATATGACCGACGTTTGTGGTAGGGCTTCTGTCATTGGCTGACTCCACTTTATTGAAGAAAGTTTAGTATAAAGCACGAATTAAGGTCATCAGCACGCATGCGTGGCGTTTTTTGAGACATTAAAAGAAATATTTGTGAAGACGCGGGCAGCAACTTTCTTGTAAGTGCCGAAGGAATGTGCTTTTACGTAATAAACAGTTCCTGACATTCTACATTATATTTTGAAATGATTTCTATTTAGGTAATCACAGTGGGTGAAAGTTTATATATATTGCGATGTTGTTTTCCTGTGTCTGTTTTTATAGATCCTCCTGAAGAAACTCCTATGTGGAGTGAAACGCTGTAAGGGTACCGGAGGAAGCGTTGAGGCAAAAAAGACACAAGACACAAAGTTAAGACTTTTTCCTTTTAATATAAAGTCATAAAGAGGCTTTGCTGTATGGTGGTGGCGTGTGTATCAGCAATCTCAAAAACAACAAAAATAAGAATCCAGGGTGGTTATTGATGTAACCAGTGCGCTGTTGCTTTTCTACAAATAAGCATTTGTTTGAGCGCGGTAATGGTCTGAAACCTCCTGGTATGTTAATATACTTATTTTAAGACTGGCTGTTTTTTGATATTAATTTCTAGTCACCCTTGGCAGTGCAACAGGAAAGGAAGAAGAGTTGATCCTTTTAAAGAAATAACTAGTTGAAAAGAATTTTTCCACTATGATTATTTGTTTGTATGGGGTGAATTTGCTGTAATTAGGGTTCTAAATTTAACCAGAAAGCTCTCGTCTGTGTTTTTAATTTAAACTAAAAGTACTTTGCTGATATTAGACCCCGAGTGACTATTAAATTTAAACTACAAGCTCTCTGCTGGATATGAAATGTAACCAGAAAGTTCTCTTCTGTGTTTTAAATTTAAACTTAAACTACTGCTACTAGACCCTGACTGATTTAACAAAATACACTGGGTTCACAGATTAATTAGCTTTAATACAAAGAAGTCCTTTCAGAAAATTCCCAGAAGTGTATACTCACAATTGCAGATCTCTCTCGAGAGTTATCAGTCCCTTTTTCTAGTCCTTCAAGACTGAGGATCACAGAGCTCTAGATTTAAAGGTCTGTATCATAACTCAACTGTCCCTCTTCTCCTCTAGCATATACATATTTAGGTCTTCAAGTTTCTTCTCATACGTCTTCTGGGACAGGCTCAAAATCATTTTGGTCGCCTTCCTCTGAAACATTTCAAGTTTTTTATATCCTTTGTGACATATGGGGCCTGATTCTGGGATGCGGGTTGTAGGTCTGCACATCCCAGCAGCCCCGAAAGCCATCCAAACCCAATTCTCCATCTGGCTCTCCCCGTATATCCTGAGCAGTAGGACAGGGAGAGCTGGCAAGGGGCGGGATCTGGGTGGAGCAGGGGCAGGCCACCTCAGCAGGATGTACAGGACCAATTCAGGTCACAGCCCTGTATGTCCTGCCGGGTCAAAGGGAATGTGCTGCTTACTCCACCTCAAAGGTGGAATAAGCAGCACCGATCCAGCAATCGGGCCCTGGGATCCCCCCCCCCCCGGGGCTGAGGCCAGGTGTGGGGGGTCCCCGCTACCTGATCCAGGTCCCTGCAGGCCAGCCATGGGTCAGGTGGCGGGGAAGAGAGAGGGTCGAGCCGCAGCAGCCTAGGGAGCCTGTGGGGAAGATGTCCCATGGTCCAGAATTGGGTCTTAACTGGTCCATCTTCCTTGGGAACGTCCGGACAGCCTGGAAGTCCCCCTCTCTGAATCATGCTCAATGGTCTCCAAAACTGAACACAATACTCCAAGTGAGATCTCACCAGCGACTTGTACAGTGGCATTAATACTGCCTCCTTTCTGCTGGTAATTCTTCTCTGTATACAACCTAGCATGATTTTGGCTTTGGTCACCGCCTTGTCGCACTGTTTCACCACTTTGAGATCCGCAGAAACAATAATTCCGAGATCCTTCTCCTGGTCTATGCACAGACCAACCTCTTGCCCCCTATCACATACAATTCTCTTGGATTTCTGCATCCCGAGTACTGTACATGACACTGTACTTCTTCACATTAAATCTTAACTGACAAGCATTATACCATTCTTCAAGCTTTTGTAGATCTTTCCTCATGTTATCCACTCCCTCAGGAGAGTCCACTCTTGCAAATTTTTGTGTCATCTGCAAAAATACAGACTTTTCCATTCAGTCCTTCCACAATATCACTTATAAATACATTGAATGGTATTAGTGCCAGGACAGATCCCTGGGGCACGCCACTGCTCATCTTCCTTTTATCCGAGTGAGTTCTGTTTACCATCACCTTCTGTCATCTGTCAGTTAATCAATTTTTGATCCAGTTCACCACCTTGGGACCTAACCCCAGGCTTTTCAGTTTCTTCATAAGCCTCCTATGAGGAACAGTATCAAAGGTTTGGCTAAAATCTAGGTAGATCACATCCATCACATGCCCTTGGATTCAGTTCTCTAGTCACCCAGTCAAAGAGCTTAATCAGATTTGTTTGCCAAGATCGTCCTTTGGTAAAACCACGTTGCCTCAGATCATGCAACCTGTTGGTTTCAGGAGTGCCTCCATTATTTTTTCTGCCACCAAGATAAAGCTTACTGGCCTGTAGTTTTTCACTTCTTCCCTATTACCAGTTTTGTGAAGAGGTACTACATCAGCCCTTCTCCAGTCCTGTGGAACGTCTCCTGTTTCCAAGATTCTATTAAAAACATCCTTTAAAGGCCCTGCCAGAACCTCTCTGAGCTCTTTCAGTATCCTCAGATGTATCTCATCTGGTCCCATTGCCTTGTCCATTTTCAGTTTTGCAAGCTATTCAAACACATCATAAGAACATAAGAACATAAGATATGCCATACTGGGTCAGACCAAGGTCCATCAAGCCCAGTATCCTGTTTCCAACAGTGGCCAATCTAGGTCATACGTACCTAGCAGTTTCCCCAAAAGACACAGGTTCCACAATGCTTGTACTGGGTCAAGCATTGATATCCTGGGTCCCTTCTTAATAATGGTTTATGGACCTTTCCTCCAGGAACTTGTCCAAACCTTTTTTAAACCCAATAAGAACATAATATATGCCATACTTATATCCGCTCTTAGCCCCCAACCACTTCCACACAGTATGTCAGGCAGTAATAACCCCCCGCCTGGACTATTGCAACTCAGTCTTCCTAGGTCTCTCAAAACATGTGCTACGTTTACTACAATTAGCCCAAAACACTGCAGCCCACCTAATTACAGGTACACCGAGAAAAGACCACATCCCCCCTATCCTCAAGAATTTACTTGGCTCCCAATCCCAGCACTTATCAATTATAAAACACTACATATCACCTTCAAGACAATTTACAAACAATCAGTGGAGTACCTACAAACCCTATTAGAGTGGACCCCCAATACTAGATCAAGAAGGCAACCAAACCTAAATCTCCTCAACATACCAACCCACAAAGCAAAAAATTCCCAGGCCACTTGCAACAGAACCTTCTCCATCTATGGACCTTCAATCTGAAACTCACTTCCAAGCAACCTATGAGACATTGGTGACATAACCAAATTCCGAAAGAAGCTAAAAACCCATCTCTTCCAAGAATTCTTCGGAACTGACACCTAAAAAGTCTCTCCCCTTCAAGCTAACACAAATTTACCCTCTCCTTCCCACGATTCCAACCCCCCTCCTCAAGCCACCCTCAACAAACAACCCAACCAAAACCACATTCCAAGAAGGTTCCTACCACTAACAGAGCTATGTTCATGTATGATAGTTATGTCTTCTCATTGTATGATCGTTATGTCTTACCATTAAAAACTTATTAGTATAAGTTACTATTATGTTTTATTAATTCTAGTTCTACTGTTCATCCTGCTCTCCCTATCCTAAAGAAGTTAATGTTCATTATAAACCGCTTCGATAACATGAAAAGCGGTATAGAAGAATTGTTAAAGAAATAAACAAAACATACAGCTTCTGTGATCGCCATCCCTTTGTCTCAGTCTCTCTCAGTCCTTGAGAAGTTGCAAGCTAGTCGTACATTGTCAGATTTACTCACAAAGCATAAGTTTTGTTAAAGGAAGCACTTTAAATCTAATACTGTAGTGCCAAAATGCCCTATCTAAAATAACTCAAAATCCATAATAATTTGCCAGTGGAAGAAAAGCATCTCATATATCATAATGTGGATGCTGTTAACCCCAGTTTTCCAGCATTAGTTATTCCAGTCACAACCTTTAAATCCAAAAAGGTTGATATTTTAAACAATTTATACAGCTAACTTTGGTGTTGACCACATAAAGGGGTTATTTTAGAAGCTCTGTTCGCAATTTAAATGTGTATGAGCAGCCATATGCCTGCGTAAATCCCATCCACGTGTAAATTCCTATTTTAGAAAGGGCGGAATTTACACGTGGCTGGCTGTACTATGTCGAAAGTAGACAGGGCATGCCCTGGGCAGAAAAAATATCTACACATATAGGGAATGCACATGTAGGCCCAAAATTGTCCATATCTAAATTTACACTTGCTCCCTGGTACGAATAGGGTTTTAAAAGTCCTTCCTTTTGCCATCCCTATGCAGGAGGGATTAAAGAGGATATTTCTCTTAAGCCCCCAATGTTTATTTTCCTCTCTGAATTGAAATGGGGGCAAGAGAGAGCCCTCTGTACTTAATTAAGAGCATCTGCTCGTCCATGTTTGCAGAATGGCCCAGATACCCATGTAAATAGCGGCGTTTACACTGGTTTGTTTTGAAATGTTGGCATTTACATGGATTTCCTCCATCAATTTTTCCCACGTAGAGGAGTAGCCTAATGGTTAAGAACACTGGCTTGGGAACCCACTAGCACTCCTTGTGGCCTTGGGCAAGCAGGGGCGGCCCAAGGGGGGTGCGGGGCCATGTGCGGAGACTCGGTGCAGGGCCTCATTTGCATAAATATTTGCATAATGTTACCATACACTAACTTTTAGTAAACATGCCTCTTCATGAGTGTATGGATAAAGAAAGACAAAGATTTCTACATTACTATAATCCAGTGCCAACCGCCAGGCACATTAGGAACTACTACAAACACTGCCCATTTAGAACCCATAGCAAACCCACCGTATCCTAACAGCACTACCAAGACTCATAAAGCACCATACCCTACCTATCAAAAGGCAACACTGCAAATATTAAACCAATACATTTCAGAGAATAACAATACATGACCTACTGGGGAAAGAGAACAAGTGGCAATGTCAAATAGGAATTACATAAACAGAATACCTCAGCTCAGTTACACATGCAGAACATAGACCATCACCAAACAAGGAATCACAATTTAAAAACAGGAAGACAATAATTAAAACTGGGAACCCTAAAAGCCAAACTTGGAATGTACAACAATGTTGAAATAAAACTATAAATTAATTTCCTCTTGTACTAAACAAAGCACCGACATTAATGATGCACATTTCCCAGAGCTGACATATTCCAGTTAATAAATTCAAAATAAAGAGATATCTTTGTACCTTTTTTTTTCAGTTGCAATTGTTCCAGTCACTTTCTTCTGGTTTATTTGTGTCTTCTGCTAACTCTCCATCGTCTGCTGTCCATTTGTCCTTTCTTCTCTCCTCTAGTTTTTTTCCATTCTCTCTCTACATCTGCTTTAACATAATAATCTTTCTCCTTTTGCTCTTTCCTCATTCCTATTTCATCCACTCAAATTTTACCCCTCCATCCTCAATCCCCACTTAGGGGCTTGTTTACAAAGCCGCGGTAGCGGTTTGTGATCGTAATCGGAGCCACGGCCCCATTGATTTCAATGGGGCCGCGGCTGCGATCGCGAACCACTACCGCGGCTTTGTAAACAAGCCGCTTAGTCTCCCAATACCCGGCCAATTGTAGATTTTTCTTCCCTCCCACACAAAATATTCTTCCCCTCTCCATTTCACTCTCCCAGCCCCATCCCCATCCCCTTCTAATCTCCCCCAACATCAGCTCCCTTTTAGTTGCAGCCCCACCCAGTATCCGCTCCCTTCTAGTCCCCACATCAGCCCATTTCCAGTCCTAGCTCCCCCATCCATTTCCAGTCCTATCCGAGTCCCTTCATCAGCTCATTTCCAATACCAGCCTCCCATCAGCCCATTTCTAGTCCTTTCCTAGCCCCACCATCAGCCCATGTTAAATCCTAGCTCCCCTCCACTCAGCCCATTTCTAATCCAAGCCCCCCATGAACCTACTTCCAGTTCTAGCCCCTCCATGAGTCCATTTCAATCCAAGCCCCCACCACAGCCCATTTCCAATCTTAGCTCCCCCAACACCCAATTCCCAGTCCTATCCTAGCCCCTCCATCAGCCCATTTCCTGTCCTAGCTCCTTCCCCTAAGAGCCCATTCCAAGCCCCCTCCCCATCAGCTATTTGCAGTTCAAGCCCCCTTCCACTCAGCCCATTTCCAGTCCTAGCAACCCCCCCAACCCATTACCAGTCCTAACCTCCCCATCAGCCCACTCCCAGTCCTAATCCCACCAGCCCATTTCCAGTCCTAATCCCCCATCACCCAAGTTTTAGTTTAAGCCCCCCCATAGCCCATTACCAGTCCTAACCCCCCATCAACCCACTTTCAGTCCTAATCCCATCAGCCCATATACAGATTTTTCTCCCCCATAGCCCATCACCACTCCTAAACCCCCCCAAGCCCATCACCACTCCTACCCCCCCCAGCCCATCAACACTCCTAACCCCCCCCAGCCCAGCCCAGCCCATCAACACTCCTAAACCCCCCCAGCCCAGTCCAGCCCAGCCCATCAACACTCCTAAACCCCCCCCCCCAGCCCAGCCCAGCCCAGCGAAAATTAAAAGAAAACCTGTCTGCTGCCGCGGTCGGGGCCGCCGCGGTCGGGGCTGCCGCGGCAGAATCGAGTGTGCCGCGGGGCCCCCCTGTGCACGGCAGAGCCTGCCCTCCTTGTAGCAGCTCTCTCTTTGGAGCTGAAAAGTCAGACGCGCCGGCTTGCAGTGCAGAGCGCGAGGGAAGAGTTTTCTCCCTCGCTGCTCTGTTAAGCCCGCGGGGGCTGATGGGAACTTCCCATCAGCCCCCGCGGGCTTAACAGAGCAGCGAGGGAGAAACTCTTCCCTCGCGCTCTGCAAGCCGGCGCGTCTGACTTCAGCTCCAAAGAGAGAGCTGCTACAAGGAGGGCAGGCTCTGCCGTGCACAGGGGGGCCCCGCAGCACGCTCGATTCTGCCGCGGCGGCCCCGACCGCGGCAGCAGACAGGTTTTTTTTTTTTTTTTCAATTTTACTTTTCAAAAAGAATGTTTTTTGCGCGGGGCCCCCTGAAACGCGGGGCCCTGTGCAAAAAACATTCTCGCTCAATGGACGGGCCGGCCCTGCGGGCAAGTCACTTTACCCTCCACTGCCTCAGAAAAATCCAAGTTATCAATGTCCCTGTTTAATGTCTTCTGTGAATGGTGTAGTATCTTCTGTGAGTGGTGTATCTACTCCATTCCCATCTGTATATTTGTCAATCATAGGTGATCCTTCTCCAGGATGTTCTTTAGTAAAAACAGAACAGAAGTATTTCTTTAGCATTTTCATTTTTTCAATGTCACTTTCCATGAATCCGTTTTCGGCACTTTTGAGTCTTGCATTTCCACCTCTGATCTTCTTCTTCTCCCGAATATACCTGAACAAAGTTTTGTCTCCATGCTTCAGATCTTTAGCCATCTTTTCTTCTGCCTTTGCTTTTGCTATCCTTATTTCTCTTTTTGTCTCTTTTGGCTTTATCCCGTATTCTTTCCGGTGTTCCTCTGTTTGCGAACTTCTGAATTTTGTGAAAGCTGTGTTTTTTGCCTTTATTTATGCAGCCACTTCTTTGGAGAACCATATAGGTTTTATTTTCCTCTTGTTTTTATTTACTTTCCTTACATATGTATCTGTTGGCCCTTTTATTGTCTCCTTTAGTTTAGCCCATTTCAATTCCACTTCCCTTACCTCCTCCCACCCTGCCAACTCCTCTCTCAGGCACTTGGCCATTTTACTGAATTTAGCATTTTTGAAGCCTAGGACTTTGAGCTTGCTGTGATTGGATTCTGTCTTGGTATTTATCTGAAACCATACCATGTGATGATTACTACTGCCCATGTGGGCACCCACCCAGACATTCGACACGCTATCTCCATTGGTGAGTTCTAAATCCAGTATCACACTTTCCCTGGTCGGTTCCATCATTATTTGTCTAAACAATGTTTCTTGGAAGGCATCCACAATCTTTGTACTATACTTCTTTCAAGATTTTCAGAAAGAGTACTCAAATCCACATCAGGTACATTAAAATCACCCAATATAATCACTTCCCCCTTCATTGGTACCTTTGCGATATCAATAATCAAGTCTTTACCCATTTCTTTGGTTTGAGTTGGAGGCCTGTAGACTACACCAGTATGAATGATAGTGTCATCTCCTCTTTCCAACACAATCCATTCTGCTTCTTCTTTTCCACAGATCCCCTACATTTCAGCAACTTTAATATTGCATTTGACATATAGATCTATTCCCCCTCCTTTTCTACCCTATCTTTTCTAAATAGATTAGAGCCAGCTATGGCTATATCCCATTTATGCGACTCGTTAAACCATGTTTCTGTAATGGCCACAATTTCCAAGTCCATTTCCACCATTAGGGCTCCCAGGTCAGGAACATTATTGGCTAGGCTTTGAGCATTTGTGCTCATTGCTTTCCAGCATTTGTTGACTGGCTTGCTTGTATTTTGCATGGAATTTGTTCCACACGCCTCTTCCCACTTGCCATCAATGTCTGGGTTAATAGTTGGGCTGTTTCCAATGTTATTATGTTTTTGCTGGGAGTAACGTCCTGAACTTGTTCTTTCCCATCCGTCACCCCTTTCCCTAGTTTAAATGCCTGTCCACATATTGCTTGAGGTGATCGGTTTTGCAGACAACACAATATTAATCAGTTGTTCAATCACAAGAGAATTCTTAAAAATTGTAAGAGAACCTTCAGAAACTGGGAGATAGGGTTCCCAAATGACAGATGAAATTTAATGTGGACAAGTGTAAAGTTGTGCACTTAGAGAAGAACAACTCAAACTGTAGCTACTTGATCTAAGGTTCCATATTAGGAGCCACCTCCCAGGAAAAGGATCTAGGTGTCTTCAGGGATAATGCACTGATATCTTCTGGTCAATGTGCAGCAGCAGCCAAGAAAGTTAACAGGATGCTAGGAATTGTAAGGAAAGAAATAGAGACTAAAACAGAAGATATCATAATGCCTCTGTATCGCTCTGTGTTCACCACATCTGAAAAAAGATATAGTGGAAATGGAAAAGGTTCAGAGAAGAATGATTAAAATGTTAAAAGTGATGGAAGGATACCTCTATGAGGAAAGGCTTAGATTAGGGCTCTTCAGCTTGGAGAGGAGTTGACAGAGGCGAGATCTGATAGAAACCTATAAAATAATGAGTGGAGTGGAACAAGTAAACATGAATTAATTGTTTACTCCTTCAAAAAGTATAAATACTAGGGGATATGCAATGAAGCTACAAAATAGTACACTTAAGACCAATCAGAGAAAATATTTTTTCACTTAGGGCCCGATTCCGTCCCACACTAGATCCCCTCAGTGCATCCGGTCTGAACTGGACACACAGAGGGGATCGCGATTCTGATCTGCGGGGCACATCTAGCCCCATGGGACCAGAACCGCAAACAGTCATCTACATGCAGGCCGGGACTGCGATTCAGTCTGGCCTGTATGCATATGAAAAGCCCGGATAACTCAGTCAGGGCTTTTAAATGGAGCTGCGGCGCAATGGTGTCATGTTGCCATGGCACTGCGGCTCCATTTAAAAGCCGCGATGCCAGCCTCTTGAAAAAGGGACTTATTACCCGCAGCCCAGCCCCCGATCTGGACTCCTAAAGCCAGGGCCGGGCTGCGGGGAATGTCCCTTGGCCCCCTCTGCCCCTCCGCTCCCCGGGCACATCAAAAAAAAAAAAAAACATCCAGGGAAGTTATTCCACCTTGGAGGTGGAATAAACTTCCCCACACATGTCGCTGGCCCAGGACGTACAGGGCCGACATTAGAATCGTCTGTATGTCCTGGGCCTGTGACCGCCCACTGTCCCCACAGACTCCGCACCTGAGCCACCCATTCCCTGCCCCCATCTAACTTCCTCGCACAACCAGCAGAGAAGTTAGTCGGGGGCAGGAGCTGGCTTGAATAGCGGGAATGGATGACCTATCGGGCCGTCCATCCCTGCTATTCGTAGCACAGAATAACCCTCTCAACATGTTATTTGTTTCCAGAGGATGATAGTGTAGCTGGGTTTAAAAAAGGTTTGAACAAGTTACTGGAGGAATATTCCGTAAAGCATTATTAAAGTGGACTGGGGGAAATCCATTGCTTATCACTGGGATAAGAAGCATGTAATCTGTCTGTCTATCTTTTTCGATCCTGACAGGTACTTGTGACCTGGATTGGCTACTGCTGAAAACAAGGTGCTGGGCTTGATGGACCATTGGTCTGACCCAATATAGTAAAACTTATATACTTATGTTCTTATACCTCCTGGGTGGCTTATATGTTTTATGTACTGTATCTGAGGTTTACAGTCTACATAATTACAGTACCTAATCAACCCCCCGTAATATAACCGATTATTGACCTTTTGGCAGATAACCAAAAGTGGATACCGCTTTATCATACAATCAAAGCAGTTTACATTTAACTGAGAACTGGAACAATTGCATCATAACCAATGAATTATAAACAAGAAAATGTGGCTGGGGTTGGAGATAACAGTGGTAACATAATTACTGCATTTAATGGATAGGCATGGGGGGGTTGGGGGGTATCCGTCATTGTCCAATCCAAAGTATTCAAGGAATAGGTGTGGTTTTAGATTTTTTCATAGCTCAGGAACAGTGGTGGAGGAGTGTAGATGTTCAGGAAGTGAATGCCATATGTCAGGTGCAAATAGGGTAAAGGCTCTGTGGCATGTTTGTTGAGTGCTTTTTATTTTGATAGCTGGGATGGAGAGGAGGTTCTGAGTGTTGCGTCATCGTGATCTTGTGTCTGAAATTTTGGTCATTAAATTTCGCAGGTCAGTTCTGCAAGACTTTGAAAATGGTGACAATTATCTTGTAAAGGATTCTTTGTGATATCAGGAGCCAGTGGAGGGACTTTAGGACATGTGTAATTCAACTGTATCTAGATGAGCCTGGCAACGATGTTCTAGACCAGCGATGGCGAACCTATGGCACGCGAAGGCCTTGCAGCTGGCACGCGGGCAATAGGTCCGCAAAAAAAAGAAAAAAGCTGTCTCTGACTGCTGCCGCGGACGCGGCAAGGGCAGAATGCAGCGTCCCGCGGGGCCCCCTCCGCCCGCTAAGCCCCTCTGCAAGAGCTTTCAGATTCGCGAGGGAGAGCGTCTCCCTCGCGTCTCTGTTAAGCCCGCAGGGGCTAATGGGAAATTTCCCATCAGCCCCTTTAGACGCGAGGGACTGATGGGAAATTTCCCATTAGCCCCTGCGGGCTTAACAGAGACGCGAGGGAGACGCTCTCCCTCGCGAATCTGAAAGCCCTTGCAGAGGGGCTTAGCGGGCGGAGGGGGCCCCGCGGGACATTGTAATCTGCCGCGGCAGCAGCCAGAGCCTGCTTTTTTTTAAAAAAAATTTGCCGGGGGGGGGGGGGTAGGACTGCTAATGGGCAGGAGGGGGGGGTTAGGACAGCTAAAGGGCAGGGGGGGGAGGGTTAGGACTGCTAATGGGCAGGAGGGGGGTGTTAGGACTGCTAATGGGCAGGAGGGGGGGGTGTTAGGACTGCTAATGGGCAGGAGGGGGGGTTAGGACTGCTAATGGGCAGGAGGGGGGGTTAGGACTGCTAATGGGCAGGAGGGGGGGGTTAGGACTGCTAAGGGGCAGGAGCAGGTGGGGTGTTAGGACTGCTAATGGGCAGGAGGGGGGGTGTTAGGACTGCTAAGGGGCGGGGCGGGGGGGGGTTAGGACTGCTAATGGGCTGGGGGGGTTAGGACTGCTAATGGGCGGGCGGGCGGGCGGGCGGGGGGTTAGGACTGCTAATGGGCAGGCGGGGGTGGGTAGGACTGCTAATGGGCGGGGGGGGGTTAGGACTGCTAATGGGCTGGGGGGGTTAGGACTGCTAATGGGCGGGCGGGCGGGGGGGGTAGGACTGCTAATGGGCTGGGGGGGTAGGACTGCTAATGGGCTGTGGGCTGATGGGGGCTGTCTGGAAATGGGGTGATGGGGGTTTAGGGCTGGAAGTGAGTTGATGGGGGGGGGGCTAGGACTGGTATTGGGTTGGGGGGTTGCTAGGACTGGAAATGGGCTGATGCAGGGACTAGAAGGGAATGGATGCTGGGTGAGGCTGGAACTAGAAGGGAGCTGATGTTGGGGGAGGATTAGAATGGGATGGGGCTGGGAGAGTAAAATGGAGAGGGGAAAAATATTTTGTGTGGGAGGGATAAAAAATCTACAATTGGCCGGGTATTGGGAGAGTAAGTGGGGATTGAGGATGGAGGGGTAAAATTTGAGTGGATGAAATAGGAATGAGGAAAGAGCAAAAGGAGAAAGATTAGTATGTTAAAGCGGATGTAGAGAGAGAGAATGGAAAAAAAAAACTAGAAGAGAAGAAAGGACAAATGGACAGCAGATGATGGAGAGTTAGCAGAAAACATGAAGAAACCAGAAGAAAGTGGCTGGAGCAATTGCAACTGAGCTGAGGTATTCTGTTTATGTAATTCCTTTTTGACATTGCCACTTGTTCTCTTTCCCCAGTAGGTCATGTATTGTTATTGTCTGAAATGTATTGGTTTAATATTTGCAGTGTTGCCTTTTGATAGGTATGGTGTGGTGCTTTGTGAGTCCTGGTAGTGCTGTTAGGATACGGCGGGTTTGCTATTGGTTCTAAATGGGCAGTGTTTGTAGTAGTTCCTAATGTGCCTGGCGGTTGGCACTGGATTATAGTAATGTAGAAATCTTTTAGTCTGTCTTTATCCATACACTCATTAAGAGACATGTTTACTAAAAGTTAGTGTATGTTAGCATTATGCAAATATTTATGCAAATTGACGTGCTGGCACTTTGAGGAAATTCTTTGGTTTTGTGCGGCAGTTTGGGCACTCGGGCTCAAAAAGGTTAGCCATCACTGTTCTAGACCATCTGTAGCAAGTATAGAGATTGCTTAGGGAGTCCTTGATATAGGATGTTGCAATAGTCGAAATGTGGTGTGATTATGGCTTGGCATACTGATCTAAAATCGGTTAGGTGCAAATTCTGTAAAGTTCAGAGCTTATGATAAGCTGAGTTAGTGGTGTTTTTAATGTGGGAGAACATGTTCAGGTTCTGGTCTATTGTGATGCCCAGGTATTTAACCTCAGTTTTGATATCTAGTTCTCTGTCATTGATCCTTGGCTTTGTGGGAGGGATAAAGTTGGGATCACGTATGGCGTAGAGAGCTTCTGATTTGTTGTAATTTACAGAGAGATTGATGGTTTCCAGGTATTGGGTAATTGTATGGAGGCATGATGTTATGGCTGTATAGTCTGGATTTTTTGTAGAGAAGAGGGAGTAGATCATTATATAATCTGCATATACATGGAAGAGGATGCTGTGTTTTCTTATAATTGTACATGATGGTTGAATGCATATATTAAATAGTAATGCAGACAGCACAGACCCTTGTGATACCCCTTGTTATTATTTGAATGGGTGTGAAGTCTGGGTACCTACTTTGACCTGCTGTTGATGGTTGGCTAGGAAGGATTTGAACCATGTCAAGGTTGTTTTCTGCAGTCCAATTTCTTGTAGCCTAGAAAGGAATATTTGGTGGCTGATGGAGTTGAATGCTGAGGTGATATTGATGAATATCATTATAAATCCTTGTCCCACTTTTTCAGTCCCTGATTAGGGTGTCAAAAAGATTGGAGAGAAGTGTTTCAACACTGTGGAAAGGGCAGAAACCATGTTCTTTGGGGTCAAGTGGAGAATGGTTATCAATGTGATCGTGAAGAAGTTGTTGTACTACTTTTTTGATTATCTTGGTAATGAAGGATAAATGTGAGATAAGTCTGTAGGAGTTGGGAAGTGTTGTATCTAGAGAGGGTTTTTGTTAGAATGGGTCTGATTAAGGTTCTTTTGAGTGTGGGTGATAGATATCCCTGGAAGAGTGATGAGTATATTTTTGAAGCACTGGAGAGAGCTCTATTCTTGTTATCTTTATCCATGATACTGGGCAGGGGTCCATTGGGGCAGTGATGGTGTTTATGTTTGGGATGGTTTGGTTGAGCTCTTCATTGCATACGGGATGAAAAATGTCCCAGATGTCTGCAGGTTTGTCTGGTGTTGTGGAGTTTTGTGGTGGTGTTTTATGAGGGATGCAGGTGGTACACTTGTTGTGGAGATAGTTCGCCTTAGCTTGTGGATGGATACTTGTTGTATGCAATTCTTGGTTGGATTCTTTCTTAAGTGCATTATAAGGAGGACAAATCAGAATGGGTGCTATCAAACTCATCCAAGGCATCCAGTCCAGGAGTGGAAAAGTCACTAACAAGTAATTGAAAGTGATGGACAGTTATATTAATGGACTTCGCCACTGCTAAGGACTGGCCCTTCTTTTTCCTTTTCCCCATCAAACAACTTACATGCAATACCTCTGAGGCTTCTCCAGGCCCCAAAGGAGCTCCAAAGGGGTAAGATGTGCCCCTTTGCCCCCCCCCCTTCAAACACATGCCCATGGGTACGTACCCGTGGCCACATCTCACGGTGTGCCAGAGAACTTATACAGGCCTGGGGTGATGTCATTAAGATGGCTCCTCCTGCAACCTCAGCAGGAAGAGTTCCAACCAAACAGGTAATCACAGCAGGGCTTCTCTGTCTGACCCATGACATGCCAGAGATCTTATATTGGCCTGAGGTGACATTGGCAAGACTGCTCATCCTCCAACCATGGTGGGCAGAGTTCCAACCAAAATGGTAATCACAGCAGGGCCTCTCCGGTGGTTGTGTTCATTGATGAGATAGTGAGGTGCAAAGAGCAGGTCTAGGATCCCTCCTCTCTTGTGGGTGGGGGTTTTTATGAGTTGACCAAGTTGGAGTGCATCCATTGCACTCATGAATGCATGCGCTTGTTCTGAGGGGGAGAAAGCGAGGTTTAGGTTGCATAGTAAGAAGTATGGCTTGTGGGATGTGGCTTGAGAGCATGCCTCATCATTGCTGAAAGTTCATCATCTTTGGCACATGGTGACCTATATTTCAGGGTGTTAGGTTCCTGTTTGTTACTGTGAGTATATCAAGGGTGTCCGTTGAGCTGATGGTAGAGATGGTGAAGTTTAGGTGGTCCTTGGCTAATATGATAACCCCTCCTCCTTTCTTCGTGAGTCTGGGGCAGTTGAGAGATTTATAGTTGGGTGCTGTGATTTGATTCCGGAGTACATTGTCAGTTGTTCTAAACCAGGATTCAATAATGAGCATTAAATCTAGTTCATTGTCTTGAATGTAGTAGAGGATAGTGTATATCTTGTTGAGTGCTGAGTAGTGTCACAGCCCCTCCCGGTGGCAGCGTGCTGAAGGGTCAGGGCGGACATTTATTGTTTGTTGAAGCTGGAAACTCTAACTTAGACCAGGTGCATTATGGTCCTTGTAGTTCCCTTCTTTATAAAGAATAGTTGTGTGAGCCTTGTGCAGGGTTAAATATAAGGTTTTATTCCTTTGATGCGCTAAGGTTCTCCAAGAAGACAACAGAATTCACCTTGATTCAGGGTTTCTACCAAAGTATTTACAAAGTCCAAGACTGTTATAAGAGCTTCACAGTCTTTTCCATTCAAGCAGGATTTTTCAATATCAACAGGTTAAATAAACACAAAAAGCTTCTTCTTTTCAGCTCAACAAAGCAATGACATTTTTTAAAGCATGTCTTATGCTATGACTCTGTGAGAGATTCTATACTCTCAGCTACACAGAGAGTACAGTCCATAGGATATTCAGGTAGCAATGGTTCTGGTTCTACAAGGTCTGTTTGCATATCCTCTTGCTCAGATATGGTGTCTGCTAAGCCTGAGCTTTCTCTAGGCAAAACTGGTTGTACTTCAGTAGTTCTCTCCAAGACTTTCCAGCCTGGCTGGACCTGGTCTGGCAAACAATTAATATGGCTTTTATCTAGGACCTTCTGCACAGGTTTCCAAAGCTTTCTCCAGCTTTGTTTCTCATATCTATGGCTCTCTGGTTTACAAGCCTTTCTAGGACTTGGCACACATTCAGGAAAGGTGGTGTGAATGTACCTTTGTTCTCTGAGGCATGCGTTGCTGGTATTCCCTCTACCAGGCACTCTCCTGCTTACACTGTCTTCCCTGGAGACTTCTTTCTGGAGCTTTTCAGCATGGGCTTGTCCTTCCTGGAAGATGTCCCTTCCTTGTAAGGACTGCAAGCTTAACTGCCTTTCCTTCCGTAGTTGGAGCTTTCCCCTTTCACTCTCCTTAGTAGCAGGGGTTACTGTTGCTCTCTGTATTTGTGGTCCTCTCTGCTCCTGTGGTCATCTCCGTTCCTGTGCTCGTCTCTGTATTGGTGGTCCTCTCTGTATTGGTGGTCCTCTCTCTATTCTCCTGACCCAGCACTGCTTATAAAGCCGTTTCTCTAGTGAGTTTTCTGGCCCTCTACTCAGGTGTGTTTGATTAGCTATTGCATCATTACAATCTGGGTGTGTCAGACTACCTTCTGCAGCCTCATGCCTACTCCCTCTAGCTGCACTTCTTGGTAACTGCATTCTCTGTAAATCAGTTTCTTTAAAAGAAATGGAGTTTTCTCCTAACTCCATAGCTTCAGTAGTGTCAGCTTCATCACAGTAGGCGTTAATGAGCACACATTTGAGGGGCTGAAGGGAGGTTGACATTTGTGTGCCTTTGAGTACGTTGTTGTGATTTTTATTTGTATAAGCCTGCATGGGCGGAAGTTGGTATGCTAGTTGTGGTATGGCCATGTTGTGTTTTGCCTGGGAATGTGGACTATTGGGATAAGTCCTTGTTGTGCTGTGACAGCTTCAGACAGGGCGAAGAGTAGGATGGCTATTAGTAACTTGTGGAAGTTTATGCAGTTGTGCATGTTTGAGAGCCTTGAAGTGTGTTGGAGTCCGGTTGAGAGTATGTGCAACAGTGTCTAGGAGTCTCGTGATGCAGACTTCATTGTGTGTTATATCATTTTTGGTTCAGTGGTAGAGTACTTGGACTGCCTTATGGTCTGAGATGAGTGGTTCCAGGTAATTCAATGGGCAGTTGGTTGGAAGGGCTATTACCAGAGAGATTACGTGGTGAGGGAGGGTTGATAAGAATGTACAGCCTTTCCATGCTAATTTGTGGTATTTCATGGCAATGTGTATGGCAGGAAAGTACTGATGAATACTATGTGGCTTACAATATGTTGTGTACACAGCTGGTACTTACTGATGTGAGTAGCAGGAGTAGTCCAATTGTGCTATTGGTCAGCAGTAGTGAGGTCTTTCAGTTTCGCTAAGATCTATGCCTAAGAGCCACGACCAAGGTGAAGGCAGGCCTGCAGGCAGCCGTATTTTAAATTTGCAATCTCTGGTTTGTAATGCACAAAACTGGGAGTAGATTACCTCTTGGCTCTTAACTGCTGCTGCTCCAGTGTTGCGATCAGGGACTCCTCTCTAGCTGGATGGTAAGGGGATTGCTTCTGGTGATGTCCTCTTCGGTGTACTTCAAACCAATAGCAAACACTTTTGTCTAATATAAGCAGCTAATTGCTTAGTGGATCTATATAGAAAGATTTCTTAGATGGGGTAGGCAGGAGTTGAAGTGAGCAGAGAGGGAGTAAATGCCCCACCAGGGGGTGTCTGGGGGATTTATGAGGTTATTGTGTTGACTGTTACTTTGATGTATGCCCTTTTGATTGAATGTTGTTCAGACAGGAGGCTAAAATTCCTGTAAATAAATAAGCGCTGTGCCTTCGAAAAGCATTAATTAGCTTCCCCCTGCTTTGAACTAGAAGTAATAAAAAGAACCTCTAGCGTCAACTAATAAGCTCCTTAAAAAAACACCTTCTATTACAGCAACACCCACCCCCAACAGCTAATCAAGTAATATACATTTTTAACAAAAATTCCCCTTTTGAAAGAAATCAGGCAGAGCACGATATCAAAAAAGCCTAAAAAAAATTGAATAAATAAACTTACCTCAGTTTGTAGTCAGTTCCTTTGGAGATGGCAAAGGTTTCTGAGGTCTGTCTGATATTATATAACTCGGAAAATCCTGACTCCCAGATAGTCAGCTACCAACAACTCAGAAGTGCTATCATTTCAAAGAGTATTAATAAGCTTTCCTGTCCTTCAGCTATAGATTAAATTGAAAACTCTAGAGGAAATGAGTAAGCTCCATTTAAAAAAAAAATTATATCGCGACATGCCTCGTTGTGGTAGTACCACTAGAGTTCAAGCGGCACCATTTTGAAACCAGTGCTGGAGGGCCAGGAATGACTGGAGATCCCTGCTTCCCCTGAAACCTTTGACTGCCATTGATTTTAAAAAATACACAGAGGGGGGAAAAGATGGAGGGTCTTCTTATGGGGGTGGTCATCTTGGGGCAGCAGAGAAGTCTTGGTGCTGACTTCAAGGGAGTGAGTATCACCACGATGTGGCCACTGGCACCAGTTCCTTTAAGATGGCAGCCTGGAACATCAGACTATGTGGTATGAGCTGGCATTAGTTTTCTGGGAATAACACAGCTTATGATTTGCCTAATAATAATGTATCTTGCATGCATTTCAATACCTTGCACTTAACTATTAAGCAGTACGTGTTGGGGTAAAATAATATGTGTTATGATAAAATAATGCACGATTTGGCCCTTTAACATGCATTAAGGGGCAAATATCATGTTTATTCCTTTAATGCACATTATTATTACCTATCAACCTTAATATGATATCCCTACTACTATATTGATAAACATGTGCTATAAAATACAGTGGAGTGAGTTTTTGGATAATGTAAGTGGCATTTTAAAAAGGACATCCAAATCAAATTGGGGGATCTCCAAATCAGAACGTGCTAAGAAATGCCAGATACATCTATGTATCTGCCTGATTTTACTAACAGACATCCCTGACATGGATGTTTTGTGCTGGTAGCCACAAACTTTCCCCTTAGGAAAGCACGGGAAAGGATATCCAACTCATACAAGCTACATAAGAGTACATCGAACTGTGTAGAAAAATGAAAACATGAGTCATAATTCCCCTTCGGTATATGTTATCAGCAAGGAAAATATAGGGGGCATAAGTGGACCTCCTTCTCCATGCCCTCCAGATGTCTGCCTGACAACATAAGCACATTTGCGAGCCTATTCATGCCTTGAGCAGGTACAGTATAAACTTGGGCGTGGCTTGGGACATCTAGAGCATTTCTGAAAATGAGCAAGGACGTCCAAGTACTGGGAACATTCCAGACATGCCTACTCCACGCCCCTGTTGGATGTTCTTATTCCAGGGATGTGCACAGAGCCAGTTTCCAAAAATGGCTCTAGGCCATTTTGGACATCTCCATGCCCTTTTTCAGACATCCAAAGCATGAATAGGACTTCTAAAATAACCCCTGTATGTTCTACTATTGAGTTGAGCAATTCATGAGTAAACACATAGGGGTATGTTTACTAAACTGCGGTAATCGTACATAAAGCGCGTTATGTAACGTTAACGATCGTAAGCGCAGCGTGCGTTATGATGCGCTAACGATCGTAATGCCCCGCGGAGCGGAAAAACACCGCAGAAGGTGGAGAGAGGGCGGAGAGAAGGGGTCAATGGGCGGAGAGTGGGCAGGGAGAGGCTCCCTTCCAACTAACGCGCTGATCTGAAGAGCTCAATTCCAACGCGAATGAAAACCTGCCGTTAAATGCACATTTCAGGGGAGAGAAACCATTTCAGTGTCAGCAATGTACAGCCCAGGCAGGGAAACCTAACATAAGTGATAAGTGTGATACATGTGCACAGAACAAAAGGGCACATAAACACTGAAAATGACCCCAACAAACTGGAAAAAAAACATAACCAAGCTGGCCAATAGTGGTATCAATGAGAAACATCAACCCCTTCCCCCCCGAGTAAGCTCCATAGAACAGATATAAATCGTGGAAGGGTCTATAATCCGTCCCCATACAAGGTGAATGAGCCCACAGTGAAATATTTATTTATTTATTTATTTACATCTCTTATATACCGCACTATTTGCGATCAGCGCGGTTTACATAGAACAAACAATATCCGACAATAAACTGCTCAGGGTTTTCCCCACCATCGGACAGGGTTCCTATGGCGTGCACATGTCCCGGAACATCAGGGCGGGCATGTCGGAACGGCAACTGGACAGATGACGGAGAAGGGGATACAGAGGGCCGCAGGCGGCACATGGTGTGGTGCAGCTGGGCCACAGTGCGGACTAGGGCGATGCCTAGATGGCCCATACGAATGCTGAAGCAGCAGAGCAGCCAGACAGCAACTGCTGAAGGCCCAACATGGGCACGACTGTTTCCCACAGTGTCACAGGGGATAGTACCCAGCAGCTACCCCCAAGGGCACGGAACATTGGTAGGCGGTGCTGGGGGGAAGCGTGGACACCTATGCAGGCACCTCTTCCCCAGAACCCGCACCATAGGCAGCCGCCTACCTGCACACTGGATGGCCTGAGACTGCGCACCACCAGCACCACCAGCAGAAGGGCATGTCAGCATGGTGGCTGAGGGATACTGGTGGTGGAGGGGGCAGTGGCAGCTGCCCAGAGCAGACCATGGCCTAGCCCTGTGTAGGTGGGTGCCGTGTACTGCAACAGATGGGCCCTGTCTGACGATCATGGTATCACCAAGGAATGTACTGACTTTGTGACAACAAGGTGGTGCAGTGCACAAAACCAGTGTATTCAGAAGCAGAGGGTCACAGGTTCAAGTCCCAGTTGTGGTTCCCACCAACCCAGTCCCCATATTTTACCCACTACTACAACGTTCTAATACAGACAGCACCTTTATTGCAGATGACGCAAACATGCCCAAGACACCTACATGTTACCCTACAGAGCACAGACACCATAAAACATGCACATTACCTAGAGCAGAGCCTCCCAAATGCAGTCCTGGAGGGCTAAACACCATTCCGGTTCCAATGCTGCCTCTGATAAACATGCCTGTGCTGCATTTCTATGCGACACCCCCATGGTATGCAGATGTATCTCATGCATATTCATGAGGGACAGCATGAAAACCCAAACAGTGTTTGGCACCGCAGGACTGGAGTTGGGAACCTCTGCTGTAAAGCAGCAGCCAACAGGGGCAGACACACCCGCACCCACAGGCCCCATTATCCAAAGCCTCCTGGAGAGGCAGGACATTGGGCTCTGCGTGCATCTCCCAATACTAGCACTTGCATACCTTAGTAATGCCACCCTAAACCTGGGAATATGGTACACATCTATCAAAAGGTTGCTATGATTACTGGCAGATAGCAATTCCTAGGTTAAGTACGATTTTCTGAGTGAGCTTCATCATAGCAACCTTTCTGATGTCTGTGGAGTGTGCTACAGGTCTTGTGTCTGACAGTGTTTACCAACCTGGGGAGTGACTCCTACAGTATTGCGTACCATAGCCATGCCTGCACTGTGCCCAGGACTGGTGTGGTGGCCTGGGCTGCCCAACACCTCTATAGTTGCACAATGCTGGCATAGGTGTGGTGAGTGTGTGTCTGTCTATCCAGTGTGTGGTGGCTGCCAACACCCTCCACAGCCCACACTGCTAGCACTGTTGCCAGTATTGGCCTGCCAATGTGCATAATGAGGAGCAAGGTACCGTGGGAATAGCCTGGATAGGATGGCCTGGCCTGGATGCATCTGCACACGGCATAGGGCAATGGCTCGGACATTGTAGTGCCTGGCCACCACCTGCACGGACAGGGTGGCCATAGCATGTCCTGCTGGGAGGTCACTCTCACCCTGACTGAGCAGTGACCATGGCATGGCTAGGTTCCCCCATAGTGCTATATAGCATTTTTCTCATGTGATATTTATGGGTTTCCTTTTGGGGCCCAATCACTGACTTATCTGCTTGGTGTGTATGCTGACATCCCCGTTCTGGGTACATGCATCTCCTCCAGGACCATGCACTATGGACTAGCTGGCAGACTGTCTGTAGCTAGTATGTGTCTTGCTGGAACACCTTGCAGGGTGCAGCGGCTGGAGGCTTGCTGCTGGAGAATGTCAGATAATGGTGGGGGGCAGCTGAGCATTTCCAGGCCTGCAATCTGTCTGCTATTGCATTATGGATGTGTACTGCTTTGTCTGTTCCCCAGCAGGACTGGGGTTGCGGTTCCCCTCTACTGCTGCCATTGCAGGGAGGTAGACTGTGGATCTATTGGTGGGTGATCCTGTTTCCCACCCTGAGCCCCAGAGGGTGGGTTGTGTGGTGGTACATAATCTGCCTATGGGTCCATGCTCCCCCTCCCCCTTCACCTTCACCTACAGCAGGTAACGATGGCACCAACACAGGATATGCACTATGTTTGGTGCAGCGTCGCCCATAGGGACTAGACATGACCGAGACATACAGCAGGACACAGATGTATCCTAGGTGTGTCTAACTGAACTACCTATCACACACTGATGGGGACCTGCAGCATGGCATATTTCAGCCATGAAAGGTGCTGTGGACCTGGTGCTGGGCGCCCCACCTCAACCTCAGGGTGGGCACAGTACCCGCACAATGTGATTGTCTGAGGCTACTCTGTGGCAGTGCCACACACGGTCTGTTCCCCCTACAAGGCCGAGGTGCTGTGGGGGTGCATACCCAATCTTGTGCCCATCTCTTGTCTGCTGATTTGCATGTGCAGTGCATCATGGGTACGGGTGGGTTACCCCTATCCTGGTAACCACAGCAGACAGTTTGTGTGGTGCCGTGCAGTTCTTCTGCAGCCAGCCAGGACTTTGTTCACAGCCTTATAAGGTGTCCTATAGGGGACATTATAGGGTGCCTTGGTGGACAGTACACTTTATAATGTGCCCTATGGAGTGCGTTATGGGGTGCCTTATGCGGCACCTTAGGTTATGCCACCGTGAGGGTGTGTTTGCTGGCAGCACTAATTAAAATACACGTCACATGCCTCAACAATCACTACTTAAATGTAAAGGGTGCTGCCTCAGCCAGCCTTATACATTAGGCTTACTGGGGAATCAAACCGATGACCCCTGTACCATCAGTCGGTGTTGTAACCATTGTGCTACAGCTCTGTTACTATGCTTGTATGCCTGCGCACCTTCTTAAGATTAATGCACGGTAACATGCCCTGTAGCACTCATTCATTTATGGCGCCTTGTAATGCGCGTTCTCGGCGCGTTCTCGGAAACAATGTACCACCGATGTCCTTATTTGGGTTTTCTGTCTCTAACGCGGCTCCTAACGTGAATCGCACTAACGCAGTTTAGTAAACATATCCCATAGTCTAGCTAGGTCTTTAGAACACTCACCCTATATTTTGGGTTTTTTTGGTGGGGGAGTGGGGTAGGTGCGATAAGGGATCATTTAGGTATGTGTGTTCGTGTGTGCACGAATGGGAATTGGGAGAAGGATGAGAGAAAAAATAACAGGGATCCAGTAATGGGAGGAGAAAGAAAGATAGGAAGGACTGGAAGAGGGGCAACGAAGGATTAACAATTCTGAGTTAAAAATCATTAGGAATGCTGATATTTTGGAATACTTCAGCATAAAGTCACATTTTATTGAGCACCTACCCCACTGACCTGTCAGTGAACTTTTTCTCACATTTAAATTATACATCTATCCAAGAATCTCATAAAATGGAAAAAATGCACAGGACCAGAAGGCAAGAAAGGTTTCCTAAGAAAACAAAATGTATAACACATAGAACAATTAGAGGTATGAGCTAAATCGAAATGCATAAATAAATAGGATGAAATAAAATATATTCACTATGAAAAAAATTTTGCCTGCAGAACTTAGTGGAAAAAGCATATAAACATTCACTCAGGGAAAATACAATTTCAACGTACTGAATGTGATAAAAGATACACTTGGAAGTTAAACCAACAGAACATGTTTATGCTCCTAATTTAACGAGAAAAACAACCTTTTTTGTTCAATGAATATGAAAATTGTTTTACATACAGAACACAGTTTACAATTCATCAGAAATTTCACAAAGGATAGAAATCATTTAATTGTAACAAATGTGCTAAGTGTTTTCAGCTGGAAAAGTACCCAGGAAGAGCATGAAACTGAGGAGGCATGAAACTACCTTCTTTGGCATACATGCTTCATTGGTCAACACTTATAAAGGGCTGTTTGCATTATAAATATTTATCAAACTCTATCATTTACAATGTGCTCTTTCTTTGAATTGTATATGCATTTATGAAATGAATTTTTAATATGCTGCATTTTGTAATTTAGATTTATGAAATTATATTTTCATTTGTATTAAGACACTCTGGGGCATGTTTACTAAAGTTTGGAAAGGTAGCTTGGAATCAACATGCATTCAGCATGCATAGTTACGGCAGCAGGGGCATAGCGGCCATGGTAGATGCAGGGGGTGAGGCCACAGTAGGGATGTACTGCCCATAACAGGCATGTCACTACCACAGTAGTTGCAAACTCAGGGCCATAATGCAGGCACGCAGCGAAGACACTCACCACATGTGCCCTGCAATTGATAGTTACCAATGCATTATTAAGGCAGCAGTGGGTTACAGCACCCACTGGACTGCAGACAGTTATACATGGACCCCTACTTCACCATCGGGATAGTAGTAACTGACCAGTGCAGGATAGAGAAGGATGACCAAAAATAGGCACAATTGGCTGCACAGCTCAAAGCAGTGGGGCTAAGTACAAGAAGGTGGGGCATGCAAATGAGGAAAGCACACACATGCAAACACATGAGTGGATAGATTCATATTTGAGTGAGCATCCTGCTGGGTCATATGAGTTGTACTCATGGGAGCGGGGGGGGGGGGGGTGCCACAAGGATCTCTGCTTTCCTCACTCTTGTTTAACATCTATCTTTGCCCTCTTGGAGAGGTGAAAGCTCCTTTGGGCTTTGCTACTATGCATATGCTGATGACATTCAGATAGTAGCCCTCCTGGAAAGTGATCAGGCTGCTGCTTTAGCCTCTCTGAACTCCTGCTTATCACGGGTGAGTGATTGGTTGGTGGGCAACGGGCTTGTGCTGAATGTTAGCAAAGCCACCTGTCTATGGTTTGGAAAGGTGGAATGTGTGGATCTTTGCAATCTGCCGAGGGTGGGTGATGTAGTGATCCCTTGGCAAGAGGAGCTGTGGTCACTGGGAGTAATCCTGGAGAGGGAGGGGTGGGTGATAAGCAGGTTGTCCACATGGTTTGGACAGCTTGGTTGAAGCTGAGGGTGGTACGCGAGCTGCGCCCATACCTGGAGAACTCTGCCTTATGGTGAGTAATGCAGGCACTTGTGTAGGGCACTCTGGATTACTGCAACATTCTATATATCAGACTGCTCAAGTGGTCTGTTTGAAGAATGCACATCATGCAGAATGCGGCTGTGTGGGTCCTGCTTGGCGCCAGGTGAAGGGTCAGTGTGACATCACTTCTGCAACAGCTGCACTGGCTTTCTGTCAGGGAACAGTGCATGTTTAATCTGCTGTTTGTTGTATTTTGCACACTCCATGGTGGTCACCGGGGTTATTTGCAGGGTTTGTGGGGCTGGTACATGCCCAGGAGGGTGCTTAGGTCATTGCAGCATTGGTTGCTGGCTGTTTCTGGCCTGGAAGAGGTGCGGTTACTGCTTGGAAGGGCCTTGACTTTGAGTGATATGATAGAGTTATGGAATACGCTGCCATTGGACTTGATTATGATCGGCAATTTACTTGCCTTTCATAAGTCATTGAAGACTATGTTTATGGGTACCTGATTATGGTGCAGGGGTATAAGTGAAGGTGTCCGGGGAGTTTGTCTGTTCTCATAATCACATCTAGGGCAGGTCTCCTCTAGGAGGGGCTGGGGCGGCCGGGGGTGTGTGGGGAGGATGTGGGTATTTGGCAGGATACACTGTATTTGTTGTTGTAGGCACACCCCATTGATTTAACTTCAGTCAGAATGGGTTTTAAACTGCAAATAAATAAATACAAATAAATCTGTACTAAGGCCCAAACTGTGGGAGATAGGTGCAAACTTGGCATCTGAAGGGGAGGGTGCCTTGAATGAGATTAGGCCAGGTGTCCGCAATGTCCATCATGTGGAACGGGCATATGAACTCCTCTCATCCTGATGCACCCAGGGTGCCTGTTCACTCAGGCTGCAGTGAACACAGTTCAAGCATTCTAGTGTGGGGGAAAGGATTGGGCTTACTCTATGTAACTCCCCTTATGTGGCTAGGACAGCCCACAAATATGACAGCTGATACATGGTCAAGGCACCCTGCCAGCCAGCACCTCTATCACATGGGGTCCAGTGTCCAGAGCACCTCCATGGCCCGTCGTATAGAACATCTACTGCAAGGGCCCAACATCTACCTGGAGGTGGGAGGCAGTCCACATAGGTCACTCATAATTGCCCCATGTGGAGAGCTCGGGGGGGGGGGGGAGAGGAAGAACACCACTGTGAAAGCCATACATCACCATGGAGATAGGCAAACTCAATCAGACCCCAGGCTGAGCACTCCAGTTGGAAGTCTATAAGAGCTCCCCAGGTCCACGGAACACCTCAACTCCCCTAGCAATTGTAAGGGAGGAAGCAGGGCTGATATGGGCACTCCAAAAGCAATCTGTCAAGATAGCTGTTGCAGTTTATGTATATGTGTGCCCATCTGCCCTTTTTTCATTGCTATGTGTTTTCCCTGTTTTTGACCTTCAATGTTTGTAACAATTGCATCCAAAACACACATTTGCAGCATACTGCAACTTTTGACTGGTCAGAGGTGAGCAGTAGTTGCACCCATGCTAATGGCTTTTTTGTGCCTCTAGAATACCACTGGCAGGATTGTGCTAGAGGCATGCAGTTGTTGCTGCCTACTTTCTGCCCTAACCCTGCCTATCTGCTCAGGTAGCATGGTGGTTTTAGCATGGGTGCCTTTTGGTCACGTGCTCCCAGCTACTGTGGAATGAAAACCTATGTTAGTCCTGCAATAAACCCTGCAAGTCCAGCTACTGCACTTTAGTAAATATGTCCCTCTGGGTGGTTCTATAGGACTAAAAGGTCTAGGGAATAAGATTAGATTGAGTAGGGCCAGAGGTGGGGAATAGACATTCCTCTCCAATATGAATTATTACTCTTATGACTTTTTATTTCTTCTCCTTATCCCCAACCACCACATAATAACAAGAAGAACACCCCATCTGCAGTAAGACCAGGCACAGAAAGAGCAGGAAAACATATCACTGAAAGGAATGAGAGCTTTATTGGTGTCTACTGGTCAGCCCAATACGTGTTTTGGCAGATGGCTTCCTCAGGGTAGAGAGACCAAACAGAAAAAGACACACAGGAAGTGCTCTCTAGATGTATGACAATTGCTAAAAAAAGCTCACTCCAAGATTCTAATAATGTCAGAAAGAGGGGAGAGATGATAGAGACATTCAACTATCTCCATGGCATAAGTGCACAGGTCTCATTCAATTGAAAGGAAGCCGTGAAATGAGGGGACATAGGATGAGGGTGAAAGGGAAGAGACTCAGGAATGATCTGAGGAAATATTTCTTTAAGAAAGGGGTGGCGAGCAGCCTCCTAGTGAAGGTGTGAAGATGAGGGCTGGATCTGACTTCAAGGAAGCATGTGACAAATGCAGAGGATCTCTAAGGGAGAGGAAGGTATTGTAGAGCCTAGTAGTTAGCACAGACTGAATAGGCCATATGCTCTTTGTCTGCCCTCATTTCTATGTATATATGGTAAGTAGCAGAATCCACATGTTCTTCTGGTTATGCACATACAGAACTTAAAATAAGGAAAAGCAGTCACCAGATTTGTAGTCCATCATTCATCAGCCTCAAAGCAAATATAGTCTCTGCTTCCAGGCAGTTTTTAACATACTCATTAGAGACCGCTCAATAGGGGTGTCGTTTGTGAGTATGCATCGCAGAGTTGCCAAGTTACCCAGTTCCAGAAGTGAGATTTTAAGCTAGTTCTGGATTTCTGACAATCTCATTCTGATGCATTATGGGACCCGCAGCACTGATTCCAATGGGTAAATCAGGGATTACAAAAACCATACTATAATGCAATGCAAATTTAAAACCAGAACTATCAAAAAGTCTCACTTGTGGAACTAGGTAACTTGGCAACTTTGACATGCAAATCGTTTGTGTCCACACATACCTAAAAATTAATGTTCCCGATGTGCATGCTTCAAAACGTCCCAGCACACATACAGTTTGTATCTAAAGAACAAATGGGTAAAGCTAATAACATGCCCACAAATTAGAAACAAATTTCTTTTAGACAAACACAAACTAAACTCTTTGGGGGTTATATGCATCTCTAGACCTTTTTCTAAGTGTGCAAATCGATTGTACGTGCCTTCATTCTTAGGTAGATGTGGGTACAAGCATTTGCATGCACTTTAAGTTTTTAGGTGCTCAAACAAACTGAATGCACATCTGTAGTGCAACTCCTACTTCCCAAAAACTCTGGGACTTTCTGGGCAGCATCTCTAAATGGATTTGTTTTGTACATATTATGACAATAATGAACCCTACTGCCAAACGAGTGTATGTTGAGTATGATCTCAATCTCAATTTTCTGCTACAGCTCACTCTAGTACTTGCATTATGTTAAATATGGTTTCTTTCTGGAGTTCAGAGGATGTACTCTTTACTGGTACCTGACTGTACTGTAGCTGTTGAAATTCTCTCTGGATTAGACCATAGACACTTCTCTTTGTGTTTAGAAAAAAGATGAAGTAGTGGAAGCAAGCCTATCTTCAGAGAATCTATTTTTCTGAAAATTCTCAGGTATAGAATCTCGTATGTGGTAGATTCAACACTCCTAGACACCAACTCTGATCCAGAATAAAAATCTACTTCTGCAACAATGTAGTGATGTAGCCTCCAATGTAACAATGGTATACATTCCCCCTTCAATGGAATCCACTGCCTTGCTTTTTAATTAGAATCCTCACTACGGATTAAAACTCTCTACTACCTAAATTCCTGGGTCTTCCTTTCCTGAGCCCCAGACTCCTTCCAGGTGGAAAACTAAAAAGAAGAAAAAAAAAAGAAACACATTATCATTGTCTCATCTGATATATAGAAAATCATTCTTCTTCTTAGATGCCTCCAGGGCAGTTTCTCCAAATGGGTGAGTTTTGCACACACCATGACAGCCATGAATCTCACTTCTAAGCCAGGTTGTGTGGAGTATGATCTCAGTCTCTCAAATTTACTGCTAATGCTCGGCGTAGTACTTGCATTGTGCCAAAGAAAGACTCCCTCGGGAAGTGTGCTTGGAAATTCCTCTTACTTAGGCCCAGTAGGGAGTATCTGGAGCCCACTGCACTTAACTTGACACTACTACTATATGTCTGGGGATACAAACTTATCTGAAAAGAGACAGGGATTGCAAGCATCTCCTTAAAATTACATCATTTGCTGTCCTCTTTTCTCCCCCTTCTGATCAATGTTGTTGTTGTTGTTGTAGTTAAGTGCCGTCGAGTTGGTGTCAACCCATGGCGACTCTCTGGATAGCTGTCCTAAAGTATGTTCGGTCTTCAGTCAGGTAGCTCATTGTTGATAGAGCAATACAATAACATCAGCTATGGATGTCACTCTATCTCATTGCTGGCTTCTCTCTTTTCCATTGACCATCAACCCTGCCAAGCATGATGTCTCTCTCTAATGATTTCTCTCTTCACATGATGTGTCCAAAGTATGAAAGTCAAAATCTTGTCATCTGAGCTTCTAAAGAAAGCTTAGGTTTGATCTCCTGGCAGTCCCTGGTATACACAATATTCTTCGCCAGTACCATAATTGAAAGCATCGATTTTCTTCCCGTCTCTTTTTCACTGTCCAACTTTTGCATCCATAAATATTGAAAATACCATGGCTTGGACAAGTCAAATCTTTGTATGGAGAGATACATCCAACCGGCTGTCTGGCAAGTTAAAAATCCTGGCCAAAGGAGGAACTGATTTCAAAGGTATCTTTAACACTGAAGTAGCATAAGAATTAAATAACACCTTTGGGGAGATGGTAGGCACCCAAGGCAAATCAAGTAAACGTAAGTTCCTTTTCCTTGATGAATTTTCCAAGGATTCTATCTTCAAATGGATATTTGACAAATCTTTAACAGTAACTGAAAAAACAGCAACCTCATCGGCTTTAGCCTCCAGCTGGGTCACCTTAGATGCAAGTTGAGTAACCTCTTGCTTCTGCTGGTCAACAGCCTGTACACCAGAAAAGACATTCTGAAGAGAGGCAAACTGGGAGATAAGCAAAGATTCTAACTCCTGCAAACTGTCCCAAAGGGTTTCAAGAGTAAATTTTGCAGTTTTCGTCATTGAGGGCTTAATCTCCTCGATCCTGGCAGGAACCAACTGCTGCATAGAAGGTATGCCCTCTCCTATTAGGGACAGCAGAGGTCACTCAGCCACAGTATCCATAGTCCCCAGAGCTTCAGCAGGAGCCGCGGCCATGTGAATCACTGCCACGGAACACTCCCTCACAACCGGCGTCCCAGCTGCATCTCCCAAAATTAGAAGGGATTCAGCCACCGATGAATCCATGTCAAGGATAGAGGGCTGCACTGGAGCAGACCATACCTCCATGCTGAGAGTAACATCAGGCTTAGAGAGACACAGAGAGCCTCCTTCCACTCCCACAATCCCCAGTGAGCCTTTCTACACTGGGTTTACTATGCTTGCACCAGCGGGCCGAATGAACACATCGAGCGGCCCCCTTAGCATGTGGTGTGCCCTTATGCAGCTCCAGCACCTTTGCCTTCTGCTTCAAGGGCATTTTATGAATGAAGTAATAGATTTAATTTAAATTTGCTTTGCTGGTTTGCTGTATCCCATACCCTATTGCCTTCTGTTTGTTCCTCCAGGTCCCAGGACTCTGAGAATCACTCTCCGAATTGTTTCCCACACTTGCTGCTGAACCCGGAAGTGACGCGATCGCGTTCCCGCGATCGCGGACACCCCAGGTACCCGGATACTGCACCACTTATTTAAAGACGCTGCCTGCGGCGGTTAAACTGTTTGCTTTGCTGGTTTGCTGTATCCCATACCCTATTGCCTTCTGTTTGTTCCTCCAGGTCCCAGGACTCTGAGAATCACTCTCCGAATTGTTTCCCACACTTGCTGCTGAACCCGGAAGTGACGCAATCGCGTTCCCGCGATCGCGGACACCCCAGGTACCCGGATACTGCACCACTTATTTAAAGACGCTGCCTGCGGCAGTTAAACTGTTTGCTTTGCTGGTTTGCTGTATCCCATACCCTATTGCCTTCTGTTTGTTCCTCCAGGTCCCAGGACTCTGAGAATCACTCTCCGAATTGTTTCCCACACTTGCTGCTGAACCCGGAAGTGACGCAATCTCGTTCCCGCGATCGCGGACACCCCAGGTACCTGGATACTGCACCACTTATTTAAAGACGCTGCCTGCGGCAGTCCGCGCCGTGGCGGCGCGTGCCGTGGGCGCGCGCCCAAGGAGCAGGTCCTGCTCCTTGGACGAGCTCCTTGGGGCGAGCGGAGGGCGAGCGCCACGGTAGCCTCTTATTTGCTATCTACCTTCTACTGGTTTGTCTCCAATTTGCGTTTTTCTTGGAACTCCTGCAACAGGTCAGTTTTCATTTCTCACTCTATCACTCCCCAGTTCTGTGCTCGGTTTCTATGTTTCTTTTATTGTTGTTTTATACTTTATACTGCTCAGAATATGTCTACAATTCCGGTTCTCTGGGGCCGGCGTCCCTTGGCCCCGTCGTCAGCTCCTTCAGGCTCTTCAGCGCGCTGCCCTTCCAATCTGATTGCTTGTGTTCCTTCTACTTCTTGTACCACGCACCAATTCTCCCCTGATTTGTTAACGGGGACTCCCGTTAAATTACTCAAAGTGGCTTTATTAAATTGCCGTTCCCTCCGGTCAAAATCTCTCCTCATCCAGGACCTTGTCTCCTCCAACTCCGTTGATCTCTGTTTTCTTACAGAGACCTGGTTGAGGGAGGGTGACAACCCAGTCCTCTCCAACTCTCTTCCTCCTGGGTTTGTTGCAATTTCAACTCCCAGGGTGGGGAGAAGCAGAGGTGGGCTGGCTGTTCTTTATCGTGCATCTATTGGTCTCGAAGAAGTGTCCTCCCCCTTTATTCTCTACTCTGAATCCCTTCTTCTTCGTCTTCACTCCTCTCCCCCTCTTTATTTTCTTCTCCTTTACCTCCCCCCTTCCCTGACGGCTACCCGTTGGGATGCAGCTCTTCAGACCATCTCTGATATCTCTGTTCAATTTCCTAACCTAATTATACTAGGTGATTTCAATGTCCATATAGATCACCCTAGCAGACAGAAAGATCGTGCCTTTCTTGATCTAGTACAGGATATTTCATTGCAGCAGCATGTACCTGGCCCTACCCATATAGCTGGCCATACATTAGACCTCATTCTCTCCCCCAACACATTGTTATCTACAATCTCTCCCCCTACCATGGTCGGTGTTCCCTGGTCAGACCATTTTTGTATCTTCTTCTCAGTCTCTTCCCCCCCCCTAGCATCTGCGGATGCTATCCCACCCTCTTCTTCAGTTTCCTCTCGCCATCGTATCACCCCTGATACTCTTAGGGCTTTTCCTCCTGCTCCTTCTCTCTTTCCGCCAAACTTTGCTACACTTTCCTCCGATGAACAAGTTTCCCTCTGGAATTCTCTTTTGCTGACTACACTGGACGGCTTGGCCCCGCTTCAGACAGCCCCAATCAGGCATGGACCCCCTCACTCCCCATGGTACACTCCTGCTCTCCGTCTCCAGCGCACACAACTCCGACATGTACAACGACAGTGGACTCGCCACCCCTCTCCTGAATTGCGTCTTCACTTCCAGCAACTTTTCTCTGCATACCGCCAGGCGATTCAATCTGCCAAGCGGGATTTTCATGAAACCGAAATCGCCACTGCAGCAAGCTCCTCAAGACAACTTTTTTCCATCTTGCGTAGACTCTCTACTGTTACCTCTGACCAACAGCGTTTAGCCAAGGCCCCTAATCCTCAATCTCTTGCTACGTTTTTTTCTGATAAAATACTCCATTTTCGTTCATCCTTCTTACACCCCTCCCCCCCCCCCCCCCGCCGCTGTCCCCACTCTGTCCTACTTTACCCCCCTCTCCATCTAACCTTGCCTTAGCACATTCCTGGTCTTCCTTCCACTCTGTCACCTCTGCTGAAGTCCTACAGGCTCTAACAAAATCAAATAAAACCACCTGCAAACTGGACCCAATTCCTTCCTCTTGGCTGTCTGATCCTTCTTTAGAGCTTATTCCTATTATTACCACCATTATCAACACCAGCCTTTCTACCGGTCAATTCCCCTCATTATGGAAATCAGCTATTGTCCGCCCTATTCTTAAACAGTCTTCTCTTGATCCTTCTGTTCTTTCTCACTGGCGTCCTGTCTCAAACCTTCCTTTCTTAGCTAAGCTTCTAGAGCGTCTTGTTTTTAATCAACTTAATTCTCACATTGAATCCACCAATACCCTTCATCCTCGCCAGGCTGGCTTTCGTCACGGACATAGCACGGAAACAGTCCTTCTAGCACTCCTTAACGACTTGCATGTGGCGCACGACCGTGGTGATATTTCTCTTCTGGTGTCTCTCGACTTATCTGCGGCTTTTGACTTGATTGATCATCGTACTTTGCTCTCTCGTCTATTGGATGTGGGATTACAAGGCTCGGTTTGGCAATAGTTCTATTCTTTTCTTACAGCCCGTTCTTTTTCAGTTCACATTGGTACTCAGTCCTCAATTGCTTTTCCTCTCACTTGCGGTGTTCCACAAGGTTCTGTTCTTTCTCCTCTTCTGTTTAATATCTTTTTGGCTCCTTTATCCCTAGTAATTCAACAGTTTCCTGTATCATTCTATATGTATGCAGATGATATTATCTTACTGTTCCATACCTCTCCTTTGACATTAGACATTACCCAGTTAAATCTCTGTCTTTCTCGGATCTCTTCTTGGTTGTCTGAAAATTTCCTGCACCTGAATCCATCAAAATCCACAGCCATGTGGGTTTCACTGTCTGGTTCTTGCCCCTCCCTGGCCCCCCTGATTGACTCTACTCCCCTCCCTCTTGTGTCATCCTTCCGCTATCTTGGTATTATCCTCAACCCCACGCTGTCTTTTCATCAATATCTTACCTCCCTTACACGTAGATCCTTTGCCACCTTACGCCAGATTAGGGCTGTCCGCTCTCTTCTCCCTGTGTCCTCCCTAGTCACCCTTGTCTTGACCTTAGTTGTTAGTCGTCTGGATTATTGTAATGTCTTTCTTGCTAACTTCCCAAAGTATCAACTTTTACGTCTACAACGCATTCAAAATACCGCTGCCCGTCTCGTCACATTTTCACGCCGTTTCGATCATATCACACCTATTCTTTTCCGGCTACATTGGTTACCTCTTCGTTTTCGTTTTCAATATAAGTTTCTTATCCTAATTCACCGTGCTCTTCATACTAACACTCCTCTCTATCTTGCAGATCGCATTTCCCTTCACACCCCTTACCGTCAGCTTCGTTCCCTCCATGCAAATCGTCTGTCCCTTCCTTCCCCGTCACAGGCACACCTTGAACAGACCCGCCATGCCGCTTTTTTCTTCTTGGGTCCAGTACTTTGGAATGCTTTACCACCGTTTCTCCATTTGGAACCCTCATACCCTCAATTTAAAACACTACTCAAAACCCATCTATTTCAGCAAGCCTTTCATCTCTCTCCCGATGGTCCTCCCTGATGTCCTCTCAATTATCTGTTATTATGTCCACCTTGTCCATTTGTTTTGTTTAGTTGTGTCCTTTGTCTAAACATGGTCTAGCTTTGTCTCCCCCTTTTTGGGCCTTTTTATCACACTTGTTTTTAAAAATACCCTGTTAATTTATGTTTTAATTATTGGCCCTCTAGTTTGTTTTGTACAGTTTTGGTTTTGTCACTTTATTTGTCTATGCCTTTATTCTTTATACTTGCTTTTCTATTTTACTTTGGCGTTCTTTTCATTGTTTGTGCATTGCCAACCTTTTATTGTGCACCGCTTTATGTTACGACGAAAAGCGGTTTATCAAATTTTAAATAAAGATAAAGATAAAGATAAGAAAGGTCTGGAGCTGCTCGGAGTGCGACTAGCATGTGTCCTCCATCTTGGCCTCTGGAATCATGTTTTTTTAAGAATATGTCCATGTTCGTTGGTGTATATGGGATGGACAAACATATGATCAGATTGTGTCTTAATGAATATGAAAGCAGAATCACCACCAAGGTAAACCATTGCATACTTAAGGGATTTAGACGGCATACAATTGACTCAATTATTCCACACTGGAGAGGAGGTAATTAATGATCACAAAGAGTTCTGGATTTTTTATTTGAATTTTGTTGAATCAAATACTCTCAATATTGAAGTGGTATAGATGTTATTATGCTAATGAAAAAGGATTAAATTAGAGGATTGTAATAATCTGCATGCAATAGAAATCATAAAAACACTGTTACCATTGAAAGAAAGGCCTGGCAATCTACCTCCGGTCACACTGCCAAGAAAACCCAGGAGCTGCTAAGTCGCCAGGAGTCAGCACTGACTTGAAGGCACACATTGCATTGCAAGCACAAGAAATAGATTTAAGGAATATGGGCCCAGGCACTTACATGGTTTGTAGATCTACACGGTTAGTGCTGCTGAATATCCACAGGTGCCGCTGCTCGGCACTCCGATGCTAACTGGTTAGCATCGGGACATTCCATAGGCGGCAACCCAGGGATAACCAGTCAGCAGCAATAGTCAGCCACTATCCCATAATCCTTCAGCAGATTAAGCACATTCAAGGCTGTCCTAGCTTTCGCTGCCAAAGCTAACCGGGCAGCGGCTGATTATTGCTGCTGCCTGGTTAGCTTCCTGCTTTGCCAGCCAACACAGATATTCAATGCTGGTGGCCAGATATGGTCCTGGCATTAAATATCTGGGTTTAGCATTCAGCAGTGACAGCTAGTCGCTGTAATTGCACTAACCACTGCCGCGGAATATCGGGCCCTATGAGCTTATAGCCATTGGAGTTCAACGTATTACTCTTTATGACTGGACTTCTGAAATGGAGCAACTGTAAAGAGCATCAGAACAGTTGAGTTATTCATCAACATGAAAATTTTGACTATGAATTTCAATGATGGAATGAAAGAATAGCTAAATCCTCAAGGCAGAATGAAATCAAATATGAATTCATGTCAGGTTTGGCATTCTAACTTAATTATTATGAATTTGAGAGTCTTTATATATTAAATTCTGAAACACCTTTGTAAAAAATTATCAATTATTCATAAAATATCAAATGCTCAGATTAAAATTTTACATGGAGAGATGATGAATTGAATGAAGAAGTCAAACGAATTCATTGAGTGTATTGAGTATAAAGCTCCTATTCTGATAGTCCATTAAATATAATTGATGTATTGGTTCCCCCAATGAAATAGAATTGCTTGTATTGTTAAATGGCAAAAGCAGGCATTATTTGCCCTTAAACACCAACTACCATGCTGACTTCCTATATTTCAAATTCATGCTAATTTCTTTCCAGTCTGCCATAGTACTCATCAAGTAAGAGTACAATGTCTATCTGACAAACTCTCTTGCCTCTGACCCTTGCTATCTGTTTGCAATGCTCAACTCATTCTTCAAAATGCCTCTGGCCCTGACTCCTCCTTCACTCACGGCCCTACCTTTCACTAACTACTTTCCTGTTAAGGCTCACAAGATTAGTCTTGAGTTCTTCACAGGACCACCTCCATCTCCCCCTCCCCCTTCCTCTCTTCACTCTCATATCCTTCCTTCAACCTCTGTCACCCTTTATTTCATTTTCTAAAATTACTGAGGAGGAAATTAGACATTCTTTCTTCCTCCAAACTCATTACCTATTCCTCTGATACCATCCCATGTCTATCTTTCCTCCCTAAACTCTCTTTCCCACTGTCCCTTCCCTCTCTCATACCCTTCATTGCAACTGTTCCTGTGGCCTTCAAATATGCTGTGGTCATATCTTTCCTCAAAAACCTTCACTAGACCCTAGCTGCTCTTCCAATTATTGGCCCGTCTCCCTCCTCCCTTTTGTATCCAAACTACTTGAAAGCGCAGTTCATGGCTACTGTCTTGACTTACTTTCCTCTCGAGCCATTCTGGATTTCATGATCATCTTCTACACTCTACTGAAATGGTCCTTGCCAATGTCGCCAGTGAATTATTCCTGGCTAAATCCAAGGGCCTTTATTCAATCCTTATCCTTCTTGGCCTATCTGTTGTTTTTGACACTATTGATCACCACCTTCTTCTTGATACCCTGATTTTGCTTGGGTTTAGGGGTTCTGTTCTGTACTGAATTTCTTCTTTTCACTCCCATAGCACTTTTACTTTATGTTCTGGTTGATCTTAATAGACTGTTATCCCACTGTCAATCAGTGTACCTCAGGGCTCTGTCTTGGGGCCTCTTATTTTCTCTCTCCCTTGGTGCTGATTTTCTCCAATGGTTTTCAATACCATCTTTATGCTGATGACTCAGATTTACCTCTCTGTTCCTGAAATCTTTCCAGGAATCCAGGCCCATACCTCAGACTTCTTGTCTGACATTGCTGACTGAATGTGCTGCTGCCATCTGAAACTGAACATGTCCAAGATGTATCTCCTTATCCTTCCCCTAAACCTATTCCCCATTTCCTTCTTTCTCTTTTTTCTGTGGATAACACTATCATACTCCTGGTTTCCTCATATCATAATCTTGAAGGACTACTAAAGGGGACTGCTACTTCTGGAGAGAGATCTGCAGTTGTGAGTATTTACTTCTTGGAATTTTTCTGAATCTTGGGGAGAAGGGAATTATTTGGATTAAAACTGGTTAAACTGTGAACTCAGTGTATTTGTTAAATCAGTCAAGGCCTAGTAGCAATAAGGAGCTTTCAGTTTAAATTTAAAACACAAAAGAAAGCATTCTAGTTAATTTTAGACCCCAAGATTCCCTATATCCAAGCAAGGGCTGTGGGACTCCTCCTGGAAATTGGTCACAGATTACCTTAGAAGCACAGGACAGGGAACTGTCTGGCAGACAGCTTTTAATAAGTCTTCTTTCCCTCCCTCCTCCCACAATACCCACCCACCCCTGGGATAATCGTAGCTTTATAGGTACTTACACCTCTTAAAGGAAAGGAGCTGCTCTGAGTTGCAGCTGTTTATCCTCATCAGGCATATATTAAGGACCTGAGATTGATTAAGCTTCAGGTAAACAAGGTACATTAAACGTATTAGGTATAGTTTTATTAGTATAAATATCCCCAGCAACCCTTAGTAAGTAAAGAACTTAACTATATAAACACAACCTTAAAACTAAGATGCAGACCGCAGTCCAGCAGTGAGATGGGGGCTTTCCAGTCTTTTGCATTGAGTGTCACATGTATGAATTTCTCCCAGTTGGTGAGGGGGTCTTACATGTGCACTAGGTACAAGGAGTTCTTTGCTCTCAGGGAACGAGTCCGATCTCTGGAGGCTAGAGTAGCAGACTTGGAGGACATAAGGAAGACAGAAAGGTACAAAGATGAGACCTACAGGGATATAGTACTGAAGTCCCATCTGCAGTCTGGCAGCATCCCTGGTGTGGCAAGAAGTGATCCTGTAGCTAGGAACTGTCCTCCAGGTGATGTAAAACTCTCTCTCACTGAGGAAGTTTCTCCAGGGCCATGTGCCCATGAGGGAAGGGTTAGGACAGCCGTTATAGTTGGTGATTCAATCATTAGGCATGTAGATAGCTGGGTGGCTGGTGGACCTAAGGATTGCTTGGTAACATGCCTGCCTGGTGCGAAGGTAGATGACCTCACGCGCCACCTAGACAAGGTCTTAGATGGTGCTGGGGAAGAGTCTGCTGTCTTGGTACATGTCAGTAACAATGACATAGGAAAATGTGGTAGGGAGGTTCTGGAGGCTAAATTTAGGCTTTTAGGTAGGAAATTGAAATCCAGAACTTCCAGGGTACCATTCTCCGAAATGCTTCCTGTTCCACTCGCAGGATCCAAAAGGCAGGCAGAGATCTAGTGTCTCAATACGTGGATGAGACAATGGTGCAAGGATGAGGGTTTTGGATTTGTTAGGAACTGGAAAACATTTCTGGGGAAAGGAGGGGCTCTTATGAAGGGATGGGTTTCACCTTAACTGGGATGGAACCAGGCTGCTGGCATTAACCTTTAAAAAGGAGATAGAGCAGCTTTTAAACTAGATAATAGGGGAGAGCCGACACTCGCCCAAAAGTGCATGGTTCGGAGCAATGTATCCTTGAAGGATCCTACCAAAAGAATGAAGGTAGGGCATATCAGCAGAGAGGTTCCAATAAAGACAAAAGTAGCCCGAATGCCCTTGAGTATGGAGCAGACAGAGCTTAATGATTCCAAATTAACCCTGCCTACCGATAGCCAGATTAATAATGATAAAATACAGTCTCTAAAATGCTTGTATGCAAATGCTAGAAGTCTAAAAATAAGATGGGAGAGTTAGAATATATAGAACTAAATGAGAGGTTAGATATGATTAGAATATCAGAGACATGGTGGAAGGAGGACAACCAGTGGGACACTGTGATACCTGGGTACAAACTATATCGTAATGATAGAGCTGATAAAATTTGCGGAAGGGTTGCGCTCTATGTTAGAGAGAGCATTGAGTCACAAAGGATTAAAGTTTTGCAGGAAACAAAATTTGCTGTAGAAGCTCTATGGACTGAAATTCCATCTCAAAAGGGGAAGGCGATGGCAGTGGGGGTGTACTATCGACCGCCTGGCCAGAATGAACAAATGGATGATGAAATGCTCAAAGAAATCAGGGAAGCTAACAAAAGTTACAGCACAGTAATAATAATTGGTGATTTCAATTACCCCGGTATTGACTAAGTCAGTGTCATGGCAGGACATGCTAGGGAGATAACGTTTCTAGATGAAATAATTGACTGCTTCTTGGAGCAGCTGGTTCATGAATCGACCAGAGGGGAAGCCATTTTGGACCTAGTCCTTAGTGGAACACCAGATCTGGTGCATGAGATAAGGGTGATGGGGCCACTTGGCAATAGTGATCATAGCATGATCGTGTTTGATTTAATTAATGGAGGAGGGATGGTAAGGAAATCCAAAGTACTACCTTTTAACTTTCGAAAGGGAGACTATGATAAAATGAGGAAAATAGTTAAGAAAAAACTAAAAGGAGCAGTTGCAAAGGTTAAAGACTTGCAGGGCTGGTACCCCTGAAATTCTGTGCCTGCAGATCTCTGGCCTGCTTAGCAGCTAAAGCCTGAACCAAAGCTGAGCAAACAAAATGGTTTCCTGCTATAAAGGATTTTTGCTGTGATTTCAGCCACAGACTTGACCTTCAAGCAACTGCTTGCCAAGCATTTCTATGTGTGCATACTGAAGCCCATTGTTCCTGGCCAATTCACTGCCCACATGCAAGAACATCTCCTTCTCTGGTTCTTATCTATACATGGTTCTACTGGCCTTGGACACTTGTACCTATACCCAGAAACTACATACCGTTTCCTCCACATTACATCTTACTATGGATCCTTTGTCTGCAATAAAGCTGCCTGTAGACCACCTCCTAATTCACTGAGAACACCTCGGACTGTCTTATGCCAACCAATCACCAGACCTATGACGGAGACTCATCACAAAGAATAATACAGTCTGCGCAGAAGAACTTGTGCGCCTTTTTGCTGTCTGTGCCTTGCTTACCTGGTTTCTGCTACCTGATCTGTCTGCAAGACAGACACACTACGTGTGTGCAAGGCAGTTCTTCTAAGGACTGAGATAAGACTTTCACAGATACCTTTGGTTCTGTGTTTTTCCGTGGCTCGCCTCCAAAAGGGCTGTAGCCTGCATTATCTAGCTTAGCTGCCTCCTTGGACTTGTGCTGCTCCAGAGTCTCCAGACCCCCAGCTACCAGAGTGCCAGACGAAGCTAAGGTACAGTCTTCTCTCTCCTTCGGATGGGCAATGGTTAGCTAGAAATGTATTCCATAACTTTTCTCAGTGCAAAGCTAATCAGTGACTTCTGGTTACTAATTAGTGATTTATTACTTTGTCTAATTGTAATTCTGTGTTGCAACAAACTGCTACCTCATGTTTCTAATTATATATCTTTAGCTATATGTCTGTGTATTTTTCTACCTTGCCGTCCATAATAAATATTATATATATATATATATATATATATAATATATATATATATATATATATATATATATATATATATATATCTACAGACCAGACTCCTTCGTGACTCATTACCAGCATAACTCATAGAACTTCAGGCTGGGTATCAGTAGCTAATTTCCCCTGGACATAACTGAGAGTCTAACTTATTTTTGTGCTACTAATAATCACTACAGACTTACATCAGGCTAGGTTGTTGTTTAAAAATACTGTCTTGGAGGCCCAGAACAGCTGTGTTCCATGCTTTAAGAAAAGTGGAAGGAAGACCAAAAAACTGCCAGCATGGTTTAAAGGTGAGGTCAGAGAGGCTGTTGTTTCCAAAAAAGCATCTTTCAGGAAATGGAAATAAAAGCCAAATGACGAAAACTGGAAACAGCACAAGCAATGGCAAGTTAAATGCAAGGAATTGATAAGGCAGGCAAAGAGAGAATTTGAGAAAAAGCTTGCTGTGGAAGCAAAAACGCGTAATAAAGACTTTTTCAAGTATATTCATAGCAAAAAACCTGTGAGAGAGTCAATTGGACCATTAGATGATAGAGGGTTAAAAGGGGCACTAAGAGGGGACAAGGCCATAGCAGAGAGACTGAATGAATTATTTGATTCGGTCTTTACTGAGGAAGATGTAGGGATGCTACCCATGACTGAAGTAGTATTTAACACTAGAAGCCCCAAAAGGAATTTTACCTAGAAACCCCAAAGTGTGTCAATTGATGCATTATCACGACGACTGCATTTAGCATGAAATGCAGATATGAATTAATGTGGTTACTTATTTGTTAAATACGTGAAGTATGTGACGTCATTACATGACGTCATCATGTGTTTATTGTTGTAATGTCGGAGTAAAACTGTAAACAGTGATTTGAGATGCGCCACCTATTGGTAACATGAATTTATACCTAGAAGCCCCAAAGTACATCAATTGACGTATCCAAGACAATTAAGTGCATCAATTGATGTACTTTGGGGCTTCTAGATATTGTCGCCGCGCCTCGCGCCCGGGTCGATAGCCGGTAAGCAGGAGGGCGTCGCCTTATTGCCCTCTTTGAATAATGTCCACAAATATGGCCACCAGCTAGGATTGCTGGGAAATGTAGTTCAGTTATTCCTCAGAGCAAATAGTGTGACCACACGGTATTAGGCAAAAACAGAGAATATTTTTATTTCTGGGATTTCCCCCTCGCATCAAATTCAATAGCACTGAACATAAATTGGATACATCTCCAAAACAAAGAATAAAGTCCAACAGGTTGTATTCACAGAGTTGGGCACTTTTAACAGCAGTTAACTTTGGTACTAAGAACTGGCTTACAAAGCTCAGGCTGTTAACTTTTTCCAGGTAACTTAACTTTCCTATGAAGACTGTTTTTCTCATATCTTCTTACACAAGGAGGCACACAGCTTCTAAAACGCCCAGCAAGTTTTACTTCTCTTCAGAGCATTGTGGGAACAAACACATTGGCTTAAAACTTCTGGTGAGTTTTTCTTGCTGTGTCTTTCAGCTTCGTACAAATAAGCTTTGCACTACTTTAAACACTCATTCTCTTACATGTGCTTAGGCTCAGCACAAACTCAAACTCATTAGCCCTGCAATATGAACACTGCATCTCCTCAGGCTCACTTTCATACGGTTCATTGCAGCATTCTATCTCCATCTCTTCAATGGATTCATTGCAACTGTTTTCAGGTGGAACAGTGTCATAGAGCTTTCTATTCTGCTTCTGTAACAACTCATTCAGCTTTGATAACAAGAGTTTCTTTTGCTCTATCTCAGCAGAGTTTAAACACAAAGTTTCTTTCTCTCTAATAAATGTCTCCACTTCTGAGTCACGGCAGCTGTTAGCAAACTTCCTATTTCTCATAAGAGCTTGCTTTGAGGCATTTTGACTACGACAGCTTCTAGCACTTTTCTTTAGTTCTCTATCTCTTCAGAGGGTGTTTGGCTAGGGAACACAGAAAAGCTATCTTCTCTACCTTTGTAGCTTAGCTGGCTAGCTGAGTTGCTTCCCCCACTGGGAACTGACTCTTCCAGCTTTCTTTCAGTCACGCAGGGACTTTGAAAAAAGCACTTGACTTGACTCTGGGCTTCTCAGCTGTTCCAATCCTTCCTGCTCTGTGCCATGCTGCTTTCTCCTTTCATTCAACTGCCTCTCTCCTGGAAGTTTCCCATTCAGCTGTGTCTGCCTCTGATCTGTTCCTCTCAGATCCAACTGCTCATCTCTGCTCCTTGTTCCAGCTGCTCTTGTTCCCGTTGTTCTTGCTCCTGCTGCTCTGGTTCTATCTGACTGCTCAAACACTGCAGTTTTAAACTGATCCTTCTTAGGGACCACACCCTTCTCACAGTCCACGTGGGAGCTGTTAGGACTCAACCTAGCTCTGACGTGCTGAAGTGGGCGGGGCTTGTTACTGGCTGCACTCTGACTCAGAGGTTTGTGGTTGCTAGGGAAACCCTGTTTGCTAGTATTTTTAAAGGGACAGGATTCACTTTCTTGCCACTCCATCTCCCCTGAACAGCCTTCGTCATCACAGTATAAATTAATTTTCCCACTAGGTGGTACATCTGTCATTAATTTTCGATGCACATATTTGAACATCTTGACCTTGCTAACAAAGTCATGGAACATGACTGATATGGTTCTAGCAGTGGTGCTGGTATAAAACTTCGAAGATGCATTTGTGTCAGTTGACACACTTTGGGACTTCTAGTGTTAAAGGTGATACTGCGGAAGAATTGAAGGAAATATCGATACACCGGGAAGATGTATTACAACTATTTGATAAACTGACGAGTAGCAAATCACCTGGACTGGATGGTATACATCAAAGGGTGTTGAAAGAATAGAAATATGAGATTGCAGACCTGCTATTAGTAATCTGTGAACTATCATTAGAAACATCTGTAATACCTGAAGATTGGGGGATGGCCAATGTATGCCAATTTTTAAAAAGGGTTCCAGGAGTGATCCGGGAAACTACAGACTGGTGAGCCTGATGTCAGTACTGGGAAAATGGTAGAAACCATCGTAAAGAACAAAATTACTGAACATGTAGATAGTCATGGCTTAATGGGAGACAGTTAACATGGCTTTAGTCAAGGAAGATCTTGTCTTACTAATCTGTTATGTTTTTTTGAAGTTGTGAATAAACAGGTAGACAAAGGTGAGCCGGTTGATATAGTATATCTGGATTTTCAGAAAGCCTTTGACAAGAACCATTATCAGAGACTTTTGGCAAAACTAGAGTCATGGGGTAGGGCTAATTGACCAGTTTTCCCAAAGGAGAGGGGTGAATAGTGGAGTACCCCAGGGATCTCTGCTGGGTTCGCTGCTTTTTGACATATTCATAAATGACCTGGAAAAGGGAATAACGAGTGAGGTTATCAAATTTGCAGATGACACAAAACTATTTAAAGTTGTTAAAACTGATGAGGATTGTGGAAAATTGCAAAAGGATCTTGATAAATTGGAAGACTGGGCATCCAAATGGCAGATGAAATTTAATGTGGACAAGTGCAAAGTTATACACCTAGGAAAGAACAACCCGAACTATGGTAACACAATGCAAGGTTCCATATTAGAAACCACCATCCTGGAAAAAGATTTAGGCGTCATCGTGGATAACATGTTAAAACCCGCCACCCAGTGTGCAGCGGCGGCCAAGAGAGCAAATAGAATGCTAGGTATCATAATGAAAGGAATGGAAAATAAAACAAAGGATATTATAATGCCTCTATATCGTTCCATGGTGCAACCGCACCTCGAATATTGTGTGCATTTCTGGTCGCCATATCTTAAAAAGGATATAGCTTTATTAGAAAAAGGTCAGAGAAGAGCCACCAAAATGGTAAAGGGGATGGAAGGATACCCCTATGAAGAGAGGCTAAAGAGGTTAGAGCTCTTTAACCTGGAAAAGAGACGGCTGAGGGGAGATATGATAGAGGTCTATAAATTAATGAATGGAGTGGAACGGGCAAACATAGATCGATTGTTTACATCATCAGAATATAGAAAGACTAGGGGACATACAATGAAGCTACAGGGTAAACTATTTAAGACTAATAAGAGAGAATATTTTTTCACTCAATTTGTAATCAAACTCTGGAATTTATTACCGGAGGATGTAGTAAAAGCTGTTAGTGTAGCTTGGTTTAAAAAAGGTTTGGACAAGTTCCTGGAGGAAAGGTCCATAAACCACTATTAAAAGGGACTCAGGATATCACTGCTTGCTGCAGTACAAGCTTTGTGGAACCTGTCTCTTTTGGGGAAACTGCTAGGTACTTGTGATCTAGATTGGCCACTGTTGGAAACAGGATACTGGGCTTGATGAACCTTTGTCTGACCTAGTATGGCAATTTTTATGTTGATATTATCTTTGACTATTCTCTCTCTCTCAGCACATCCAACAGCTAGCTAAAACCTGTTGTTTCTTTGTAACAGAAAAATGTATCCCTTCCTTTGTGAACATACACCAAGACCCTTATACACTCTCTAGTCATCTCCCATTTAGACTATTGTAATCTGCTCCTTGATGGTCTTCCCCAGAATAGCATAATTACTCACCTGTAACAGGTGTTCTCCAGGGACAGCAGGATTCAGTCCTCACATACGGGTGATGGTGCCGACGGAGCCCGCATGAAGCATTTCCCCAGCTTTCAAAGAAAGCCTTTGCGACATGCTACCATGCATGCGTGGTCCCCTTCCTGCCCAAGGATGCCATCTTGCTCAGTCAGGTGACATAGCTAGGACAGCAGTAAAAACTAAAGCAAGGTAGGGAGGCAACTCACAGGGGAGGAGGGAGGGTTGTGAGGACTGATTCCTGCTGTCCCCAGAAAACAGCTGTTACAGGTGAGTATGCTTTCTCCAGGAACAAGCAGGAAGTCAGTTCTCACATATGGGACTCCCTAGCTCCAGGCTGCCGAGGACCGAACCATGACAGCACCAACAGCGACCAATCAGGTAGCCATGAGATGCAGAATGTGAATTTCCACTGAGAGACTCTGCAAGACCCTAGCATCCAGCAACACTATCATTCCGGTTGCCTGAACACAGAAGAGTCGGAGGCAGGAGTTGCCTACACCCCGAGAATATTACAGAGTACTGCCTGGCCAAAGGCACTGTCCCTGCGGGACTCACTCTCCAAGCAGTAGTGAGCTATGAACATATGAACTGAAGACCATATAGAGGCCTTGCAGATTTCCATCACCAGTGCTGAGCCTGAGCAGAGGTTGGTTTGCCCTCACGCGGTGCGCTGTGATCCTGTGCTTGAGGGAGAGGGCAACTCGCTCATAGGCGAGGGCAATACAGTCCACCATACAAGTGGACAGAGTTTGCTTAGACATGGGGAACCCCAGTCTGCTGAGGTCATAAGACACGAAAATCTGAGGAGCATTTCGATGGGCCTGAGTCCGTTGTAAGTAGAAGGACAGGGCCCATTTGCAATCTAGTCTATAAAGTATTAGTTCCTCCTTGCTGGCGTGAGGCACGGAAAGAAGGTGGGGAGGACCACCTCTTGGTTGAGGTGGAAAGGAGACACCACCTTTGGGAGGAATTCAGGAGCACTACTCTGTTCTTATAGAACCTTGTATATGGTAGATCTGCCACCAGGGCCTGGAGTTCGCTCACTCTTTGAGCGGACATAAGGGCCACCAGAAAAGGCACTTTCCAAGACAGGTACCACAGGTGGCAAATGGCCAGAGGCTCAAACGGTAGTTTCATGAGCTGGAAGATTACCACATTGAGGTCCTACTCTGCCGCTGAAGGGCGGAGAGGTGGCTTGGATAACAGGAGGCCACGGGGGAACCTGGAGACCAGGAGCTGGCTTGAGAGGGGTTTCCCTCGGTAGGGTAGTGGTGAACAGCTATGGCGCTCAGATGTACCCTCACTGAGTTATATTTCAGCCCAGTGTGTGATAAGTGCAGTAGGTACTGAAGTACTTATTGCATATGGCAGGAGAAGGGATTCTCCTCCCTTTCCACACACCAGGCAGAGAACCTTCTCCACTTAAAGGCATAAGCCCATCTGGTGGAGGTTTTTCGGGAGGCCAGTAGGTTCTCCTCAACTTCTCCTGGAAGACTGAATGGGGCCAATGCTACTCTTTTAGCAGCCATGCTGTTAGCATTAGCAACCCCAAATTGGGGTGCAGGAGGGAGCCCTCCACAGGAGATCTGGGGCTCAGCCCAGAGGGACTGGGAGTACCACTGACAGGGAAAGCAGCAGAGGGAACCAAGATTGCCTGGGCCACCTGGGAGCAATTAGTATAACTGATGCCCTTTCACTCTGGACCTTGAAGAGAGTCCTGGCAACCAGGGGGGGGAGGGGGAGTCAGTTGGAATGCATAGAGTAGGTCCTTGAACCATGAGATCAGGAAGGCATTTGCTGCCACTCTCTCTGAGTTCAGCTGACGGGAGCAGAAGTGGGGTAGCTAGGTGTTGTCTGGAGTGGCGAATAGGTGCATCATGGGCTTGTCCCAGAGGTGGAAGAGTTGCTTTGTTATTCTGGGGTTTAAGCACCTCTTGTGTGGATGAAGCACTCTGCTCAGCCTGTCTGCTAGGCAGTTGTCCTAGCCCGGGAGGTACACTGCTCTTAGAAGCATGCTGTTGCATACTGCGAAGGAGAGGAGGGCCACCGCCTCCTGGCAGGTAGAGTATGAACCCATGCCCCCCTGCTTGTTGATATAAAACATGGCGACCTGGTTGTCCATCTGGATCAGCACAGGTTAGTGTCGCAGGCGGTGGTGGAATGCTCATGGGGCCAAGAAGATTGCCCTGAGCTCCAGAAAATGGATCTGTAAGAGTGACTCCTCCTAAGACCAGCTGCCCTGTGCGTGTGGCAGTCTCTGCAATGTTCCCCCAACCCCAGAGGGCGATGTCTGTGGTCAGGGTCCTCTGCGGCATGGGGGTCTAGAAGTGCATTCCCGTCTGGAGGTGGCGCAAGTTTTGCCTCCAGTTGAGGGACTCCGCCAGCTGGCGGGTAACCCTACCCCTGTCCCATAGCCTGCTTGTGGTCTGTGTTCACTGACAGCATAGGCACCTCTGTGCTGTCCACATGTGTAAGCAGGCTGAGGGCATGACGTGGACTGTCGAGGCCATATGGCCCAGTAGGCGGAGGAGGAGATGAGCCGGTATGGACCGGCGGTGCTGTACCACTCCAGCCAGTTGCCTGAGACGTTCTGTCCTCTCTCTTAGGAGGATGGCCTTGACCTGTAGCATGTCCAACTGAGCACCTATGAATGCCAGGCTTTGGGCTGGAGAGAGATGGGATTTGGGGTAGTTGATGACGAACCCCAGGTGCTGCAGAAGAAAGGTTGCATGCTCTGAAGCCTGACTCACCTTTGAGCCATACTGCCCCTGATGAGCCAGTCATCCAGGTAGGAGAAGACAAAAGCCCCTTGTAGACGCAGGTAGGCTGCTACCACCGCCAGGGATTTGGTAAAGACCCTTGGTGAGGAGGCCATGCCGAAGGGTAGCACTCTGTACTGGTAGTGCCCTTCTCCCACCACGAACGTAGGTACTGCCTGTGGGAGGGGTGGATCAGGATGCGAGTATATGCATCCTTTAGGTCCAAGGAGCACAACCAATCCCCTGGTGGAGGTAAGGCAGCAGTGTTCCAAGGGAGAGCATCTTGAACTTCTCCCTCACCAGAAACTTGTTTGTTTCTCAGGTCCAGTATGGGCCTGAGGCTCCCAGTTCTCTTTGGGACAAGGAAGTTATCTGGAGTAGAAGCCTTTTCCTCATATGTGTTTGAGTACAGACTGCAATGCGTTGTCCCTGAGCAGACTTGCGAGCTCTGAGATCAGAGTCTGGTGAAGGAGAGGTCGCACTGGCTCTCCTGGAAAGAACTTGGATAGTATCTGCTGTAGGTGGAGGAGGTATCCTTCTCTTACCACCTGCAGTACCCACTGGTCTGAGGTGACATTGGCCCACTTGTGGGCAAAGAGTGCCAGGCTGCCCCCTGTGGGCTGGTGAAGGACTCCCAGGGGAAGGGAGGCCCTGCCCCAGGAGTCAAAAGCTCCCTCCAGGCTGGATGGGAGCTGGGGCCTGGGGCTTCTGAGTCCCATGGCTTTGTCTTATAGGATGAGAACTCTGTTGTTGGCCCGAGAAGGGCTGGTAGTAGTGACTCAGCTGAAAGGGCCCCCTTTTCCTCGGTGATAGGGGTCTTTTCCCCAATGGTATCTTACGGGGAAAGGATGAGGTTCCCTTGGAGAGCCTCTGTCAAGTCACCACATCGGCCTCGATCTTGGCCAACTTGTCGGCCATAGGCTTGCTGAACAGTTTCTCCCCAGTGCAGGGGACGTCAAGCAGCTTGTCTTGAACCCATTGCTCAAGGTCCGAAGACTGCAGCCAGGATTGGTGTTGGGCACTGATGCCGGCCACTGCTATCCAAGCTGCTGACTCATAGCTATCATAGGCTGCCTGGGAAAAAAAACACTACACTACACTCAGCTCCATTGGCGCCAACATCACCAATATGTGAGGACTGACTTCCTGCTTGTTCCTGGAGAACAACTCTCTCCCATTCAATCCATTCAGTAGTGAGCCCCATACTAATCTTCAGCAAGTGCCACTACATTCATGTAACTGCTCTTTTCAAGTCACTTCATTAGCTCTCTATCCATTTCCGCATCCAATTCACACTTCTTCTACTGACCTACAAGTCACTCATTCTGCGACTCCTCACTCCCTCTCCTCTCTTATCACTCCTTACACCCCTCCATGAGAATTCCACTCATCAGGCAAATCACTTTTATCTGTGCCCTTCTTTTCCACTGTCAACTCCAGACTTCATTTGTTCCACCTTGTACCGTATGCCTGGAACAGACTACCTAAGTCGGTACGTCCATCTCTGGTCCTATTCAAATCCAGGTTAAAAACTCCCTTCTTCAAGGCTTCTTTTGGATCCTGACCCCTTATTCTACTGTTTATCACCCACATGTGTTATGACAAATTTCTCCCTTAGTTTTTCTCTTAATTCCTTGTTTGTTGTGTTTGCCTGTCTTAAATAGATTGTGAGCTCTATTGAACAGTACTGTCTCCTATGAATACGTGTATAAGGCTGCCTATGTCTTGTAGCATTTTACATATAAGCATAAGAACATAAGATATGCCATACTGAGTCAGACCAAGGTCCATCAAGCCCAGTATCCTGTTTCGAACAGTGGCTAATCTAGGTCACATGTACCTAGCAGTTCCCCAAAAGACACAGGTTCCACAATGCTTGTACTGGGTCAAGCATTGATATCCTGGGTCCCTTCTTAATAATGGTTTATGGATCTTTCCTCCAGGAACTTGTCCATTTTTTAAACTCAGCTACACTAACAGCCTTTACTACATCCTCCGGTAACAAATTCCAGAGTTTGATTACACGTTGAGTGAAAAAATATTTTCTCGTATTAGTCTTAAATAGTTTACCCTGTAGCTTCATTGCATATCCCCTAGTCTTTCTATATTCTGATAATGTAAACAATCGATCTACGTTTACCCGTTCCATTCCGTTCATTAATTTATAGACTTCTATCATATCTCCCCTCAGCCGTCTCTTTTCCAGGTGAAAGAGCCCTAAACATTTTAGCCTTTCTTCATAAAAGTATCCTTCCATCCCCTTTACCATTTTGGTGGCTCTTCTCTGAACCTTTTCTAATAACGCTATATCCTTTTTAAGATACGGTGACCAGAATTGCACACAATATTCAAGGTGCAGTCTCACCAAGGAACGATATAGAGGCATTATAATATCTTTTGTTTTATTTTCCATTCCTTTCCTTATGATACCTAGCATTCTATTTGCTCTCTTGGCCGCTGCTGCATACTGGGTGGAGGGTTTTAACATGTTATCCACAGTGACGCCTAAATCTTTTTCCTGGGTGGTGGTTCCTAATGTGGAACCTTGCATCGTGTAACCATAGTTTGGGTTGTTCTTCCCTAGGTGCATAACTTTGCACTTGTCCACATTAAATTTCATCTGCCATTTTGATGCCCAGTCTTCCAATTTATCAAGATCCTCTTGCAATTTTCCAGAATCCTCTTGGGTTTTAACAACTTTAAATAATTTTGTGTCATCTGCAAATTTGATAACCTCACTCGTTATTCCCCTTTCCAGGTCATTTATTTATTTTATTTATTTATTTAACAATCATTTCTATACCGCTCTTTCCCATGGTTCAAGTGCGGTTTACAGAGAACAATAGTTTATAAGGTATGGAGGGGTTCATAACTAGTCGTTTTACATATAACAATTGTAACTTTTGCAGGTAACAGTATAACTAAATGCATACAAAACAATTTTCAATATTACAATTCCTACAATACGGGTTACATTCCAAAGGATCAGTTTGGGATGTGAACCAACTATTTACATTGGTATATTATTACATTATTAGGGTGCATAAAGGTCAACATTTGCAGGTATAATTATTGTCAGGGATAGTTTTAGTCTGCATATGTGGTATAACACTTTGTAGTATAAAATATTAACCTGTGTCTCTTTGCTTGTCTTGTTTATTTTGTGTAGTATAGTGTAAGGTAAATAGATGAGTTTTTAGTTTTTTACGAAATTCCTTTAAGTCTGTTAACAGGCGTATGTCGTCTGGTAGTTCATTCCAGAGAATAGGGGCTGAGAGAATGCCCTATTATTGGTGTGTTTTTTGGCTTTAGTATATTCTCTTGGTATTGCTATTTTGTTTGTTTTTCTACTTCTTTGTGTACGTTTTGGTATTTCTATGTTGATTAGTTTGTTAAGGGTAGATGGTGCAAGATTGTTGACTAATTTGAAGGTAGTCAAAGGCTTTCTGAAAGTCCAGATACACTATATCAACCGACTCACCTTTGTCCACCTGTTTATTCACACCTTCACTGGACTTTATGAATTACACACAGTATTATGCAAATAACATGTCTGCCAAAGAACTTTAAAGCATTAGACATACAAAAAGGATTTCTAGAGTAATAAAGCAGACTGATTTGTTTCAAGAGGACAGAGAGAAATATGAAAAAAAGAGAATGCGTTATTGACCATGCAAACCAAATGTTGCTCATTGCAGTCTTCTACTGCATAATTTAGCATGCTGGGTCACACGAGTCATGCTTGAAATCCCTTATCAATTGCACACAGTAATATGGAAATGACATGTCCGTTAAAGAACTGTAAAGCATTAGACATCTCAAAAGGATTTCCATTATATCAAAGTAGCCTGGCTCAGTAACAAGAGAATAGAGAGAAATATGAAAGAAGAAAATGCTCTATCAATCATCTAAACCCAATGTTGATAAGTGCATTCCTCTGTTACATAATTTAGCATGCTGGGTCAAATAAGTCACACTTGAAATCCTTAGGAAATTAAAAGAGCACACTATAGCTATCTCTGTGGTGGCTATGTGGATTACAGATTTTTTGGGGGTTCTCGTATTCTTCGACGGATGGATGCTACCCAAAATGCATATAGAAATATGATGGCAGAAAAAGGCAACACAGCCTATCTAGTGGGACCTTTCATATCATATCATATCATATCTATCATATCATATCATATCATATCATATCTAGTGGGACCTTTCATATGTTCCCTGTAAAATAGTTATCTCCAAGTTATAATGCCCTGTTCAATGTAATTTCAGTTTGTTCAATGTAAACCGCACTGATGCAGAATAGCGCGGTATATAAGAGAATGTAAATAAATAAAATAAATAAATAAATAAATATCAACTACAATAGTCTCCTTTTTTCCTTTAGAGATCTTTTGTGTTTGTCTCATGCTTTTATAAAATTCAGATACTGTCCTTATCTCTACTACCTCCACTGGGAGACTATTCCACACATCTACCACTCTTTCCGTAAAGAAATATTTTTGCCTATTACCCCTGAGTCTATCCACTTTCACCCTCATCCTATGACCCATTGTAGCAGTGTTTGCTTTCAATCAAAAGAGGCTCTCCACTTGTGCTTTTATGACATAGAGGCATTTAAAAGTCTTTATCATATCTCCTTTATCCTGCCTTTCCTCTAACATTTACTTATTAAGATCTTTAGATCTGTCCACATATAGAAACATAGAAAAATGACGACAGTCTAGTCCAGTGATGGCTAACCTTTTTGAGCCCGAGTGCCCAAACTGCCGCACAAAACCAAAGAATTTCCTCAAAGTGCCAGCACGTCAATTAAACCTTAACAACAAGATTTTAGTATCTAAAAACTCTTTATAAAGTTGCCTGAACTATGTAACATCATTTGTAAAGGTTGGAATCTTTGTATTGTCAGAGAATCAATTTGATTCACAATCCTTTGGTTTTCATTTCAATTTATTGGCAATTTATAATGTTTTAATGATTTCATTCAATTTAATGAATTTAGGAAGAATTTGATTCAGTTACACAATATATTTTAAATGTATTGTTCACATAACATGTCAAATGTATCCTGAGTAAAAAAAAGATAAACTTCTTAAAACTGTTAACTGTGTCAGGACTCTGTGTGTATTCCCAAAGAATCTATACATGAAAAAAAATTAATGTGATGTTTGTTGTTGCATGCATGCTGATAACTTGTCAAAGAGATATCTTTCTACCTTTTGTGCATTTTTTTTCAGTTGCAATTGCTCCAGCCACTTTCTTCTGGTTTCTTCATGTTTTCTGCTAACTCTCCATCATCTGCTGTCCATTTGTCCTTTCTTCTCTCTTCTAGTTTTTTTTTCCATTCTCTCTCTCTACATCCGCTTTAACATACTAATCTTTCTCCTTTTGCTCTTTCCTCATTCCTATTTCATCCACTCAAATTTTACCCCTCCATCCTCAATCCCCACTTACTCTCCCAATACCCGGCCAATTGTAGATTTTTTATCCCTCCCACACAAAATATTTTCCCCTCTCCATTTTACTCTCCCAGCCCCATCCCATTCTAATCCTCCCCCAACATCAGCTCCCTTCTAGTTCCAGCCTCACCCAGCATCCATTCCCTTCTAGTCCCTGCATCAGCCCATTTCCAGTCCTAGCCCCCCATCAGCCCATTTCCAGTCCTAGCAAACCCCAACCCAATACCAGTCCTAGCCCCCCCCATCAACCCACTTCCAGTCCTAACCCCATCAACCCATTTCCAGTCAGCCCCCCATAGCCCATTTACAGTCCTAACCCCCTCATCAGCCCACAGCCCATTACCAGTCCTAACCCCTCCCTATCAGCCCATTTCCTGTCCTAGCCCATTATCAGTCCTAACCCCCCCATAGCCCATTACCAGACAGCCCCCATCAGCCAACAGCCCATTACCAGTCTTAACCCCCCCATAGTCCATTACCAGTTCTAACCCCCCCAACAGCCCACAGCCCATTACCAGTCCTAACCCCATCAACCCACCTCAAGTCCTAACCCCTCCCCATCAGCCCATTTCCTGTCCTAGCCCCCCCCTAGCCCATCAGCACTCCTAACCCCCCCCCAGCCCCCCATAGCCCATCAGCACTCCTAACCCCCCCAGCCCACCCATAGCCCATCAGCACTCCTAACCCCCCCAGCCCATCAGCACTCCTAACCCCCCCAGCCCCCCCATAGCCCATCAGCACTCCTAACCCCCCCCCATCCCCCCCATCAGCACTCCTAACCCCCCCCAGCCCCCCCATAGCCCATCAGAACTCCTAACCCCCCCATAGCCCATCAGCACTCCTAACCCCCCCATAGCCCATCAGCACTCCTAACCCCCCCAGCCCATCAGCACTACTAACCCCCCCATCGCCCCCCATAGCCCATCAGCACTCCTAACCCCCCCCAGCCCATCAGCACTCCTAACCCCCCCAGCCCATCAGCAATCCTACCCCCCCCCCAGCCCAGCCCAGCCCAGCCCAGGGAATTTTTTTTTTTAAAAGCTGTCTTCTCCCGCTGCCGGGGCCGCCGCGGCAGAATTGAGTGTGCGGCGGGGCCCCCCCTGCCCAGCACAGCCTGCCCTCCCCCTCTATCCGCTCTCTCGTCGCAGCTCACAGTGACACGCGCCGGCTTTCAGAGCGCGAAGGGATTAGTTTCCCTTTCGCGGCTCTGTTAAGCCTGCGGGGGCTGATGGGAACTTCCCATCAGCCCCCGTGGGCTTAACAGAGCAGCGAGGGAGAAACTCTTCCCTCGCTTTCTGAAAGCCGGCGCGTGTCACTGTGAGCTGCGACGAGAGAGCAGATAGAGGGGGAGGGCAGGCTGTGCTGGGCAGGGGGGGCCCCGCGGCACACTCGATTCTGCCGCGGCGGCCCCGGCAGCGGGAGAAGACAGCTTTTTTTTTTTTTTAATTTTACTTGCGGACCTTCCCGCGTGCCAGCTGCAAGGCCTTCGCGTGCCACAGCTGGCACGCGTGCCATAGGTTCGCCATCGCTGGTCTAGTCTGTCCTTCCATTTCAACAACTACAACAGTCCCCTTTTTTCCTTTAGAGATCCTCTGTGTTTGTCCCATGCTTTTTTGAATTCAGATACTGTCCTCATCTCTACCACCAAACACAAGAAAGAGCAAAACCCCTTGCAGTGGGAACCAGGAAACACAAGAAGTAAGAGACGAGTGAAGGTCACAGGAGCCTTTATTTGATGAAACCCCAACGCGTTTTGGCAATGCCTTCCTCAGGGGGTATGCAGCTTATAAAATAAAGTAAAATAAACAAATAAAACAATATGTATATATCTTATTTATCATTTTTTATGTTTCATTGTATTTATAATACATGAATACAACATTTTTATTTTTAAAGAAACTATAAAAAAGATAAAAACAAACAAACAAAACGCAAGGCAGCAAAGGAAAAGACATGTATAGACATGGAAAATATTGTCAAATATATGAGGAGGACAATGAAGAAACAGTGAATTATAAAGATTACTCACTGGAGCACCCTGTGGTAAATCTCACGTGTAGGATAATCTTTAGTGTTGAAATAAATAACAAAGTAGATTAATAATAGTATATTGTACATTTTAGAAAAGGTTTTAAAAAAAGGAAAAACGGAAAGATCCTTAAGTAAAGGAAGAATAGTACTAGAATCAATTGGGAGGCGGGAATCAGCAGGGGCAGAAATCTGAACTAAAGAGTTTACCTGTTTATCAATATCTTTAAATTTATCAACAACATCATTCGTAAAAGAACATAGAGAGGAAGCAGTTGATGATAACCGTTTATCAATTTGCAGAATTGCAGTCCAAATATCCCTTAAAGTTACCTCTCCCACGGGGAGAGGGACAATTGGGTCAGAAACAGCCAGACAAACAGGTCTCAAAGACAAAGCCATTGGCACAGAAGGAGCTTCGAGGAAAGTAGAGGAAGAAAGTGGCTGAGGAAAAGGAGGAGGTAACCGGAACTCGGGGCTTAAAGAAGCTCCGTCCGGCGATGGTTTTGCAGGCTGCAGCAATGATACATGCTTGTCCATGGGGCCAACTACTTTACCTCCTTGGGCCCCGTCCCCAGACCCAGATTTCACCACCAACTTTCCTTTCCGCTTCCCCATGGACAGGCAATTGTAGCAGTTGTTGGAGAATCAGCACTGGGCTAGAAATTTGCGGTTTCTTAATTTTCCCTCTACTCATTTACTTTCTTCGGAAATTTTGTTACAGAAATATTTCTTTGAGATCTTACAGTTGAAAGGTGTGTTAGATATAGTCCAAGTGTATTCGTTTTCCTCTGGCGGTAGAGCGGTGCTCTCTGAAGAGGGGGCTTCTGCTTCTTCTTCTAAGTCTGTCGCTCAGGATTTGACCGCCTTTTTGGAGGATTCAGCGGATGTCATAGCCAAGCGTTGCACTGTTGTTGCGACTTTTGGCTCTGGGTCTGCTAAATTATCTGTGCTTCGAGCTTACTTCAAGCACAGGGATGCCTTATTTTGTGGCTCTAAGCTCCAAGTATTTCCAGATGTTGGCCGAGCTACACAGCTCAGATGTAAACAGCTGAGGAATAGAGTTGTTGCTTTAGGGGCATCTTTCTTTTTAAAGTTTCCTTGTCGCTGCCTGGTTGTTTACCAGGGGCAAAATTATGCCTTTACAGATGTGTCACATTTACTGAAATTTTTGACTTCGAGGGAAAGAGTTGAGAAGTAGGATGGTGGTTTTGTTTTGTTTGCTCCCTTATGTGGGGTTGTAAAACCCTTAATTGCTAGTAGCTATGTTCTGTATTTTCTTTACTATGTTGTATATCTCTCCTTGATGTGTACTGATTTTCTTTTGTATCTTCTTGAATGATATTTGGATTACCTGGATTTGTTGTTTTTATTTCCTTTTTTTAGTTTTGTATTCAGGGAAGAAAATTGTTAAATAAAAGATTAAAATAAAAAAAAAGAAAAAAAAGAAAAAAAAGGAAAAAAAGAAATAAATAATTTTAAAAAATCCTTTAGATAGGCTATAGATGATTCAAGATGAAATAGAAAATATTTTTATAAAAGAAAGAGTTTTAACAATTGAACATGGAGTGGAAAAACTTTTGCCTATATCCATCTATAAAATGTAAAAACTTAAATGCTTAAAATATTACATGATATCTTAAAAACATGGATACCACCAAAACCAAAATGAAAGCAGGAGATCATAAAAACTAATATTGTGAAGGGAACTGAGGAACTATATGTGATGAAAGATCGCTGACAAAAAGTAAAAATGTGACATCTATACTTCCACCGTTTATAAAAGCATCATGTTAAAATCCTAACAAAATATAAAAAAATATTGAGCCGAATAAAAAATAATTGAGAGTAAACCTCATGGTCCAGTGAACAAGGTCCAGTTTATTCTATTGTAAAAGGTAATATTAACAGCACCTAAACCATGTGTGTAACTTACCTAATAACTAAGTTAACCCCAGCTTATACCATATATGTATCAAGATGTCCCTAATGCAATGGTCACTTTGAAGAACCAAAGTTGAATGAAATTTTGAGAAAAGCACACGTACAACCGTTTGACAAACGGAACGGTATGAGATAAAAAGCCAATATTTGAAAGTGAAGAAACCAAAGGTTTTTTGTAAAATTTGTTTCTAAAAAAGTGATACTCAGTTACTTATCACTGAAACGCTCCCGAATATCTGTAGTAACTGAACTAGTGTGGAGGAGTGGCCTAGTGGTTGGGGCAAGGTACTTCGGGCCGGAAGGTCGGGGGTTCAAATCCCACTAGAGGACAGCAACCTTGGGCCGGAAGGACTGGGGTTTCTAGTCCCACAGGTGCTCCTTGTGGTCTTGGGTAAGCCACTTAACCCTCCATAGCCCATGTTCCCTGTAAAATAGTTCTCTGTGTGCTGTGCTTTCCTGTCTAATCAATGTGTTTATACCTCAAAAATTTCCTGTCATGATTTGACAATTTCCAATCTGTAATCAAACCGCTGCTGATCGCTGGAAGTAGCGGTATACAAAATGTATACTAAATAAATAAATAAATAAAATAGACAAATGTGTACCTTTACTGTTAACACCTTTGTAACACATGTAGTCAGAGAAAAGTTAACACCGTTATCTAAAACACCTCACAGGTTCCCTATCCGTTTCCGCATCCATGTCAAGGCTACGTGCTGACCTATACATACAGGCACACTGTGGTGTTGCCGTAACCTCCCCTACTGATCTCAAATACCAGTAATCAAACTACTACTCATCATGTATATAGTGCTACATATCACAAGTAGCACTATACAAAAACAACTAACACACAGTCCCTGCTCATCTGAGCATACCAACCACACAATCAGCTCAAATTACAAAAAGTTAAACACACACATCTAGACAACTGGCCCCATCTATGGTCTGCTCTCCTACTGTTTACTCCATACTACACGCCTTTCACCTTGCTGCACCCAAAGCATCAAACTAACTACCTGTGGCTGTACAGCAGCCCCTATCACAATCAGCCACACATCAGGTATGTCAGCGTAACACCTCCCACAAGCCTAAAAATACAAACACACATAATCCACCTCCACCAGCTGTTGTGGCCTGCTCACATCTTCTGCGTTTCAGTCATGACTAGATTGTAAGCTGGGATGGCCAGGCAGTGTCTGTTACATGTCAGTGCAGTGTTGCATCTTACTGATATTGGTATACAGATGTTCACTAGTGGTAGCAGTACACACATATTGAAACAAATGTAGGTGGCAACATATGCAGTACTTACATGAGAAGACCTCCTCAATCAGTTGCCGCCTGACTGCTGTGCCCTCACGTGTGTCACCACAGGCACGTACAAGAGGGCACGTAGGATCATCCTCGAGATCCTCATTAATTTGGACAGGGATATGGTGCCTGAGAGCAATGTTGTGCAGGATGCAACAGGCTATAATGATCTCTGCCACAGTCTGTGGTCTGTATTGTAAAGCCCCGCCTGTCCTATCCAGACACCTGAAGCGACTCTTTAAAATGCCAAAGGTGCGCTCTATGACAAAGCGGCTGGAGGCATGGGCTTCATTGTAACTCCTCTCTGCACGTGTCCGTGGCTGATGCACGGGGGTCAGCAACCAGGGGCGACACCCATATCCTGCATCACCTGCAGAAAGAAATGTAGAACGCTAAAGCAGGAGCCCATGCCCACATAAATGGACACAGGTATGTACGTGCAAACCAAATGCATGACACATCCTGACATATACATATAACAGCACATGATGGGACACCACAACTATGCATCAGCGTGTGAAGTTATGACACACAAAACAAGGGGTAGGTGTATGGATTGCCATCAACATAATCTGTAACCACAACACAAATGCTACCGTCCATTCTACCATCATCACACACCACCATAGCAAGGTAGAGCTGGAGGGCACCCTCCCCCCCCCCACCTAACGTTAGATCACACACAGACAGATGAGACACACACACATGTCAGAGATGAGAAATACACACCCAGCAATATACAGTCCTCATACTGTCCAGCCTCAAATTGTCTGAACAGTGCCGAGTGATGCAGGATATAGGAGTCATGGGTGGACCCTGCAAACCTAGGGACCACATTCAGAATATGCATATTCGCATCTTTATCTTTATCTTCCGTGCTATACCCAGGATGAAAACCACGTCAATCCGGTTTTCGTCCTGGGTATAGCACGGAATCTGTTCTTCTCTCTCTTCTCAACGAACTCCACACTGCCCATGACCGTGGTTCTTTCACCCTTGCCGTCTCACTTGATCTCTCTGCTGTTTGACCTCTTTGACCACCGCACCCTTCTTTCACGCTTACATGATGCCGGCCTTTCCGGCACTGTGCTTCATTGGTTTCAGTCTTCCCTCTCGGGTCGTTCTTTCTCAGTTTCCTCTGGCTCTCTATCCTCACCCTCTACTCTCCTCCCTTGCGGTGTCCCTCAAGGGTCTGTCCTTGCACCCCTCCTGTTCAATGTCTTTCTAGCTCCTCTCACTCTCTTGGTGCAACAACAGGGCATATCTGCACATTACTATGCCGACGACATCTTCCTTCTCTATCACACTGACTCAGTTTCTCCTGACATCACTCCTTTCAACGACTGTCTTTCTTCCGTGGCGTCTTGGCTTTTTTCCAACTTCCTGCACATCAACCCTTCTAAGACTTCAGCCATTTGGTTCACTGCCAGTAGTCCTGCCCCCCCCCCCTCTTATCCCTCTGCTCTCTTCCTCCCCCATCCCCCTCGTAACATCCCTGCGCTACCTTGGCGTAATCCTCGACTCGTCATTGTCCTTTAAAGCCCATATCTCCTCTGTTGTCCAACGTTGTTTTTCCACCCTAAGACAACTTCGCTCCGTCCGCCCCTTCCTTTCTTCCTCATCTATGACCACCCTTCTTCTTTCTCTTGTTGTCACTCGCCTTGATTATTGCAATGTTTCCCTGGCCGGTCTTCCTCAATCCCAATTACAACGTCTACAGAGAGTTCACAACACCGCAGCCCGCATCCTCACTTGTTCCTCTCGCTTTGACCACATCACCCCACTTCTCATACGTCTACATTGGCTTCCTATTCCTTTCTGCATACAATATAAGTTTCTCACCTTCACCCACAAATCCATTTATACTGGCACCCCTCTCTACCTTGCTGATTTGATCCACCTCCACACTCCTCACCGCTCTCTCCGTTCCATCCAGGTAAATCGTCTGACCTTACCCTCCCCCTCTCAAGCCCATCTTGAATTTACATGCTCCTCTGCCTTCTACTTCCTTGGACCCCGTCTCTGGAATTCGCTTCCCCCGGACCTCCGCCTGGAACCCTCTCTGAAAACCTTTAAGGCCCGCCTGAAAACTTATCTCTTCTGCTTAGCTTTTGATCTTCCCCCACCACCCTCCCCTCTTTCCCCACCTCCCCAGTGACTTCTCTCAATCTATCTGACTCTTGACTTTCCCTATAGTTCCTTAACCTTTTTCCTGTCTGTCCTATAATTTTAACTGGCGTTCTTTTCCTTTTCCTAGCAGCTTTTATGTATTTTGTAAACTGCTCAGACGCTGTTGCATTGAGCGGTATATTAAGCCTCCAAATAAAGATAAAGACCAAACCCGGTATGGCATGTGACCGACCAGTCAGAGGCTCGAGGTCAGGTCTTAGATCCTCATAGAGCTCCCTAATAGCCCCCATGCTCAGGCGGTAGAGGGAGATGACCTGGTCCGCACGCATGCCCTGAGCCTGTAGAGGCGAGGCTGGCGAGCCTGCACCTCTGCACGTCTCCTGCGCCGTGCCCGCACAGCCCCTGCCTGGCCTGCCCCCACAGCTGCAGGTCTGTGTTGTAGCGGGACTACACCCTTGCCCTGTGCCTCAGCCCCATGGACACCATCTCCCCCGTCAGGCAACTGCAGCCCCTGCTCATCCCCCACTGCACATGCAGCAATCACAAAGGCTGCCATAAACTCCACCCCTCCAACTCCTCTAACTCCAACACAGACACTCAGCCCACCAACCTAGCCATACTCCTCCCTCACCACACACCAACCCAGCCACACTACCCCACCACCACTCACACACTCAGCTACTCTCCATAATACACCTGCCTCTAACACTCTCCTCACTTCACCAACAACGCACGCCTTCTCTCCCTTGCCTACACAAACCCCTCAACGTGAACCAGGTGTGCAGGTGTATTTATAGGTTTTTTTTTACGTAGCACGCGTTGCGCATGTGCCGCGCAGTGCTGTGTGTTGCATGCGTTGCACATGAGCCACAGCACGCGTGCATGTTGCACGCATTGCACAACGAGCGCTACGTAAAAAATCCTATAAATACACCTGCACACCTGGTTCACGTTGAGGGGGTTTGTGTAGGCGAGGGAGAGAAGGTGTGCGTTGTTGGTGAAGTGAGGAGAGTGTCAAGCAGAGTGAAGAGAGGAGGCAGGTGTGTTGTGGAGAGTGGTTGGGTCGTGAGTGGTGGTGGAGAGTGTCAGAAGCAGGTGTGGTATGGAGAGGTGTGGAGCGGTAGAGGTGTGGAGAGGTGTGGAGGCAAAGCAGGCGAGAGAGAGAGAGGAGGGGAAGCAAAGAGCAGTCTAGAGATACAGCATCAGAGTTGAGGAGCAGGCAGCAGGAAGAGGAGGTGGGGCGAGGAGCAGGTGTGAGGGGTAGCAGAAGAGCCAGGATGTGTGACAGGGAGGAAGAGAGCACAGATGGCAGGGAGAGGGAGCAGCAGGACATGGCAGGAGGAGAGGAGGAGGGGGCACCTGTTCAGCAGAACCCAGAGCAGCAGGGAGTGCTGGGCATTTGGTGGTGGCTGCAGGCCCATCGGGTGTGTCCCAGCACACACAGGGGCCACCCAGTGCCAAGAGTAGGCGTATACCAGTGCCAGCAGCAGAACGGAGGTGGGCTGTGAGATTCAGCCAGCAGGAAAACCACATCCTGCTGGCCAGTGTGTTCGAACACTATGAGGTGCTCTATGGCTGGCTGAGCAACAGCACCACTGTGGCAGCATGTACATACGTGTGGAAGGAGGTGCAAGAGGCCATAGACCAGGCAGGGGGACCAACTAGGGACCTGGACAGTCTTAGAAAAAGATTCAACGATATAAAGCGTGGTGTGCGTGCACATATGGTGGCTGAAAGGCAACATGCCATGGGCACCGGTGGGGGTGGCCCCTTTGCCCAAACACTCACACCCCTTGAGCAGGAGCTTGCAGACCGTCTGGGGCCCATCTACTTGTGTGGACTGCCAGATGCACTGGACACTGCCCATCCACAAGCAGGTAGGTATGCCCCTTACACCTTGCTGCTCCTTACACGTGAAATAAACTCCCTTTGTCTAGGTGTCAGGCATCTTCTTTGTCCCTCCTCACACTTGGGTTCATAGCTCATATATTTACCTCTGGCTTTGGCTCATGAGTGTGCTGTTCGCCATTCCATCCATTTTAAATTGCACGTTTCTGTCAGCCTCTCACAAGTGTTTCTACCACCATCCTTTGTCCTGTCTCCCCTGTTCCTGTCTCTTTGCTCCTGCTCCAAACCTCTTTCCACACCTGTTAGTGCTATGTCTAATTGGATTGTAAGCTAAACTTAGCACAAATTGTCTGTTTGTGTGTTCACTCTCACAGTGATGCATGCGCTTGGTAGTGGCCATTAAAATGCTCAGTAGGTGTAGTAGGAGTAGTAGTAGTAGTAGATATGCAGCACATGTAGGGCACGCCCAAGCACATGTGGCAAATGGAGGGGAATGGTGGGGGAGCATGTCCTGAGAGCATGCGTGCCCCAACACAGGCAACTGTGGGGTGATAACACAGCAGCACATGGTAGGGTAGGTACAGGGTGTGTGTGACAGGTACGTGGACCTGTGTGCATGTTGGACACAGTCCTGAGTGTATTTGAAGTCCCCAAAGCAATGGTGAAGCAGGAGGCGTGGCAGACCAGACCCATATCTGGTTATACACTGCATACATCCATGGTCCAGGCAACAGACAAGCAAAGCCCAGAGGTCTAAGCTGCATAGCAACAGTTTACAGCACCACAGATCATCAATGTAACAGTGATTTAAAGGACCTATCTGAGGAGCGGCTAATGATATCCCACTGTAATCAACGAGACACACAGCATACCTGAGCAGCACTCTAACAGTCACGAGCCACATTGGGATATCATTTGACAGTATGCAGATAACCCCCTGTTATCACCTCTACATTGTTGCTCTCTAGTGCTGTGAAGTCTGGTTGTGATGCTGGACCCTTGGGACCTTTCATATAGGTAAGTTTGGCCACTGATGTATGCAGAGTTCATGCGATAACAGGGCTGGTCTGTCCTTCTAATTACTCTTCCTCCTAAGGATGGGTGGTTGGGGGACTTACTGATGTCAGATGTCTCTACCACTGGAGTAACCATACCCAGAATGGTCTAGCATTCCATCCTCACATATGGATTATGAGGGCGTACGTATAATTAATGTCTGTGCCCACCCCATTTGGGGTTGTGTACTTCATTAGCTGCCTGTGGTGTCTGTCCCCCTGAGGTCTACTTGCTAATATAGTATCTGGCATATAGGTCACAGCCAGTCATCACACATCTGTAGCCAGTCACCAAACACAGTGAGACAGGGGGAGACATACAAGAGGGACATACAACTAGCCCAGGACACAGTGGCCTGTGGTTACCCACACACCCCAACAAAAAACATATGACATCTGTATGCACCTACCTATCCAGGGACATATCCCAGACCACTGACAGGGAAGGGTCTAACACATGGGGATGATGACGTAGACACAAGGAAAGGGCACCAGAAACATGACACACGTCACACACCTAACACTCTGTCGGGGCCCACATTATGTGGGCATACCCCACCCTCCCTCTTAAAACCTTGGACGGTACATTGCCATACCCATACAAAATGCACATAGCACAACCCCCACAACACCTGGGATCAGCCCATATACACGTCCCGCAGTGCCACATACGCATTCCCATACCACCACACACTGTGCAACCCCATACCCAGCAGTGCTCCACCCATCCCCCCAGACACCCCACCACACCCCTGGAGTATGTGATAGCCGTCCACCCACACCGCACACTGTCTTTCAAAGTGGAGGGCCCCCACATACCTCTGGCTGACATGGACACATCTTGCATCCCCTATCGTGTATGCCACTCAGGGCAATGCAAGCACATCGCTCACACACACAATGATGGCACACAATCCCACTCTGAACTCCCACATGTGCCACAGCCACCTGTATTGATAAGGCCACAGACAAGGTCAGGTGGACAGTCCATACCTGAAACTGCAGATAGGGGGCATGGCACTCAACATACCATCCCCCACACACCGCATCCAATGTGTCACAGCTACCCCAGGGAATGAGCCTACTACACCCCCACCCCTTGCCAGGCAGAGCACACTGTAGGCACCTGTGCTATCCCTATTTTAGGCACAACACCAGTAGACTCAGGCGTAGAACACATTGATTGTGGGGTGGATGTAGTACACAGGTGTACATAGGTGCATTGTGCAAACTTATCTTCCTCGCTCCTCTCACCCTCCTCATTCAGCAGACCGGTATCTCCTCTTACTTTTATGCCGATGATATTCTCCTTATTCACCACACCAGCTCTACATCTCTGGATCTCTCTGCTCTCAATGCCTGTCTTGATCTCATTGCTACTTGGTTTTCTGAAAATGTTCTCTGTGTCACTCCTTCTAAGTCCTCTGCTATTTGGTTCTCCTTTGCTGCCACTCCCCTCACTCTAACTCCCACAATGTCCTCCCTCCCTATTCCTGTTGTTTCTTCACTCTGTTATCTTGGTGTCACCCTTCCTCCTTGTTTTTTCACCCACATATTTCCTCCCTAGTAAGTAGTTGTTTTCTTCATCTCCGTCGTATTAGATCCCTTCGGCCCTACCTCTCAGCAAGTTCTCTCACCACTCTGGTTCTTTCTCTTGTAATCTCCCATTTAGACTATTGTAACTCAATTTTTGCCGGCCTTCTCTCCTACCAGCTCCGTCGACTTCAACTCGTCCAAAACACCACCGCCCGTCTAGTCACTTACTCTTCCCCTTTTGACCACGTCACTCTTTGCCTTCTTTCTCTTCATTGGCTTCCTGTTAAATTCAGATTCATTTACAAGTACCTTATCACTACCCACAAAGTCCTCGGTATTTGTCTGATCTCATCTACCACCAGCCTGTCCCTCGCCTCCTCCGATCCTCCCACAGCCTTTATATTCCTTCTCCGTCCCAGGCATATCTTGAACTCATCCGTCACCCTGCATTCTTTTTCCTGAGCCTTGCCCTATGGAATTCTCTCCCTCATTTGCTCCGCACCGAACCTTCGTTTCCTCACTTTATTTATTTATTTATTTTTTTTATGTAATAAATTTTATTAGGCAGAATCCAACAAGACCATACATTTCATAACAACAACCCCAAACATTGAAAAATACAATTAGAATGACATTCCCCCCCTTTATACACAACGTAAGCTCAGCATTGAAAAGCAGGGCCGGAGATCAGCCTCTATTGAGCAGTCATTAACAGTCATAACGATCCATAACATTGCAGAACCTTCCATTTCTAGATCAACAGAACATAGAAGCAAAAAGGAGGTACAGTATATTCTACCCTCTATTTTGTGCCCCCCCCTGTCCCTCCCAACGTCCCTCCCCCCCTACCCCCTCCCTCCTGACCTATTCTATCTGCCAATGAGTAGTGTTACAGGGAAGAAAAGAAAGAAAAAAAAAAGGAAGATCAATGAAGGGAGAGAGAAGAAAGAAGAAGGAACAGAAAAAGGAAGATATGCCCGGAAGGGGCACACCACCTACCTACAGCTGCCGCAGGGTATTATTTCTCCTGCAACACAGCATCCCAAAGCGACTCATCCTGGAAAGGCCGTCCCTGAACCGTAGCGGTAATCTGTGCCATCCGATATGTTTCCCAACATTTAGCCTGCCATTCTGTGAGCGACGGAGCCTTGCTGCGTTTCCAAAACCGAGCGATCACCGATCGGCCCGCAAGAAGTAGCGACTGAATCAGAGGCCGCAACGAGCGACTAACAGAGGCATCCGAAAGAATCCCCAGAACACATGACTCCATGTTTAAGGGGATGGTAATCTGTAACCTTTCACCAACATGTCCTAGCACCGTCCCCCAAAAGCGCTGAATGTGCGGGCAGTGCCACCACATATGGTCAAACAATCCCCTACGCCCACAAAGGCGCAAGCACAGCGGGTCATCAGCTCTGCCCCAGTGGAAAAGGTCCATCGGTGTTATAGATAGCCGGTAAAGGATGCGAAGTTGAGTATGAATCAATCCCAAGGACAAGGAACACGAGTGTGAATAAGCATAAACGTCAAGCCAAAAATCTTGGTCCTTCCCCGGTAGGGTTCTACCCCATCTCTGTTGCGGCAATTTTGAGGTAGGCAGGTCCGGCAAGTCAGTCACAATATGTTGGTACAGTAGAGCCACAAAGGCTTTAAGGCGCCCCGACACAAAGAGATCCTGCTCCCAACATTTAGGGCGGCGCAATATGTCGGTGGTCGAGAACTGAGTCCGTATACAGTGTGAAATTTGAAAAGCCTGAAATGGAGAAAGTTGGAGACCCAAAACCCCCGCTATCCAGTCCCTTGGGATAGGGTCCCCCGGATCGTATAACGTAGCAAGATTTGTCCGAAGAATTTCAGAAGTGGTATCTCTCTGCATATTCCGAATAAAGCCTAGGGCCCCCAAAACGGCAAAGGGCGAAGAGGAGGCAGGTAAGCTCATCTGCTTACACAACCCCCTCCAAGCCTCCCAACAAGGTCTAAGAAAAACGTGAGCTTTCACATGGTTAATCTCTTGGGAAGTACTTAGAAAGGGTATAGCCTCCAACGGAATCGGGCGCATCCATTCCCGTTCTAACAAGACCCATTCAGCCCCCGGATAGATTCGCCATAAAAGTAACGACTGTAGGCAAACGCAAGAATAATTGAGTTCTGGATCTGAAAGGCCTAGCACCCCGGACCCCTTAGGGGTGGTGAGTATTTTCCAGCTGAGCAGAGGTTTCCTTCCCAGCCACAAAAACCATGTCACCGCCTTTCGAAGGGAGACAAAGAACGTGCCCGGGCGAGCAATAGGCAATTGCATAAATAGGAAGAGGAGTTGAGGTAGGACCAACATCTTATAAGAGTTAATCCTGCCTAACCAGGAAACCGAACAGCGATTCCACTTTTCCATATCGCCCCTGATTGAATTCAACAAAGGGAGATAATTTAAGCTGTATAATTTCGATATGTCCCTGTGTATAACAACACCTAAATACCGAAATTGGTGCACCACCGGGAAATACCGATCATTAGAGAGAGATACGTCAGGAGAACGAGATAGACACTGAAGTAGCGTGGATTTCTGCCTGTTTATGGTAAATCCGGAAACTGAAGAGAAGCGGTCTAATATATTGATCACAATAGGTAAAGATCTGGATGGGTCCCTCAGATAAATCAGGGTGTCATCCGCATAAAGGGATATAACATGCCACTCAGAACCTATATGGATGCCGATGTCTGCTGCCCGCAATCGGATATGAACCACCAAAGGCTCCATAGCCAGGGCAAACAACAAGGGAGAAAGAGGACACCCCTGTCTGGTGCCTCTGCGCAAGCAGAAAGAGGGTGAGCTCATACCGTTAACAGACACCACAGCTTGGGGATTAGCATACAATGATGCAATCCAAGAACAGAAAATCGAGCCAAAGCCAAATTCCCGGAGAACACGTAAGAGGTAGGGCCATTCGAGTTTATCAAAGGCCTTCTCCGCATCCAACGTTAATATGCGAAACGTCCCCTCTTTGCGCTTTAAATCCTGTAAAACATTGATGAGTCTACACACATTCTCAAACCCATAGCGGTGTTTTATGAAACCAGTTTGGTTGGGATGAATAAGATCTGGAACCAAAGAGGCTAGACGGTTAGCCAACAGAGAGGTGAAGACTTTGTAGTCTAAGTTTAGTAAAGAAATCGGTCTGTAATTAGCACAGCAAGTCTTGTCTTTATCAGCCTTGGGAATCACCACAATGTTTGCGTGATAAAAGGATTCTGGTAAAGTTTGTCTGGATAGGATTTCATTGAAAACTATCACGAGAATAGGCGCAAAGATATCTGGAAAGGTTTTATACAGCTCTGCTGGCAAGAGATCAGGGCCAGCCGCCTTAGCTGATTTAAGGTTCTTTATTACCTGCTGAACCTCCAACAATGTAAAAGGGCGCTCTAACTGTTCTCTGCTTTCCCTTGACAGCTGGGGGAGAGAAGCCTCCCTCATCCACTCATCCAGACCAGCGTGAGACGCCAGTGCCTAGTTAGTATAAAGCTCCTCATAAAACTTGACAAAGGTGGACGCGATCTCTCTAGAAGTATACAACAATTGCCCTTGCGGGGATTGAATAGCATCTACGCGGTGTCTTTGTCGCTGCCTCTTCAGTTGCCACATCAACAGCCTACCAGCTTTGTTGCCCTGTTCATAATACCTCTGCTTGGTGCGCAAGAAGAGCGAGGCTAATCTATCAGAGTCCAGCGCAGCCAATTCCCCTCGACATCGGGTCAACCGTTGCCACACCTTTTCTCCCCTCCCCTTCTTGTGATCACTTTCCAAAATGGCTATCTCCTTCCTCAAGCATTTAGACGCTTTTTGAAGGAACTGGAGAGGGAAATGAGATGTCCTCGCAGGACCGCTTTCCCTGCGTCCCATAAGAGAGCTCTAGAGACCTCCGGAGTATCGTTAAATTTCAAATATTCTATCCATCTTTTGCGCACCTCCGAGACAAACTCTGGTCTAAGTAAGAGTCCCCGTGGCAAGGACCATCTCGGCCCTGGGTTGTCCGTCATCCCCAAGGCGAGGTCGAGAGATATGATTGCATGATCTGACGGACCCATTATACCAATGTCCGCACTGTTCAACCAAGGGATCCCCGATCGCGACATAAACCACATATCTATCTGCAAATGACATTGGTGCGTTTGCGAGTAAAACGTATAATCCCTCTCCAAAGAATGGAGGTGCCTCCAAACATCACACAAATCAAATTGCAAGGCCCAGTCCGTCAGCCGCGTCCCCAAAGTACTGCCGTGAGTTTGATTTCCCGAGCAGTCTATCGCCGAGCAAACACAGTTGAAATCTCCCCCTACGATCAAGGGCCCTTGATCAAATTTCTTAAGCGCTTTAGAGAGATCAATTAGGGTAATGCCTACAGTGGCAGGCGGTAGATATACATTAACAAGAGTGAGTGTGATCCCATGAATAGAGCCTACCAGAATCAGGAAGTGGTCCTCCTGATCACTGTGTTTATTAATCAGCTGAAATGAGCATGTAGAGGAGAACAAAATAGCTACCCCCCTCTTCCGAGTAGAGTAATTGGCTAAATGTATTTGTGGAAACCGATGCTTAGCAGATTCAAAGTGACCTTGCGGAGAAAAATGGGTTTCTTGAAGGAAGATTATCTCCGCTTTCTCTCGGCACAACTGATCTAAAACCCTGTGCCGTTTACATGGGTTATTTAACCCGTGTACATTCCAAGTTAGAGCCCTAACCATTCCCAATACAGGAGAAAGACGATTTGTAAAGTAGCAGTCTAACCCACACCCACTCCCCATCGTTGCCCATTCGGAAATTGGCATCTTCCCCTCTTTGTAGAGCTCCAACACCCCTTTGAACACTCAGAGCTAGAGAAAACAAAGAATTCCAAAGGCTTAGTATAGATGTCCTGCTGCATTGGTCAGAAGAACCCCCCTCCCTCCCCCTCCCCCCACCCCAACCCCTCCCCCCCTCCCCACCCCCCACCCCCCTACATTCCTATGATTGCAGGAAGTAAACCAACCCTGTGAACAATACAATAAGGGTGACACTCCAAGTGCCCCCGAGAAAAGCATGGGAGGGCCCACCCGCCCACCTCCCCTCTTCCCCCACCCGGCCACTGATTAAGAAGGTGGAAGCAACAACCTCCCTTGAACCCACTTTACTGCTCCATGAATTCAAACTACCTTTGACCTCACCCCCTACCCACCCCCTCCCTCCGCCGTTCCCGCCACTCACTGCTCCCCACACCTACGCCACCCCCCCTACCTCCCCCCCACAACCCTTCTGCTGCTAACTGGGCAAGATCAGGTTGAGGAGAACGAGAGAAGAGACCCCAAAATACAAATCCCACCAATGATCTGACAAACATAAATACTCAAGTAGGTGCGGAAGTGTCCATCTCCTTCTGTGAGTGAGGGTCAGTGTCCGAATTAGACGACTGTCGAGAGCGCGGAACCTTGCGTCTCTTTGGCACAGACATCTCCTACTTTCCGTTTGAACCTCTCTGCCAAGTCGGGCGTTCGCCGTGGTGCATCAAGTCCAGGAACTCCAGTGCCGCCGAGAGCTCTACTATTTTCTGTGGGTGGTTGTTCCAATTGAAGAGTAGAGCAAAAGGGAAGCCCCACCGATAGGAGATTTCTTGTTTCTGTAGCGCTTGTGTTAAGGGCTTGTGATAAGGAAGCTTATCATAGCTCAGGAAGGAGCTATAGAAAAGGTGAAGTGACTCTGAACAAGCAACCTGTCAGTTCTGGTAGAAATAAGAAAACAGAATTTTCCCATAAAAGACTACCAGTCCCAGAATGCACCAGGTTTCCAACAGCCATTAGAGGAGCTGAAGTGGGGAAACGTGTGTTCAATCAGGAGGGCTATGAGGTAATCCCCAAGCACTCATCTCAAAGGGCAGGGCCTGATTCAGCACAGCTGCGCTGTGCTAGGGTGGAGCACTCATCAAAGCATAATAAAGGTAGAGTTTATTCTACCAGAGAATTATCCTCATCCTCAGTTTCATCTGGGAGATCCTCATCCTCAGAATTATCCTCAGTTTCATCTGGAGGATCATCAGAAGCAGAGGCCAGTGCGGACGGACAGAGAGGGCAAGAAACCCTTTGGAAGAAAGAAGAGAAAAGCATTTGGGAGGTCTAAAGGAGTCCAGAGAAGTACATATACTGGGAGACATTCAAAAGGCCAGCATACACCATTGGACTGGAGAAAACCAGAGGAGTGGTGCTGCAGAGCTAGGAATCTCCAGACGGTACCTGTGAGGGAGACGGCTGCACTTGGAAGGGACCCTAGGACCCGTTCCAGAAGGTATGTGAAGAGAGATCCAGTGTCCAGGGATCTGGATTGGAAGGCTTGACATCAGAACTGGACTACATACTGGCCAGGCTATTTAGAGAGGAACTCTAACAGCAATGGAAGCTCAGGTATGAACACTGATCTATGCCCTAGCTATAACCTTGAAAGACAGCAGGGAAACAAGTATTCTCCTGAGAGTGCTACATTGAGAAATTCCTCTGTGCCAATCCATGATATTGAACCCATGATTGTTGAAGAAGGGGGAGCGGTCTTAGATACAGGCTGTGAATATATGGATTGCTCTCTGTCTAAACTCCTTTGGTAATTTTCTGTTACAAAGTACAACAACCATCACAAAGAAATACAAACTTGTTCTTTAATCTACTCAGAAAAGCTCCTGAAGTAGGATTTGAGCCACGCAGTAGAAAGCAAGCCAGCTAAGAGGTTTCAGCTGGGTAACTGCTAGCAATTGAGCCTTACCTAATTGCTTGTGAGCTCTGAGGGAATCACTTCTGAATCTATGTGTGAAGATATAAGAAGTTAACCTGAAAAGAACAGTTTTTCCCTTCTTTGTGGGTTTTGCTTGTTGTTTGATACACTGCTAAGAAAATATTAGCTAAAGCCTACAGAAAAGACCAGTTTGTTACCAACCAGGTCTTTATTCTTTTGCTTTGATTGCCTGACAAAGTTCAACTGTTGTTTTCCTGATTTTGTTTTTCCAAGTTTAACACTGCAAGCAAGTATCCTGTTTTATGTGCTACCAAGCATATCTGTGTTGGGAGAAATAACCCCATAAATAAATATCTTATTGGCTTTACACTCAAGCACAACTAATTATTGTGAGCAGCTGTGTCTGGTGTGAATGGACTGCATTTCCCACAATCCCTTGCAAATCATATTGATACATGCACTTGCCAAGACTGTGAACATTCTCACCCAGTCAGCCGTCTGACAAATGGCGTAGTTTTTCGGATTGCTTTTGCGCAAAGGGATTTACTTGCTAAAGGATTACAACTCAAGTCTGAAGGAAAAGACAGTTCAAGCTTAAAAGCTGAAAGAAAAGATTTTCCCTCAACTGCACTTTGGAGGAGAGGTAGCTGTTCCAGGAAGAAAAGACCCTGTGCAGAGCTGGATTCATCACTGGCATAAGGTTAACAGGTACCTGGGCATGTCTAGTGGTGGATGGGAGTAAGGCACAGGGGTAATTGAGAGAAAAAAAAAAGTAGAAAAAAAACCCCACACCTGTTTGGAAGGTGGTGCACTGTGGGTTTTTTTTTTTGTGTTTTCTTGCAGGGATCAAGATGGATCCAAGGGAACTACCTCAGTGGATGGCAGCCCAGTTTAGCAGGCAACAGGAGATAGCACAGCAGGCTCAGGACACTGCTATGAAAGCCTTAATGGACCAGCAGAGGCCAGTGCTTGATCTGGTGCAAGCCCTAGTTAAGCTGCAGAACCAAAATGGACCAGATGCAAGACCAGCAGTAAATACTGGTACACCACATGTGGACAGTGTGGGACTCAATCAGGGAATTGGGGCATTTAGTTTTGGGAAGCTAACTCCAGATGATAATGTTGATGATTTTCTAGAGTCTTTTGAAAGAGTGGCACAAGCATTAGCATGGCCAGAGACCCAGTGGGCAGTAAGGCTGACAGCCTCATTAACTGGAGAGGCGCTTGCAGCTTATAGAGCAATGCCAGCAGCCCAGGCTTTGAATTATAAGGATGTAAAGGCTGCTATTAGAGATTGCCTAGGGTTGTCTATTTCAGAGTATAGGCGAATGTTTAGAGCTACTACATTAAGAGTGGTTGAGACACCCAGGGCTCTGAGTCAGAGAATCAGAGGATTAGCTGTAAAATGGTTGGAGCCTGAGCAAAAGACGGTAGAAATGTTATTAGACATTATTATGCTTGAACAATTTATGTCTGCGGTGCCTAAAGATTTGCACACTTTCCTTATACAGCAAAATTGCCAAAATCTTGGAGAGGCAACCATGCTAGCAGAGAGATTTTTGGAAGCCACGCAGGCTTGCCATAGAATGGGTGGCCCTCTGAAGATGGGTATTGAGGCAAGCTGTGCTGTATCAGAAAAGAAAATAATTAAAAATGTTTCTGAAAATAAATGTACTGTGCCAAACCAGATGACACAGTGGAGTGAAAAGAAATGTTTCAAGTGTGGAAAATGGGGACATTTAGAAAAGGGATGCCAGACACACACTAGCTTAATGGGAGTGGATTTAAAACAGCCCAAAGAAGGATTTCTTTTGATGGTTGATGTGCAAGGAATTACCACAAATGCTTTGTTAGACTCTGTGGATTCCATCGCACAGCTAAGCACTGGTTTATTATTTGATACTAAGTAGTATGGTCGATTAAAGTATTGAAATATTCAAATATTGAAGAACAATTCACATCAAAAAATTTTCTCAGGAGAACACCTATATGGCTAAAGGTTTATGTAAGAGTTCATTGATGTATGTTTAGGCATTAGTCCACTGGATCTTTCATGAAAACAGTGGCAGCCTATGGTATCTGAGACCTCAATAGCCAGGAGTTCCATTTGCTGTTAGCAGTGGTGTCTAGGCTACCCTTTGATTTGGTTCTAGGAAGAGACTGGCCAAGATTTAAGCAGGGTCTAGTGGAAGGACTAGGAAAGAAGGAGGGAGAAGGATTAATGGTAATAGCTCCCGGGCCTTTATTTGGAAGTCCTCAGACCCCAGCTAAAAAGATGGTTAAGCGTCCAGAAGACCAAGCTACCCCAAAGCAGACATTTGTCTTAAAGTAACATAGGGTCACAGAGAAGGCCCAAGCTCCTAAGCGGGCAACCCCTCAAGCTGCTGGGTTTGACCTGTGCAGTATAGAAAATGTGACTGTACCTAGCCAAGGGAGAGCCCTGGTGGACACTGGTCTCCAAGTGGAAATACCTATTGGATGCTATGGGAGAGTAGCCCCAAGGTCCGGATTAGCCCTTAAATATTTCATCGATGTGGGTGCGGGAGTAATTGATCCCGATTACAGGGGCAATATTAAAGTTCTGTTATTTAATTTTGGACAGAATGATTATCACGTGAAGACAGGAGACAGAATTGCCCAATTGATCTGTGAGAGACTGGGTTTTCCACCTGTGGAGGAGGTCACATCCCTGTAAAATTCTGAGCGTGGAACCAAAGGCTTTGGTTCTACTGACGTCAAAGGGGTTAAAAGCCTAGCTGCCACCTGTGCCCGAGAGAGGGAGGTGAATGAAGAGGAAGATTTGGGACCCCAGGTATCTGATTGTAAAGAAAAATCAGAGCCCCAAATAGGTGAGGACCTGACAGTGGTACAACAGGAAGAAATTAGGAAATTGCTTAAAGAATTCCCAGATGTGTTGACACCCATACCTGGGGAGACACATTTGGTTGCCCATGAAATAATAACTCCACCGGGGAAATTAATTCGTCAAAGGCCATATCGCTTGCCTGAAGCCAAGAGACAGGAAGTAGTGGCACAAGTCCAGGAGATGTTGGACATGGGAGTAATAGAGGAGTCAAAGAGTCCCTGGAATAGCCCCATAGTCCTGGTGCCGAAGCCTGATGGATCTTTAAGATTTTGTATTGACTTCCGGCAGGTAAACGCAATATCAGTTTTTGATGCATATCCAATGCCAAGAATTGAAGAGCTGTTGGACCAGCTGGGACAGGCTCAATACTTAACCACCCTTGATATGACAAAAGGATATTGGCAAATCCCTCTAACCAGGGAGTCGAAGCCGAAGACTGCGTTCAGCACCCCCGTTGGCCTTTTCCAGTTCAAGAGGATGCCTTTCAGACTGCATGGAGCAGGGGCTACCTACCAAAGGTTAGTGGATCAGGTACTTCGACCCCACCAAAATTATGCTTTTGCATATATGGATGATGTCATAATCCATAGTAACACCTGGGCGGAGCATCTAAAGAGGATCAGGGCAGTCTTGTGCTCCATGAAGCAAGCAGGAATCACTTTAAACCCGAAGAAGTGTGCCTTTGCAAATAGGGAGGTAAAATACCTGGGTCACCTAGTGGGAAGAGGAAAAATTAAACCTCTAATGAGTAAGGTAGATAGCATCAGGAATTCTCCCCCTCCAACAACAAAGAAACAACTAAGAAGTTTCTTGGGACTAATTGGATACTACCGCAGATTTATACCGCAATTTGCAGAGAAAAGTGCCATTTTCACGGATATGCTGCGGAAGAATTGTCCAAACCAGCTAAAGTGGACACCTGAAGCTGAAAAAGCATTTTCAGTCCTAAAAGGAAAATTGTGTACAGGACCGGTACTGAAAGGGGTGGACTTCAGGAAACCCTTTCTGGTTCAAACAGATGCATCGGATGTAGGGCTAGGAGCGGTTCTATCCCAGTGTCATGAAGGGGAGGAGCATCCTGTGATGTACCTGAGCAGGAAGTTGTCACCGGCTGAACAAAAGTATTCCACAATAGAAAAAGAATGTTTAGCTATAAAGTGGTCAGTGGAGGCGTTACGGTTTTACCTTAGAGGGAGAAAGTTCCAGTTGGTCACAGACAATGCCCCACTTAAGTGGTTGCAGCAAATGAAGAACCACAATGCCAGGTTGACACGCTGGTACATGGCCTTACAGGCATTTGATTTTCAAGTGGAACATCGTGCTGGGAAATTACACAAGAATGCGGATGTCCTTTCCCGTATTACGGACTGTAGAGAAGAAGTTTCACCAGTTACACCAGTCCGTAATAACTTAAGCAGGGGGGTATGTGATAAGGAAGCTTATCATAGCTCAGGAAGGAGCTATAGAAAAGGTGAAGTGACTCTGAACAAGCAACCTGTCAGTTCTGGTAGAAATAAGAAAACAGAATTTTCCCATAAAAGACTACCAGTCCCAGAATGCACCAGGTTTCCAACAGCCATTAGAGGAGCTGAAGTGGGGAAACGTGTGTTCAATCAGGAGGGCTATGAGGTAATCCCCAAGCACTCATCTCAAAGGGCAGGGCTTGATTCAGCACAGCTGCGCTGTGCTAGGGTGGAGCACTCATCAAAGCAGAATAAAGGTAGAGTTTATTCTACAGAGAATTATCCTCATCCTCAGTTTCATCTGGGAGATCCTCATCCTCAGAATTATCCTCAGTTTCATCTGGAGGATCATCAGAAGCAGAAGCCAGTGCGGACGGACAGAGAGGGCAAGAAACCCTTTGGAAGAAAGAAGAGAAAAGCATTTGGGAGGTCTAAAGGAGTCCAGAGCAGTACATATACTGGGAGACATTCAAAAGGCCAGCATACACCATTGGACTGGAGAAAACCAGAGGAGTGGTGCTGCTGAGCTAGGAATCTCCAGACGGTACCTGTGAGGGAGACGGCTGCACTTGGAAGGGACCCTAGAACCTGTGCCAGAAGGTATGTGAAGAGAAATCCAGTGTCCAGGGATCTGGATTGGAAGGCTGGACATCATAACTGGACTACATACTGGCCAGGCTATTTAGAGAGGAACTCTAACAGCAATGGAAGCTCAGGTATGAACACTGATCTATGCCCTAGCTATAACCTTGAAAGACAGCAGGGAAACAAGTATTCTCCTGAGAGTGCTACATTGAGAAATTCCTCTGTGCCAATCCATGATATTGAACCCATGATTGTTGAAGAAGGGGGAGCGGTCTTAGATACAGGCTGTGAATATATGGATTGCTCTCTGTCTAAACTCCTTTGGTAATTTTCTGTTACAAAGTACAACAACCATCACAAAGAAATACAAACTTGTTCTTTAATCTACTCAGAAAAGCTCCTGAAGTAGGATTTGAGCCACGCAGTAGAAAGCAAGCCAGCTAAGGGGTTTCAGCTGGGTAACTGCTAGCAATTGAGCCTTACCTAATTGCTTGTGAGCTCTGAGGGAATCACTTCTGAATCTATGTGTGAAGATATAAGAAGTTAACCTGAAAAGAACAGTTTTTCCCTTCTTTGTGGGTTTTGCTTGTTGTTTGATACACTGCTAAGAAAATATTAGCTAAAGCCTACAGAAAAGACCAGTTTGTTACCAACCAGGTCTTTATTCTTTTGCTTTGATTGCCTGACAAAGTTCAACTGTTGTTTTCCTGATTTTGTTTTTCCAAGTTTAACACTGCAAGCAAGTATCCTGTTTTATGTGCTACCAAGCATATCTGTGTTGGGAGAAATAACCCCATAAATAAATATCTTATTGACTTTACACTCAAGCACAACTAATTATTGTGAGCAGCTGTGTCTGGTGTGAATGGACTGCATTTCCCACAATCCCTTGCAAATCATATTGATATATGCACTTGCCAAGACTGTGAACATTCTCACCCAGGCAGCCGTCTGACAGGCTTAAAGCTCCGCCGCCTCTCCAGAGTGTACTGAGAAAGATCTTGATATATCTGGAGCTCCTGGCCCTTGTACACCACTGAGCGCTTACCTCTGAGGCTTCTCAACAGTGTGGTCTTGTCATCAAAGAAGGTGAAGCAGACTATCACTGCTCGGGGGCGAGGATTAGAAGCCCACTTGGCCCCCAGGGAGCAATGTGCTCTTTCCAGCTTCACCGGTTTTGGGGCCTGAGGTACACAGTAAGCATAGAGATCCTGGACTAGAGCCATAGTATCCTCCCGGTCTCCTGTAGGTTCTGGAAGACCAAATATTCTTATGTTGTTACGTCTCTGCAGGTTCTCAAGTTCATCTTGTCTTTCTTTTAAGTCTTTGGTAAGCTGGTCTAGTTTCCCAATTTTGGACTGGAGAGCTATGGACGAATCCATTTGTTCCCCGATAAGTAGCTCAGTCTGCGTCACTCGATCGTCCAGAGATATTAAGTAGGTTCGGATGTCACTGACAGCTTTGGTAAAGTCCTGGTGGAAGAGCTTCAGCTCCTGAAGGATTTCCAAGAAGTCAGCTTTAGTAACCGGAGCTTGCTGCCCGGAGCTGTTGGCTTTAGAGGTAGCCGAGTCCGCTGTGGATTGTAAGGGCTGAACAGTATGCGTGTCCGAAGAATTCGCAAACTTAGCGAGGGACGTTGCGTAGGATTTGGTGTTAGCCATGACTTACATATATTGTGACAAGTCCCGCAGCGCTGCTGAGAAGGCCGAGAGGAACGCTGGGTAACCAGATACAGGCTACTAGCGAAGGCTAGCAAGGAAACTGACCAAGAGCAAATTTCAGCAAGGCTATACTGTTAGTGGCCTGCAATACTAACATCCGACACCAGAGGGAGCTCTAGGTCTAACAATCTCCAGGACTCACAGATATGACAGTCTGCTCTGCTAGGGAACCACACAGAGCTGGTCCCTCCTCAGCCACCACATCCGAGAATGGAAAAAGACAAAGTCACCTCTTCAAAGACACTCCGGACACTCGATCACCAAATCAGGGGTCTGTAGAGCACCTCAGAAGAACCGGAGCTGAAACCGGAGTTCTAACACTGGGCGGCGGCCATCTTGGAGTTGGCATGCGTTCCAAGCATGCATTCCAGCTGAACGGTGGCCATTTTGAAGGAGGAGACTTGAGTCAGAGAGCTCTCAGCAACAGCAACAGCCAGCTCTGAAATGTTGGTAGCAGTTGTTTGCGTTTCAAGAGGACCACAACAGACGATTTTCCCGCCTTCTGCGTTCCACAGGACTCATGAGGTACTTTACTAATGGCGGCGACCTTGTTTTAGAAATTGTGGGTAGCATTTTAACACTTCAGGGCTGTCCAAATCCAACCGGAGAGCAGACATTCAGCGGTGTAATATTAAAGTAATTAAACGTATCAAAATAGCAGAACAGCCGGGGTAAGGTTAAGGTATAAGGGCAGCCAAACTGCAGGACCCCTCCAAAAACTTCAGAAAAAAGTGGAGAAAGCTGCCCTACATCAGAAATTCAATATATCAGGCTGGCAGTTCCATGCTGAGGGTAGATGATTAGATAACACTGACACCGTAGGGGCTGCCGGATTTCAGCCGCAGCTCGGAGATGCAGGAGTGTAATAAAGATGTACTCACTTTTGGAAAAGACAAGAACTCCCAGGCTTATGATGCTTCTTGTAAACGGGGGCGCTGGGTGAGAATGTCCACAGTCTTGGCAAAGGCAAAAATTAATATGACTTGCAAAGGATTGTGGGAAATGTAGTCCATTCATACCAGACTCAGCCTTTCACAATAAATTAGTTGTGCTTGCTCGAAAGTAAAGCAAAGAAGATATTTTATTTATGGGGTTATTTCTCCCAGCACAGATATACTTGGTAGCACATAAAAAGGAATACTTGCTTTCAGTATTATACTTAGAAAAAAAAACAAATAAGGAAAAACAACAGCTGAACTTGTTAAGCAATCAAATCAAAGCATAAAGACCTTGATGGGAACAGAAAGGTCTTTTCTGTAAGCTCCTGCTAATTCTCCTTAGCAGTGCTTCAAAGAACAAACAAAACCCACAAAGTAGAAAAAAAACTGTTCTTTTTCAGGGATATCTTCCTGTATCTTCACACACACTCAGAAGTGTCCCTTCAGAGCTCACCGGCAATTAGGCAAGGCTCAATTGCTAACCATTACCAGCTGAAACCCTCTTGGCTGGTTTACTTTCTATTACGTGGCTCAAATCCTACTCAGAAGCTTTTCTGAGTAGATTAAAGGACAAGTTTATATTTCTTTGTGATGGTTGTTGTATTTTGTGACAGCATATTACCACAGACGTTTAGACAGAGAGCAATCCATGTATTCAAAATCCCCATTTATAACATCTTCCCCTTCTTCAACTATCATGGGTTCAATATCATGGATTGGCACAGAGGAATTTCTCAATGGAACACTCTCAGGACAATACTTGTTTCCCTGCTGTCTTCCCAGTGAAGAGCTAGGGCATAGATCAGTGTTCATACCTGAGCTTCCATTGCTGTTAGAGTTCCTCTCTAAATATCCTGGCCAGTATGTAGTCCAGTTCTTATGTCCAGCCTTCCAATCAAGATCCCTGGACACTGGATCTCTCTTCACATACCTTCTTGCACTGGTCTTAGGGTCCCTTCCAAGTGCAGCCGTCTCCCTCACAGGTGCCGTCCGGGGATTCCTGGCTCTGCAACCCCACTCCTCTGACTTTCCCCAGTCCAATGGTGTATGCTTGCCTCTGGAATGCCTCCCAGTATACGTACTGCTATGGACTCCTTTAGACCTCCCAAATGCTTTTCTCTTCTTTCTTCCAAAGTGTTTCTTTCTCTCTCTGTCCGTCAGCTCTGGCTTCTGCTGGTGATGATGATCAGGATGATCAAGGTGCTTTTGATGCTTCTGATCAAGATGATGATTCTCTGTAGAATAAGCTTTTCTTTTATCCTGCTTAGATGAATGCTCCACCCTAGCACAGCGCAGCTGTGCTGAATCAAGCCCTGCCCTTGGAGATGAGTGCTTGGGGATTACCTCATAGCCCTCCTGATTGAACACATGTTTCCCCACTTCAGCTCTTCTAATGGCTGTTGGAAACCTGGTGCATTCTGGGACTGGTAGTCTTTTATGGAAACATTCTGTTTTATTATTTCTACCAGAACAGACAGGTTGCTTGTTCAGAGTCACTTCACCTCTATTATAGCTCCTTCCTGAACTATGATAAGCTTCCTTATCACATACCCCCCTGCTTAAGTTATTACGGACTGGTGTAACTGGTGAAACTTCTTCTTTACAGTCCGTAATACGGGAAAGGGCATCCACATTTTTGTGTAACTTCCCAGCACGATGTTCCACTTGAAAATCAAATGCCTGTAAGGCCATGTACCAGCGTGTCAACCTGGCATTGTGGTTCTTCATTTGCTGCAACCACTTAAGTGGGGCATGGTCTGTGACCAATTGGAACTTCCTCCCTGTAAGGTAAAACCTTAATGCCTCCACTGACCACTTTATAGCTAAACATTCTTTTTCTATTGTGGAATACTTTTGTTCAGCCGGTGACAACTTCCTGTTCAGGTACATCACAGGATGCTCCTCCCCTTCATGACATTGGGATAGAACCACTCCTAGCCCTACATCCGATGCATCTGTTTGAACCAGAAAGGGTTTCCTGAAATCCACCCCTTTCAGGCCCAGGAGCTATTACCATCAGTCCTTCTCCCTCCTTCTTTCCTAGTCCTTCCACTAGACCTTGCTTAAATCTTGGCCAGTCTCTTCCTAGAACCAAATCAAATGGTAGCCTAGGCACCACTGCTAACAGAACTTCCTCTTGTTCCCCCAGGCACTTAACCATTAGCCTATAGGTGGGATATGATGTTGCAGCACCATGAATGCATCTGATGTGAACTTGGCTTTCAGGGGTTCTAGGCACAAATCCTTCTTGGGCCTCTATCCTCTTCCAAAGCCTCCTTGACAACATAATCTGGTCTTCCCCAGAGTCTAACAGAGCATTTGTGGTAATTCCATGCACATCAACCATCAAAAGAAATCCTTCTTTGGGCTGTTTTAAATCAACACCCATTAAGCTAGTGTGTGTCTGGCATCCCCTTTCTAAATGTCCCCATTTTCCACATTTGAAACATTTCTTTTTACTCCACTGTGTCATCTGGTTTGGCACAGTACATTTATTTTCAGAAATATTTTTAACCATTTTCTTTTCTGATACAGCACAGCTTGCCTCAGCACCAATCTTCAGAGGGCCACCCATTCTATGGCAAGCCTGCGTGGCTTCCAAGAATCTCTCTGCTAGCATAGTTGCCTCTCCAAGATTTTGGCAATTTTGCTGTATAAGGAAAGTGTGCAAATCTTTAGGCACAGCAGACATAAATTGTTCAAGCATAATAATGTCTAATAACATCTCTACAGTCTTTCCCTCAGGCTCCAACCTTTTACAGCCAATCCTCTGATTCTCTGACTCAGAGCCCTGGGTGTTTCACCCACTCTTAATGCAGTAGCTCTAAACATTCGCCTATACTCTGAAATAGACAACCCTAGGCGATACCTGAGCTTCCATTGCTGTTAGAGTTCCTCTCTAAATATCCTGGCCAGTATGTAGTCCAGTTCTTATGTCCAGCCTTCCAATCAAGATCCCTGGACACTGGATCTCTCTTCACATACCTTCTTGCACTGGTCTTAGGGTCCCTTCCAAGTGCAGCCGTCTCCCTCACAGGTGCCATCCGGGGATTCCTGGCTCTGCAACCCCACTCCTCTGGCTTTCCCCAGTCCAATGGTGTATGCTTGCCTCTGGAATGCCTCCCAGTATACGTACTGTTATGGACTCCTTTAGACCTCCCAAATGCTTTTCTCTTCTTTCTTCCAAAGTTTTTCTTTCTCTCTCTGTCCGTCAGCTCTGGCTTCTGCTGGTGATGATGATCAGGATGATCAAGGTGCTTCTGATGCTTCTGATCAAGATGATGATTCTCTGTAGAATAAGCTTTTCTTTTATCCTGCTTAGATGAATGCTCCATCCTAGCACAGCGCAGCTGTGCTGAATCAAGCCCTGCCCTTGGAGATGAGTGCTTGGGGATTACCTCATAGCCCTCCTGATTGAACACACGTTTCCCCACTTCAGCTCTTCTAATGGCTGTTGGAAACCTGGTGCATTCTGGGACTGGTAGTCTTTTATGGAAACATTCTGTTTTATTATTTCTACCAGAACAGACAGGTTGCTTGTTCAGAGTCACTTCACCTCTATTATAGCTCCTTCCTGAACTATGATAAGCTTCCTTATCACATTCTTTAGAATATCTGGGCTGCACAGCCCCACTAGCAAGTTCATACGGTGGCTCCACACATAGCCCCACTTCTGAAAAATTTCAGTATGCCATACTGGCCATACCCGGCTGAGGGATCCCCCGGTATAGCTGAAGTGGGAAAGTCAGGAGTGCAACTAAATCAAGCAGGAGGTGTATGTCTGGTCATATCATCTTGTACAGGAGTCTTAACTCATTGAATAGGAGCAGTCGGGGTCAAGAAAGTAGTAGATCCAGCGTTCATTATTTGAGTAATTGGGGAAAGAAGTGAGGAGCCTCAGGGAAGTGTGGCCATCTTGGCTGGGCTCACGAGCGCCCCCCCCCCTCTCTCTCTCCTTTTAAAAGGTTAATCGTTTCCTCACTTTAAAGCTCTTCTTAAAACTCATCTTTTCACTCAGGATTTTGACCTTCCAGCTCCCCCATGACAATTCTGATGTCATACACCACCCCTCTTCCCTCTCTCTGCCCTCCCCCCCCCCTCAGCGATCAGCCTGTCTAGTCGTGCAACTTTGTTCCTTTCCTATCTTTCTTCCTTTGTCTCAATAGTGCTTTCCTGTCAATTAAATGGTGTTGCTTTCTTCCTGTACTTCTCTAGTAGCCTCCCCCTTGTTTATTACTGTATATCACTCTGACACTTCGGTTTGGGTGGTATATCAAGTCTTGCTAATAAATAAATAAATAAAATAAACATATCTGTGCTGTGTATGCTTTTCCACAACCCAGGTGACTACACGATCATGGGGGCACCAGAGGAGGAGGATGTGGCAGGGCCGCAGAATGTTGAGGAGCCAGAGCCCACAATGTCTGGGGGTACCACCAGCGATAGAGAATGCACACCAGGAACTCATGTGATGGGCGAGGCAGAGGACACCCCCCCGAATGACACCGTCACAGTGGGGGCCACTGGCAGCCACACACCAGCTCCAGAGGGCTCAGAGATTGAGGAGAACCACCCACCCTATGCAGGCGCCAGGGACATCAGCCACCCCTCCCACAAGCATGGCTACAATCCTGGCTGAGTTGCAGGCCCACAGTGCCTCAGCACGGCAGGATGCTGAAGGTGGGTAACAGCATACACAACAATCCCCATGGGGTTTGTCGTAACATCCACAAGGAGATTACATGTTGCCCACATAGCAGAGTGATTCTTATGTGGGGTAGGGGGGCTGTTCTGTGCCTTGTGCGTTTCAACCTCCTGTAGCATGGCTTGTCAGGTGTCAGCATGTGTGAGAGGCTCAGACACATGCACACTGTGCATGGCCATATACCCCAAGTAAGCGCACAGAGGAAACCACCGCTCCCAGGTCACCCAGACACCCTACTTGACAAACACCTCTCCATGGGTATTGTTATACAGCATAGTATGTCAACATAATCTGCACTGTGCGCCATCATTATAGAAAAGAGGGCCCCCCAGATATATGTATGTGTGTGCCATGACCCCTCACGTCAGCTGACCTATCTCAGACAACCAGTGTGCAGATCAAGCATTGACAGATTAAACAGTGACACTGTGCCATGTGTGAGATCTGTGATTCTCATGACCCCTCATCAAGACCCCTTCCAGGCATGAGAATGACTTATGGGACACACAGATCTAAACATGGTCATGCGTTGCTAGTTGTGGCATGCATGATTGTTCTGCAGACTGATCTGGTGGGATATGCCTGACATGTGCATGTGTGACGTTTGGGTTTCAAAGAGGTATCTCACATATCACCTTGTGTCCCACCCACAGGCACTCGTCAGGCTCTGTGGGACATTCACCAAGATCTGTTGGCCACTAACCAGGGAATTCAACAGCTGCAGACAACAGCAGACGTTATAGCAGGGGCGCTTCTCCGCATTGCAGATGCCCAGGAGGCCATAGCAGCAAGGTTACAGCAGCCAGCACAGGCACCAGAGGATGCACCAGCAGCCCCGCAACAGAGGGGTGGGTTGGGCCGTCGTCGCTGTGGCCGGCCATGGAGAATGTGGGCAGTAATAATAAAATATCTTGAACTATTACATCCTATGTGCTTGTTTCCAATGTGTGGCACTGTGGCCCCCTACGTACCCTGCACCTCCTGTTGTCTCCCTGCCCACATGTGCCTTACCCATGCCCCTCAGGGGTGGGGTGTCTGTACTGCCACCTATCAGCACCCATAGGTCATAGGAGTGGAGGAGTGGCCTAGTGGTTGGGGCAAGGTACTTCAGGCCGGAAGGTCGGGGGTTCAAATCCCACTAGAGGACAGCAACCTTGGGCCGGAAGGACTGGGGTTTCTAGTCCCACAGGTGCTCCTTGTGGTCTTGGGCAAGCCACTTAACCCTCCATAGCCCATGTTCCCTGTAAAATAGTTATCTCCAAGTTATAATGCCCTGTTCAATGTAATTTCAGTTTGTTCAATGTAAACCGCACTGATGCAGAATAGCGCGGTATAAAAGAGAATGTAAATAAATAAATAAATAAATAAATACCATGCCCTGTGTGCCATGCACTGTGGCAGGTCGCCACCCCACTACCTATTCGTGTGGGTATACCCGTCCTCTTCCGTTTCCCTGGAAGATGTTCACGGTGGTACATGTCTGGTGTAGGGATTTGCCACCCTCTATCACCCCATATACTCTCCATCATTGGACACACATGTGTGACCGTTCTCCCTGCCCACAACAGGGCCTACGTGGCTGTCTTCCCACATAGGCTTGCATGCGGCACAGGCAGACAAAGGTGGCTTGCTTCAGTCAGCTGATCACTCTTCACTAGCACTTGTAGTCCCCCACCGCTCATCCCTGTGACATGCATTGACCTATATCACCCTCAACAGCTATCCCCCTGTGTAGCTCCTGGGTACAGCATTCCATCTTACCCTCCATGCCACAAACCTGCTGCTAGCCTTATCCCCTATTGGCACACAAGCATGGTGCATCATATATGGTTCCCACACATTACACACAGCATGCAAGTGACCAAAGGTTTTGGGACACGCTCCACATTGGCACATCACAGGGAAACATGGGACTCAGATGCCTACGCACATGGGCAGCCCCCACAACTGCATGTGGAGACGGTCCATGTATGATACCCATGTCTATCATGCATACACATAGTGATCTACACACATATCCCATGCTTACGTCCACAGTCTGTCTGTAAGGGAGACACATGACCATTGTGATGTAGTAACAAAACTGTATTCACAACGTTTTTAAAAAGGGTATAAGACCATAAGATCATAAGAACATAAGATATGCCATAATGGGTCAAACCAAGGTCCATCAAGCCCAGTATCCTGTTTCCAACAGTGGACAATCTAGGTCATATGTACCCAGCTGTTTGGTAAAGGGGATGGAGGGATACCCACGTCCACATGTTGGGTCCCGGAAGACAGGACAGCATAAGGCACGTGTGTGGGCGACACAGGGGCCATCACGCACTTCTGGGGCGCCCATCAGGGGATGGCTCCTGGGACGCCCATCAGGGGATGTCCCACATGGTGCCAGGTGTCTGTGTGGTGGCATGTGTGTGGGACCTGTCTGTGGCAATGGGTGGTGTAGCTACACCCAGTCGGGCACCATTACCACACACATGTGGTGGCTGGCAGGGACCCACAGTGCCCTGTGCTGTCCTGTGTTCCCTTCCCCCCTCCACACACCCCTCCTCCCCCTCCTCCTCCCCCACTGGCACCTCCCCACCCTCCACGCACCCCTCCTCCACGGACCCCCCAAAACACACACACCCTCCCAAACTCCCTTCCCACCTCACCGTCCACCCCCTCCATTTCCCCATTTTCGTCTTCTGCCTTCGCCGTCTCTGCAACCTCCTCCTCAGCCTCCTCCTCTGCCCCCTCCTCCTCCTCCTCCTCTCTTTGGCGTAGGGCAGTGGGACGTGGTGATCTGTGCCCTGATGTGGAGGGGCCCTCGGCAGCAGGAGCATCCTCTGTGGGGGAAGACAGTCATTAGCACACTATTATGTGAGTCACAAACCACATGTACATAGTTTGGCCACGCACAGGCTGGTGGGCCACTGTGATATTTTCTACTGAGCTGCAGAGGCAGCAACACTCACCTCCACCTTGCAACATTGCCCGCCTCTGTAGGTGGGCAAGGACCTCCGGGCAGTGCAGCCGCAACTCCCGACCCTTTTTCCGTAGGTCCTCTACCTAGGGGTGGAAAGCAATGGGAGGGTGCATTAATGACCATATATCTCTGGTGGTTGGCCAACACATATCACACATCTCTGTGCGCAGCATCGTGCTGCTCCTGCTCCTCTGGTCAGTGTGTCCTCTACTAACGGTTGGAGGAACCAGAGAGCGAGAGAGTATGATGACACAGGTGCTTAATCCAAAAACGTTTATTGAATTCCCCGACGCGTTTCTGCTTACGCCTTCCTCACGTCGGGGAATTCAATAAATGTTTTTGGATTAAGCACCTGTGTCATCATACTCTCTCGCTCTCTGGTTCCTCTGATTAATACTGCGAGAGCTGCTTTGCTCTCCTTTGCTCTGCTCTACTAACGGTTGCCAGTGCCACCTGCATGTGTGGCTGTGGGTCTGGCCATGTGTGCAGTGACACATATGTGTACTGTGTGTAACACCCTGGACACACCATACACTGTTCCTACACTCTACTTGAATGACATGGCAGCACCATGCCACGTGTGGTTTGGCTATGCTGGTGTTTAGGGGAGGTCCTCCCTAATCACCTGTGTGGTCTGGCAAACACAGGTGTGTTTGCTTGACCTACACACATCAGCCGACACACCCGCCATGGCACCATGATATCCTACCACGCATGGGTGATGCGTTCTAACATAGAGCGGAAGGTGGGTGGCCCTGTGCACCTTTCCAGATGCCAATACCATGACACTTGGCTTTATACTATACCTCTATGGTCATGACTAGGGCCTCCTGTGATTAGGGCAGTTGTGGCTCACTACAACAGGAGCATAGTCCAACACACCTAGCTGGCCTATTAACATCTGTGCTTCTGTCTGGGGTTATGGCAGAGCTGTGCAACCCCAACAGGTGCATGTACCCTTACACCAGCATCTATAATGTTCCTCTGCAATCAGGTACGGGGCTCCAGGGGAGTGTGCAGATGTGTGACCAGAAAGTGCATACACTTCAATGATATATGGATTTGTTTCAGACCTTCTTAATCAGGTCGCAGGGCTCCTGGGGGTGGGATGGTTTACAGCACATCCACAGCTGCACCTACCATAACATCAGGATCCATAACAGACATGTTTAAAGAGATCTGGGCCTCCGGGGAATCGGGCAAATGTGTGCCTAAACCCGGCATAACCTTCCACAATATCTAGATGCCATACCTACCTTTGAAATCAGGTCTCAGGACTCCTGGGGGTAGGGTGTCTTAGCACACTTCATCAGCAACATAAACCATATCACCAGGGTGACTGACAGAAGACTTTCAGCAGGTCTCAGGACTCCTGGAGGTAGGGTGAATTATAACAAATCAACAGCAGCATAAACCATACTACCAGGGTGACTGACGGCCCACTTTGATGGAGGTCTCAGGACTCCTGAGAGTAGGGTGGATTATAACACAGCAACAGCAGCATAGACCATATCACCAGTGTGACTGACAGCCCACTTTGATGGGGTCTCAGGACTCCTGGGGGTAGGGAAAATGTTCTAATCTGCAAATGCGCACACAACCATATCACCAGGGTAACTGACAGCCCACTTTGATGGGGTCTCAGGACTCCTGGGGGTAGGGCAAATGTTTTAACCTGCAAATGCGCACACAACCATATCACCAGGGTGACTGACAGCCCACTTTGATTTATTTATTTATTTATTTATTTATTTATTTAGCTGTATTTATATTCCGCTTTTCACCGGGTCAAAGCGGTCAATTAGGGGATACATTTAACACGAGGGGATATGATACACATACGTTAATACTTACAGGGAACATGGGCAATGGAGGGTTAAGTGGCTTGCCCAAGACCACAAGGAGTGCCTATAGGACTAGAAATCCCAGTCCCTCCGGCCTGAGATTGCTGTCCTGAAGTACCTTGTCCTAACCACTAGACCACTCCTCCCTGGGGTCTCAGGACTCCTGAGGGTAGGGTGGATTATAACACAGCAACAGCAGCATAGACCATATCAACAGGGTGACTGACAGCCCACTTTGATGGGGTCTCAGGACTCCTGGGGGTAGGGAAAATGTTCTAATCTGCAAATGCGCACACAACCATATCACCAGGGTGACTTACAGACCATTTGGAGCAGGTCTCAGGACCCCTAGGGGTAGGGCAGATGTGTGACCCTACAACTGCAGAACCTACCATATCAGAATGATGTTTACCCAACCTCTTTAGGCAAATCTAGAGGCTCCTTGTGTTACGGTGAATTTTAACACAGCAATAGCAGCAGCTGCCATAACACCAGGCTGACATCTGGAACTCTGTGATCAGGTCCTTAGCCTCCTGGGGATAGGGCAAACCAGTTCACCTCGGGCTCCGTGCTTCCCGATCGGGGTCGAGCACACCTGAGCGGTGTGATAAGGAAGCTTATCATAGCTCAGGAAGGAGCTATAGAAAAGGTGAAGTGACTCTGAACAAGCAACCTGTCAGTTCTGGTAGAAATAAGAAAACAGAATTTTCCCATAAAAGACTACCAGTCCCAGAATGCACCACGTTTCCAACAGCCACTAGAGGAGCTGAAGTGGGGAAACGTGTGTTCAATCAGGAGGGCTATGAGGTAACCCCTAAGCACTCATCTCAAAGGGCAGGACCTGATTCAGCACAGCTGCGCTGTGTTAGGGAGGAGCACTCATCTAAGCAGAATAAAGGTAGAGTTTATTCTACATAGAATCAGCTTGAGCTTGATCATCTTCATCATCAGGAGGATCATCAGAAGCAGAAGCCAAACCGGACGGACAGAGAGGGAAAGAAACCCTTTGGAAGAAAGAGGAGAAAAGCCTTTGAGAGGTCTAGAAGAGTCCAGAGCAGTACGTATACTGGGAGGCATTCCAAGGGCCAGCATACACCATTGGACTGGGGAAAGCCAGAGGAATGGTGCTGCAGAGCTAGGAATCTCCAGACAGTACCTGTGAGAGAGATGGCTGCACGTGGAAGGGACCCTAAGACCCGTGCCAGAAGGTATGTGAAGAGAGATCCAGTGTCCAGGGATCTGGATTGGAAGGCTGGACATAAGAACTGGACTACATACTGGCCAGGCTATATAGAGAGGAACTCTAACAGCAATGGAAGCTCAGGTATGAACACTGATCTATGCCCTAGCTATAACCTTGAAAGACAGCAGGGAACAAGTATTCTGCTGAAAGTGCTCCATTGGGAGATTCATCTATGCCAATCCATGACATTGAACCCATGCTTGTTGAAGAAGAGGGGGTGATAGCAGATGAAGAATCTGTTTACATGGACTGCTCTCTGTCTAAGCTCCTTTGGTGATTTTCTGTTATAAAGTACAGCAACCATCACAAAGAAATACAAACTTGTTCTTTAATCTACTCAGAAAAGCTCCTGAGTAAGATTTCTAGCCACGCAGTAGAAAGCAAGCCAGCTAAGGGGTTTCAGCTGGATAACTGCTAGCAATTGAGCCTTACCTAATTGCTTGTGAGCTAGGAGAGAATCACTTCTGAATCTATGTGGGAAGGTATAAGAAGTTAACCTGAAAAGAACAGTTTTTTTTCTTTCTTTGTAGCTTTTGGTTTGTTGTTTGATACATGCTAAGAAAATATTAGCTAAGCCTACAGAAAAGACCAGTTTGTTATCAACCAGGTCTTATTTCTTTTGCTTTGATTGCCTGACAAGTTCAAATGTTGTTTCATGATTTTGTTTTTCCAAGTGTAACACTGAAAGCAAGTAACCTGATTTATGTGCTACCAAGCATATCTGTGTTGGGAGAAATAACCCCATAAATAAATATCTTATTGGCTTTACACTTGAGCCCAACTAAATTATTGTGAGCAGCTGTGTCGGGTGTGAATGGACTACATTGCCCACAATCCCTTGCAAATCATATAGATATATGCACTTGCCAAGAAGTGAACGTTCTCACCCAGGCAGCCGTCTGACAGCGGGACAATCATCTCTCCTGCTCAGGAGCCTCCAGCCCAATCGGGGCTGTGGGAGGCGGAGCCAGGCAGCCCACGCTGGACAAAAGGAAGCCTGCCGCAGCAGCCACCTCTCTCCAGCTCACCTCGGGCTCCATGCTCCCCGATCGGGGTCGAGCACACCTGAGTGGGACAACCATCCCTCCTGCTCAGGAGCCTCCAGCCCAATCGGGGCTGTGGGAGGCGGAGCCAGGCAGCACATGCCGGACAAAAGGAAGCCCGCCGTTAGGCGGGCCCGCGCCTGAGGGCCTCGCCAGAGGGCCCTTTGGCGTGGCCCTTAGGCAGAGGCACCCATGCAACACGCCCACCCAGCAGAACCAGTCCGACCAGAAGAAGAAACATCTACACCTGCCGACTGAAAAGACACTATCCCGAGAAGTAAAAACCCACAAGAAAAGAGGTAACCCCGCCAGGGACCCCTCGACTAACTCACAACCACCTGCATCTGTTGCAACATTTGGAACACTTACAGTACCCAATATTCATGTCCAGACTATCTCAGCTCCCAACCAGGCTGAACCATCCCACACTCACTAATTACTGCTCTGTTACATTCTTGAATCTGTTACCAACCTCTATAACTGTATAATACTCTGTCCCATGTTGCTTCCCCTGTGTTGAAATACTCCAGCCCTGCTCAGCAAACAACCGTCCCAGCCAGGACACATCACGATCACGATGCTCCCTATCTTCTCCCTAGCCCTCATCCTCTTCATTCTCCTCACCGCCCTGACCCCTAACCTTTCACTAGCACTCACCCCCCTCACCAATCACATTCCAATTCTCCACAACCACCATAGGAGACCATCTGGAAACCCCCACCACACCTCCGCAAGAACCAATTCCTTCCACCCACACCTTCTACACATCCAATTACAGTGCCTGAAGAATATACAACAGGAGAAGATCAACAACCAACGCTTACTTAAGTTCGCCCTAATAAATGCGAGATCAATCCGCTCAAAATGGCCAGTAATCACCGACCTGATAACCTTCCATAACCTGGACATCATAATGATAACTGAATCATGGTTATCTGACAGCGACAATGTGCTAATCAACCAGATGTCGCCCCCCGGATTCTCGATCTTCGCCTGTCACCGAACCCACCAGAGAGGCGGAGGCACACTGATCCTCGCCAGATCCGAACTCCACTTTACCCTGAATTACTCAGCTAGCTCTACATATCTGGACACAGTCTCCATCTCAAAGAACAATGCTCAATCAACCTCATATACCGAGCCCCTTCCCCGCAACCGGATGACTTATCATCAATAATTGACCTAGCCTGCAACCCCCATAACCCATGATCCCTAAACTGGCTGCTGGGAGACTTCAACCTGCCCTCCCTACAGGATATATACTCGTCAGCCTTTCTTGATGCAATGAACGAGCTGGGATATACCCAACTCATTAACGCCCCCACTCATGACAAGGGTGGCAAACTCAACCTGATATTCGCCCCCCAGACTGACGTCAACTCATCCCAGGACCTGCTGCATTCCATAATGCCCGTACCTTGGTCTGACCATCACCTAATTCTACTCAACATACCCACATCCCACCTCGCAAATTTAATGTGGAGAAGTGCAAGGTTATGCACCTAGGGAAGAACAACCCAAACTATGGTTATACGATGCAAGGTTCCACATTAGGAACCACCACCCAGGAAAAAGATTTAGGCGTCATTGTGGATACCATGTTAAAACCCTCGGCCCAGTGTGCAGTGGCGGCCAAGAGAGCAAATAGAATGCTAGGTATGATAAGGAAAGGAATGGAAAATAAAACAAAAGATATTATAATGCCTCTATATCGTTCCATGGTGAGACCGCACCTTGAATATTGTGTGCAATTCTGGTCGCCGTATCTTAAAAAGGATATAGCGATTTTAGAAAAGGTTCAGAGAAGAGCCACCAAAATGGTAAAGGGGATGGAAGGATACTCCTATGAAGAAAGGCTAAAAAGGTTGGGGCTCTTTAACCTGGAAAAGAGACGGCTGAGGGGAGATATGATAGAAGTCTATAAATTAATGAACGGAGCGGAACGGGTAAACGTAGATCGATTGTTTACCTTATCAGAATATAGAAAGACTAGGGGACATGCAATGAAGCTACAGGGTAAACTATTTAAGACTAATAAAAGAAAATATTTTTACACTCAACGTGTAATCAAACTCTGGAATTTGTTACCGGAGGATGTAGTAAAGGCTGTTAGTGTAGCTGGGTTTAAAAAAGGTTTGGACAAGTTCCTGGAGGAAAGGTCCATAAACCATTATTAAGAAGGGACCCAGGATATCAATGCTTGAACCAATACAAGCATTGTGGAACCTGTGTCCCTTGGGGAAACTGCTAGGTACGTATGACCTAGATTGGCCACTGTTGGAAACAGAATACTGGGCTTGATGGACCTTGGTCTGACCCAGTATGGCATATCTTATGATCTTATGTTCTTATGTTCTCGGTAAGAATAACAAAACATGCACCCCCCCCAAACCTAGCACAACACGTTTTCGACCCCTCGACAAGGATGAGGCCCTCAAGAAGATCCTACCTCTCCTTGCCACCGAATCTCTCGACCCTGATGAGTTAGTAGCCATCTGGAACGACGCCATCAGAACTGCTGCCCACATCCCACCCACCAACAAGAGCACAGTAAGACGCGAACATGCACCATGGTACTCCCACGATCTTCGAGCATCACTCCTTCAGCTACGCAAACTAGAGAGGCAGTGGCGCCACGGCCGGACCCCAGAAGCACTACATATGTATTCCACTCACCTACAAATTCACTGAGAAAAAACCATGGAAAAAAGAAAACAGTACCACTCAGAGCTATTGAAGCGATCACTAAACAGACCACACGATCTATTCAACATTGTGAAGTCCCTAACAGGTGATCCAGCTCCAGTTCACCCAACAACACCCCAGCTACAAGACTATTCCAATTACCTTCAATCGAAGATGATACAATGCAACATGAACACAACCATCATACCCACCTTCACCCCACATGCAGTCCCCCAACCAACCCCCCTGCATGGCTTCGCTAAAGTATCCAACAAGGAGATCATTGACACCATCTCGTCCATCAACCTTACCACCGCCCCCAATGATCCCTGCCCCACAAGCTGGATCAAAGAGCTACGCCATGACCTCAGCCCAACCATCTGCAAAATCCTGAACCAGTCCCTCTCAACAGGATCCTTCCTCCAAAGCCTGAAACTCACATCCATCTGCCCACTGCTAAAGAATAACAAGCTCGACCCAGCTAAAGTCGAATCTTACCGGCCAATCTCAAGCATCCCGCTGCTCGCAAAAATCATCGAGAAGGTCGTCCTGCGACAACTACAACACCACATTGACAATGAGGCACCTTTAGACCCCGCCCAGCACGGCTTTAGGGAAGCCCATGGCATCGACACCATCCTCACAATCCTCTTCAACAATCTAGTCACTGGTCTCGATAACATCCACCAAGGATTTGTCCTCATCTTCCTAGACATAGCTGCTGCCTTCGACTCGGTGAATAACGAGACACTTCTACATCGTCTCAAAGAAAAAGGGATACAAGGCACAGCACTAGCCTGGTGCAAAACCTACCTATACAACCGATTGCAACAAGTCAGAGCTGGCTCCACGACTTCTGAACCTTTTCCTCTGAAGCAAGGTGTACCACAAGGCTCATCCCTCTCCGCGCTGCTATTCAACGTCTACATGCAGCCTATCTGTACATTAATCCGCTCCTTCAACGTTCAATGCCTTGCCTACGCCGACGATATCTTCATCTACACTTCATTCAGGACTGAGCAACCCGACTTCTCCCCAATACAAAAATGTTTTGCAGCTATATCTGATTGGCTCCTAGCTCAAAATCTCCGAATCAACCACAATAAAACAGACATCCTATTCGTCACAAGGAACCAGAAATTCACACCTCCGTCCTCACTGCAAGTCAATGACATGGAACTAAAAGCAAAATCCACAATCCGATACCTAGGCATTACCCTGGATCAACACCTAGATATGTCAGCCCACATCACAAACACCACAAAAGCTATCTATTACAAGATCCAGTCACTACGCCATCTCCGCCCATTACTCGACTTCTCCGACTACCGAACCATCTTTCAAGCCTTGGTCATCCCACACCTTGACTTTGCGAACGTCATCCTCCATGGACTACCACAATCAACCCTGAATCCACTCCGACTTGCCATGAACTCGGCAGCAAGGGTTCTAGTCGGATCCTCAAGGTCCGACCACATAACGCCAGTCCTGAAAAACCTACACTGGCTACCGCTACCTGCTAGAATTACCTACAAGACGCTAGTTCTGGCATTTAAAGCCATCAGGAAATTACCACCCACGCCTATCAGCACTCTTCTCCATCACACACCAGCAAACAGGGCCAGGAGATCCACACAGTCGAATACACTTGAAGTCCCTAAATCTTTGACAAAATGTACAAAGTTAACAGCAAGTAGAGCCTTCTCCATCTTTGCACCCATGGCCTAGAACGCCTTCCCTGCAGAAATCCGTGCCATCCCAAACTTAATGATGTTCAGAAAAGCCCTCAAACACCACCTGTTCCTTCAGCACTACCCCGATACCAAGCCTGAAAAACACACAACCTCCACATCGACCCCCCGCCTACCACATCCCATTGAACAGCCCCCGGTCGACAATGGATAATCAACCGCCACCTCCGCCCCCCCCCCCCATCCCAAGAGCTTTCGCATTCACTACGAATCCTACATGCCCCATGTGAATACTTACTACTGTATAATTGGTATATAATTTGTATATAATTCTCCCCAGTTCATCCAAGTTTTTGACCACCTGCTCCATGTAAACTCAATGTACCATACTGCATTGTAGTGTGTTTCTGTTCTTCTGTGAACCGCACTGATTATAATAGCACGGTATATAAGAAATGTTAATACATAAATAAAATAAAATAAAATAAAATTTGATGTGATACATAGGCGGTATATCACGTGGGTTTAACTAATAAACATAAATGAGATAGAATGCCTACACACAGCAGCATGCACAGCTACAATCCACACTGGATATGTATATGGATAAACTGACCTGTCCCCATACACTTACATAAGAACATAAGATATGCCATACTGGGTCAGACCAAGGTCCATCAAGCCCAGTATCCTGTTTCCAACAGTGGCCAATCTAGGTCATATGTACCTAGCAGTTTCCCCAAGAGACACAGGTTCCACCATGCTTGTACTGGGTCAAGCATTGATATCCTGGGTCCCTTCTTAATAACGGTTTATGGACCTTTCCTCCAGGAACTTGTCCAAACCTTTTTTAAACCCAGCTACACTAACAGCCTTTACTACATCCTCCAGTAACAAATTCCAGAGTTTGATTACACGTTGAGTGAAAAAATGTTTTCTTTTATTAGTCTTAAATAGTTTACCCTGTAGCTTCATTGAATGTCCCCTAGTCTTTCTATATTCTGATAAGGTAAACAATCGATCTACGTTTACCTGTTCCACTCCGTTCATTAATTTATAGACTTCTATCATTTCTCCCCTCAGCCGTCTCTTTTCCAGGTTAAAGAGCCCTAACCTTTTTAGCCTTTCTTCATAGGAGTATCCTTCCATCCCCTTTACCATTTTGGTGGCTCTTCTCTGAACCTTTTCTAAAATCGCTATATCCTTTTTAAGATACAGCGACCAGAATTGCACACAATATTCAAGGTGCGGTCTCACGATGGAACGATATAGAGGCATTAAAATATTTTTTGTTTTATTTTCCATTCCTTTCCTTATCACACCTAGCATTCTATTTGCTCTCTTGGCCGCTGCTGCACACTGGGCCTCACGTGGGTAGTCCACAAGACAATTAAAGCCCTTTGTGACGCGGTCCCAGGCCCTCCGCACACGCCCCAGGTCCTGCCGCTTTGATGATCCTGGGAAAAGTCTATTCTGCCTAGTGCAGATCAGCCCTGCAAGGTGCCTTAGCTCCCTGCTCGTAAACGCAGGCTTTCTCGAACGAGTAGCCATTTTCTGCACTGCCTTGCTCACGCACGCATGCCGCAAAGTGCCTCAACGCGTGCAGCAGCGCCTCCGTGCCTCAACGCGTATCATTAAGGTGTGCTAGCAACGTGCCTGTGCCATGGCTGGTAAACAGGAAATGGTGGCACAATCAATATTTATAAATATCTGTGCTGCAGACACACATTGCAGTGATGTGTCTGAACACAATTTGTTTATTATGCATTTATCTTGGTGTTGGCACACTGGGGTCTCAAACCCATCACCACTGGCTGTTAGAGCATTGTATTAACTGGTGTGCTATGCCTTTTCACATAGCAATGGCTGGCTAAACAGCTACACCAGTCAGGGGGTATATTTACTAAACCGTGTTAATGTGCACCCAGCGATAATGTGCAGGATGCAATGAAAAGAGTGGGTGTTCCGGTCTAAACATAGCAATCGCGCATTATCGCATGATAAAGTGCGCCGCGCACATTATCAACACCACCATCTGACATTCTCCAGCAGCAAGCACAGTGAGTCTCCAGCCACTGCACCCTGCAAAGTGTTCCAGCCATACACATACAACTGTAGACAGTCTGTTAGCTACTCAATAGTGCATGTTACTGGAAGAGATATGTGCACCCAGAACTGGGATGTGAGCACACCCACCAAGCAGATAGATCAGTGATTAGGCACCAGAAAAGAGAACCCATAAATTTCATTTGAGAGAAATACTATATAGCACTATGGCAGAACCTAGCCATGCCGTGGTCACTGTTCAAAAAAACCACAAATGTCGTACTATGAACTTCCAATGATGGATCACTAGCTTTCACGAGGTCTCAGTAGAAAATAACACTGCTGGCATAAGGTTCTCACCGTATAGCCGCATATGTGTTGTGGTACATCAACGACCTCTCAAGCATCAAGGTAATTGAAACACAGTCCTTCCAATATAATATCATAAACCACAAATAGTATATACTCAGCTTCAGGAAGGACTGGTCCTACTCTTTGCCAGAATTAAATGATCCTGACGTACAGTCCCGGTACCAGCCAGACGTTTCAAATCTAGTTTCTTCAGGGGACCGATAAACTACACTACAAAAGAACAAACAAACACTAATAAGAACCATCACCTCCATTACTAAAAACTAACTGTTTTACTATTAAAATATTTGACCAACGGGCCTCCTACCTGAGATGCTGCCCACGTTTAGTTTACAATAGACTCCTCTGGACTCATGTCTGTAGCAAAAAATGCCGCGCATGCGTTGAGCAGGTACTACCTCCATTTTTAAATCCCTCTAAGAGGGCGGGCCCTCAAAAAAAATGCCTATCTAAATCTGCGCTCTACATAGAAAGTGCTACCCAGTCTCAGTCTCAAAATCACATACAAGCTTGCCAGTCTATCTGCCCATTCAACCCCGTTGGGTATAAAGTGTTTAATCTAAAAATCAACCGTTGTTCCCGTTTAATAAGTGTCTGATCTAGAGTCTTACCCTGGCTACCACATACCACCTGTTCTAAACATAGACAGCGCAACTGTTCAAAGACATGAGATTTCTCCAGGCAATGTTGAACCATCGGCGCTTCTACACATTTACGATTTATACGGCTGCGATGTTCACGCATTCGTACTCGAAACGGGCGGGTGGTCTTTCCAACATAACAGAGACCACAGGGACAGATAACTGCATAAACAACTTGTCGCGACTCACAGGAGGTCGTGCTCCGAATACGTAAGGAAACACCCTGATTAAACACTTTATACCCAACGGGGTTGAATGGGCAGATAGACTGGCACGCTTGTATGTGATTTTGAGACTGAGACTGGGTAGCACTTTCTATGTAGAGCGCAGATTTAGGTAGGCATTTTTTTTGAGGGCCCGCCCTCTTAGAGGGGATTTAAAAATGGAGGTAGTACCTGCTCAAAGCATGCGCGGCGTTTTTTGCTACGGACATGAGTCCAGAGGAGTCTATTGTAAACTAAACGTGGGCAGCATCTCAGGTAGGAGGCCCGTTGGTCAAATATTTTAATAGTAAAACAGTTAGTTTTTAGTAGTGGAGGTGATGGTTCTTATTAGTGTTTGTTTGTTCTTTTGTAGTGTAGTTTATCGGTCCCCTGAAGAAACTAGATTTGAAACGTCTGGCTGGTACCGGGACTGTACGTCGGGATCATTTAATTCTGGCAAAGAGTAGGACCAGTCCTTCCTGAAGCTGAGTATTTACTATTTGTGGTTTATGATATTATATTGGAAGGACTGTGTTTCAATTACCTTGATGCTTGAGAGGTCGTTGATGTACCACAACACATATGCGGCTATACGGTGAGAACCTTATGCCAGCAGTGTTATTTTCTACTGAGACCTCATGAAAGCTAGTGATCCATCATTGGAAGTTCATAGTACGACATTTGTGGGTTTTTTGAGAGTATCTAGTCGTCTAGTGACCTGTGGTATTTTTGTGTTGTCACTGTTCAGTCAGGGTGAGAGTGACCTCCCAGCAGGACATGCTATGGCCACCCTGTCCGTGAAGGGGGTGGCCGGGCACTACAATGTCCCAGCCATTGCACTATTCCCTGTGCAGATGCATCCTGCCGAAGCCGACCTGTCCGGGCTATACCCACAGTACCTTTCTCCTCATTATGTACATTGGCAGGCTAACACTGGAAACAGTGCAAGTAGTGTGGGCTGAGTAAGGTGTTGGCAGCCACCACACATTGGATAGACAGACACACACTCCCACACCTATGCCAGCATTGTGCAAAAATAGAGGTTTTTGGCAGCCCTGGCCACCGCACCAGTCCTTGGCACAGTGCAGGCATGGCTATGGTATGCAATACTGTTGGGGTCACTCCCCGGGGTGGTAAACACTGTCAGAAACAGGAACTGAAACACACTCCACAGACATCAGAAAGGTTGCTATGATGCAGCTCAATCAGCAAATTGTGCTTAACTTAGGAATTGCTATCTGCCATTAATCATAGCAACCTTTTGATATATGTGTAACGTATTCCCAGGTTTAGGGCGGCATTGCTAAGGTATGCAAGTGCTAGTATTGAGAGATGCTACTGCATGCAGGGCCCTACATCCTGCCTCTCCGTGAGGCTTTGGATAATGAAGCCTGTGGGTGTGGGTGTTTCTGCCCCTGTTGGCCGCTGCTCTAGGGCAGAGGTTCCCAAATCCAGTCCTGGGGGGTCAAACACTGTTCGGGTTTTGATGCTGCCCCTTATGAATATGCATGAGATACATTTGCATACCGTGGGGGCGGTGCATAGAAATGCAGCACAGGCATCTTTATTAGAGACAGCATGAAACCTGAATGGTTTCTGGCCCTCCAGGACTGTATTTGGGAAACTCTGCTCTAGGTATTGCACATGTTTATGGTGTCTGTGCTCTGTAGGGTAAAGTATAGGCATTTCAGGCAGGTTTATGTTATCTGCAATAAAGGTTCCGTCTTCATTACCATGGTTTAGTGCTGGGTAAAATATGGGGACTGGGTTGGCAGGAGCCACAGCTGGGACTTGAACCTGTGACCTTCTGCTGCTGAACACACTGGCTGTGTGTACTGCACCACACTGTTGCCACAGGGTTGGTTCATTCCCTGGTGATACCATGACTGTTCATCAGACAGAGCCTGTCTGTTGCAGTGCACGGCACCCACCTAAACAGGGCTAGGCCATGGTCTGCTGTGGGCAGATGCCACTGTCCCCTCCACCACCAGTACCCCTCTGCCACCATGCTGACATGCCCTTATGCTGGTGATGCTGGTGGTGCGCAGTCTCAGGACATCCAGTGTGACAGTAGGCGGCTGCCTATGGTGCGGGATCTGGGGTAGGAGTGCCTGCATAGACATCCACGCTTCCCCCCACCACTGCCTGCCAATGTTCTGTGCCCTTGGGGGTACCTGCTGGGTACTATCCCCTGTGACACTGTGAGAAACACACTCGTGCCCATGTTGGGCCCTCATCAGTTGCTGTCTGGCTGTTGTACAGTTTCTAAAAGAGACAGAAAAAAAACCCTATTATCAGGGTCAAAATACTAAATACCACCAAAAATCCCGTCTGTTTAAAAAACCAACTCAACAGATCGAACAAGTTATTTTTGTCGGAGTTGCCAGCTCAGTAAATAGGAAACATCCTATCATCACTGTGGCCCTTCCATTTTAATAAAGAAAAAATATATTTTATTCAACAGCTTTACTTAGCTGATAAATGACTTTATCAAGGCTGCTCCCATTAGCACCGCAATCAGGCCTTAAGATGAGCTTTTTTTGATGCACTTCTGTGGGTATCCTCATTGTGTAAATCTTTGATGCATATCGATTGCGTGGTGCTCAAAATCTTTTAATACCTTTACATAACCTTTTAATCCTCAGAAATTGACTTATTGCTAGGTTATTCTTAAGCGATGTATTATGAAAGCTATCGTATTTCAATAGGGTGTTCCTATCTGTAGCCTTACGATAAAGATCTGTGGCAAAACCATGATTATCCTTCTTTATCATAATATCTAAGTATGCGATACGATCCGGACTAAACAACCCTTCAAATTGCAAGTATGGATCAAGGGAGTCGAGCCAGGTAAAGAAGGATTGTAATAATGACTCTGTACCATCCCATATCATAAGGACGTCATCTATATATTGTTTCCAAAGTAAAATATGGGACTTGAAAGGGTGAAACATCTAATGTTGTTTCTCAAAATTTGCTACGTATAAATTGGCAATATCTGGTGCCATCGAAGACCCCATGGCTACTCCCTTTATTTGCTTACAGAATACGCCTTTGAAACTGAAAAAATTTTCCGTCATAGCAAGGGAAGCTAGTTGGGTCAAAAAAAAAGATAGGAACCGGTGTTGGTTTGGGTCTTTGAATCAAAACATTCGCAAGAACCTCTAGAGCCGCTTGCTGTGGAATATTGGTGTATAGAGATTTGATGTCAAGAGTGACCAACAAAAGCTGATCATTAAAACCCTCAAAGTCATGTAAGATGTTAATTACATGGGCTGAATCTCGTACATAGGAATCTATTTGTGAAACGAAGGGTCTTAAGAAGATATCCAAGAACTTAGACAAGGGCTCAAACAAAGATCCAGTCGCAGAAACGATTGGACGCCCTGGGGGATTTTGAAGGGACTTGTGTATCTTAGGTACTGTATAGATGGTGGGAGTGACTGGATGAGGCACCGTGAGAAAAGAAATTTCTTTTGATGTTAAATAGCCTGCTTCTTTTCCTATATATAAAAACTGGACTCCCAATTATTATTTATTCAGCTCAATATTTTTTATATTTTGTTAGGATTTTAACATGGTGCTTTTATAAACGGTGGAAGTATAGATGTCACATTTTTACTTTTTGTCAGCGATCTTTAATCACATATAGTTCCTCAGTTCCCTTCACAATATCAGTTTTTATGATCTCCTGCTTTCATTTTAATTTTAGTGGTATCCATGTTTTTAAGATATCATATACTATTTTAAGCATTTACGTTTTTACATTTTATAGATGGATATAGGCAAAAAGTTCTTCCACTCCATGTTCAATTGTTAAAACTTTTTCTTTTATAAAAATATTTTCTATTTCATGTTGAATCATCTATAACCTATCTAAAGGGTTTTTTAAAATTATTTATTTATTTTTTCCTTTTTTTTAAACCTTTTCTAAAACGTACAATATACTATTGAGATTATTTGTTATTTATTTCAACACTAAAGATTATCCTACACGTGAGATTTACCACAGGGTGCTCCAGTGAGTAATCTTTATAATTCACTATTTCTTCATTGTCCTCCTCATATATTTGACAATATTTTCCATGTCTATACATGTCTTTTCCTTTGCTGCTTTGCGTTTTGTTTGTTTTTATCTTTTTTATAGTTTCTTTAAAAATAAAAATGATGTATTCATGTATTATTTATCATTTTTTTATGTCTCATTGTATTTATAAGATATATACATATTGTTTTATTTGTTTATTTTACTTTATTTTATAAGCTGCATACCCCCTGAGGAAGGCGTTGCTGAAACGCGTTGGGGTTTCAACAAATAAAGACTCCTGTGACCTTCACTCATCTCTTGCTTCTTGTGTTTCCTCATCTCTACCACCTCCACTGGGAGACTATTCCACGGATCCACCACTCTTTCCGTAAAGAAATATTTCAGCATATCACTCCTGAATCTACCCCCTTTCACCCTCATCCCATGTCCCCTCGTAGCAGTATTTGCTTTCAATCGAAAGAGGCTCTCCCCCTGTGCATTTATGCCACAGAGGTATTTAAACATCTCAATCATATCACCTCTATCCCACCTTTCCTCTAAGGTGTACATATTAAGATCCTTAAGTCTGTCCTCATAGGCTTTATAATGAAGACCACTAACCATTTTAGTAGCCACCCTCTCTACTGACTCCATCCTGTTTATATCCTTTTGAAGGTACGGTCTCCAGAATTGTACACTATACTCCAAATGAGGTTGCACCAAAGAGTTATACAGAGGCACTATCACCTCCTTTTTTGTGCTAGCCATTCCTCTCCATATGCACCCAAGCATCCTTCTAGCTTTTGCTGTCACCTTTTCTACCTGTTTAGCTAATTTAAGATCATCAGAGACAACCACGCCTAGGTCCCGCACTTCTTTAGTGGACAAAAGTACTTCACCCCCTATACTATATTGCTCCCTTGGATTGCTGCAGACCAAATTACATTTTTTAACATTAAATCCCAGCTTCCAAATTCTAGACCATTCTTCAAGCTTAGCTAGATCCCTCCTCATGTTATTTATTTATTTATTTATTTGGCATACATTTATACACCGCTCCTTCCAGCGATCAGAAGCGGTCCATCGTTGTACAAGACAGGGAGAGGGGAACAGACAGTGGAAGGATAAACAACGAGAAGATTACAGTTAAACAATTGATTGGCAAATAAATTACTGTTTAAACACCAGTATGGAGTACAAATTATTGTACAAGACATGGGGGAGGGGACAAGATAAGGGGGGGGGGTGTGATTAACAACGGCACAATTACAGTTATATATATCATTGGCATAAATTACAGTTTGAACACCAGAGTAAATATACAACAGAGTCGCAATATATAAAGGCATGATAGGAGAATTTATAAATATATCGACATTTTGAACATCATGGAAGTGGACATCATATGAGCATTAGGTTCATATGAGGCTTAGGCTTTTGAGGTAGGTGGGCAGCATGGGAGGGGATAGTTGGAACCGTCTATGTGATGCCGTAGTGTATTTGGAATAGGTGTGTTTTAAGCTCTTTTCTGAAGGCCTGTAAGTCCTTGATCTACACCTTCCTGCATGTCTGTTCTATTGCAGATTTTGCTATCATCCGCAAAGGGGTAAACCTTACCTGACAACCCTTCCGCTATATCACTAACAAAAGATGTTACAAAAAGAATCGGACCAAGGTCAGATACCTGCAGCACACCACTGGTAACCTCCTTCTCCTCAGAGTGAGCTCCATTTAACTGTATCCTTTGTCGCCTCCCACTTAACCAATTTCTAACCCAGTCAGTCACTTTAAGGTCCATCCCTAGTCGCCTCTGAGGAACGGTGTCAAAGTCTTTACTGAAATCTAAGTACACCACATCTAGGGCTCTCCCGAGATCTAAATCCCTAGTCACCCAGTCAAAGAAACCAATCACATTTGTCTGACAAGACCTGCCTCTGGTAAACACATACTGCCTTGGATCCCGTAATCCAATGGACTCCGGAAAACTCACTATTCTCCCCTTTAGCAGCATTTCCAATAATGTACTGTAATACAACGCGCCTCCTACTGGTCAGGCAGTTGCCTAATAGTGGAGGGCGTCTCTACCTCTTATGTCCCTTCTGTATCGCTGAGAGTTTCTCAAATGTTGTAGTTGTGTTTATCAATTAAGACTGATAGCCGAGGGTTTCCAAGGTTAAGAGGAAATTTATTTTGCACAGATAACAATTCTACTGCCCCACTGAACTTTTTGGCATCAGTTCAGGTATTGCACAAACAAAAGATAATGGATGCTTCTCCGATAAACCAAAGCTTAAAAGATACAGCACAGTTCATACATTAATCTTCACACCAGCTTGTTTCAACAGAGCAGCAAACCCCTCTGCCAACTGGGTTCACACTTTCACATCACTCATGGCTTTCCACAGCACCTAGGCTTCCTTAACAAGCTGCTTTACATTCACTTCAATCTTTAAGGCAATTGTACTCTTTACTTCCAGGTTTTTCAAATATTGACTTTTTTCACTCCTAGCAGTCCCAGCTTCCTTCAGCTTATCTGGCTAGCTCAATCTGGACTTTACTTCTTTACTCCTAGCACTCTCAGCTTCCTTGAGCTTATTTGGCTAGCTCAACTTGGGCCTTAGTTCACACTCCTCATCCAGCCACGCAGTTTAAAAGCTTCAGGCTTTTCCCACTATTTAAAAGCTTACATAGCTTTTCTGCTCCTGGCTCAAGTCAGGCAGTTTCCAGGCTTCAGGCTGTTCTTATTATTTTTAAAAGCTCATACCGCCTTACTGCTTCTGGTTCAAGTCATGCAGTTTCAAAGCTTCAGGCTTTTCTCACTATTTTTAAAAGCTCCCACAGCCCTACTGCTTCTGGTTCAAGCTCGTGCAGTTTCAAAGCTTCAGGCTTTTCTCACTCTTTTTTTTTTTTAAACTTAAAGCAGCCCTACTACTTTTGGCTTCTACAGTAAGAACAGTCCATTCCACACTCAGAGGATAAGCTGTCTGAAGGGCATTCTCCTATCTCCATGCTCTCTTCGCCTTGGTCAGATACCACTTGGCTGGCCTCAGCGTCTCTACTGGGAGATTCCACCTGTTCTAGTATCTTCAGAACTTGGCCCCATATAGACTCCTCACTGTGCTGAACTGCAGGGGAAGGATCCAGGAACTTTTTCTTCCTTATCAACCTTTTAAGGGCACAAACAGGGCTCACCTTGTCTTCCGCGCTCTGACCTCTTTTAGGCGGTGCTGAAGGTAAAACTTTCCCCCCAGACTTTCTCAGCCGGATTCTGGCTCCATGCTTTCCAGCAGCGTGTACCTCAGAGTCAGCTCTCCCACACTCCCAGCCAGCTGTGTTTCTCCTACCAACTGGACTGCTTTCAGGGGTCGGGTTATCTGAACGTTGCCTGCAATATGAATCCCCTTGAAGGCTTCGGCTGAAGGAAAAACTTTCTTTCCTCCTGTTCCTTGTGTGTCCTGTATTTCTCAGCTCCTGTGTGTGCTTTCCTGTGTTCCTGCTTCCGTTCCGGCCTCTATTGCTGCTTCCACTGCTGCTCTTACTAGCAGTTCCTCCCTGCTTAAATGATTGAGGCTGTCCTATAGCCTCTGACTCCGCCCCTAGGCTTCCCTCGTCTCCTCTCTTGGTTGCTATGGAGCTAGGGTGTGGCTTACTCTCTACCTCCTGGTGCATAGGGTTCTTTTTCTTAGTCAGAGTTTTAACCCTTGCACTTCCTGAATCCCTTTTCTGCCCAGGGGAAAAAAACTGTTTCTCCTCCCCTTCCCTGGGTTTCAAACCTGTCTCGCCACAACATATCCCCCCCCTTAAGATATTCCAGGCTGGCGACACTATCCGCGCACAGCACGGAATTCTTGCTAGGGTGTGATGACCTACCTGACAGCTATCCAAATTATGTGATGTATCCCCTCTCGCAGCCAACCGAACCCACGCTACCCGTTCGTGCCATGGCTGCAACACATTCACATGAAAAACCTGCTGTTTTCCTCTACTAGTTCTCACTAGATATGTGACTGGGCCTACTTGTCTTATGACCTAGCAAGGCCCCCTCCCTCCATCTTCAAACCTTGGGTTTGATCTGGGTAGTGTTACAACAACTTTCTCGCCTACCTCTAACCGACGAGGTCGGGCGCGCCAATCATAGTGGTTTCCCTGGCGAGCTCGGCTAGTGATTATGTTCTGCTCCGCCCCTTGGGATACATGCTGTAGGCGACCTGAAAGTTCCCCCTTTTTCCTTGGGACAGGCTTGGTCCTATACTCTGCTTTTTGTGGGCTCAGATTCCTATCTATCCTCTCCCCATAGAGTGCTGATAGAACTCCTATCTCAGCCCGGCCCGTGGAACCAAAGTCTCCTGACCCCCTTACTGTTGGAGTCAGCTCCATGACCTCCTCTACCAACAGAAACCCAACCCGCTCACATATAAGCTGAGCTATCTTGTCCCCTATATTTACCTTAAAGTCTGCTGATACAAAATTGAGCAATAAGACTTTAACTGGTCCTCGGTAATCAGGATCCACGACCCCCGTCCCTACATCTATAGCATTTTTTACTGCTAGGCCAGATCGGGGAGCAATCCGGCCATAACAACCGGGCGGTATCTCTACCTATATGCCTGACTCCACCAATGCCCTCCCCTGCCGAGGAATAATGATGTCCTCTGCGCTATAGAGGTCAAAACCTGCAGCCTGTTCTGACGCGCGTTTTGGCATTTGGGGTTGTGCGACAGCATCTCAGTATGAACCTTGGTTTATTCTCTAGGTCCTGTCTTGGGGCTATTTTCTTATCTGGTTTCCTGCGAAAGCTTCCAAACCAAGGAGCAGGCACTGCCTCGGTCCTAACACTTGCCCTGCGAGAGGATGTCAACTGCCTTCCTTTGTTCCTATCCCCTAGGGACACCTTTCCTGCTCCTACCAGCTCTGGGGTTTCTGCTTGGGCTATACTGGACATTAAACCAGCCTCTGTTTCCAAACCTTTAACTAGGCCTCGCCTAAACTGAGGCCAGTCCCTTTCTAAAACAAGTGCATGTGGGAGCCTAGGGACCACTGCCACCGAACTTTTTCTTTCTAACCCCAGACCCTTTACTCTCACCGTATGCAGAGGGCAAGAAGAGACAGCCCCATGCACACATCTAATTTTTATATTTCCTTCAGAGTCTTTTGCCGTTTCTCCCCCTAGGGCTAGTATTTCTCCCCAAAGTCCTTGTGAAACCATAGACTGGTTAGCCCCGGAGTCTAAGAGGGCTTCCACAGGGATGTTCTCCACCTCAACAGCTAATAGGAATCCCTCCCCAGCGTTCCCGGAGTGGGTGGTCACTAAGGCTGTTCTGGCCTGGCAATCTCTCCTCAAGTGTCCTTTACCTCCACAAGAAAAACATTTCCTCCGCTCGTACCCAGCTCTTCCCAAAGGCTTCACCTGTGTGACCTCCCTCAACATTGCCCGGCCCTTCTTTTCTGAAACTCCGGGGACTGCCTGATCCGAAACACCCACCTCCATTTGGCTGACCACTCCCGCTTCTAGGGAGGGCTCCGCCAATGAGGTATCATCTTTGGTGCTTCGACCGTCCGGGAGAGTCAGGAAAGATGGTAGCTCACTTGGAACAGCCTCAACAATCTGCTCCAGCATAATGTTGTTCACAATGGAGTCAACACTTTTCTCAAATACCTCTGAAACATCATTAATATCCTTGTCCTGGGTCAATGGGCTAAAGGACAATTCCCCTTTACCCAGAGCCCCCAGTCCCTGATAAGCTCCTAAAGAACCTGAGACAGTTCTTAAGGATTCTGTCGTTTGCTTCTGCTCGCCGATCCCGGCACCCATCATTTCCAGGAGCGGTTGTTGTTGGGCCCTCAGCAGGGCAGCCATTCATTCCTCTGACTGAGTGGCCATCTCCTGTTGCTGCTGGAGTCACTCTGCCATTCTAGTAGCTCTCGCCGCTCCATCCTTGGTTGCTGGAAAGACAGAAACAGACAGCAAACACAAAGTGCGGCTCTTACAAAAGCACACTTTCCTCCCACTTCCTATCAGGTACTGCAGCACCCCCTCCTTGCAGTGATATCCTGGCTAACCCCCTCTATGCACGGGTTACCTGCTGCAAGTGTCGAGTCAAGCTTATCAGCACAGCGGCACTAGCTGGAACATCAGCTCCGGTCCGTCTCTCGGCTGTCGCTCCGGTCTGGGTTTTCCTGCAGCTACTTGGTCTCCTTAAGAAGATTCCTCTTGTACAGTTGAGAATATCCTTTATTATGCTTTGCGTATAAGGTAGTAGATTTATCCTGCCAACTACGCCACCTGTAATACAACGCGCCTCCTACTGGTCAGGCGGTTGCCTAATAGTGGAGGGCGTCTCTACCTCTTATGTCCCTTCTGTATCGCTGAGAGTTTCTCAAATGTTGTAGTTGTGTTTATCAATTAAGACTGATAGCCGAGGGTTTCCAAGGTTAACAGAAAATTTATTTTGCACAGATAACAATTCTACTGCCCCACTGAACTTTTTGGCATCAGTTCAGGTATTGCACAAACAAAAGATAATGGATGCTTCTCCGATAAACCAAAGCTTAAAAGATACAGCACAGTTCATACATTAATCTTCACACCAGCTTGTTTCAACAGAGCAGCAAACCCCTCTGTCAACTGGGTTTACACTTTCACATCACTCAGGGCTTTCCACAGCACCTAGGCTTCCTTAACAAGCTGCTTTACATTCACTTCAATCTTTAAGGCAATTGTACTCTTTACTTCCAGGTTTTTCAAATATTGACTTTTTTCACTCCTAGCAGTCCCAGCTTCCTTGAGCTTATCTGGCTAGCTCAATATGGACTTTAATTCTTTACTCCTAGCACTCTCAGCTTCCTTGAGCTTATTTGGCTAGCTCAACTTGGGCCTTAGTTCACACTCCTCATCCAGCCACGCAGTTTAAAAGCTTCAGGCTTTTCCCACTATTTAAAAGCTTACATAGCTTTTCTGCTCCTGGCTCAAGTCAGGCAGTTTCCAGGCTTCAGGCTTTTCTTATTATTTTTAAAAGCTCATACCGCCTTACTGCTTCTGGTTCAAGTCATGCAGTTTCAAAGCTTCAGGCTTTTCTCGCTATTTTTAAAAGCTCCCACAGCCCTACTGCTTCTGGTTCAAGCTCGTGCAGTTTCAAAGCTTCAGGCTTTTCTCACTCTTTTTTTTTTAAACTTAAAGCAGCCCTACTACTTTTGGCTTCTACAGTAAGAACAGTCCATTCCACACTCAGAGGATAAGCTGTCTGAAGGGCATTCTCCTATCTCCATGCTCTCTTCGCCTTGGTCAGATACCACTTGGCTGGCCTCAGCGTCTCTACTGGGAGATTCCACCTGTTCTAGTATCTTCAGAACTTGCCCCCATATAGACTCCTCACTGTGCTGAACTGCAGGGGAAGGATCCAGGAACTTTTTCTTCCTTATCAACCTTTTAAGGGCACAAACAGGGCTCACCTTGTCTTCCGCGCTCTGACCTCTTTTAGGCGGTGCTGAAGGTAAAATTTTCCCCCCAGACTTTCTCAGCCGGATTCTGGCTCCATGCTTTCCAGCAGCGTGTACCTCAGAGTCAGCTCTCCCACACTCCCAGCCAGCTGTGTTTCTCCTACCAACTGGACTGCTTTCAGGGGTCGAGCTATCTGAACGTTGCCTGCAATATGAATCCCCTTGAAGGCTTCGGCTGAAGGAAAAACTTTCTTTCCTCCTGTTCCTTGTGTGTCCTGTATTTCTCAGCTCCTGTGTGTGCTTTCCTGTGTTCCTGCTTCCGTTCCGGCCTCTATTGCTGCTTCCACTGCTGCTCTTACTAGCAGTTCCTCCCTGCTTAAATGATTGAGGCTGTCCTATAGCCTCTGACTCCGCCCCTAGGCTTCCCTCGTCTCCTCTCTTGGTTGCTATGGAGCTAGGGTGTGGCTTACTCTCTACCTCCTGGTGCATAGGGTTTTTTTTCTTAGTCAGAGTTTTAACCCTTGCACTTCCTGAATCCCTTTTCTGCCCAGGGGAAAAAAACTTTTTCTCCTCCCCTTCCCTGGGTTTCAAACCTGTCTCGCCACCACAGTACTCAGCACAGAGGTTGGACTAACAGACCTGTAGTTTTCAACCTCATCCTTACTTCCATTTTTGTGTAAAGGGGCTACATGTGCTTTTCTCCAGTCCTCTGGGACCACTCCCGACTCCAAAGAAGCATTGAAAAGTTCAGTCATTGAAGCCGCTAGAACGTCCCTAAGTTCCTTCAGTATTCTCAAATGTATTCCATCCAGTCCCATCACTTTGTCTACTTTTAGTTTAGCTAGTTCCTCACAAACACAGTCTTCTGATCCCCATCACTTCTGTTCCTATTTGAGAGTGTTTTCTGAGGTCCTGCTCCTGGCCCTTCATCTATGAACACAAAACAAATATATTTGTTAACAATTCCGCTTTGTCCTTATCAACTTCTACATATTCCTTCCCTTCACAATACCACTTTTGCACTTCCTCCTCTCACTAACATATCTGAAAAAATGTTTTATCCCCCTATTATATTACATTGGCTATTTCTTTTTCTTTTTGTATCTTTGCTTTCCTGACTGCTTTGCTAACTTCTCTAAGTTTTTCCAAATATAGATGCCTGTCTTCCTCTCCCTGTGATCCCTTGTATTTTATGAAGGCTGCCATCTTTTTCTTAACCTTGTCAGCTATTTCTTTTGAAAACCATAGCATTCTCCTTTTCCTTTTACATTTATTTAACTGTCTAACAAAAAGATTTCCTGCCCTTAAGAATATCCCCTTTCAGTTTTGCCCATTGCTTTTCTACATCCCCCAGCTGTTTCTATCCCGTTAATGACTCGTTGAGGTATTGTCCCATCTTGGCAAAGTTAGTTTTCCTATAGTCTAAGACCGTCACTTTTGAATGGATTTTATCAGTCCTATTCCCAATACTTAACCACACCATCTGGTGATCATTGGATGCGAGATGATCTTCCACTATGATATCAGAAACACTTTCCCCATTGGTAAGCACCAAGTCCAGTATGGCCTTTTCATGCGTGGGTTCTGTTACTAGTTGTCGGAAAACTTCTCCCTGTCGAGAATCTAGGATTTCCTTACTTCTAGATGACACTGCAGCAGGGATGTGTCAATCAACATCCGGCATATTGAAATCACCAATCAGTAGCACTTCTTCTTTCATAGCAATACTGCACATGTCTTCTATTAAATCCCTGTCCACTTCTTCTCCCTGTGAGGGAGATCTGTATATCACACCATTGCAAATGGATTTCCCTTTCCCTCTTTCCATTTTAACCCACAGTGCCTCCTCGCTCTCTTGTAAGCCCTGTAATTCTATAGATTTAATATTATCTTTTAAATATAGTGCCACTCCTCCCCTTCTTCCTCCCCTGTCCTTCCTGAATAAAGTATAGCCTGGTATAATTACTTCCCAGTCATAGTTTTCTGTAAACCATGTCTCCGTAACCACCACTAAATTCTAATCACCCTCTTTAATGAAAGCCTCAACATCTGGGATCTTATTTCCCATTCTATGGGCATTCATACACACTGCTTTCCAGATAGTGTTCCTTTTACCCATTTCTACAGAGGTATTTAATGTTTCACTTACCTGGAGGCTCTCTTCACCCATCCCCAATGAATCTAGTTGAAAGCCCTCTTCAGTAGGTTAGCCAGTCTGCAGCAGAAGACGCTTCAACGCTTCTTAGACAGATAGACACCATCTCTGCTCTGTAGTCCTTGGAACATCATCCCATGGTCCAGGAAACCAAAACGCTCTTGATGACACCATCCACGCAGCCATGCATACATCTCCAGGATGTGAGCTTCTTTGCCTTGGCATTTACCCTCAACAGGGAAGATTGAAGAAACCACCATATGCGCACCTATATGCTTCACCCTGTGTCTCAGAGCCATGAAGTCACTTTTAAACTGCTCAGATGGATACCTAGCAATATAATTTGTGTCAACATGGATGAGCAACATTGGTTAATAGTCAATAGACTTGATGAGTCTCAGCAAACTCTCCATAACATCTCAGATTTTGGCACCTGGCAGATAGCACACCTCTCTGAACATAAAGGGATATGTTTACTAAAGGGTGCTATTTGCGCTGCTACGACATTATCGCGCAATAAGGTACCTTAGCGCGTGATAACGCATGCAGCGGCGCAAACGAGTGCTGAGGGTGGAGAAAGGCTCCCGGAGGGCGGAGGAAGGCTCCCCAGGGGCGGAAAGAGAGGGTCAATGGGTGGAGAGTGGGAGGGGAGAGGCTCCCTGCACACTAACACTGTGGAATCCAGGACTGAAAACTAACGCCAGTGAAACCCTGGCATTAGAGCAGAGTTAAAGGGAAGAGAAACCATTTCCATCAGCAATGTACAGCAAAGCCAGGGAAACCTACAAAAAGTGAAAAGTGTGATACATGTGCACGGAACAAAAGGGCAAATAAACATTGAAAATGACCTGAACAAAATGGAAAAAAAATATAACCAAGCTGGCAAATAGTGATATTAATGAAAAACAGCAAAAAACACTCAAAAAAAAAAGATATTAATTTTGGAGGGGTCTATGCTCTGTCCCCATACAAGGTGAATGATCCCACAGTGAAACAGCGCTGATCAGGGTTTTCCCTTGTTATTGGACAGGTTTCCTATGGCATGCACATGTTCTGCAACAGCAGGGTGGGCATGTCAGAACGGGCAACTGGACAGATGCTGGAAAAGGCGATACAGAGGGCTGCAGGCGGCACATGCTGTGGTGCAGCTGGGCCACAGTGCGGACTAGGATGATGCCCAGGTGGCCCATAGGAATGCTGAAACAGTAGAGCTGCCAGACAGAAACTGATGAGGGCCCAACATGGGCATGAGTGTGTTTCCCACAGTGTCACAGCGGATAGTACCCAGCAGGTATACCCAAGGGCACAGAACATTGGCAGGTGGTGCTAGGTAGAAGCGTGGACATCTATGCAGGCACCCCTACCCCAGAACCTGCACCATAGGCAGCTGCCTACCGGCAAACTGGATGGCCTGAGACTGCGCACCACCAGCACCACCAGCAGAAGGGCATGTCAGCATGGTGGCAGAGGGGTACTGGTGGTGGAGGGGGCAGTGGCAGCTGCCCACAGCAGACCATGGCCTAGCCCTGTGTAGGTGGGTTTCATGCACTGCAACAGACAGGCCCTGTCTGACGAACAGTCATGGTATCCCCAGGGAATGCATTGTCACTCTGGCAACACAGTGGTGCAGTGCACACAGCCAGTGTGTTTAGGAGCAGAAGGTCACAGGTTCAAGTTCCTGCCAACCCAGTCCCCATATTTTACCCACTACTAAACCATGGTAATAAAGAGGGAACCTTTATTGCAGATAACATAAACATGCCTCAAAAGCCTATATTTTACCCTACAGAGCACAGACACCATAGACATGTGCAATACCTAGAGCAGAGTTTCCCAAATGCAGTCCTGGAGGGCCAAAAGTCATTCATTTGTCATGCTGTCTCTAATATAAGTCAAATCAAAAAAGTCCCAGAAGCGGTATTCAAAACTTGTAAACAAACAAATGAGAGAATACCACAAATCCCCCACTTCACACAACTTTTTTTGTCGGGCATAAACCGTAAGAGGGAGAGGAAAAAACTCTCACCCTCAAACACAGTACATGTCCCTTTTTTTCATTTTTATGTTCTCATAATATTTGCATTGCAGGCATTCTTCAAACCAAATTAAAACCACACTTATCAATTGCACGACGTGCACGTTTTGGGGCTAAAACCCCTGTCTCAAGTGCTGGCAATGAAATCGAAGTGTGTCCCAATCTTTCCATAACCGTCAAAAAATGCCGAATGGCTATTAGAGGTGGAGGCTCACTTAGGATAGGCTGACCTCAGGTTTTAATTTGGTTTGAAGAATGCCTGCAATGCAAATATTATGAGAACTTAAAATAAAAAAAAGGGACATGTACTGTCTTTGAGGGTGAGAGTTTTTTCCTCTCACTCTTACGGTTTATGCCTGACAAAAAAAGTTGTGTGAAGTGTGGGATTTGTAGTATTCTCTCATTTGTCTCTAATATAAGGGCATGGTGGCGGAGGGGTACTGGTGGTGGAGGGGGCAGTGGCTGCTTCCCACAGCAGACCATGGCCTAGCCCTGTTTAGGTGGGTGCTGTGCACTACAACAGACAGGCTCTGTCTGACAAACAGTCATGGTATCCCCAGGGAATGAACTGTCCCTGTGGCAACAGTGTGGTGCAGTACACACAGCCAATGTGTCCAGGAGCAAAAAGGCACAGGTTCAAGTCCCAGCTGTGGCTCCTGCCAACCCAGTGCCCATATTTTTCCCAGAGCTAAACTGTGGTAATAAAAAGGGAACCTTTATTGCAGATAACATAAACATGCCTCAAATGCTTATATTTTATCCTACAGAGCACAGACACCATAGACATGTGCAATACCTAGAACAGAGTTTCCCAAATGCAGTCCTGGAGGGCCAAACACCATTTAGGTTTGATGCTGCCTCTAATAAAGATGCCTGTGCTGCATTTCTATGCACCGCCCCCATGGTATGCAAATGTATCTCATGCATATTCATTAGGGACAGCATGAAAACCCGAACAGTGTTTGGCCCACCAGGACCGGAGTTCGGAACCTCTGTCCTAGAGCAGCAGCCAACAGGGGCAGAAACACCTGCACCCACAGGATCCGTTATCCAAAGCCTCATGGAGAGGCAGGATGTTGGGCCCTGCATGCAGCAGCATCTCCCAATACTAGCACTTGCATACCTTAGCAATGCCGCCTTAAACCTGGGAATACGTTACACATATATCAAAAGGTTGCTATGATTAATGGCAGATAGCAATTCCTATGTTCTGCACAATTTGCTGATTGAGTTGCATCATAGCAATCTTTCTGATGTCTGTGGAGTGTGTTTCAGTTCTGGTTTCTGACAGTGTTTACCACCCCAGGGAGTGACCCCAACAGTATTGCGTACCATAGCCATGCCTGCACTGTGCCCAGGACTGGTGCGGTGGCCAGGGCTGCCAAAAACCTCTATATTTGCACAATGCTGGCATAGGTGTGGGAGTGTGTGTCTGTCTATCCAGTGTGTGGTGGCTGCCAACACCTTACTCAGCTCACACTTCTTGCACTGTTTCCAGTGTTAGCCTGCCAATGTGCATAATGAGGAGCAAGGTACTGTGGGTATAGCCCGGACAGGGTGGCCTGGGCAGGATGCATCTGCACAGGGCATAGGGCAATGGCTGGGACATTGTAGTGCCCAGACACCACCTGCACGGACAGGGTGGCCACAGCATGTCCTGCTGGGAGGTCACTCTCACCCTCACTGAGCAGTGACCACGGCATGGCTAGGTTCCCCCATAGTGCTATATAGCATTTTTCTCAAGTGATATTTATGGGTTCTCTTTTCTGGGGCCTAATCACTGATTTATCTGTTTGGTGGGTGTACATGTCTCCTCCAGGAACATGCACTATGAACTAGCTAGCAGACTGTATGTGGTTATATGTGTATGGCTGGAACACCTTGCAGGGTGCAGCGGCTGGAGAATGTCAGATGGTGGTGGGGGGCAGCTGAGCATTTCCAGGCCTACTGTCTGTCTGCCATTGTCTTATGGATGTGTACAGATCTGCATTGACTGCCCTGTAGGGTGACTGTTCCCCAGCAGGATTGGGGTTGTTGGTCCCCTCTACTGCCACCATTGCAGGGAGATCCTGTTTCCTACCCTGAGCCACAGAGGGTGGGGTGGGTTGGGTTGGGTTGGGGGTGCTGGTATGTAATCTGCCTATGGGTCCAAAGACCCCCCCACCCCCACCCCTGTAACAGGTAAGGACGGAGACTTGGACTCGAAGAGCCCTGAGAGCTAAGCCCTTGTCGAGACCCATTTGGAGAAAAGCAAGGATTTGAGGTATATGAGATCGCCAAGGTGAGAGGCGCCACCGCGAGCACCAGGATTCAAAGATATGCCATACGTGGGCATATGCCCATGATGTGGAGAGTCTACGAGCCTTGAGCAAGGCTTCTACCACTTGAGGAGAAAAACCTTTGTGGCTCAGTTGGTAGCGTTCAAGAGACAAGCCGTAAGCGAGTAGGGAGCAGGGTCGTCCATTGCGATCGACCCTTGCCGTAGGAGACCTCTGCGAGCCCCGAGCCGCAGAGGAGCCGCTCGGGCTAGACGAACGAGGTCAGCATACCAAGGTCTCCGAGGCCAATCTGGAGCCACCAGAATCACAGCACTCGTGTGTGTTATGATCCGCTGGAGCCACCAGAATCACGGCGCTCGAGTGTGTTCTGATCCGCTTTCTGACGAGAGGCCACGGGGGAAAGACGTATAGTAGCGCTCCCTCCGACCACGGCTGGGCCAAGGCATCCAGTCCCTGTGACCCGTGCCAACTCCGGCGGCTGAAAAAGCATGGGGCTTTGAGTTGGTTGACGACACCATGAGATCCATTGCCGGTTGCCCCCATTTTTGCACAATTTTCTGGAACACCCAGGGAGCTAACTCCCATTCACCGGGATCTAGGACGTGCCGACTGAGATAATCCTCCATCACACTGGATATGCCCGCAGTGTGCTGCGCCGATAGAGTCTGAAGATGCCTCTCTGCCCACTGAAAGAGAAGGGCCATTTCCTTGGCTACTCCCAGGCATTTGGTACCGCCTTGGCGGTTGAGATAGGTCACCGTCGTGGCATTGTCGGAGAGGACGCAAACTTCCTGGTAATGAAGCTGTGGCAGAAAACTCAGCAAGGTGAGGTGAACTGCCCTGGCCTCCAACCGGTTAATGGACCAATGGGCTTTGTGAGGTGACCAAGTGCCTTGAGCTGTGCAAATTCAGGCAATGAGCTCCCCAACCGGAAAGGCTCGCATCTATTGTCAACAAGATCCAGCGAGGATGCTCTAGGGAAACGCCCTTGAAGAGGTGAGACAGCAAAATTCACCAGCGCAGGTTGCGCCTGGTAGATAGAGGTAGCGGAAGACGATAGTTGTAATCTTCCAAAACCGGGGACCAATGAGCAAGCAGCGCTCATTGCAATCCACGCATGTGTTCTCTGGCCCACGGAACCACCTCGATGGTAGCCGCCATAGAGCCCAGCACCTGAAGGTAATCCCAGGCGTGCGGGCAATCCTGATGAAGAAAACTGCACATCTGAGATGAAAGCTTGAGGAACCGGTCGAGAGTCAGGAGGACTTTGCCCTGAGCCGTGTTGAACCGAGCTTCGAGGAACTCCAAATGCTGGGAGGGCTGCAGGGAGCTTTTTGCTTGATTGACGACCCATCCGAGACCTTCTCAGAAAGAAACCACATGACCTACCGTCTCGCAGAACTCCGAGAGGGAGTCCGCTCGCATGAGCCAATCGTCCAAGTATGGATGCACCTGAATTCCGCGTCTGCGTAAGGCTGCTGCCACTACCACCATGACCTTGGAGAACATGCACGGTGCTGTGGCAAGGCCGAATGCCATGGCACAAAATTGGAAATGCTCACCCAGGATGGCAAAGCGCAGGAATCGCTGATGGTTGCTGTGGATGGGAATGTGAAAGTATGCCTCCACGAGGTCAAGAGAGGCAAGGAACTCCCCTTTGCGGACCACTTGGATTACTGAAAGTAGTGTTTCCATTCGGAAGTGAGGGACGCGGAGACAGCAGTTGATGCCCTTGAGGTCGATGATCAGCTGAAAGGAGCCGACCTTTTTGGGTAGAACAAAATAGATCGAATACCGGCCCGTTCCATGCTTGGCAGGAGGAATGGGGCAGATGGCGTGCAGGAGAAGGAGACGTCGAACTGTAGACAGGATGGCATCTCTTTTCTGAGGTGCTCTGCCTGGAGAGACGATAAAGGTTTCCCTAATGGGTCGATAGGTCTTGAGTGCATAGCCTCGAGACATAATCTGTAGGACTCAATGATCTGAGGTGACGACTGCCCACGGCCGAGAGGACAGAGACAAGCGTCCTCCTACTGGAGGTTGTATCTCGGGTGGGCGGTTCTCCCTGTCAGCAGGAGGAGCATATGGCTCCGGAGAACTTGTTCAGACCTGAGTAGGATTCGTTGCTCTTTCGGGCTCCCCAAAAGGGCTGAGACCTTTGACCAAAGCAATTAGACGATGGAGGAGACTCCGACCTACCAGGTCAGTAACGGTGAGTGTCATAGAACTTAGACATATGCCGAAAGGTTGAAGCATAAGCCCGGGACGAATGGCGCGCTGAGGACTTCGGATTATCCTCTGGAAGGCGCTGAGGTTCGACCTCTCCTAAGTCCTTGACTAACTTGTCTAAGTCTTTGCCAAACAGGAGCCTACCCTTAAAGGACAGTTTAGAAAGGTGCGCTTTAGAGGCAACATCCGCCGACCACTGGCACAACCAAAACCATCGACGGGCTACGATAACTGCTACTATTGAATGAGCAGAGAGACGCAGCAAGTCGTAAAAAGCATTCGCCAAGTAGGCTGTGACAGACTCTAAGCGGTCTAGTGCCGGATTCTCTGTCAAACGCTGAATCCATCGAAGCAAAGCTCAGGCCCCGAGACTGCCACAGACAGTGGCTTATCCTCTGGAAGGAGTGCCAGTGTCGAGGATGAGAAGGTGATCTTGAGAAGACTCTTCACCTTTCTATCCTGTTGGTAGCGCAGCGCTGCCCCTCCTTCAACTGGAATTGTGGTGTGTTTGGTGACAACAGTCACAAGCACGTCCACTTTCGGATACACAAGCCACTTTTCCCGATCTGTGGGAGACCATAGATAAAGTTGGCTGAGACGGCGAGCTGATTGCAAGGATGCGTCCGGTGCTTCCCATTCCTGAGACACCATCTGTTGTAGTTCTGCTGGAAAGGGGAATACTCTGGAAGGCTTATGAATGCCCTGCAGAATGGGGTCTGCTTGTGTCTGTGTTTGAGACTCTAGCATTACCGGAGGGTCGACCAGGCATAGCGCTTCCACCACTTGCGTAATCAGAGGTGGTAACTTGCTCTTGCAGAAGAGGCAGATATCTTGAGCATCTCCTTGGCTGTCAGCAGAGGCTGCTGATGGAGAGTATTCGCCATCTTCCCGACCACAGCTTTCAACCTCTGAGGATATGTCCTCCTCTGGGACCACTGGCCATGTATCTGAGCCACACAAAATCTCCTTGGAACAATGAGTATTGTCTTTATGCGCCAAATCGCTGCTGTGACCCTTCCGTGAAGACGTGACAGCGTTTACCCCATTAGAAGGATGGAAATGCTCTCCTGATCCCACTCCTGACGCGTCTGAGTGCCAGATGGACCAAGCTTGTTTAAAAAGAGAGCATCCAAAGATGGAGAAGGCGCTTCTACAGCTGAGATTGATGAGGCCGAAGGCTGAGGGAAAAGTAGAGGAGGGTCTGGAAGCCCTTCCGCAACCGGTGCTGCACGCGGGCTCTCTGAGGGAGCGGAGGCCACGGGAGTAGTATCTCTAGCAGAGGGCCCAGATGTGGAAGATTCTCCAGGGTGAGAGGAACATGCAGCACACAACCTGTCTTTCAGCTCCTTTTGTTTCTTGCACACGATGCAGCCTTGAAATGAGGAAGACATCTTCCCAGGTTAAAACTGTCCTGTGCTGAAAGAAGCCAAAAAACAAAATTCAGAGGGAAAAGCTAGGGCTGAGCCTGAAATAAATGCTTAAATGACTTAAGAGCCCCACAAACGCGGGAATGTAAGGCTTAAAATGGCCACGATAGTAACAACGAGGGAGAAGGAAAATGGCTGCCGCAGTGAAAGAAAAAAGCCTGCCTAAAACAAACTTTGTTGAAAGAACGCGGAGCTGGCCCTAACACTGCTTGCTGAGATCCGCTGCTACACGAAGCCTTGAAAACTTCAATGCTGCCACTCTGAGCCTACCCGGCATGATCTGACGATCTGGCGCATGTAAACTCAAATGCAGCTTGTCTTTGAAAAACTACCCGGTGTGTTCTGGCGATGCGCTGTGCGATCCTCTGATGCGCTGCTTTTAAAAAAGATGCTGCTGCTTTTAGCCTGCCCAGACAACCGTTGAGTAGCCCCAGATCACGGTGCAAATAAAAACTATGTTGCTGGGAAGGCGGCGGGGGGGAGGGAAGGTTCAGCAAGCTGGGGAGAGATAAGACTCACAGTTAAGATGCCCTCAGCGCAGCGGAAATGAGTCAGGAGGAGAGCCAGGAACAAAGGCAGAACTGTAAAGTGTGATGAAGGCAATCCCCTACTCCCGGTAAAGCAGGCCCTCTTGGCCAGGAGCAAGAAAGATCCCCCTTGATGTCGGGAGCTTAACTGATCCTCCAGACCAGGAGATCCCTGGCACTGCAGGCCTGAGTAACAGACTGGGAAATCCAGGGGGACACCTCCTGTGTGCCCTGGAACCTCCAGTCTCCAGAAAGCATATATTAGAGAAATCAATTAGAGAGAGCTAAAAAAAAAAAAGCACCATCATCTGCTGGAGACAGAGAAATACTGAGGGTGACCCCTAGGGCATTCCTGTATGTCTACCAGTCCCCGGCCAGTCAGTTTCTGGTAGAATTTTTTTCTCTGTCTCCAACATCTGCTGGGCAGGGGGACTTAACCTGATTGTCTGGACCTACCAAAGACCCTAACTTTTCCTCAGCTGCCCTTTAAGAAAAAAAGTAGTTAACCTCTTTTATATGTGTCCTAACAGTGCTGTTCTATAGCCCTGTTAGACCTTCCCTGTGGCACAACAACTATTTTTCACACACACTACAACTGAGGTTAGCCGCATTTGTGAGGTCACATCAGGTAGATTGAATGGCTTTGCTGCCCCAACACTCTCATCTACCCTCATCCATCCTTAATACCATCCATCAGCATATATCCATCATGTTATATTTATTTATTTTTATTTCTTATATACCTCGCTATTATAATCAGTGCGGTTTACATTTGAACAGAACATACAGGAATGTAACAAGTTACATCGAGGTTTTACATTGAACAGGGAAAGTAAACATGGAGGAAAAACCGAGGGAAAACTATGTACAAATTATATACAAATTATAGATACTCTTACGAAGAAAATCTAAAAATCTTTACCTAGAGGCCTGGGCTCGTGGGTCAAAGAAGCAGAAAGGGGAAAACAATTGTTTAACCGTTATCTACAGGAGGATGATCTAAGGGACGGGCTAGGTAGGGAGGTAAGGTGATGGCAGTGTGAGTATCGGGATTGGTGTCAGGGTAATGTTGTAAGAATAGGTGGTATTTGAGGGCTTTTCGGAATAGTGCCAGGTTTGAGATGGCCCGGATTTCAGCAGGAGAATGTAGCCATGGTGTAGCAGCTAGCAGGAGAATACATGTTCTCTCATGTATTCTCCTGCTAGCTGCTACACCATGGCCCACACCATAAAATTTTACTCATTGGGACATATCACTCACACCTCCCGTACGGCTGATGTGCATGTCGCCACTCCTGCCCCGCCATTCTTTTGATTCCCACATCATGATGATGCTGGCACCTCCAGAGCACACTTCTACCCAATTCTATGCCACCCACTGACATCACAGCAGATTACATGAGTACCCCACACTGATACAGTCAAACTGTCTCCCGCATTATTCTCATACTCACTGTCTAACACATAAGTGACATATGGCTATGACATGTCCATCAGCTATTACCTTTGCTCCCATCCAGCAGCTCATATGTGACTTGCAGATAGGCTGCCTTATCCTGTGTTAAGGCAACCAGCATTAGCGGCGTTAACCTGCATGCTTGGTGCTCTTACCACCCGATGTCCTGTTAACACCTGGTAACCGTCCGCTAGTGCCCTTACTGCCAGAATGCCTACACCCTGCCCTGTCCTTTAATGCATATACTGACCCTTAACGATGCTGTTTTGTGCTCGCAAATGGTGTGCCCTTAATGATCCTTAGTATACATACCCGTAAACCTTGTGGTATATGATACCTTGTACGTGGAGATATCTGATTTTGTCATATATTGGTTAAAGGGTCCATTGAGAACCAGTAGTGGTCTGTGGCATATACAAAATTGAAATTAATAAAGACTTTAAAAATTGTAATTATTATTTCAGTTTTCTTTTCTATATATTTTCTTCTTTTAAATAAGTAAATAAAATATCAAAACACTTACAATTTTCTTCTACTGTTTTTGTTAAGGAAAAAATGAAGTTGACAGTGACATGCCAGTGCCTGATTAATTGCATTCTCCATCAGAAATATGTAAATACTATAAACCCTACAAACTTATCTTATAAGTTACTAAAGGTACAACATTCATGGATATATCATGTTACATGAAATTTAGTGTATATGCTTTGAGAGACTCAAAATAGATGTGAAGAGGAAAAATTGTGCCTGCTCCACTGAGAGTTTTTCCCTATTGCACAGGACAATAAAAAAAGAACATTGACATTTTTTTAGATTGTAAGTGACCTGCAGAGTTCACATTCTTCTCAAAAAAGAAAGGAAAGGACTTTTTCTTTATGAACAGAAAAAAGTTACATGACCTGTCTCACAGACTTGTTATGAGGGTGCGTTACATGTATCAGTAAAATATGAATCAGTAGAGATCTGAACTGTGTTTTCTGCCTATATGTCATTTGCAGCTAATAGTCTAGTTACTAGTGTCTGAAGTATGTTATGCGATTTTTGACCTACAGTTATTGATTCCAAGTTACTCCATTTTGCTTTACTCAAAACTAAGGGACTTACATATTAAGGAGAGTAAGCATTAATGCCAGTATTAACTCAAGCGATAGCTAATGCCCATGCACTAACCTTGCTTTTGCACAACTTTGAATGTGCTTTTAGCATTACCAATGGTTCTTTAGAGATGATGCTAACATGGATAAAAATGTACGGGGTCAATATTCAAAGAAGTGAATAAAGGATTACTGACTGTTTGTATACAGACTAAGCCTCTATGGCGGCCCTATTCAGCAATGGCGTTCAGTGCTGTCAAAGTAGCTGGCCGCCACCGCTTTAAATTAGGACCAGCTATTCAATGCTGGTGCATATCTGGCACCTGGCACTAAAAGTGTAGTTACTCACCTGTAACAGGTGTTCTCCAGGGACAGCAAGAATCAGTCCTCACTTAAGGGTGACATTGGCGCCAACGGAGCTCTTGTAAAAGCATCTCCCCAGCTTTCAAAGAAAGCCTTTGGGGGATGTCACCATGCATGCGTGGTGCCCTTTCCACTCATGGGTGCCATCTTGCTCAGACAGATGACATAGCTAAAAGACGGCAAAAAGAAAATGGTAAAGAAGCAACTCCAAGTGGAAGAGGGAGGGTTGTGAGGACTGATTCCTGCTGTCCCCGGGGAACACCTGTTACAGGTGAGTAGCTACGCTTTCTCCAGAAACAAGCAGGAAGTCAGTCCTCACATATGGAACTCCCTAGCTACAGGCTACCAAAAGCACATAAAGAAAAAGCATGGTCGCCCTTAAGGGGAGCCATGAGCAGCAGCAATTGATTACGCAGAAACAGACTGCAGTAGGACCCATGTGTCTGATGGGAACCAACGCTTTGGTAGCCTGAACGCAGAAGGGACAGAGGATAGGAGTTGCCTAGACCCTGAAGAGATTACGAGCATGGCCTGGCTGAAGGTGATGTCCCATTGGGACTCCCTCACCAGGCAGTAGTGAGCTGCGAAGACCAGGTGGCGGCCCAGCAGATGTCCAACATCGGGACGGAGTGCAGGTTTGCCACAGAGGTCAAAATAGACCTGACACTATGTGCCGTGTCTTGGCCATCCAGCGTGAGCCCAGCCTGCTCATAGGCAAGGCTGATGCAGTCTGCCACCCAAGTGGACAGTGTTTGCTTGGTCACCACTTCCCCCAGTCAACTGGGGTCATGGGAAACAAAAAGCTGCTTTTCGGTGGCCCTGGGTACGTTGAATGTAGAAGGACCGGGCCCTCTTACAGTCAAAGGTGTGAAGGATGGTCTCCGCCTTGCTGGAGTGAGGCCTTGGGAAGAAGGTTGATAGCAGCACCTCCTGGTTGAGGTGAAAGGAAGATACCACCTTCTGAAGGAATTTGGGGTGAGTGTATAGCACGGTCCTGTTCTTGTAGAATCTGGTATATGGCGCCTCTGACACTAGGGCTCTAGGCAGGGCCGGATTTACCTATACGCCATGTACGCCATGGCGTAGGGCCCACAGCCGGCAGGGGCCCACAAAAAAAGAATCAGGTAATTTTTTTTTAACTCAATTAAAAAAAAAAACCTGGTGGCTGCCACATTGAGCTCCGTCCTCACAGCCCCAAAATCTTAGCAAACATGCGCTAACGTTAGCAAACTGCCCTCCTCTGCCTACCCTGGATCGGCGTGAGTAAAGAGGTCCTCCTCGGAGCTGAGATTCGGCGGCTTAGCGGGCTTCCAGCAGATTGGACCATCTGGGGGCTGCTCCGGGAGTGCGGCCTGCTGAGTGCCTTCACGCATCGACGGCCCCGGCCCTGCCTGCTCCCGCGGATAACAGAAGAGCCCTACGCGGGTCTAATTCCGGAGCGGAGCCCTGCGCGATTGAGCGGCAACTTCCTGGGCGCTGCACTGTGCATCGTGCGGCAGCCCGTTGGTTGGGGGAGGCAACTGCTCCAAACATTGCTGTAGCACACGGAGAGGCCTCAATCTTGTCTGCGAGACCTGCCGAATCGGCGTGGAGACCGCGTGGCAGCTGCCGGAGTGGGCCATCATCCTAGGCCTCTACGAATTGCCCCGAGGGGGGTAAGTCCGGGCGCCCACTTTCCTGCTTCTTATATTTTGTGCCTACATCTGGAGTGGGAGACAGGGGCTATTTGTTAACAGCTTGGAGCCCCGCAGAAGCTTATGTCCCCTCTGAGTGGAACTTGGGGGCCCTATTAAACCTGTTGCCCTGGGAGGGCTGGGACAGCTTTCTCCTTCTTTTCTTTTTGCTGTCTCGCTAATTACCCATCAGCCCCTGCCGGCTTAACACAGACGCGAGGAGACGCTCTCCCTTCGCGTCTCTCGCAGCCTGCAGCCTGCAGCGAGGGAGGGAGGGAGAGAGACCCGACCCGACCCGACCCGACCGCTTCAGCTTGTAGACGGGGCCCCCGCGGCAGCAGAGGGGGCCCCGCGGCGGCAGCCACCAGGTTTTTTTTTAAAATTAAATTTTACTTTAGGCCGGGGGGGGGGGGTAGGACTGGTAATGGGCTATGGGGGGGGGGGTAGGACTGGAAATGGGCTATTGGGGGGGCTGGGGCTGGAAATGGAATGGGGGGGTAGGGCTGGAAATTGGCAATTGGGGGGCTGGGCTGGGCTGGGCTGGGCTGGGGGGGTTAAGGCTAGAGGTGGGCTGATGGGGTTAGGACTGGTAATGGACTGTGGGCTGCTGGGGGGGCTTAGAACTGGCCATGGGCTTTGGGGGGGGTTAAGACTGGTAATGGGCTGTGGGCTGATGGGGGCTGTCTGGTAATGGGCTATGGGGGGGGCTAGGACTGGAAATGGGCTGGGGGGTTAAGACTGGAGGTGGGCTGATGGGGTTAGGACTGGTAATGGGCTGTTGGGGGGGGTTAGAACTGGTAATGGGCTTTGGGGGGGTTAAGACTGGTAATGGGCTGTGGGCTGATGGGGGTTGTCTGGTAATGGGCTATGGGGGGCTAGGACTGGAAATGGGCTGGGGGGTTAAAACTGGAGGTGGGATGATGGGGTTAGGACTGGTAATGGGCTGTGGGCTGATGGGGGGGTAGGACTGGCAATGGGCTATGGGGGGCTGACTGGAAATGGGTTGATGGGGTTAGGACTGGAAGTGGGCTGATGGGGGGTTAGGACTGGTAATGGGTTATAGGGGGGGCTTAAACTGAAAATGGGGTGATGGGGGGTTAAGGACTGAAAATGGGGTGATGGGGGGTTAAGGACTGTAAGTGGGGTGATGGGGGGGCTAGGACTGGTATTGGGTTGGGGGGTTGCTAGGACTGGAAATGGGCTGATGGATGGCTAAGACTGGAAATGGGCTGATGCAGGGACTAGAAGGGAATGGATGCTGGGTGAGGCTGGAACTAGAAGGGAGCTGATGTTGGGGGAGGATTAGAATGGGATGGGGCTGGAAGAGTAAAATGGAGAAGGGAAAAATATTTTGTGTGGGAGGGATAAAAAATCTACAATTGGCCGGGTATTCGGAGAGTAAGTGGGGATTGAGGATGGAGGGGTAAAATTTGAGTGGATGAAATAGGAATGAGGAAAGAGCAAAAGGAGAAAGATTAGTATGTTAAAGCAGATGTAGAGAGAGAATGGAAAAAAATCTAGAAGAGAGAAGAAAGGACAAATGGACAGCAGACGATGGAGAGTTAGCAGAAGACACGAAGAAACCAGAAGAAAGTGGCTGGAGCAATTGCAGCTGAAAAAAATGCACAAAAGGTAGAAAAATATCTCTTTATTTTGAATTTATTAATTGGAATATGTCAGCTCTGGTAAATGTGCATCATTAACATCTGCGCTTTGTTTAGTACAAGAGCAAATTAATGTATAGTTTTATTTCTACAGTGTTGTACATTCCAAGTTTGGCTTTTGGGATTCCCAGTTTAATTATTGTCTTCCTATTTCTAAATTGTGATTACTTGTTTGGTGATGGTCTATGTTCTGCATGTGTAACTGAGCTGAGGTGTTCTGTTTATATAATTCCTATTTGACATTGCCACTTGTTCTCTTTCCCCAGTAGGTCATGTATTGTTGTTCTCTGAAATGTATTGGTTTAATATTTGCAGTGTTGCCTTTTGATTGGTAGAGTATGGTGCTTTGTGAGTCCTGGTAGTGCTGTTAGGATACGGCGGGTTTACTATGGGCAGTGTTTGTAGTAGTTCCTAATGTGTCTGGCAGTTGGCACTGGATTATAGTAATGTAGAAATCTTTTAGTCTTTCTTTATCCATACACTCATTAAGAGGCACGTTTACTAAAAGTTAGTATATGGTAACATTATGCAAATATTTATGCAAATGAGGCCCCTTATGCAAATGAGGTCCGCACCCCCCTTGGGCCGCCCCTGCTGGGGGCCCACAATTTTTGTTGGCGTAGGGCCTCACTCAAGGTAAATCCGGCCCTGGCTCTAGGGCTTTTAGCTCGCTAACCCTGAAAGGAGAGATGAGTGCCACCAGGAACACAACCTTCTACTAGAGGTACCTCAGATGGCAAGTAGTCAGAGGCTCAAATGGTGGGCAGGTGAGCTGTGCCAACACTACATTGTGGTCCCACTCTGTCATCGGAGGGTGAATTTGGACAGCAGGAATCCTCTCAGGTAGTGGATCACCAGATTCTGGACTGAGAGGGACTTGCCCTCAACAGGGTGCTAGTGTGCCACTAGGGCACTGAGGTGTACCCTGATGGAGTTTGATTTGAGCCCAGATTGTGAGAGTTGTAGAAGGTACTGCAGCGCCATCTGCACTGGACAGGAGAACGAGTTTACCCGTTGCTCCGTGCACCACACCAAGAATCTGCGCCATTTGAAGGCATAAGCCTTCCTGGTGAAGGTCTTACGGGAGGCCAGCAGGATCTCTTCCACTGCTCCCGAGAGGTTGAAAGGGGCTAAGGTTACCCTTTGAGCAGTCATGCTGTCAGTGATAGGGACCCCAGGTTGGGGTGCAGGAGAGAGCCCTCCTCCTAAGACAAGAGCCCTGGGGAACTTCCCAGGGGGATCAGGGCCTCCACTGACAATCAGAGGAGCAGTGAGAACCATGGCTGCCTGGGCCACTGTGGAACCACCAGAATCAGTGACACTTTGTCGCGAAAAGCCTTGAAGAAGAGGGTCTTGGCAATCAATGGCATGGGTGGAAGGTGTACATGAGGCCTTCCGACCACGGAATGAGCAACGCATCTGCCACTACCCAGGACTGGTGGGGCTGATGAGAGCAGAAGTGGGGCAACTGGTAGTTGTCTGGGCTGGCAAAAAGGTCCACTCATGGGGTCCCCCAGAGTCTGAAGAGTCTGGGGTCCAGCTTCCACTCATGCAGTTGGAGGACCCTGCTCAATTTGTCTGCCAGGATGCTGTCCTGGCCTGGTAGGTATACAGCCCGTAGGAGTATTCCCTAATTAATTGCATAGAAGCAGAGTGTCATTGCTTCACGGCAGAAGGTGCAAGACCCCATGCCCCCTTGCTTGTTCACATAGAACATTGCCACTTGATTGTCCATTTGGATCAGCACCAACTGCTGCCTCAGACGGTGACAAAATGCTTGGAGGGCTAGATATATTACCCGAAGCTTCAGGAGGTTGACATGCTGGTTGCCCTCGGCTTGTGACCACCTGCCCTGGGTGTGAAGTTCCTTGCAGTGGGCTCCCCATCCCAGCAGGGAGTTGTCCTTTGTGAGGCCCTTTCAGGGACTTGGAGTTTGGAAGGGCATCCCTGCTTGAAGATGTTGTGGATTTTGCCACCATCAGAGATTCCGCCAACTGGTGGGTCACTGAGACTCTGTCTTGGAGTCGGCTCTTGGCCTGTGTCCACTGGTCTCAAAGACAACACTGAGTGACCCTCATGTGCAGATGGGCGCCTGCGATGACATGGACCGTGGAGGTAATGTGCCCAAGTAGACACAGCAGAAGCCAAGCTGACACGAAGGGATGATGTTGTACATCTGCGGTGTCCTGACATGGTCAGCCTGGTCCAGGGGGAGGAAGGCCTTTGCCTGAATGGTGTCCAGCTTTGCCCCTACGAACTCCAGACATTGTGTCGGAAGGAGATGGGATTTGGGGTGGTTTATCACAAACCCCAGATGTTGTAGGACGCGGATGGTGCATACCATAGCTTGCTGCACTTCTGTGGCTATGCCTCCTTTTATGAGCCAATCATCCAGGTAGGGGAAGACGAATACCCTCTGGAGGCAGAGATAGGCAGCCACTACTGCTAGACATTTAGAGAAGATCACGGGGAAGATACCAGGCCGAAGGGTAGTACCCTGTACTGGTAGTGGCTGCCCCCCCCCCCCCCCCACCATGAAGCGAAGGTACTGCCTGTGGCTGGGTGAATGAGGATGTGGGTAAAGGCATCCTTCAGCTTCAAGGAGCATAGCCAATCTCCCTGCTGGAGGTAAGGCAGCAATGTTCCAAGGCAAGCATCTTGAACTTCTCCCTCACTAGGAACTTGTTCAGGTTCCGCAGGTCCAAGATGTGCCTTAGGACCCCTGTCCTTTTTGGAATGAGAAAATACTTGAGTAGAACCCTTTGCCCCTGAGATGTTGGAGTACTGGTTCCACTGCCTTGCCCTTGAAAAGGCCTGCGAGTTCCTGCAGTAGAAGGTCTTGGTGAAGGGAGACCTGGGGGGCTCTCCCAGGAAGAAAGGGGGAAGTGTCTGTGCCAAGTAGACGAGATAGCCCTCCTTGACCACCTAAAGAGCCCAGGAATAGGTGGTGATGGCTGGTCACCTGTGGGTGTACTGGATCAGACACCCTGGGATGCTGTCCTCCTTGGGGTAGAGAGGCTATGCCCAAGGAGTCAAAAACTCCCCCCGGGCTGGGTCGGAGCTGACCCTTGGGGCTTGGGAGCCTGCTGCTTACATGAGCCTTGCCCATGTCCCTTGGCCTTCTGACCCTGCTAGGGAGCTGGGGAGGTCTGAAAATGTGGGTAGTTTTGTAAGCAGCCCCTTTCCTCAGGTAAAAGGGCTTTTTACCAGAGCCCTTCCGTCGAGGAGGGTCAGTGGTCTTTTTGTAAAGCCTGGTCCTCATCACGAACCCGGTCTCCAACTTGGCGGCCTTTTCCATCATGGGTTTGCCAAAGAGGTTCTCCCCTTGATATGGGGCATCAACCAATTTGTCCTGAATCCATTGTTCGAGGTCAGAAGACTGTAGCCAAGCCTGGTGTCAGGCATCGATGCCCACCACAGCTACTCTAGTTGCCGACTCAAAGATGTCAAAAGCTGCTTGAGTCATGAATTTGGAGCACTCATAGACGGCTTTGGCCAGGTTCTTGAACTGCTGCAGGGATTACTCTGAGAGACCAGCTAAGAACCCAGCAAGCTCCTTCACCAGATCTCTCAGGTACATGCCCATGCACAGCTGGTAGGCCTTGATCAGGCCAATGAGCATCGAGCCCTGGTAGCACTTTCTGTCAAGGGCATCCGAGGTGCAGGCTTCCCTACCCGGGGGCAGTGAAGAATGCGTCTTCTGGCTCTTCAGCCGACTCAACCACCATGGAGTTATGTGGCAGCTGTGTCTTCTGGAAGCCAGGGCTCCGGCGGACTTGATACATCGAGTCGAGCCGCTTGCTCACGATGGGCACCAATGCCGGTGCTTCCAACATACAGAACATTAACCATTCCAGGATTTATTTTATTTATTTATTTAGCTGTATTTATATCCTGCTTTTCACCGGGTCAAAGCGGTCAATTGGGAGATATATTTAACACGAGGAGATATGACACACATACGCTAATACTTACAGGGAACATGGGCAATGGAGGGTTAAGTGGCTTGCCCAAGACCACAAGGAGTGCCTATAGGACTAGAAATCCCAGTCCCTGCGGCCTGAGATTGCTGTCCCCAGGTGGGACTTGAACCCCCAGCCCTCCGGCCTGAAGTACCTTGTCCTAACCACTAGGCCATGGGTGGAATAGGTACCGTGAGCGATTTCCTCAGTGGGGCCTCGTATTGGAGGATTTCTAGTTCCTCCATCTGAGGGTCCTCCTCTGATTTCGTTGGGAATGCTAGGGCCTTTGACATGTTCCACACGAAGTCGAGGGACATGATTTCCTTGGGCAGGGACCGATGCTGGGGCTCAGAAAGTGGCGAGTCTGAGGGGATGTCGCAGTGGCAATAGGTGTCCGGGGTCTCCTTATCCTCTGTCTCCCATTCCAAGTAGTCGGTTGAGGACTTGAGGGAGGGGTGACTCATGGGCTCCGGGCCTGAGCCCTGCCCACATCCCTCAGAGGCCCCACAGCTGGTGTCAAGTATGCTAGCCGGGGAAGACCTTGGATCCATAGAACGGGATCCAGATCTAGACCTTGGCCAAGGACCGACTCGAGGTCGTATGGTCACAAGGATCGGCTTGACCTCCGGGGACATCCTCGACATCAAGGGCCTGGTGTCCTGGGCGGAGGAACCGGATGTGCCAGACAGCAACGCCCACTAATGGTCCATGAAGGCAGACAAGCTGTGCTCCAGGGCTGCCATACTGGTTTTCAGTCCAGAAGGCTCCGCAGCTATCTGCGCAGGCACCGAGGAAGTCGGGCCCAGTGTCGGTTTCCCCAAAGGGGAGTCCTCAACGAGGATGGCCTTGGGCATCTGAGGCCGATCTTCGGGCGATTCCTTCCAGGCAACCTTGTCAGGCCGCTCCCACTCAGAGCCCTTGGACGAGCATTGTGGACCGCGGGACCTGGTTCTGGGCTTACCCGACCTGCCGGAACAGTCCAGGGATGCTGCCTTTGAGAGTTTCTTCTTCTTGTGTCCCTTTGAGGGAGACCCCCTTTCTGAAGATCCACCTTGTTGTCCGGGGTCTGCAAGGGCGCCATGGGAGTCCAGGGCTTCAGAAAGGGTCTTGGCCTTTGGAGGCACCAAGGACTCCAGGAAGAATCTTTGCTGCTGCTGGCAGCTCTTGAAGCCCTTGGTAGATATATTTTTACAGAGACCACAGGCTGTGGGGTCGTGGTCTGGCCCTAGGCAGCAGTCGTGCATATTGGTAAGGGACATGTTTTTTGTACACCGATCTTCTTAAAGCCACTGGTAGCCATGGGGCAAAAAAAGTATCCCAGCAAGGTCGAAGACCCGCAGTGCTGCCAGTTTGAAAAAGTCATGAAGATGCCAAGAAGGAAAAAATGTATACGGACTCTAGACTCGATGCCGGGGCAGTGGGAAGTGTACTAGTGCACAACCGGAGGAGAGTATGAAACTCAGGCTCAAAGAAAATCAACTTTTTCCAGAGAAAAGCAGACAGACATCTGAAAGGCTCTGCGGAAAAAAAGAGACTGAGCAAGATGGCACCCTTGGGCGGGAAGGACAACACACATGTGTGGTGGCATCCCCCAAAGGCTTTCTTTGAAAGCTGGGGAGATGCTTCCAAGAGGTCTCCGTTGGCGCTGATGTCTCCCATATGTGAGGACTGACTTCCTGCTTGTTCCTGGAGAATGTATGGTTTTTCCCAGCTTGGTGTTTTGCAGTCTGGTTAGAGTTGATATTGAGCCACTCGCTGGATTGTAAAACCACCTAAATTTAGACAAGTGAAAGTCCAAACTGTCCAAACTTTGAGGTTTAGTTATGCATTATTAGCTGAAAATTGCTGCCAACCTCACAGCTGCCAGTATCACCACTGCTTCACCCAAAGAATGCCCTACTGCTATCTGGATAGTGCTGGGATGTTTAACTTGGTTAGTAGAGATTATTTATCGACACTAACTGAACTGGTACTGCTGGATATCCCAGTAAGCAGCTTTTTTGTGGTTTGCAGGTCTGAAAACTGCATAAATGCCTTTGAATATGCTATATTCAGATAAACTTGGAGAAATCCACTTAGGGGGGAATTTTATAAGGGGGTGCATACTTTTAGGTGCCATATACACACCAAAAAAGGTATCCTAATGATCTTCATTGACATCTCTTCAGCATTCGACACAGTAGACCACCAAACTCTCCTGGAAAGACTAAAGAAAATTGGGCTTCACGGTACCACATTAAAATGGTTCAATTCATACCTAACCGACAGGCAGATACAGGTCAAGGTAGGCCACAACACCTCTCAACCCATAAAAGTCCTCCAAGGAGTGCCTCAAGGGTCCACCCTCTCGGCGCTTCTGTTCAACATATACATCCAGCCAATATGCGACATCCTGAAAGCAAACAGCATCCAATACACAATCTATGCAGACGACATTATGATATACACGCCTATCTCAATTGACAACCCAGACTACTCTAAAATAACAGACTGCCTAACACAAATGACAAGATGGTGTAAAGACAACAACCTCGCTATCAACTACAGCAAGACGGAGGCACTAATAATCACTCGCAACCCAGACTTCATCCACCCACCAGACATCAGAGTACAAAACACAACCATACCAATGAAATCGGAAGTCAAATACCTCGGAGTGACCCTGGACAACGAACTGAATCTCAAGACACACATAAGCAAAACAATCAAAAATGCCTACCACAGGATGAGAATCATCAGAAGACTTAAACCCCTCCTCACCACTGAACACTTCCGTACCATATGCCAAGCTCTAATTACTCCCCTACTGGACTTCTGCAACCCCATTTACCTTGGGCTAGCAAAACAAACACTCAGACCACTACAACTAGCACAAAACACTGCAGCCCGCATAATATCTGGTTCAACAAGACATGAACACATTACTCCAGTACTGAAAGACCTACACTGGCTCCCAATCAGTTCACGCATCAAATACAAAACAATCATAAACATATTCAAGATCAAACACCACACATCAGCCAACAGCCTGCACACCCTCATCCAACCAGACACCAGCACTCGCCCAAGAAGAAAAGGAACCTCCAACAGAGTCAACACCCCGAATGACTACAGAAAAACACGCAAGGACACCACAGAGAGAGCCCTCTCCCTGGCTGCCCCAACAATATGGAACTCCCAGACGAACTGCGATCGACAACGGATCTCAAAGACTTTCGCAAACAGCTGAAGACAAATAGTAATTACACTTACCTGGTAATTGTAGTTCCTTGAGAGACGACAGTTTAGTCCTCCACCATTGGGTAGTGCACCTCCTCCTGCAGCTTGGAGACTGGACCAATCAAAACTTGGCATTCCTGTAAGTAGTGTGCTGGCATTCCCTTTCAGCTCCAGTGAACTATTGACAAAGCAGACTCAAAAGAGCAACAAATAAGTAGCCAACCTCAGAAACCTATCGTAAACTTATGAAGAAATGTGAAAGGGAATACTCTGCAAAAAGTACATATGGAGTCATCTTGAAGGGAAGTCTGTCCCGTGTCCCCCACCCCGCCTGCCGAGCCAGAGACAGCTTGCGAGAGAAAAGGAACAGACAAATTAGTTAGACTGAACGGAAGAGTTGGTGGTAAACTGGACATACTCACCTGTACCAACAGCTTCCCAGGTTGAACGCGTGCCGCGCCAAGACAAACACCCAAGGGCGGGATTGAGGACTAAGCTGTCGTCTCTCAAGGAACTACAATTACCAGGTAAGTGTAATTACTATTTCCTTATCGTTCCTCCAGCTTAGTCCTCCACCAATGGGATGTAACAGAGCAGCACTAACGGGAGGGACCCTGCCAGCCGGCACGCAATACTGCCGACCCAAAACAGGCATCCCTCGCTGCCAGAACATCAAGCCGATAGTGCTTGCTGAACGTATGCAAAGACGACCAAGTCGCCGCCTTACAGATTTCCAGCGGTGGCACCAAACTGTACTCCGCCCAGGATGCCGCCTGCGCTCTAGTCGAATGGGCCCTGAGACCCAGCGGAGCAGAGCGACCCTGCAGCAAATAGGCTGAAACAATCGCCTCCTTAATCCATCGGGAGATAGAGGCTTTCGCCGCAGCCTCACCTTTCCTGGGCCCCCCAAACAAGACAAACAACCGATCGGACTTGCGGAAGGAGTCAGTGACTGACAAATAACGACGCAATACTCTCCGGATGTCTAAGCGACTAAGCCCCCGGTCCGAAGCCTGTTCCCCCGCCGCATGCAAAACGGGCAGAGACACCACCTGATTCACATGAAAGGCAGAAGACACTTTAGGAAGGAAGGAAGGCACCGGTCGGAGAACCACCTTTTGAGAGGAAAAAGAGAGAAAGGGTTCCCTACATGAAAGCGCCTGAAGCTCCGAAATACGCCGAGCTGAACAGATGGCCACCAAAAACACAACCTTCAGAGTCAAATCCTTTATGGAGGCTTGCGATAAAGGCTTGAACGGAGCCCTACTCAGCGCACGGAGCACCAAGTTGAGATCCCATGGAGGGACCGTAAGACGACGAGCCGGACGTAACCTGGAAACCGCCTTAAGAAAACGCCCCACATCGACGTGCGTCCCAAAAGCTACGCTGTGCACTTTGCCTCTGTAGCAGGCTAGAGCTGCCAGCTGCACACGCAAGGAGCTAGCGGCCAGACCCTTATCGAAGCCGTCTTGCAAAAAGTCAAGCACCACCGGAACAGAGGCTGTGGCAGCCCGGATCTGACGCCTGGAATACCAGTCCTCAAAAATGCGCCAGACACGGACATACGCGAGCGAAGTGGAACGTTTACGCGCCTGAAGCAAGGTCGCAACCACAGACTTGGAATAACCTTTCTTCTTTAGCCGCGCCCTTTCAATGGCCAAGCCATAAGCGAGAATCTCTCCACTCACGGTATCAGGAGTGGACCCTGAATCAGCAGCTCCTGAGACAACGGGAGATGCCACGGAACCCCGTCGAGTAAACGCACCAGGTCGGCATACCAAGGACGTCTGGGCCAATCCGGCGCTATCAACAGTACTCGTCCACGATGCGCCTCGATACGCTGGATCACCCGACCGAGAAGCGCCCATGGAGGAAAGACGTAGAGAAGACCCATCGAGGGCCACGGCCGCATGAGAGCGTCAATTCCTTCCGACATGGGTTCCCGTCGTCTACTGAAGAACCGACTCACTTTGGCTGAGTGGAAGGTCGCCATAAGATCCATTACGGGCATTTCCCAGCGGAATACTAACTGCTCGAAGACGGTGGGATGCAGCTCCCACTCCCCTGCATCCACTCGCACCCTGCTGAGAAAATCAGCCATCACGTTGTCTCTTCCGGCTATGTGCGCCGCTGATATCGCTTGCAATCGCGGCTCCACCCACACAAACAGACTCCGGGCTTCTTCCTCCATGGCCGTACTTCCGGTGCCTCCCTGGCGATTTATGTACGCTACGGTCGCCGCATTGTCGGACAGCACCCGCACCGCTCTCCCCGTTAACTGAGCCTCGAAGTGCTGCAATGCTCGAAATACCGCTCTCAGTTCCAGACGGTTGATCGACCAAATGCTCTCCTCCGGCGACCAGAGACCCTGTGCAAAATCTACTCCGCAATGGGCTCCCCAGCCCGCTAAACTCGCATCCGTCAACAGCGGAAGCCACTCCAGCTGCTCTAAGAGCATCCCCGCCCGCAAAGCAGACGGTTGAAGCCACCACTGCAGCTCTCTCCAGACCTGCGGCGTACAAGGAAGCCGTTTGCTCAAGGGGTCGGACTAATTGGAGCAGCGGCGAAGAAGGGCGCGCTGCAACGATCGCATATGAAACCTGGCCCAAGGAACCACTTCCAAAGTTGCCGCCATCATCCCCAGCACCTGTAGGTATTTCCACGCCGACAGTGCTGCAATCTTGCGGAAGTCCCACACCAGGCATTGCAGGGCCAGAGCCCTCCATTCTGTCAGGAACACGGAGCCCTTCTGAGTATCGAACAGCACCCCCAGGTACTCGAGCACCTGTGTGGGCACCAGGTGACTTTTGAGGGGATTGACCACCCACCCGAGGGACTCCAAGAAGGATACCACTTTTGCCGTGAGCGCCAGGCTCTCGGCTCGGGACTTTGCTTGAATCAACCAATCGTTCAGGTACGGATGGACCAATACCCCTTCTTTCCCTAAGGCCGCCGCCACCACCACCATTACTTTGGTGAACATGCGATGAGCAGTAGCCAAACCGAAGGGAAGAGCCTGAAACTGGTAATGCCCCCAGGGAAGAGCGAAACGTAGAAATCTCTGATGGGATGCCCAGATGGGAATGTGCAGGTAAGCCTCGGTGAGATCGAGAGAAGTCAAAAACTCTCCCTGCCGAACTGCGATGATAACGGATTGCAGCGTTTCCATCCGAAAATGCGGCACTCGAAGACAGCGATTGACGCCCTTGAGATCGAGAATGGGACGAAGGGAGCCATCCTTCTTTGGCACCACGAAATAGATGGAATAACGGCCGAAGCCGTATTCTGCTGGCGGAACGGGGATGATCGCTGCCAACTGAAGCAGACGGTCTACCGTTTGCCGTACCTGGAAAGCCTTCTGAGGGCTTCGGCAGGGGGACAGGACGAGGGAGTCCAACACCGGCTTTGCGAGATCTAAGGCATAGCCGTCGCGGATGATCTCCAACACCCACTGGTCGGACGTAATGTGGGCCCAGGCAGAGAGAAAACCCCGAAGGCGACCCCCGAGTGGTTGAATCTCTGCCGGGACCCGCCGCCCTTCATTGTGGCTTTCGGGCGACTGCGGAGGACGCAGCCGCAAAACCTCTACTGGCCCCCCGAAATCCACGAAAGCTCTGGGACCTAGAGGCGTATTATCCCCTCGGGAACCCTGCAAAACGGGGGGAACGAAACCTCTGAAAGTCCCTATACTGTCCCCGAAAGGCCGGCGCTGACTTACCACGCCTGGGCTTATCCTCCGGCAGCCGGCCGCCCTTAGTCTCTCCCAGGTCCTTAACCAACTTCTCCAAATCCTCACCAAACAGCAGCCTCCCCCGAAATGGAAGCTTGCCTAGCCGTGCCTTTGAAGAGCCATCAGCCGCCCAATTCTTCAGCCAAAGAGCCCTACGCGCCGCTACCAAGGAACCCATACTGTTTGACAAGGCTCTGATGAGGTCGTAGTGCACGTCCGCGAGATACGCCGAACCCGATTCTAAGCGCTGAAGCTCCCGCACTGTGTCACACTCCAAGGAAGCCGACTGCCTCAGGTGTTGGACCCAACGAAGGCAAGCACGCGCGATCCAAGCACCAGAAATGGAAGCCTGCAAAGCCACTGCGTCCGCTTCAAAGGATTGCTTCAGCAAACCATCCATCTTTCGGTCTTGCGCTTCCTTCAAGGCCGCACTGCCTTCTACTGGTCTTCTTAGTAACCGCTGACACCACCGCATCAACCTTTGGGGAACGGAAGCGTTCCTTGTCCTTGTCCGCTAGGGGATACAGCTTGTTCATGACCCGAACCCCCTTAAGACCGGACTCGGGAGTATCCCACTCCACCTGGATCATCTGATCAATCACCTTGTGAATAGGGAAAACCACTTGCGTCTGACGGACCGCCTGAATGATGGGGTCCGGCGCATCCTCTTCTTCCGTCGGTTGCTCCGCCGCCAAGCGGAGCATCTGCAGGGCTTCCGAAATCAGGGCCGGCAATTCTTCCTTACGGAACACCCGAATGATCCGCGCTTGGTCTTCGGGTTCAGCAATCTCCCCCTCTTCTAACTCATCCACATCCACGTCCATATCCAACTCAAGTTCCTCCGACTTTTGCCAATCGGCTTCAGCAAGGGAGAGATCAGCCGGGCGCGAGCGCTTGGGGGCTTTTGCTCCCCAAGCTGCACGGTCACCCACCGGTGACCGCACCTCCGAGGAAGCGACAGGCAATGCACCACTCAGCTGCCCCTGCCGACTGCGACAAAAAGCTTGATGCATCAGCAAGACAAAATCCGGAGAGAGGTCGTGCAGTGGGGAAGAGCCCCCTAGATCCAAGTGCCCACTGACTATCCCGGGCATGGCTGACAGAGACGAAGCAGAAGGACCTGCCACCACTGCTTCGCCCTCCTCCCCCACAATCGCCCCCAGAGCAGCTGGGGCCATGGAATGTTCCAACTGCTGTTCCATAGAGAGGGAAACGGAGGCGCAGCGATGACAGATGCCCGTTTCCGCGCTGGCCCCCCTAAGGGTGCCACAGATGATACACTGAGAGCTAGAGGGCATGGGCTCTAACAGCGCAGGGCCCTAGGATCCCTTGTCCCCAGCAAGCTCGAGGCCCAAGGAAAGAAGGTACTCCTTAGTGCGGGTTTTTTTTGGGGTTTTTTTGGTCTCGGGAATAAAAACAACAAAAAAGGCTATCTGAGAAGAGGAGAATGAAAAAGGAACACTATCCGAGAAGGGAACCGCAAAATCAGCTGTTGTGCAAAACGCGGGAAAATAAAGAAAACAAAGAAAATAAAGAAAGCCCCGAGGGCAAATAAACCCCCGAACTGCAAGGACGAAAGAGAGAATTACCTCATGGAAACTGGCAAACCGGCAGCGCCAAGAAGAGAGGAGCTGCACTCTGTCACGCTGAGGCGCAGAGACCTCGGGAGCCGCGTGCTCAAAATGGCCGCGGCTCCACAGAGAACTCTTTGGCGTGCTTTCCCGCGGTCCCCAGCCACCAGCAAACCGGTGCACAGGCCGGCGTGGTGGACCGCGCTCCGATCTGGCCTCTCCTGAAAGAGTGAACCAAGGAAGCTGCAGAGGGCTGAATCTGCCCGTTCCGGTCCCCAGCCCGGCCACGTAGGCCGAAAGGAAAGCAAGATTGAACGCCGCGGACTGCCAGGAGGCAGAAACTGGGCCGCTGGGGTACCGCAGCAGGAGCTCTGCCCCGAACAGTCCAGGGACAGAGATCCTCCCTGACCGGCAGTCAGGCTGTAAAAAGAAAGCAAATTTTGGCTTGGCAGGCGGGGGAACCCGAAGGACAACCCCCCCCCCCCCCAAGTCTCGAAGCCGTCTCCAGCCACGTAAGACCAGCCGGCTCGAAATGGGCTTTTTTTTTTTTTTTAAAAGAGACAGTCCAAGCCAAATAGCCAAACAAAGGAAATAAAGAAATTTAGCCACTATCCTGCTCCTTATCTGTTTCTCCAGTGAGCCCAGCACCTAGGCTCACTAAGTCCTCCTGCTGCATGGAGACTGGACACACTGGAGCTGAAAGGGAATGCCAGCACACTACTTACAGGAATGCCAAGTTTTGATTGGTCCAGTCTCCAAGCTGCAGGAGGAGGTGCACTACCCATTGGTGGAGGACTAAGCTGGAGGAACGATAAGGAACGCTGTTCATTGAACACTACGGACATGTCACTTAATCGTACCAACGGGAACCATCAACTTACCTCTACAAACCCTGACCAGAAACTGAACAACGGCACATGATATATCCTAAACCCCAATTGTATAGAACAATGTATTATAGCTCATGCTGTACCATAGCTCACAATGTACATAGTTCAACCTAATCTAATACACTAAACCTCTTACACGCAACTCATGACATTTTTTCACTGCATGAAATACCCTTCCACTACTTTTGATTGTATTGCTGTGACACCGCCTTGATTGTAGGATAAGGCGGTATAGAAATACTGTTAAATCATCATCATATCAACTCTATCCCGCCTTTCCTCTAAGGTGTACATATTAAGATCCTTAAGTCTGTCTTCATATGCTTTATAATGAAGACCACTAATCATCTTAGTAGCAACCCTCTGCACCGACTCCATCCTGTTCACATCCTTTTGAAGGTGCGGTCTCCAGAATTGCACACCATACTCCAAATGAGGTCGCACCAAAGACTTATACAGAGGCATTATCACCTCCTTTTTTCTGCTAAGCCATTCCTCTCCGTATGCACCCAAGCATCCTTCTAGCTTTTGCCGTCGCCTTTTCTACCTGTTTAGCTACTTTAAGATCATCGGACACAACTACGCCTAGGTCCCGCTCTTCTTTAGTGGACAAAAGTACTTCACCTCCTATGCTGTATTGCTCCCTTGGATTGCTGCAGCCCAAATGCATGACCTTACATTTTTTAACATTAAATCCCAGCTGCCAAATTCTAGACCATTCTTCAAGCTTAGCTAGATCCCTCCTCATGTTATCTACACCTTCCTGGGTGTCTACTTTATTGCAAATTTTGGTATCATCTGCAAAGAGGCAAACCTTACCCGACAGCCCTTCCGCTATATCACTAACAAAGATGTTAAAAAGAATCGGACCAAGGACAGATCCCTGGGGCACACCACTGGTAACATCCTTCTCCTCAGAGTGAGCTCCATTTACTTGTACTCTTTGTCGCCTCCCACCCAACCAATTTCTAACCCAAGCAGTAACTTTAGGGTCCATCCCTAGGGTGCTCAGTTTGTTTATAAGTCGCCTGTGAGGAACAGTGTCAAAGGCTTTACTGAAATCTAAATACACCACATCTAGAGCTCTCCCTCGGTCCAACTCCCTGGTCACCCAGTCAAAGAAATCAATCAGATTTGTCTGACAAGACCTGCCTCTGGTGAATCCATGCTGCCTCGGATCCTGTAATCCGCTGGACTCCAGAAACCTCACTATTTTCTCTTTCAACAGCGTTTCCATTAATTTACTCACCACTGAAGTTAAACTAACCGGCCTGTAGTTTTCAACCACATCCTTACTTCCGCTTTTGTGTAAAGGCACCACATGAGCCTCTCTCCAGTCCTTTGGCACCACTCCCGACTCCAACGAGGCATTGAAAAGGTCAGTCAGTGGAGTTGCTAGAACGTCCCCAAGTTCCCTCAGTATTCTAGGGTGTATCCCATCCGGTCCCATCGCTTTGTCTACTTTGAGTTGAGCTAGTTTCTCACGAACACAGTCTTCTGAAAATTGTTCAAGATGTCCCTCGCTTCTGTTCTTATTTGTGGGTGTTTCTGAGGTCCTGCTCCTGGTTCTTCATCTGTGAACACAGAACAAAAATATTTGTTAAGCAATTCTGCTTTATCCTTATCAGCTTCTACATATTCCCCCCCTGTACCCTTGAGTCTGACAATACCACTTTTGCCCTTCCTCTTCTCACTAATATATCTGAAAAATGTCTTATCCCCCCATTTTATTGCATTGGCTATTTCCTCCTCCTTTTGAATCTTTGCCTTCTTGACTACTTTGCTAGCTTCTCTAAGTTTCTCTAAATAAATAAATAAATAAATAAATAAAATAATTAGAGGCTAGTTTGGTCATTAATGTGCATATGTGACCAAATATGCTTGTGAATGACCTCTTATTAAATTCTGATAAGCATTACAGTATCACTGGACACATGCATGGCCATAGAGTACTTAGGATGGATAGTACAAGTATACACATAGGACTGATATTCAAAGCGATTAATGCGGTCAGCAGACCTACTACGGCGTTAATCGCGGTCACCAGGATATTCAGTGGCACTAATATAGTTAGTATGGCTGAATATCCCCAAGTGTTGGTGCTAAACATCCCAATGCTAGCCATCTAGCATTGGAGTGTTCCTAGGATGGAGCGGAGGACCGGGCAGTGGTGATGTTCAGCCACTGCACAGTTATCCCCAAGCAATGAAAGTTAGGCACCTTTAAGGCGGGCTGACTTTTGCCACAGATTCTAACCAGGCAGCAGCTGAATACTGCCTCTGTCCGGTTAGGTTCCACGCTATCTAGCTGATATTCAATGCTCGTGGCCAGATATGACCCTGGCATTGAATATCCGGGTCTAGGTTCAGTGGCGATGGTTAGCCGTTGCCCCTGAATATCCTCCCGTAGATTACAAAATACAAAATACAAAATTACATGTGCTCTTGCACATGGCATGGGCCTTTACAGTAGCTTTAACCAGAAAACCAGATTTCAACCCACCACCTACAGTCACCATGAACAATAACGTCTACGCCACAAAGAGCGAGCTAAAATACCTGGGCATGACACTGGATTGCAACCTAAAGATGGAAAAGCATCTCCGAAATACCAATCGAGCCATTTTCCACAAAATAAAAGTCTTGCACCCACTACGTAGCATCATAGAGCACTCAGATTTTAGGACCGTTGCACAAGCCCTCATCATTCCTCACCTGGACTACTGCAATGACATACTACAAGGGCACTGTTCCCTCTAAGCTGTGCGCGTGTGCGCGCGCACACACCTCGCCGAGCAAGCGCACATACTTTACAACAGAGCGCACAAAAATTACGGTTCTGATTCTGATAGAAAACAACACAGACATCTTAAAATTTAAAAGTTGTTGTGTATTTACGGTTTTCACAAGTTCTACAATATTTTCTAGTGCAATCAATGTGGTGTACATACTGTATTCTGACGTGTAGTCAAATTTTAAAGTATATAACTCCGAGTGTCGTTATGTGGCGCACAAAAATTTAACCTTCCTTCAAAAGCTGCACAGCTGATATTTTATGCACGCACTGCCTACAGAAAATTAGAGGGAACATTGTACAAGGGTTGCCTAAAAAAACCCTCAACATCCTCCAAATGGCGCAAAATGTGGCAGCTAGATTAATCATGAGGAAAGGCCTGAAGGAGCATATCACACCAATTTTAATGGACCTACATTGGCTCCCCATCACTGCACGCATACAATACAAAATCCTAATCACCACTTTCAAGCTCATTCATAATATAGCACCCTCGTTTCTCAATGCCCTTATCACATCGCAGCCAAATAACAGAAGCAGAAGAACCACACAACTCAATACCCTCATTGTTCCGGCTAGCCTGAGAGCTGTCACTGCAACCACCAGCAACTGAGCATTCTCATTCATAGCGCCACTGTTATGGAACCAACTACCATGCGAACTGAGAGCAATCAGTGACCTGTTGGTATTCAGAAAAAAGCTAAAGACGCATCTTTTCCAGACACACTTCAATCCCACATAACCTCTTTCACCATGCACAAGGAAAGAGCACTACACATCAAACACCTATAGACTCCGCCAACCTGTAAATATGTACATACATGTGTAATCAATGTCTTGCAATCAAGTGTAAACCTGTAATCTGAATGTTTGTGTCCTGTACTGAATCTTTATGTATGTTTTAATCCATGGCCTGTACAACCATACTGTTATGTATAGCAAACCGCTGCTGATCGCTGGAAGTAGCGGGATATAAGTGTACACTAAATAAATAAATAAATAACACGGGCGGCTTAAGGCAATCTGCTGCCTGAGGCGAAGTATGAAAAGGCGCCCCCCCCCCCCACCTTAGAGGGGGCGGGGCTTTTTCAGAAATCCAATCAGAGACTGGACCAAACCAAAAAGCTGATTAGATTATATGGAGGAAATGCAAGATGTTTGCACACAGGGCCATACCGAGCTGCAGTCACCCTGTGAGACTTGCAGCTTGGGCGCACGCCCCCCCTCTCCCCCCATACCTCCGTCCAGCGCTGCCTGCTCTTTCCCTGCTGCTGCTGCCCTCTGTTTTTTTCACGGAGGCACCAGCAGGAGGGAAAGAGCAGGCAGCGCTTGATGGAGGTATGGGGAGGAGAAGGGGGGCATGCGCCCGATCTGAAAGGCACCGGCACTTTAAGCAGATCTGTCCCTCCTTGACATTGAGTCGGAGGAGGGAGGGACCAGACCTGCTTAAAGTGCTGCGAAAAGGCTTGGGGAGCATATTTCGGCTGCCTGCTATTGTCCTGCCAGCAGCGGCAGGGCATCCAGCAGACAGCCGAAATATGCCTCCCAAGCCTTTCCGCCCTGTGCGGCTGCACCACTTGCACAGGGCTAGGTACGGCCCCATTTGCACACCAAGGAACTAAAAGACAGTAAGAACTAACAGAACCGTTTATAAAACTAAATTATAACTCATTTTTATTTTGTTGTTATAAACTGCATTATGGTTCTTGCTTTTTCTTTTTCAACATATATTTTGCATCCACAGTAGGTGCAGAGCAGAACCAGGACATTCACCCACGGAACTCAATATTAAAAAAAAAAAAAAATCTGATTCTGATTATCTCACTAACAACAACAAACACTATTCTCCAGTACTAGGCATATTGTGAACTAATACAAAACCCTAGAACAGGGGTGGGCAAGTCCGGTCCTGGAGAGCCGCAGACCAGTCAGGTTTTCATGATGTCCCTAATGAATATTCATGGCCCTATTTCCATACAATGGAAGGCAGTGGATGCAAATAGATATCATGAATATTCATTAGGGACATCATGAAAACCTGACTGGTCTGCGGTTCTCCAGGACCGGACTTGCCCACCCCTGCCCTAGAACAAAGAGCAAACCTACCATACCATATCAGCACAAACTTCCAAAACTCACATAAGGAGCCCATCCAAAAAAAGCATCACTGTAAATACTACAGTGGGCCCTGGAACAGCCATACACCTATTTGAAAAGCTGAACAAGTCAAATTACTAGAGTACAGTATAGATCTTTATGTACAAGCTCCATGTTAACAGAACACCTGAACTCAGTCACACACTCGCAACATCGACTCTCACCAAGTACAGAATAAGTAACCACAATCTAAATAATAATATGTAGACTAAATTTAAATTGAAACCCCAAGAAGCCAGAGTCCACATGCAGTGCAACATCAGATAAATAAGAGATGCAGCTCCCCAATACTGTGTAAAATATAAAAATAGCACAAAGTCCAATCAATAAAATTAAATGATTTTTTCTACCTTTGTTGTCTGACCATTTTATTCTCTGATCATGCTGGTCCCGATCTGAGGCTTCTGCTTTCCTGTCTTCTCTTAGCTCTCTTTCTGTGGTTTAAGGTCCATGGTCCATCTGCCATTTCTTATCTGTTCTTTTGTTTTCTTCACTTCCTTCCATCAGCCCATTTTCAGTTCCAGTAACCCTCCCCAGTATCAGCCCCCTTTCCAGTCCTTCCCTCCCAGTACCTTTCAATGTCAACTGCCTTGCATTCCCACGACTGCAACTGGTGTCCATTCCTTTCCAGTCCCCCTCCTTCCCCACTGTCCAGCCCCTTCTAGCCAAATACCATCCCAGATATAAGCTCACGTCCATTCTCAGTGCTGCCCCACCCCAGTCAGCTCCCTTCCAGTCACACTACCCTCTCTCCATCCCCCTTCCACTGCCATTTGCATGTCAGCTTCCTTCCAGCCTCCTCCCCATTACCCAACCACCTACCACTCCCATCCCCAATTGTCAGCTCCCTTCCAGTCCCCCTTAAGTACATCCAAGGTGTCAGCTCCTTTCCAGCCCCCTCCTTCCCCGTATCAGCTCCCTTTGTGCCCCCTCCTTCCCATGGCAGACACTCCCATTATCCGCTCCCTTCCAGTCCCATTCTACCACTCTCCCGCATCAGCCCATTTGTAGTCCTAGCCCCTAGTTTTCTTCCTGGGCCAGCAGCACTCTCCTCCCCTCCGCCATTAGCCCATTTCCAGTCGCAGCCCATTACCAGTCCTAAACACCCCCATCAGCCCACCTCCAGTCCTAGACCCCCCCATAGCCAATTACCAATCCTAACCCCCCCCAATTAGCCCATTTCCAGTCCTAGCCCCTCTGTAGCCCATTACCAGTCCTAAACCTCCCCATCAGCCCATTTCCAGTCCTAGCCCCCCATAGCCCATTACCTATCCTAAACACCCCCCATCAGCCTACTTCCAGTTCTAACCCCCCCATCAGCCCACTTCCAGTCCTAACCCCCCCATCAGCCCATTTCCAGTCCTAGACCCCCCCATAGCCAATTACCAATCCTAACCCCTATCAGCACATTACCAGTCCTAGCCCCCCATCAGCCCACCTCCAGTCCTAAACACCCCCGATCAGCCCACCTCCAGTCTTAGACCCCCCATAACCCATTACCAGTCCTAACCCTCCCATCAGCCCACCTCCAGTCCTAACCCTCCATCAGCCCATTACCAGTCCTAGCCCCCATAGCCCATTACCAGTCCTAAACACCCCCATCAGCCCACTTCCAGTCCTAACCCCCCATCAGCCCATTACCAATCCTAAACACCAGCCCATTTCCAGTCCTAGCCCCCCATCGCCCATTACCATTCCTAAACACCCCCCATCAGCCCACTTCCAGTCCTTACCCCCCCATCAGCCCATTTCCAGTCCTAACACCCATCAGCCCATTTCCAGTCCTAGCCCCCCATAGCCCATTACCATTCCTAAACACCCCCATCAGCCCACTTCCAGTTCTAAACCCCCCATCAGCCCATTTCCAGTCCTAGACCCCCCATGACCAATTAGAAATCCTAACCCCCCCTCCCCTCATCAGCCCATTACAAGTCCTAAACCCCCCAGGGAAATAAAAAAAAGGAACCTGGCTGCTGAAGCCACTCTCCGCCGTGGCAGCAGGAAGTGCCCCGTGGCCTCCCCAGCAGAGCTCTCCTGTCTCCCTCAGTTTTAAATAGAAAGGAAACCGGTGTGGAGCCTTCCCGTGTCTGTGAAGGACCGACCCCATGCAGCTTTGTCCCGCCCCCAAAGGAAGTTACATGTAACTTCCTTTGGAGGCGGGACAAAGCTGCACGTGGTCCTTCACGGAGGTGAGAAGGCTCTGCACCAGTTTCCTTTCTATTTAAAACTGGCACTGCAGATGACAGCACAGCAGCAGCGGTTCTCTAAGAGGCAGGGAACCGCGGCTGCCAGGAAAAGGAGGGTGGGTTTGCCGCAGCCGAGAAGTGGACTCGGCAGCAGCAGCAACTTGTGCACTTGCTTTTGATTTTTGTTTTTTTACTTTTTGAAGGCGAAGTGAGACGGCTGTTTTGGGAGCATTTTTTGCCACCCTCAAGATTTTGCCACCTGAGGCAGCCGCCTCACTTCGCCTCATTATAGAGCCACCCCTGAGCTCTAAGGTATGTGCCTTTACTTAAGGCATGATTTTCTGCCACTTACATTTTTTTAAATAAAATACTAAAGGTAGGCATTTACTTTTCTTTATTAAGTAGTGTCTAATTAGGCACGTACTGACACATTTAAAGTAGGTGCCTCCTTTTGACATTACCCCCCACAGGTCAGTTTTCAAGACTGCAGGTTATCGGTATATAGTAGAGTAACTACTGGTATTTAAAGATGTGGAGCATAATTTTATAACTGGGTGCCTAGTTTTAGGCACCCATAAGATACCAGGGGGGGGGGGGGGAGGCAGCCAGTGGCAGCAGCCAGCATACTTAAAGCAGCTGGCCCTCACCGCTTTAACTTTGCTATGGATATTCAATGCCAGGCATTCTGTGCACATATATCAATTTCTGAGTGCCAGCATTGAATATCCAGGTTGCCCTGATTGTGATTTTGCACTCTGGACAGCGACGATATTCAGCCTCTGGCCAGATTGCAAACCGGCTAAAGTTAGGACAGTTAGGGTTAACCAGGCAGTGGCTGAATATTGCCACTGCCCAGTTAACCCTTGGTGTTGCTCCTGTTCCATCTCCAGTATGCCTCAACGCCAAGAGGCACATTCCAAATGGGACATCCAAGTGCAATTTGGGATGTCTAAACCAGAACATCTAAAAAAAAAGGTAGGCACATGCAAGTTCAGGCACAATTCCAGAAACATGGATGTGCCTGATATGCACATGTATCAAATGTCTATATAGACGTCCCCAGGAGAGCATTTCAGACCCAAAATGTGTAATAGTATAATGGCTAGAGTAGTAGCTTAAGAGCTGGGTACCCAGGGTTCAAATCTCAGTATGGGACTTTGTAATCTAAAGCTGCTCACTTAATTCTACACTCTCTGGATGTTTTAAGGTGAAAAGAAACACTTTCCCAATATCTATTTGTGCCATCTGCAGGAATATACATGCATGTGCCTGCAGATGGCTCTGCTGCTTCTGGGATCAGACACCACACCCTGGTGCCTACTTGAACATCCCTGCATTTGTGGAACGATTACAGAGGCAAGTCCAAATCCACATGCATGTCTGCAGACATCCAAGCCATGACTAAGCTTTTCAGAATGACCCTCTACATGTTTAGTGTCAGGGAGTTTAGCAGCCCAAACGGGATAGTAAGTGGCACTAACCGGCTTAGTGCTGCTAATATCCTGGTGAGCAGCATTTTACATGGTTTGTAGGTCTGCAAACTGTGTAGTTGCCTTTGAATATCCCCCCTCCTATCTTAAAAGTTATTTTATAATAAAAAGCATGCTCCTACTTTTCTTTGTAAAATAGGAGCATAAGCGCCCCAAAACACACCTTGATCTCTAAGGAATGCATGTAAATGATAGTATTTTTTAAATTTATGCATGTAGATTTGTGCTCTCCCCCTGAGCATGCCCACACTAAAAGTACATGCCATTGGCTGATGCTTGCATTTACAAAATAGCGACTGACTAATGTACACGCATAAAGGCCCATCCACGTGCCTAAGTCAGTACTACTACTACTTAACATTTCTCTAGAGTTACAAGGCATGTGCAGTGCTGTGCATGTGCAGTGAGTCATTGCTCCCAGGAGCTCATAATCAGGACAGATGCATATAACTAACCGGGAACTGGTTAGAACAAAGGGGAAATGGTTATGACACACAAGGGGGTCAACAGGAGAATAAGGGGCTAGGAACCAAAAACTGCCTTGAAGAGGTAGGTTTTCAGCCTGGATTTGAAGAGAGCCAGGGATGGAGCCTGACATACTGACTCAAGAGTCTGTTTCAGGTATAGGGTGCAGTAAGGTAGAAAGAGTGAAATCTGGAGATGGCAGTGGAAGAGAAGGGCGTAAATAAAAGGAATTTGACTGATGAGCCGAGTTCCCGAGGTTGGGTGTAGGGAGAGATAAAAGAGAAGCCAGTGAAGTGACTTAAGAAGAGGGGTTATGTGGACATAGTGACACCCGTGGATGATTAGTCATGCAGCCAAATTTTGAATGGATTAAAGAGGAGATTGGTGATTCAGGGGGACACTAGGAAGAAGCTACTAGTGCTACTTAGCATTGAAAGCACATGACTTATGCTCGTTGATGGCACATGATTTTACATTAAATTACATTCATACAGTAAATGAAAGTCAAATTTTCTGTGCTACAGAAGCAAAGGCTGATGAAATATCAAATTAAATTTAGGACTGTTAATTACACATTTGAAGAAGCAGGCATTTCAACATGTTCATGTAAATTTTCCCTCAGCATTTAATGCTTCAGTTCTGGCATTTCTTCTCCTTACAGCACTTCTTGCAGGCAGAACGTTCATTCTATGATGGTTTTAGTTTCATCACCAGCAGTTAAGACAGACCCAGTTCTGGAGGCAGCAGGGATGAAAGGGTCTATGCAATGTATGCCTTCGAGCCAATGTGACTCCTGGTAACCCAGCAGCTCCTGGGCTATCTTGGAAGGGTGACCAGAAATAGATTGCCAGACCTTTCTTCCGAGGTACTGGAGGGTTAAGTGACTTGCCCAATGCCACAACGAGTGCTAGAGGGGAATTGAGCCCTGGTCTTTTGGTTACCAAGCCAGAGTTCTAACCATTAGGCTACTCTTCCATTCAAAAGTGTATGTAGGCTCAGAATTAATTATTTTGACCTATCAGAAGAGCAAGTCTTCACTAGATATAGATTTAAATAAATTAGTTTGTATCCTTGTGAATTAAGAACATAAGACATGCCACATTGAGTCAGACCAAAGATCCATTGAGCCCAGTATTCTGTTTCCAACAGTGGTCAGTCCAGGTCACAAGTACCTGGCAAGATTCCCATAGATGACGTTGAGTGCATCCCGCTCTTCTAGTGCTGCAGCAGGGTACCTGCCAGAGAACGCGTTTTCCATGCTCCCAGCAGTTAAAGCTGTTGTGTTGCCCTAATACACTATGGCTTTGCACCATGGGCGTGTTAAGTGCAACGCCACAGCACATTTTAGTAAAAGGGCCCCTAAAGCCTTTTTTAAATACAACAGTGCTGTTTTTACCACATCCTCCAGCAATGAATTCCAGAAAATGTATTATTTAATTTTGTTTTTACAAATAATTTCAATGTGTTACTCAATAACGTCATAGAGTTGTCCCTCATTTTGTAGATTTTGAAAGAATAGCCAATCGATTTGCCTTTAGCTATTCCACTTCACTCATTATTTTACAGGTCTTCATCATATCTTCCCTCAGTTGCCTCTTCTCCAAGTTGTTTGGCCTGTTGTCCCATTCTTGTTACTATTTTTGTTGCCCTTCTCTGTACCTTTTCTGGTTACTCTATCTTTTTGAAATGTGGTGACCAGAGTTATACATAATATTCAAGGAGTAATCACACCAAGGAGCGATATAGAGTCATTGTGATATTCTCTGCAACAGATTGGGGATGGAAGACTTCCTTTGGCTAAATCCATGTTGACTCTGTTCCCTTAAACCATGTCTGTCTATATGTTGAGTAATTTTGTATTTTTAGAATTGTTTCTACCATTTTTCAAAATGGTCACTTTGAAGAATATGATCAGTAGTTGAAACTATGCCATGGCCTCTTATGGTCAAAGGTCCTCTGATGCTATTATGGAGTGAAGGAGTAGCCTAGTGGTTAGAACACTGGCTTGGTAACCAAACAACTCAAGGTTCAATTCCCACTAGCACTCCTTGTGGCCTTGGGCAAGTCACTTAACCCTCCATTGCCTCAGAAGAAAGGCCTGGCAATCTACTTCTGGTGACACTGCCAAGAAAACCCAGGAGCTTCTGGGTCACCCAGGAGTCAGGACTGACCTAAAGGCACACATTGCATTGATGCCATTATGTTTCTAAAGTGGACACTTATTCTCCTCTCCAAGGTACCACTATTTAACATCTGGATACTACTACAGATATTCTTACCAGCCATTACTGTGATTTATCTAGTCTTCAGAATTATTCCCAATATCACCCACTTAGGGCAATACACAGTTATCCCTGTCAATTTACCTATTCACTTATAATCCCCTCCCAAAATTCCTTATTTCTTGGCAGAGCTGGCCTAGCCATCAGGCAAATTAGGTGGTTGCCTAGGGTGGCAACATCTGGGGGTTGCCAAAGAATAGGGTATTCAAAGCTAAACAACAGATTTGTGTGTGTGTGTGTGTGTGTGTGTGTGTGTGCATAAAGCTAAACAACAGATATTTGTGTGTGTGTGTGTGTGTGTGTGTGCATAAAGTTAATGTTTGCCTAGGATACCAACACCTTGAGCCTACTCTGCAGCCAGACCTGATTTTTGGACACTTCCAACATATGTGAATAAAATCTCCCTTATTTCCACACCTCCTCTAGGTTCTCTTTAATAATGGTTTATGAACTTTTTCTTCAGGCACTTGTCCAAACCTTTTTTAAACCCAGCTACACTCACAGTTTTCACTATATCCTTCAGTAGTGAATTCCAGAGTTTGATTATGCATTGAATGAAAAAATATTAGCTTCAATGCATATTTCCTGGTCTTGTTACTTTCTGAAGGAATAAACAACCGATCTACGTTTACCCAGTCCACTCCATTCTTTGTTTTATAGATCTCTATCATATCCCCCCTCAGCAGTCTCTTTTCCAAATTGAAGAGTCCTAACCTTTTAAGTCTTTCCGTGTAGCAGTATCTTTCCATAAACTTTACCATTTTGGTTGCTCTTCTCTGTATCTTTTCTAATAACATTATATCCTTTATAAGATATGGTGACCAGAATTGCACACAATATTCAAGAGCAATCACACCATGGAATGATACAGAGGCCTTATAACATAGGCGAACAAAAGGGGAGGTGCCACAGAGGCCCTGGCCCACCAAAACTTTGGTGCTGCGATTGGGGCTTCCCCTACTTCCTGCATGCAGAAGTAGGGGAAGGTCAGTGATCATGACCCAGCAAGCAGCAGGCTGCCTGAGGGATCTCATCCCCTCATGGACAGGAGAGCTGCGATCATGGCACAGATCCCTCCTGTCTGCTTGTGGGAGATTGGATCCTTGAGGGCATGCAGGAGGGGAATGCCGGCGATTGCAGCCACATGGAGTTTGACTGGCCCAGTGATGGAGCTTGGCCCCCCACGGAACGCAGCATTCCGACACCTCTGCATTGTAATATCCTTGATTTTATTCTCCATTCCATCCCTTATTATTCCTAGCATTCTATTTGATTTTTTGGCTGCCACTGCAAATGTGTTTCACAAACCATGTAAATGCCTTTTAATATTGAGCCATAATTCATCTTCCTACTTAAACCATGCCCATGATATTTATTTTATTTATTTTATTTACATTTCTTCTATACCGCACTATTTGCGATCAGCGCGGTTTACATAAAACAAACAGTATCCGACAATAAACAAGAGTCTGGTCATTACAAATAACAGGAGCAATCAACTTGGATAAAAGGGGATATGCCCACAAATTGACCCCTTCCAAACTAGGGGCACGTTTACTAAAGAGTATGCCATTTAGCATGAATGAGTCACAAAACAAGTGTGGATTCCTGCACTAAATTTTGGGGGCCTGTGCACCCATACTAATGTACTGATGACAGAGGTAACACACTGCACCATGCTAACCCAGACATGGGTGCACCTGAAGCCACCTTAAGGTATGGCAGTAAGTGCACCCATGCTAGCACAACCATTTGCAGTTAGAGTTTTCCCATACCACCCATGTTAACTGTGATGCCCCATCAACACCCACATTAGGCCCCTAACCCTCCCAGTCCCCACCCAATTGCATGCTGCCTGGTTATGGTGGGATTTTTGCCAGGGGGTCCTGTGCTAACAGTGAGGAGCGCTTAGTGCATGGCAAACTCCGTGCTAATGGTTAGTGCAGTTTAGTTAACATGCCCCTATGTGCCTCATTGCTTTTACTCATGTAAATAGTGGTTTTCTAAAATCACAATTTACACATGTAAATGCCACTATTTACATATAGAAAAGACTTGCAAACGTTCTAATAGGACCTCCTTAATCTTTATATAGGCTATGTATTTGACTATTTGGATCTTTGATCTACTATAGAAGCAATGCTAAGGAGTTTACAGTATTATCCAGGACTGCTTTACAAATGAGAAGGCCAGCATCCAGGGAAAGAAAACCAGTTCACCAGTTAACATTACTAATTCTGGACAACCAATTAAGAGAATTTCCACAGAAGGCTGGTGCAATATATTCCAATGTTTGTATGATGTCATAAAACCTGAGAGATTGGATGGCATGCTGTGTTTAAACTACTGTCATCCTGAAGTCTCTCAGGTTCATGAGAAAAATAGTGCTAATTAATTTGTAGTTAGGTTTTCCAGCTCATATTATTTGCAGTTCTTATTAAAAATACTTTAATGACCTTTAAATAATGCATGATTTCTATTCTCCTGGCTAATGTCAGTTATGTCTGCTTGCTTTAAAGTTCATTAAGCTCTTTTCTCTCTACCTTCCTCCATGTAAACTCATGTAGAGAGTTTAGGAAATAGCCAGAAAAACCACAAGCACATGGTCTAAAGCTAAGGGAAGGATTTTGCTTGCACCTTTTTGCGTAGTAACCCAATGCAAGTTACATTTGGGTACAGTGGGCATTTTCCCTGTCCCCTGAGGGCTTACAATATAAAGGGGGATACTGAGCCCACAGTGGTCAGCATTTCTTTTTTAAACATCAGCCACCACAGGCAAATACGCATTCAGCCGAAGTTTCTGGATAGTGGGTTCTGCGGATATCCAGTTTTAGCCCGTGGCAGTCACCGCTATCTGGATAGTGCCGATATCCAACCGCTATCCAGATAGCCAACCCCATAAAGTTAGGCCACCAAAATGGAAGACCTAACTTCATGCAATTTGTTATCTGGTTAGCAGACTGAAAATTGCTGCTAACTCAGTAACGTTTGGGGCCATCTTTGCCCTGCCCATGAACCTCCTCAGAACTCTCTAGAAAATGCAATGATGGAGAGAGAAAACAGAAATATTGAAAATAACAGCAAATATTGAAAATAACAGCAAGACCATATGGCCTGTCCCGTATACCATAAGACGTATTAAGTTCTAAAATCCCTTCCTCTCCCTCAGAGCCTCTGTAGTTGGCCCATGCTTTCCTGAATTCATATACATTGTTTTGTCTCCACCACCTCCACTGGACACACATCCACCACCCTTTTTATAAGAAAATATTTCCCACCTTTCCTCCAAAGAAAACATACTGAGATCTTTGGGCCCAATATTGATTTGGGCAGGCAATGCGCCCCTACGGCACAAAGCCCTGCCCACCGACCCTTAACCCCGGATATTCTATGCTGGAGTTATATGAGACCCCAGCATTGAATATCCGGGGATCGCTGCAAAAGCTGGAAGCAGGAGTAGCTAACTGAGCAGCAGCGATATTGCATGCTGCCTGGTTAGCTCCTGCACCTTAAAGATAGGCGAGGAAAACCTTTGCCTATCCTTAAGGTGCAGATCACTAACCAGGCAGCATGCAATATCGCTGCTGCCTGGTTAGCGCTTGTTACCACATCTGCTCTGACCAGGAACGCTCCCTGATGCTAACCGGATAGCATTGGGGCGTGTAGGGGAGTTAGGAAAGGATATTCAACTATTCAACAGTACTAACTGTGCAAGTTTTATTTTATTTATTTAACAATTCTTATATACCGCACTATTTGCAATCAGCGCGGTTTACATGTAACAAAAAACATCCGACAAAATGCATATGTCTGGTCATTACATTGAACAGGGAGTGGGATTTGGAGAACAAGTATCAACTATCAACAAAGGTGAACTATTTACATAAGAAGTTCAATGGAAAAAGGCTCCTGTTTGGTGTTTGGTGTCATTTGGTGTCATTTGGTGTCCTGTTTGGTGTCATTTACATGATTTACAGCCCAATAAACCATGTAAATGCCTTAAATGTGGATATTCAATGGCAAGTGCCATTGAATATCCACATTTAAGGCATTTACATGGTTTATTGGGCTGTAAATCATGTAAATGACTTTCAAATATCAGACTCTTTAAGTCTATCCCCATATGCTTTCATGATGCATGCAGTGACTTAAGGAAAAAGACAAAGTGATCACATAAGCAGAAACTACAAATATTTGAAAGGCATGGAGGGGGTATCCACAAGCGGACTTGCTTGTCATGGCTCTCCATGAAGTGGGCAGCTCTTTTTTTTTTTTTTTTATTCATTATTTTTACATTTTCCAACACATACACAAAAACACAACAGACAAACTAAAACCATACAAAATACTAATACACTCTTGATCAAGGGATGCCAAAACACGACACCCTTGCATATCCATCTTCCCCCCCCATACCTCCCCCCCCGACACCTTGCAAGCCCAGACCGCCCCTTTCCCCACTCAGCAGCCACCAACGTTCGAATATCTATCTAGAGCAGACCATTTATCATCACCCCCCTGTTTACCCCTACAGGCATAAAAATGATCATAAGCCTTCTCATATCGGCTATGCAGACATACTAAATTCCACCAGTGTGCCCAGCTTAACTTCGCTGGGTCCTTCCATCTCATAAGTATGACTTTTATAGCGATGGCCAACATAAAATTCAGTATAAAGGAATTTTCCTTCTTCAGGTTAGGTATCTCAGCAGCCTCTCGCAGCACAACAATCTTCCAAGATAATGGATAAGTAAAGCGCAGCACCTGTTGAATCCTCTTCCATACAGCCCCCCAATATTCCCGCAAGGTGATACAGTCTATAGTCATATGTCTCAGCGTGCCGGCCTCCTTATGACAATTCCAACAGTAGGGAGACGCACCAGCGCTCCACTTAGCCACTCTAATCGGTGTCAAAAAGGCTCTGTGCGCAAAAAAGAACATGGATTGAGTGAGAGAGGCTGAGCGAGAGGGCCGTACTAAAGGCCCCCAGTGAGCAAAGCAAAGGTCCTTAGGAAGTTGGACATCCAACTCTTCTTCCCATGTTTGTCGTAGCCCAATAAGCTGCATTGGCAGCCTACTCCGAAGGAATCCATATATGCTAGACACACGGCCCTTCCGCTCAACCAATTCTCCAATGAACTCCTCCAGACCACACTTGTCCGATACCATGGCAGGTTTTTTTATCTTTTGTCCCACACAGTGTTGCAACTGCAGCCATTGAAAGAAACATGCAGGTGACAGATTGTATTCCTCCTGAAGCATTTGAAAATTCTTCCACTTATCATGCCGGAATAACTGCCCCAATCGCCATATTCCGCAGTGCTGCCAAACTTTCCAAGAGACCACCCGCTTATTTATTCGAAAGTCCGGATTATTCCACAGTGGCATTCTACTAGAAATAGGGTTGTCTCTCCCGAGACTCAGCGACAGATCATGAAACGCCTTCTGCGTAGATAAAAATACTCGTCCTAATTTCGGGGTCTCCGTCATATACATCCCGATGCATAAATTCAAAGGCACCGGAGAGGCCAAGCGTTCTTCAACTTCCAACCAAATGGGTCTCTGGGTATCGTCAGCGTCCCCTGTCCAAAGAGCCCCTTGACTTAAGATCGCCGCCCGATGATACAGAAGGAAGTCCGGAAATTGTACCCCACCCGCTTCTTTGGGTGCCTTCAGCTTCTTCAGCGCGATTCTCGGGGTCTTGCCATTCCACAGAAAACGGGTCAGGATCCTCTCTAATTCCTTATATAACGACTCTGGGAAAAATATTGGAATCATTCCCAGAATGTAGTTTAGCTTCGGTACCAACACCATCTTGAGAGAATCTAATCTTCCCCACCAGCTGAGGTGAAGAGGGGACCATTTCGTTGTAAAAAGACGTGCTGTTTCTTTCATACGTTCTCCATTTATTTTGAGAATTTCCTCAATGTGGCTACCAATTTGCATACCTAAGTATTTGCTCGTCGACGATTCCCACTGAAATCCAAACTGCTGTACCATCGACTGATTCCCGTATTTGTTTAGGGGAAACGCTACCGATTTCGTCCAGTTTACTTTATAGCCAGAGAGGGTAGCATATCTTCCTATTTGGTGTAACAACGGTGAAATGGATTCCGGCGTAAGGAACAGCAGCAGATCATCGGCATAAGCTGAAGCCTTCACCTGAAGGTCAGCAATAGCTACTCCTTTTATCTCAGCTGCCTGTCGCAATCTAAGCAGCAAGGGTTCCAACACCAGATTGAAAAGCAGGGGTGACATAGGGCATCCTTGCCTTGTACCTCGGGACAATGATAGAGGTTGAGACAGCACCCCATTTGCCAGAATCCGAGCTGCCGGCTTGGCGTACAGAAGCTGTATCATTCGGATGAAGGAAGGAGGAAAATTGAACCATTCCAGCACTAGGAACATAAAAGACCACTCCACCCTGTCAAATGCCTTCTCTGCATCCAGTGATAGGCCGATGTATGGGGAGTCCTGGCCATTTGTGACCTCCAGGATATTGCAGAGCAGCCTTTCGTTATCCATAGTGGATCTTCCTGCTACAAAACCACATTGATCCGGATGTATCAGCACTTCCATAACCTTCTTAAGGCAGGCAGCAAGAATAGATGAGTACAACTTATAGTCAGCATTAAGGAGTGAGATAGGTCTGTAATTACCCACTTTCCTCAGGTCCCTCCCGGGTTTGGGCAGCACAATTATTGTGGCATCCGTGAAGGCCCCAGCTTGGCAATCTATCTCTTGCAGTTGGTGGTAGAAGAATACCAGCTGCGGCCCGAGTTCTGTCTCCAGCAGCTTATAGAACTCAACGGGAATACCATCTGGGCCCGCTGCTTTCCCATTTTCCATTGCGGCAAGAGCCAGCTTCAGCTCTTCCACTCGAATCGGTGCGCCCAAGGCAGCCTGCTGTTCCGGTGAGAGACAGGGATGAGCAATCGGATCCAGGAAACACCGCGCCTCAGCTTTCTGACACATTCCCTCAGACGTATAAAGTTGGCGGTAAAACTCAGAAAAAGCATCTGAGATTTCTTGATCCTTGTAAAGAGGACCTACGTGCTCATCCTCTATTACCGCAATGCGAGCTTTTTTCTTCCCGTGGTTTAAGTTGCGAAGCCAACACACTTTTCCCTGCTTTATTTGCCTCCACATGATATCGCACTTGCATGGGATAAACAGCTTTTTCCACTTCGGAGCTGAGAGCCGTGTTATAAGCATATCTCAGCTTTTGCAACTGAGTCAGGACCCTAGTACTAAACTGCCTTTGTAGGATCCTCTCTCCAGCCCTTATCTGTTGATCCAGGGCCTTCACCTCAGCTCGAGTAGCCCTACGCTGAGCAATCACATAACTCGTGATCTGAGCTCTCATTGATGCTTTGAAAGCTTCCCACCAAGCCCATACTGGGGTATCACTGACCCGATTGTTGTCAAAATATTCGTTCAAGGTTTTCTGAAGATATGTTTTAAATGCCTCATCAGTTAACAGATATATGGGAAAAAACCACACCTCCTTCTTACAGGAATCAGCCGCAAGATCAAAATCCATCACTACAGCTGCATGATCCGAAACACTCGTACTGAGGATTCCCGATGTACCCATACTCTGGACCAGCTCTTGAGATACCAAAAAGTCCATTATGGAATGCAATACTTCCAAGGCTCTCTCTCTTTTTCTCGGCCGGCAAGGCTTCCGATCAAGTAAAGGATCGAGAGCTAGATTGAAATCTCCCCCTATAATTAGGGGACAACTAGCATATTCCTGAATAGCTGCTGCTAATCTCTGAAAAAAGGAAGGGTTGTCATTGTTAGGAGCATATACAGTAAAGACACACACCTGTCGACCTTCAATGAGACAATGCACCCCAGCCCATCTGCCTTCCGTGTCAGCCCGTGAAGATAGAGCCTGAAATTTAAGCGACTTCCGGATCATAATTGCCACTCCGTTCTTTTTCAGGCATGCCGGGGCATGGGCTGCTAGACTATATTTACCTAGTGCAAGCTTTTGTGTTTCACAGGTCGACAGATGCGTCTCTTGTAAAAGAATTACATCAACCCTTTGCTTCTGGCAATAAAGTAATATCTTCTTACGCTTTATCGGGTGATTTATCCCTTTAACATTCAAGGATAGACATCTAACCACACCCATGTTGGTCATGTGAAACCATTCTCTGCTCCTTCTGATCTGCCCCCCTTTTTCCCCCAATTTACAATGGCGGCTGAGCGGAGAGTACCCGAACTAAGCTTGCAAGGTGTCAACTGTGTCCCCAATGAGAATAAAATAATGGGTGAGCAAACACAAAAACAGGTGGCCCTCGAAAACCAACATCCCCCCCCCCAAACAAAGTCCATTACAGCACTTGCTTCTCTCGAGAAATGCTACTTTCTTAAGCATTCAGTACTAACTAGCTATGACAAAAATACAACATCCGCAACTATAAATGCTGATCCCTTATCAACTTTTAAGCCAACCCCCCCTGCATCCAAACATACAGTCATATCTCCCCTATACAACCCCAAAGGATGATCATATACATTATATTATAGTATAGGAATACATTAAAGTATATCATGCCCCCCCTCCCTCCTACTACTCCACCAAACCAGCTCAACCAGCACACAATAGAGATAATAGGAGAGGAGTCTATTTCCCTTTTTCCAATTAGACACTTAGTTCCCCCATAACACAGTACATTTACCCTGTTAATATCTAGTTACACGCACATAATACAAGCAGCCCCCAACAAGGGGCAGCCCGGTATACTACTGGTTTCACTGGAGAACCTAGATTAAGTTACAGTCACTCTCTAGGCTCTCTACCCCAAAGAAAGACACTGAGTCCTTCAGCCAGAAAAGGATGACTACCGCATCTGCAAAGCCTCTTGCTCCTCAATATATCGAGCCGCCACCGCCGGAACATCGAAGGATTTTGTCTGGTTGTTAAGAGTCACTTTTAGACGCGCAGGGTAAAATAACCCATATCTGGCTTGCAGCTGTTGAAGCCGGGGACGGAGGGCAAGAAACTGTTTCCTCTTTTCCACGGTCCCTCTGCAGAAATCAGGGAAGAATAGAACCTTGTGTCCCTCAAAATCAACTGTCCGCAAAGATTTAGAGGCCTCCAGGATCTGCACTGCATGATGGTATCTCAGCAGGCAAAAAATAATCGGCCGCGGGCCTCGTGCGTGTAAATTTGGTTGCGCAGGAATCCTATGTGCCCGTTCAATTTCCATGGGGCCAGACAACTTCAAATGTAGCAGCGAGGGTAAAGTTCTTATTAGAAACGCTATCATGTCAGATCCCTCTGCTCCCTCCGGTACTCCTAACATACGCACATTATTTCTCCGATTTCTGTTTGCAGCATCTTCCATGCTCATTTCCAACTTCTCCATCTTTCTTTCCAACCGATCCACACGTGCAAACTTTTCTTCGTGCGCAGCAACCGACACCCCCATGGAATCCATCCTATTGGTAAGCCTCTCCATTTGTGCTCTGATATCCTGCATTTCGCCTTGCACTTTCCCCAATGCCTCTCCATTTGCCATCACCAACTCCTTCACTGAGCGCATCTCTCCCAGTAGCTCTCTCATCAGCTCCTCCGACTCCCGGGTAGCCGCCATCTTGTGCGGAGATAGGGGATCTGCCTTTGCCCTCTTGGAACCCGAATTCCTCCCGGGCACGAAATCCAATTTTGCGGGTTTAAGGTTAGCCATTACTTCCTAGATAAGCCAAATTACTGATATCCTCCACTTCCCTCCGTTTAATCTCCGTTTCTCTCAGGATACGTGCCGGGGTCCGGGGAGCTAAGCTCTCAAGCAGCCATCTTGTCTTCGCGCAGGCTCCGCCCCCGTCTCGAAGTGGGCAGCTCTTAATGATCCCCACTAGAGCAGAAGCTGTGCTCTTTCCACTCAAAACTTGGAGCTGAAAGGACACAGTAGCAATTATCACCAAGAAGAGCAGAGAAGAAATGCATGATAAATTCTCAGTCTCACTTTCTTTTTTGGACAGGTGCCTCTATATATTGCCACATCCAAATCCAGGCAGAGGTTTCTGCAGCAGCTGCAGGTTTTGCCTACATGACTAAGCCACTACCGCTACCATTGTTCCAGCCACCATTGAATTTGATAAGTTTGGCTGGTACAATGGCTCATGAGACTTTGTTTAAAGTGTTTTCCTATGGTGTATGCAAATTCTGAGTGGTAGATGATGTCATTAATACTGTACTTTAATAATTGGAAAAAATAGCATTACCATTTGTTTTATTATAAGTTCTTGGCAACGCTTTGAAAACTTAAGTATAGTGAACTCTGTATAAATAGAGGAAAGAGGAAATTAAGGTGGTGTACACCTCCATGAACAGTCATGAATAGCAAGACTGTTATAGGATACAAAATGCTCCTTGCAGTGAATAATATCCCTTGATAGAGATGCTAATTTTATTTATTTATTTATTTATTTTATTTTTTTTATTTAACACTCATTTTTATACCGCATCTTCCAGAGATCAGTTGCGGTGTACAAATAACAAAAATTAACAAAGCTAAGTTTGTTTTACATAGAACATCTTAATTTTACATAGAACATCTTAAAATATCATAAATTAAACAAAGAAGTTTACACTAGAACTATGTGAAAACAATTTAACTAACAAAGTGTAGTGTCTATATACATAAGACAGTACATAACTGATACAACTATATACATGCGTAGGTATTAGGGCATAAGAGATAGGATCGTCATTTCGTTAGAGCTGTGTGTTGTCCATTTAGGTGGGAGGTTTGTGCTTTAAGTGGTCAGTTACCTGATTAGCCTTTATCTAATTTGAGTGTAAGGTTTTCCATGGTATTGTAGTGTTTAGTGAATAGATAAGTTTTTAATTTTTTGCGGAATTCCATGATCTCTGTTAGTGAACGTAGATCCTCTGGTAGGGAAGTCCAGATAGTTGGGGCTATATGTGAGAAGGCTCTATTGTTGGTTAATTTGTGTGCTTTTATGAAGTCCTTTGGAATCTTTAGTTTATTTAACTGTTCTTTTCTGTTAGTAGGCTTAGGTGTTTCTTTGCATATTAGATTACATAGTGTAGTCGGCGCCATGTCGTTTAATGCTTTAAATGAGGTTATTATTGTTTTATATATTATCCTGCTTTGTATTGGTAACCAGTGAAGAGATGCAAGTATTGGGGGCATGTTTACTAAACATTCCTAACGTGCGGGGCCGTGCTAGTGTGCCTGTGCCATATAAGGAGTGGGCGGTTCAGGCAGAAAATAGAAAAAAAACGGTAGTAAGCAACCGGACGTGTGTGCGTCGCGCTAATGTGCGGGGGTCGACATTAGCGCGTGGAAAGGCAAAGTGGCGCGCTGCTGAGTATACAAAACAACAGAGCCGTGGTACAACGGTGAAGACACTGACCAATGGTGCAGGGGCCATGGGTTCAATCCCCCAGTGTGCGCAACGACAAAGGTCAGCTGAGGCAGTAACTGTAATGATTAACATTGTTTTAGGAGGCAAATTAATTTGGAACGGCATAAGGCGGCGCACAGTTATTTTTGGGCGGCAGAAGGCGGCGCACAGTGCTTTTTGGGCGGCATAAGGCGGCGCACAGTTATTTTTGGGCAGCAGAAGGCGGCGCACTGGTCCCCTTGGGCGGCAGAAGGCGGCGCGCTGATAGGCACAAGGCGGCGCGCTGATGCCCAAGCACAGGAACAGAGCCACAGCACAATGGTTAAAACACTGACCAATGGTGCAGGGATCAGGGGTTCAACTCCTCACAATGCCCAGTGAAAAATGCCTGCTGAGGCAGTATGTATTATGTTGTGGAGTGCTGTAGGAGGCTGTATAATGTTATTTTGTTATCACTACTAGCAAACGCACTCTCCCAGCATGTTAACATACGGCGGCCCATAAGGCACATGTTACAGTGCACTGTTCGCCAAGGCACCCTTGAATGACCCCTATAGGGCAGCATGTATGTTGCGACACAGGATAATGTATAGTGCACCCTATAGGGATGGCAACCATAAGGTGGCCTACAGGGCGCCCTATGAAGCACCCTCAGAGGCACCTAATGGGTATAGTAAGCTGAGGGTGGTCTTGCCGGCATAGACATATGTACAGTAAATAAAAATAAAGCTGTGGACAGCCCTACCAAAGGGCCCCACTGTGGGTTGGAACCCATGACCTCTGGCTGCACAGGCAGTGATGTAACCATTGCGCTACAGCTCCATAGCTGTAAGCAGGCCCCTGGCTGGCTGCAGATAGCCTACACGTCACCTCACAGACAGTCTGCTGGTGTCAACAGGATAGGGTTAGGCCACCCGTACCCATGATGCACTGCACATGCAAATTAGCTGTCCGCAGATGGACACAAGATGGGGAATGCACCCCCACAGCACCTCGGCCCTGTTGGGGGAAGTGACCGGGTGCACCCACACAGCACCTTGGCCTAGTAGGGGGCACTGACCGGGTGTGTTACTGGCACAGAGTAGCCACACACCGTTACATCGTGCGGGTACTGTGCTCACCCTGAGTGTGCAATGAGGTGGCCAGGACCAGGTCAACAACACCTGCCATGGCTGATGGAGGCCAAGCGGGCGTTCCAAAGCAGTGTTAATGTGTAAGATAGCTAGTTTCTGCACAAACACCATGGATATCCCTGTCTGCCGCCATCAGGCACCCCCCCCCCCCCCCCCAGTGGCAAACATGGTCCCCATCAAGGGATCCACACTCTACCTCCCTGCAAAGGTGGCAGTAGAGGGCAACATCAACCCCAGTCCTGCTGAGGAACACCACCACCACCCCCCAGGCAGGCACCGCCATAACACAATAGCAAACAGACATAAGCCCAGGGTATGGTAAGCTGCACTCCACCACCAGATATTCCCCTGCAGCAAGCCAACAGCCACTGCACCCTGCAAGCCATTATAGCAAGACATTTACCAGCTACAAACAGTCTGCTGGTTAGTCCATAGTGCATGTTCCCAATGGAGATGCATGCACCCAGAACTGGGCTGTCTGCATACACAGCAAGCAGATAGATCAGTGACTGGGCCCCAAAGAGAAACCCATATCTATCACATGAGAGAACTACTATACAGCACTATGGGGGGGCCTAGCCATGCTGTGGTCACTGCACAGTCAGGGTGAGGGTGATCCCCCAGAAGGACATGCTTTGGCCACCCTGTCTGTGTAGGTGGTGGCCGGACACTACAATATCCCAGCCAATGTCCCTGCCAGGGCCCTATGCCCAGTGCAGATGCATCCTGGCCACGCCACCCTGCCCTGGCTATACCCATGGTACCTTGCATCTCATTATGCACATTGACTGGCCAATACTGGCAACAGTGCTGGCAGTGCAGGCTGTTGAAGGGGCTTGCAGCCAACACCCACTGTATAGACAGACACACACTTCCACACCTCTGCCATCATGGTGCTACGATTGAGGGGGTAAGTAGCCTTGCCCTCCAAACCGGTCCTGAGCACGGCAAGGCATGGATATGGTACGCATTACAGCTGGTGGTCACTCCCCAGGGTGGTAAGCACCGTCAGAGGCCAGGCCTGGAGCATGCCCCGCAAACACCTCACAGATTGTTTGGATGGGGTCAACTAGCAGTATGTACGTAACGTATGGATAACTGCCTGCCTGTGCTCCTAGCAAACGTCTCCGAGCTGTGTACCGTATACCTCAGGTGTAGGGTGACATTGGTAAGTTATGCAAGTGCTCGTTTTGGGTGCTGCATGCACGGTCCAATGTTCTGCCTTTCCAGGAGACATTGGCCAATGGGGCCTGTGGGTGTGGGTGTGTCTGCCCTTGATGGCTGCTGCTTTACGGCACAGATTCCCAACTCCAGTCCAGGTTTGCATCACACTGTTCGGGTGTTCCTGCTATCCCTCATGAATATGCATGGCTACATCTACATGCCATGGGGGTGGTGCATAGATATACAGCACAGGCATTTGTATGAGTGTCAGCATGGAACCTGACTGGTGTGTGGCCCACTAGGACTGCATTTGGGTGATTCTGCTCTAGGTACTGCCCCTGTTCATGGTGTCTGTGCTCAGTGGGGTAAAAGATAGATGTCTTACCATTGCATATGTCCCCGCCATGAAAGGTGTGTCCTTACTATCACTGTTTAGTTGTCGGAAAAATATGTGGGCAGGATTGGCAGTAGCCCCAGCTAGGCTTTGAACCTGTGACCTTCTGTTCTTGTATGCACTGTCTGTGTGCACTGCACCACTGTGTAGCCACAGATTGGTTGGATTCCCTGGACTGTCCATGACTGTGGATCCGGCAGGACCTGTCTGTTGCAGTGGACTGTGCCAGCCTGCACATGGCTAGGCCTCTGTCTTCTGTGGTTAGCAGCCACTGCCCCCTGCACCACATGTACTTGTCCGCCAACATGCTGGCATGAACTTCTCTCAGAAAAAGCAGTTGACCTGATTGCAATGTGGCAGTATGGGACTGCATTTGGGGGACTTGGCTGTAGGTAATGCCCATTGTTGTGGTGTGTGTGCGGTGTTGGGTAAAATATGGGTGTTTTCCCCCATGCATACAGGGGTGTCTGCGCTATCTTTATTTAGTGGTGGGTAAAATATAGGGACTGGGCTGGCAGGTGCCCCAGCTGGGTTTTGAACCTCTGCCCTCTGGTCCTAGAGGTAATGACTCTGTCCGCTGTACCACACTTTGGCCACAGAGACAGTGCAGCCCCTGGAGGCAGTAAGCCTGGCAGGATGGAGTCACAAACCCTGCTCTACGCAATTCTACTGTGGGCATATGCACCCTGTCTGGTGACAAACGTGCACATAAACCCCGGAAATGACCACGGGAAATGTGGGACAAAATATCACCACGCTGGGCAACAGTGATATTAATGGGCAACCATAGCAAACACTCCCAGGAAAGCTCCAAAACGTGGAAATGTTTTTTGGAAGAGTCTCCTCTCAGTAGACCCTTCCAAACTTCATTTCTTTTTTCTGGAGCTTTGCTGGGTGTGATTTCTGTATTTGCCCATCACTATATCTGTTCCCCAGCTGAATTACTATTTTTAATAGTTCTGTTGTGGTCATTTTCTATTTTTATTTTCACTTTTGTGCTGTGCACATATATCACACTGCTCACGTTTTGCTGGTTTCCCCGGTTTTCCTGTACATTGCTGACGGAAATGGTTTCTCTTCCCTTTAAATGCTTTCTACCGCGAGTGTTTCACTCGCGGTAGTTTTTACATGCAAATTCGGGCCCGATACTGTGCGGGGAGCCTCTCCCCTCCCACTCTCCACCCATTGACCCCGTCCCTCCGCCCCTCCGGAGCCTTCCTCCGCCCTCCTTTCGCCGTTCCACGCCTCTATCGGACATTTGCGGGCCCGCACTTGTACGGGGCCCGTTAGTGAGCCGCGTACCTGTGCGGGGGTGACACGCACGTGTGCGGGGCATTTAAACGCGTTTCTGCGCGTTTCAGTGCCGCGTTGCCGTGCGCTATTTTGCGGCGCGCTATTTTGCGGATTTTAGTAAACATGCCCCTTGGTGTTATGTGTTGGAGTGAACTTATTTTTAGTATAATTCTTGCTGTTGCATTTTGGGCTAGTTGAATTCTTTTAATGTTCTGTTTTGAAATGCCTATAAGTATTAGGTTGGCGAAATCAAAGTGAGGGGTTATGATAGCTTGTGTTATATTAATGAAATCTTGTACAAATACAAGCGGGCGTAGTTGTTTGAGAATTTTAAGTTTGAAATAGATTTTCTTTATAGTGTTTCTAATGTGGGTTTCCATTGTAAGGTGTGTATCTAGGATAACACCTAGATATCTTATTTCATTTTTTATTTTAATTTCTTGATCTTGTAGTGTTATATGGGTTGGGGGGATAAATGATTGATTTTTTGTTACGACTAGGACTTCGGTTTTGGCATGGTTTATGTGGAGGTTTTGAGATTTTAGCCAAATTGTGATTTCATTGTAGCAGTCTGAGAGGAGTTGTAACGGTATGTTAGGAATTGTAAATGGAATGTACATCATAATATCGTCTGCATAGAGGTGATATTGTACTCCAAATTTTTTAAAGATATTGCAAACCGGTTTTATGTAAATGTTAAAAAGTAGGGCTGATAGTGCAGATCCTTGTGGTAGACCTATTTCTTGGTTATATGTAGTTGAAGTTTGATTACCTATTCTGTTCTAAATCCCATGGTTATCGCTAATACCTTTTTAGTATTTGTAAGCAAGCTGCAATTGCAAAAATAGCCTAAAATTTCTAAATGTTATACAATGAATGTTCTAAATCTTGGCAGTTGTTCTTTTAAATATAATAGGTTGGGTAGAGTTTTCTCACAAAACTACAAGAATGATTCTTCATTGTTGCCATCTGTGAAAGAACATCATATAGCCTGGAATCCCATGGATCCAAGATTGCCTGAACGTATTAGCAGCAATAATTTTTCCCATTTGATTAAAAAGACTTGATTAGAATTTGATACATTTCAGATGGGAGGGGTAGAGGTTCTTTGGGCATCTCTCATTTCATTTATTATATATACAGCCCATCTTCTGTTCTTATGTTCTTACTTCTAGATGGATAACATGATTGCATATATAAACATGTGCCCCATAACAATAATTATGGGTATGCAGGCAAAAAATGTCATATCATTTCCTGTTTTGTTTGTACGTTTTTCCTTTTTATTTTGTATTAATAAATTTATTTCATTTTGTATTTCTAAATTTTCATTTCAGGGCAATTTCATTAAAGAAATAGCTGTGGCTGCTGCTAAAGTGTAAAACATTGCTGAAAGGTTACTAGAGGTGTCAGGCAGATAAAAACTGGCCTTTTTTCCCTCACAGTTAGTGGCTTGTTTCAAACCAGTGATCTCTTGTTTAGAAGGCAGGCAACTTGTAGAAGAGCCATCATATCTGGAGGCTGGGACTAGTTAGCCTGTTGTATTGCTTGTGATCTTCCTTCCTGCTTTCTGATTGTCCCAAAGTTTGTCTGCTCTTGAGTTCTATGGAAAATGCTAACTGGATTTTTTGCCCTGTGAATCTATTGAGTCCTGTTGTAGAAATTTACTCCAAAGATTCTTCTTTTGCCATTTTCTTGTGCCAAAACTTCTCTGAAGTCATTTCTAAGTATGCTACGAGCAGAGACATTTACCATACCTAATCTAGATCCTGGTTATCCAATTAGTGATGATCAACAAGGATCTGGATAGGTAAACATCTCTGATTGTATACTTAGACATGGTTTCACAGAATTTTCCATAGCGCTCGAGAACAGACAAACTTTGGGACAATCAGAAAACAAGATAAATGATTCTCCGAAAAGTTAAGAGCAGGATAGATAAAGCCATCCCCTATAGAGATGTGATGACTTTTTGGCAAGATGCATGTCTTCTAACCTCAATGTTACTAGTCTGAGGACAGCCTGGGACAAAACTGATGGAGAAAACAAATTGTTTTTTTCAGTGTTGTTTTTAGATTAAGAATGATATGAAATGAATGCACATCCCTAAAAATAATGCAAGCAAATTACACACAAAAATGAGAAAATGAAAACAGAAACAAATAGTTTTTCAACAATTTATGAAACAAAAAAATTCCTCACTGTGCATAATCCTATTGGACGAGTATTCCAACAGATGGGACCACCAGAGGTAGTGATGACTTAGAACAGCCCTGCAGCATTTACCTTCAAGCTTCGGCATCGTGGGAATGTTTGCTTCTGCCCCTCTCTGACTCAATGCTGACTTCCTGTTTACACAGGAAGTGGCATCATAGATCATTAGAAGCAAACAGCCCCATGGCACTGAAGATTGAAGTTAAGCACTGAGAGCTGTTTGTGGCTATTGCTATCACTGTTGGTCCCAGAGAGGGGCAGCATTGATAGCAATGGGCGTTGAGAGGGGGCAGGGTACAAGGGATGAAGTTCGCCTATGATGCCGCATCTCCTTTTAATAGCCCTGTTTCCATTTTGTTTTTTTGTCATTTTATTGCTCCTCATTGTATCATTTCTAATTTAATCAAATCTTCTTCAAAAAAATGACCCAAAGTGCAAACATCCAAAGCACATGAACACAGATCTATAAAATGACAGGTCCTTGTCTTTGACCTCAATGTGGTCCATTACTACAATGTATCTGGAGTAATGGCTTCGGTATATAGTCAAGTGATTCATCATATGATACCACAACAACCAGGAGGGATGACATCAGGTTTAATGTGGACATGTCTCCTTTTGAGTTTTAGTCAAATTGGCATCACTTTCAAGGGACCACAGCTCAGATATGGGAAAATGATTTACTAGTTGTCACAATGGGTTCATTCTTGGAGAATGCCAGAACCTAAGAAGCCCTCTTTCCCTTCAGTTTGAGCCTTCTGGTACTCAGAGGCTGCCAGGACTTGAGGCACAGGCCCAAGGTGTTTCCTGCAGGGAAGGTGGACATCAGATGCCAAGTAGAAGGAGAAGGCAGGAAATTTACTGGGGCATAGAATAAAATCTGAAAGACCAGGAAGAAGTGAGGTCCAAGAACAGGCAAGTCAGGCAGGTAGAACAGGCTCCTTACCAGAAGAGGTCAACCCCTGTATCAGCAACTGGTGAGGCACACAGACTCAAACAAAAGTCAAAGGGGAGTGCAACATAAAATTCATCATCAGTAACTGGTGAAGTATTGTATATCTCTCAGGGGGAGAGAATAAGGTTTTCTCCTCAAGTCTTGCTGAGTTTCTTCATGTGGTGACCCAGTTGCAATTGAAATATAGTAGGAAAAAAAAGAAAAAAATACATATTGGCTGCACGTCATCCATAGTAAAGAAGTGCTCACCCATAGCTTATGCACTAGGGCTAGAGATGGTTGCGGAGACACTGCACATACTGCAGATGAAGATAACACCCCTGCCACAGATAAAAGCCATGACAAAGTTGTTCATGGACCCACTGTGGTAGGAGATAATCCTATAACTTTTCCATTAACTCCTTTGGTTTAACTACAATTAAGTAGATTCCTGTAGATAAAGAGGAGATAACGTACTGCTGTCTCTTTGCTACAAATCCTATATTTAAAATTGAAAGTATACCAAACACTAGAAGAAAGGGGAATATTGCTACAGAAAAACTGCAAAAAAGCAACTGATGTAAATTTAAGATCTCCTAGTTTCACAGATCAAAATAAAGAGATATGTGAATGATAACATCTCAAAATCAATGAAGGGCTTTTGTAGAAAAAGAAATAGAGAGAAAGAGGAGACCCAGGTGTGAACACCAGAAGAAAGATATACATAGAAAAAGAAAGACGCATATCAGAAAGGAAAAGAAAAATATAAGGAAAGCAGGTGCAGAAAAAGAGGGGGGTCTGGAAAAGAGCACCAGAAGAAAGGCTGGTGCACAGGGAGAAGGAGGGGGTCCTGAGAGAAGCACAAGAAGAACTGAAATAGTGAGGAAAAAGAAAGAATCCAGAAAGGAACACCAGAAAGAAGGTTGATGAGGAGAGAGAGAAAGAAGAGCTTTGGATCAGAATACAAGGAAGGTATGCTGAGATGAAGATGGAGATCTGGAAACACAAAAGAGCTAGATAAACAAGACATACCAGGAAGTCAACTGAAGAGGAAGAAAAAAGGGAGAAGAAAGACTCAGAGGTGAAGGAATTAAAGACTGAGCTCTTATTTTAGGTGGAAAAAGTTAAAAGTTTCTGCATGCTGGGTTCCAGGTGAAGTAAAAATTAGCCAAATTAAATTTAATGTCTAAAGTTAAGAGTATGATAAATAAAATGAACAATCCATAGCCAGTATAAAGGAACCATTTGTTAATATTAGGGAAATAAATCAAATATTGTTCAATCAAAACTACTACTGAAATAATTCTACAAAAAAATGCAAGACTGGAAGAGAACAAGAATGATAAAAACTCCTACTTTGAGGTATTCCTGATAAATTGACATCTAAAAAGATTAATATGAAAGATATTGAGGAAGATCCAAAACATGAAACCGAAACATGCTTCATTAACAGAAGTCCTTAAATTTATATATTCCAAGAATAAATTGAGGTACAAATGCAAAAACTGCAAGGATATGTAGAACATAGAACGAAAAATATCAAAACAATCTATTTATAGAAAACCCAAAGCAGTTCTACTGGGAATTGGGAAATGGCATTAATATGGTAAAAACACCACTAACCAAAGCTGAAACAGAAACTTTCTGGAGAAAACTACCGTATTTTTCGGACCATAAGACGCACTTTTTCTTCACCAAAAAGTGGGAGGAAAAGTGCCTGCGTCTTATGGTGCGAATAGAAGAAGTTGCAGAGCGGCAGCGGGTCCCCCGGGACCTTCCGTGTCCCTGGGGACTGCATCATCCCTCCCCCCCCCCCGGCTTCTGCTGCTGCTGCCGCTGCGTGGCAGCGGCAGAATCAACTGTCCCGCGGCCCCTTCCCATCTGCCCGGCAAAGCATCTTCTGAGCTCCATCAGCGGCAGCTTTCAGGGCCGCGAAGAGAGTAGTATTTCCCTCTCGCGGCTCTGTTAAGCCTGCCGGGGCTGATGGGAATTCCCATCAGCCCCGGCAGGCTAACAGAGCCGCAAGAGGGAAATCACTCTTCTCTTCGCGGCCCTGAAAGCTGCTGCTGATGGAGCTCAGAAGATGCTTTGCCGAGCAGATGGGAAGGGGCCGCGGGACAGTTGATTCTGCCGCTGCCACGGCAGCGGCAGCAGCAGAAGCCCAGGGTTTGTTTTTCATTTTTAAATTTACTTGGGCTGATGGGGGGGAGGGGGTTAGGACTAGTAATGGGGGGGGGGTTAGGACTAGTAATGGGGGGGGGTTAGGACTGAAAATGGGGTGATGGGGGGATAGTACTGAAAATGGGGTGATTGGGGGGCTAAGACTGAAAATGGGGTTATGGGGGGCTAAGAATGAAGATGGGGCGATGGAAGGGTTAGGACTGGAAGTGGGCTGTTGGGGGGCTTAGGACTGATAATGGGCTATGGGGGGGCTAGAACTGGTAATGGACTGGGGGGGGGTGCTAGGACTGGAAATGGGCCAAGTAGAAGGGGGAGCTTGAACTGCAAAGAGCTGATGGGGACAGGGTTTTGGAATGGAAATGGGCTGAGTGGAAGGGGGCTTGGAATGGAAATGGGCTGATGGGGAGGGGGGCTTGGAAAGGAAATGGGCTGATGAGGGGGGGGGCTACGACTGGAAATGGGCCGAGTAGAAGGGGGAGCTTGAACTGCAAATAGCTGATGGGGACAGGGTCTTGGAATGGAAATGGGCTGAGTGTTATACTTTATTAAATATTTTATTACACTATTTGGTTCAGAATATTTTTTTTCCTATTTTTCTCCTCTAAAAACCAGGTGCGTCTTATGGTCGGGTGCGTCTTATGGTGCGAAAAATACGGTATACGAAGACCCAGTAGAGCACAATCGAGAAGCAGAATGATTTCCCTGCATATAGGAGAATTGAGAAAAGACAAACATCAAATTTATGGAATGGCCTGAACTAACAACTAAATAACTGGAAAACAGGTTGAAAAGAGCCCCAAATTAGAAGAGCTCTGGCCCAGAAGAAGTGACCAATCTTTGGCCAAACAGTATCATTCCACTAAGACCTGGCAAACTGCAAAAATCAGTTGGTCAAGCAGCCAGAATTAACATTGCAAATAAAATGATTTGGAGCCTGTACCAGAAGACATATGAAAAGAGACTTGAAGACCTAAATATGTATACTGCAAGCCACTTAACCCTCCATAGCCCATATTCCCTGTAAAATAGTTATCTCCAAGTTATAATGCCCTGTTCAATGTAATTTCAGTTTGTTCAATGTAAACCGCACTGATGCAGAATAGCGCGGTATATAAGAGAATGTAAATAAATAAATAAAATAAAATAAATTTAGAGGAGAGGAGGGACAGGGGAGAATGATTCAGACCTTTAAATACTTAGAGAGTATTAATGAACAAACAAATGTCTTCCAAAGATGGGGAAGCTGTAAAGCTAGAGGGCATAACATAAAGCTGTAAGGGAGTAAACTGAAAGGCAACATCAGGAAATACTTTTTCCCTGAAAGGGTGGTGGATGCTTGGAATGCCCTCCCGATGGAAGTGGTGGGGTCAAATACAGTGACAGAATTCAAAATGGCATGGGACAGACATAGTGGATCCCTTTATAGCAACGGGATAAAATCAAAATGGACATAACTCTCTCTTATATCTCAACAAATAGGGTGACCTACACGAAGCGATGGATACACCCCTAAACAAAGGCATGGGGAGGGGTGACCTGCATGGAGCGGCAGGTGCATTTACTCTTACCGTCTTGCTGGGCAGACTAGATGGACCATAATGGTCTTTATCTGCCGTCATATACTATGTTACTTATTACAGTAAGAACACTTTTTCTGAAGAGGGATCCAAGTAACATTCCCAAAAATTACATGCCAAAATAACATGTCTGCCTATAAGGTAGAAGCTCTTCACTGCAATGGAAAGAATATGGGCCCGATTCAGGTCACAGCCCTGTATGTCTTGCAGGTGGGGACGGATGTCCTGCTTATTCCACTGCGGAGGTGGAATAAGCAACGGAAATGTCAGGGAATGGGCCTGGGAACCACTGTCAGGGCAAGGATCGAAGGCAGATAGGTCCTCGTCACCCCGCCGAGGGTTGGGCGGTGGGGAAACAGGGTCAGCGCTGCGGTGGTCAGAACGGCATGCAGGGAAGACGTCCCCCCAGGGATGCAGGGTCATGCCAGGCCATCTCAGGGCCCGATTCTGCACCTGTGTGAACATCTGACTCTCATGGTGAAGAATTGGTCCTAATGGCCCCATCCTGCTCGGGGGCATCCAGATGGACCGGGCGCGCCCTTTCTGGGATCGGGCTCCACATGTTTATACTGATTCCAAAAATATCTTGGCAATAGTGCAGAAGGGCAATAAGAAGGGAGTATATAAAACCAAATCTATACCAAATCTCAACAAGGCGATAGTGCAGTTGAAGTAAGGTAGGGAAGAAAAGGAAGAATACATATTGGCTGCATGTCACCTATGATAAAAAAAAGCCTTAATGTTGAATAAGGCCATCATAGCCAGTGTTACAGAAAACAGAAATCTCAGGATAGCATGGATTGACTATAAGAAAGCCTTTGATAACATTCCACACTCCTGGCTAATAAGATACCTTGCCTTGAAATGTATAAAATAAACCCTGGCTTGATCAAGAATATTAAGCTCACCATGAAAATGTAGCAAACAGCATTCCTTTTGAAATAGGAATGATGAACTGATCATATTCATAACATCAAGATCCAGCAAGAAATATTTCAGGGAGACTCCCTGTCACTATGTCTGTTTGTATGGTTCCTAATCCACTGCGTACTCATCAACCCTTTCCTATATGTATTTAGCCTTAACACTAAAGAAAGTCACAACCCAGAGGTCATATGGCCAGATGACCTGAAGTTCTAGAGTTCCAACGACCAACAATTAACAGAATGGCTCCATGTAGCGAAAAGCTTCTCAGATGCAGGACCAGCCTGTCCATTAGGCGTTCTAGGTTGCAAACTAGGGCAGCCGACCTGGGTGAGTGGCTGGCTTTGTGTCACTGCTTTGTTGCCTGTGGCAGGCCATGTATGCTTAAGCACATGGCCTGCCATGGGCAACAAAGTGGCAGACAAAGCTGCCACTTTTAAAATGCTGCTGCTGCTGCCTGCCCCCCAGACAATCAGTGGCAGTGGAGGGTGGCACAACTGGAGTTTCTGCCTGGGATGGCATAAACCCTCAGGCTGGTCTTGCTCAGATGGTATCAAGATGTCTTTTGGCCTTAACAAATTTGCTAAGGCAATCTACCTTAGAAGAAAATTGAGCAAAACTGAAAACATTGAATTTGGACTGTGGCATCAAGGAACTTGAACAGGAAGGCATATATAAATACCTAAGAGTAGATGAAGAAGCAACAATCAAGTAAATATTACTTAGAGAAATGACCAGTAAAGAATATTGCAGGAGATAAAATTCAGTACTGAAAAGTGCTTTAATATCACAGAATAAGAAACAAGCCATTAATCAGCTAAAAGAAGAAAACAGAAATTAGGTCTTACCTGCTAATTGCCTTTCCTGGAGATCTCTCCGGGCCAGTCCAGGAACAAGAAGGTTGTCAATCTTCTTCAGCAACTGAGGACTGAAATCTGAAGTTTTGCAGACCTGGTATCTGGCTCCCCTGCTGGACGTACCTCAGTCTACCCTTGTCCAAGCAGTTGAAGAAAGAAATTGAACCAATAGAAATAAACTAAGAACATAACAAACCTAACCAGCAGTGAACATATTGGAAATCAGCTAATGTAGAACTACTACATGTCCCCCTTTTTCATGGGTATTGCCTTTTTCATTTTCTGGTTTTTTGTTTTTTTTTGTTTTTTTGTATTATGCTTAGGAATGTTTAATTGTTTAGATTGCTGTTGTGGTCTTGCCCCACGACCTCTCCCCGAGGGAGCCCCAAAGACCCCCCCATGGACAGACCTTACCGAAACGGCCATACTGACGACCGAGCAAAAATACGACTCTCGACTGCTAAAAGTCATCCTTCGGCCGAGACCGCCTTGCAACCAGGAAATCCGCCAAACGCCAAACGGGTGGGTCCTGGACTGGCCTGGAGAGATCTCCAGGAAAGACAATTAGCAGGTAAGACCTAATTTCTGTTTCCTGATCGTCTCTCCGGGCCAGTCCAGGAACAAGAGGGAAGTACCAGAGCAGTACCTAACCACAGGAGGGACCCGCAAGGCCCGTAACGACAGCCGAAGCCCCCACATTTGCGTCCGACCTGGCCAAAACATCCAACCTGTAATGTCTAGTGAACATGTGAAGAGGCGACCAAGTCGCCGCTCGACAAATGTCAGCGGGCGGAATCAAAGCATACTCGGCCCAGGACGTCGCCTGGCTACGAGTAGAATGAGCTCGCAGCCCCTCTGGAGGAGCCTTCCCCTTGGCCTGATACGCCGCCACGATCGCTTGCTTCACCCATCTAGCAATGGATGCCTTGGACGCTGCTTCGCCCTTTCGAGGGCCTGCAAAAAGTACAAATAACCTGTCCGTTCTACGAAACGGTATAGTTCTCTTCAGGTATCTCTTGAGCAACCTGCCCAAATCCAATTTCTGTAACACGCCATCAATAGGCAAGCCTTCCTGGATCCGAAAAGTGGGGAGCGAAATAGTCTGATTCACATGAAATTTGGAAACCACCTTCGGGAGAAATGAGGGAACGGTTCTCAACAGGACCCTGTCCTCTGAAAATTGAAGATAGGGAGCCCTACAAGAAAGTTCTTGGACATCAGAGATCCTCCTCGCCGAACACAGGGCCACTAAGAAGGCTACTTTCCACGAAAGCTCCCACATCGGGATGTCGTTAGACGGATGAAAAGGAGGACGCGCCAAGGCTTCAAGAATGAGATTCAAATCCCAAGGGGGAACAACGCTGCGAAGAGGAGGGTGGATGTTCTGAACCGCTCGAAAGAACCGAAGCACATCCGGATGGGCGGACAGCCTAGCCCCCTTCACACCTTCTCGAAAACAGGAAATCGCCGCCAAGTGAACCCTAATGGTGCTGAGGGCCAAACCTTTATCCAGCCCGTCCTGCAGAAAGGACAGCACATGTGGCACTGAGGCGTCCCGCGGACTGACGCTCCGCTGCACGCACAAAGATTCAAAGACTCGCCACACTCGGACATAAGCCAGGGAGGTCGACCGCCGATGAGCCTGCAACAGAGTGCACACGACAGAAGGCGAATACCCCCGACGCATCAGACGGTCCCTCTCAATAGCCAAGCCGTAAGCGAGAAGCGATCCACATTTGGCATGAGTAGCGGACCTTGAACTAGTAGATCCGCCCGCGAAGGCAGCCTCCAGGGGCGGTCTACGAGGAGACGAACCAGATCCGCATACCACGCTCTCCGGGGCCAATCTGGCGCAATGAGAATTACTCGATCCCGGTGACTGGCTATCCGCCGAACTACCCTGCCTATCATTGGCCACGGCGGAAAAATATATAGAAGACCGCTGTTCGGCCAGGGTTGAGACAGGCCGTCGAGACCCTCTGACATGCGCTCCCTGCGCCTGCTGAAAAATCTGTGGGCTTTGGCATTGTCAAAGGTGGCCATGAGGTCCATTATCGGCTGCCCCCATCGGAGAGTTAAAGTGTGAAACACCGCCGCATTCAATTCCCACTCGCCTGGATCCACTACATGCCGGCTGAGGAAATCGGCTTGCACATTGTTCCGACCCGCGACATGCGCCGCCGATAGTGCCAGCAGATGCTCTTCCGCCCAGGACATGAGTCGCTGACTTTCCTCCAGCAACACTGCACTGCCTGTCCCCCCTTGTCGGTTGATATAGGATACTGTCACCGCATTGTCTGAGAAAACTCTCACTGCTTTGTGCTGTATCAGCGGGCGAAACTCCTGAAGAGCTAAATAAACCGCTCTGAGCTCCAACAGATTTATAGAGCAATGCTGAACTTCCGGTGGCCAAACTCCCTGAGCCAAGCTCCCCAGACAATGAGCCCCCCAGCCCCCGAGGCTGGCATCGGTCGTGACTAGCACCCAGTCCGGCTGACGTAAGGGAACTCCCACTCGCAGATGAACGGGATCTAACCAACACTGGAGACTGACCGAGGCACTGTGTAACCTGGGCAACCTGCAATCCAGAGGATGTTCCTGAGGCGACCATCTCGACAGCAAAGCTTGTTGTAACGGCCGCATGTGGGCCCTCGCCCATGGCACGAGCTCCAAGGCCGCCGCCATGGAGCCCAAGAGCTGCAGATAATGCCACGCCGTTGGCGCCTTGAGTCGTAAGAAGCTCTTCACTTGAGACAGAATCTTCTGCACCCTGCTCTCTGGTAGAAAAACAGCTCCTAACTCGGTATCGAAGATGGCCTGCAAGTAAAGGAGACGCGTGACCGGCTGCAATTGGCTTTTGTCCTGGTTGATCACCCAACCAAGTTGTTCCAGGAGGCGGACCACCCGCGCCGTGGCCGTCCTGGACTCCGCCACGGACGGTGCCCAAATTAGCCAATCGTCGAGGTAAGGATGTATGAGGACTCCCTCTTTGCGCAAAGCTGCTGCCACCACCGCCATCACCTTGGTGAAGATACGGGGCGCCGTAGCCAGGCCAAACGGCAAGGCTCGGAATTGGAAATGTCCCAAATGGACTGCAAAACATAGAAATTTCTGATGCTCGGGCCTTATGGGAATATGAAGATAGGCCTCCGTAAGGTCTATTGACGTCAACACCTCCGTCGGTTGCACTGAGCCAATGACAGAGCGGAGTGTCTCCATGCGGAAGTGCGGAACCCGCAAGCAACGGTTGACGTTTTTGAGATCCAAAATAGGCCGAAAAGAACCCTCCTTCTTGGGTACCACAAAATAAATCGAGTACCGACCTAATCCTAATTGGTCTGGAGGAACTGGAACCACCGCCTGAATACGTAACAACCGTCGAAGGGTCTGAGCAATCGCTGCGCGCTTTTCCGCCAAACCGCAGGGAGACACCACGAAAGCCTCGGACACCGGACGAGCGAACTCTAGGGAGTACCCCTCGCGAATGATTTCTAGGACCCACTGGTCGGAAGTTATGTTGGCCCAGGCTGACAGGAAGGCTTGAAGCCGTCCCCCCACCGGGAAATCCGCCTGGACCAACCTCACTTCATTGCGGCTTCTTGGTGGCATTCTGCTGGGATCCGAAGTATCCTCTTCCGAAACCTCGAGCCCCCCGAAAGGACTGCCCCCTGGCCAAAAAGCGACCTCTCTGATAGGGAGTAAACCGGGAACCTCTGAATCTGCGAAACTCTCGAGACGCCCCCTATGTAAATTGGTCGGTTTCGACGGTTTCTGCCGATCTTCTGGAAGCCGACCTCCCTTAGACTCCCCAAGATCCTTTACAATCTTTTCCAAAGCTGCTCCAAAAAGCAGCGAACCTTTATAAGGGAGTTTACTGAGTCTCGCTTTGGAGGAGGCGTCCGCCGACCAATTCCGCAACCAAAGAAATCTATGAGCTGCTACTACCGCAGCCATGGATTTGGCAGAAATCCGCACCAGATCGTAAAAGGTATCGGCCAGGTAAGCCGCCGCTGACTCTAGCTTCGCGCCTTCATCCTGCTCGGGGCGTGCGAGAGAGCCCCCCTGAATCCACCGAATGGACGCCTGGGAAACATACGCCCCACATATAGCCGCTCGCAACGATGGAGCACATGACTCAAAAGTCTGTTTTAACAAGGCCTCTAGCTTTCTATCGTGCAGATCCTTGAGGGCCGCACCGCCTTCTACCGGAATGGTGGTTTTCTTGGTGACCGCCGTCACTAAGGCATCCACCTTAGGCATCTTCAATAACTCGAGCTCTTCCTGCGGCAAAGGATACAAGCGGCCAATAGCCCGCGCTCCTCTCAACGAAGCCTCCGGGCATTCCCACTCAGATTCCACCATCTGCTTCATGACTCTGTGCACTGGGAAACACCGTTGTTCCATTTTAAACCCTTGCAGTAGGAGATCCTCCAAAGGTTCCTCTGGAGCCGCTGGCAACGCAATATTCAAGGCCGACAAAGTCTGGGCAATGAGGGCCCCCAATTCCTCTTTCCTAAAGACGCAAAACGTGTTGGGATCCTCGCCAGCTCCCATCTCCGCTCCATCTAAGTCAGTAGCCCACTCCAAACCTGAGTCAGATAGGAGTTCTCCTTCCTCCACTCCTTGGTGGTCCGAAAATTTCTGATTAGGCTTGTCTGCACTAACCACCGCTATTTGGACTACTTTAGAGGAACCCTCGCCCGGATCTGACAGAGAAGGCAGAGAGTCTACACCATGCTCAGCCACCGGAGCAGAGGGCTTGTTTTGTGCCTGCTGCCACTTTATACAATAATTACAAAACATACTGACTACTCCTCCAAGGTACTCAAGGCTGTTAACTCAACCAATAGTGTATTTTTCACAACACTTCATCATACTTCATTTTTTTTATTTTTTTTATTTTTTTGAACTGGGTCTCAGACTTATACCGGTACAAATTACGGGATTAACTCCCCGTCAATGTTCCCTCTAATTTTCTGTAAGCTGTGTGCGCATAAAGTATCAGCTTTGTGCAGCTTTTGAAGAAAGGTTAAATTTTTGTGCGCCACATAAAGACACTCGGAGTTATATACTTATATACTTGACTACACGTCAGAATACAGTATGTACACCACATTGATTTTAATCAAATTAAATGAAAATAGATGATTACTAAATGAAGTGGGAAATTTCTAGTAATTACAATCATAACTTTTAAATTTTAAGATGTCTGTGCTGTTTTCTATCAGAATCAGAGACGTAATTTTTGTGCGCTCTGTTGTAAAGTATGTGTGCTCGCTCGGCGAGGTGTGTGCGCGCGCACACGCGCACAGCTTAGAGGGAACAGTGCTCCCCGTGGTAACTCTCTTGCATCAACGACCACAGTTCATATGAATTTTCTTACAGTTCCTATAAAAGATCTTGTTGTTAGCATTTGTTTCTTGATATGCTCTTCTTACAGTAGCATTCAATGACCCAATAACTATCTTTTCTAGTATCAATCACAATGGGCCATAAACGAATGGGCATATCAAGAAACAAATGCTAACAACAAGATCTTTTACAAGATAAGTTTTTTCCTACTTACTGCATTCGTTTATGGCCCATTGTGATTGATACTAGAAAAGATAGTTATTGGGTCATTGAATGCTACTGTAAGAAGAGCATATCAAGAAACAAATGCTAACAACAAGATCTTTTATAAGAACTGTAAGAAAATTCATATGAACTGTGGTCGTTGATGCAAGAGAGCTACCACGGGGAGTTAATCCCGTAATTTGTACCGGTATAAGTCTGAGACCCAGTTCAAAAAAATCACAAAAATCAAAAAAATGAAGTATGATGAAGTGTTGTGAAAAATACACTATTGGTTGAGTTAACAGCCTTGAGTACCTTGGAGGAGTAGTCAGTATTTTTTGTAATAGTTGAATCCTCTGTGAATTAGACCTATAACTTTTGTGTTGGACTTTATACAATAAGCCTGATGAAGAGCCAAAATAAAATCAGCAGAAAACACAGACTGCAAACCCTGAGGAATATCAGACAGCGTCTGTGGAGGAGCATCCTCCACCTGTCCTTGCCGTTTGGATTTGGCTCTCTTTTTTGCAGGTTTCTCTTGAGCTGGCAAAATCACTGGAGCTGCTTCAGAAATGGCTGCCGTTCCCGCCAAAACTGAACAGCCCTGAGGGCATCCTTCCGAGGTACCCTCCATGATCGGTATCCCCAGAAAGAACCTAAACAGCCTTTGAAGCCAAATGAGCAAGAAACAAGCAGCCCTTAGAAAGGAAAACAACCCCGCAGCGAAAACCGCAACGAAAACCAGCACAGAGCTCCCTGCCGCGCTGAAAAGAACTGCCTGTCTGAGCCAACAGCAACCGCCGACAAAACACGCTGCCCCGACAAGCTTAATCAAACGTAAACATACCTGTCACACCAGGAAAAGGCTCTGCGCCGCTAGAACTCGATTCGGCCCTCACTCCCACTGCTAATGTGAAGTAACCGAAATCGCCGAGGGCAGCAGGAAGGTATCTGGGGCTCCCAGCCCTGCACTGCTCCTTCCCTCGATGACCGGAGCTGATTAAAAAGACAGGCTCTGCCTCTATCAGCTCCGTTAGCATCTGCACCCACAGATCTGTGAGAACCGCTCCGTATTTGTAACCGGAGGGGGGGGGGGGAGGAAAGAACCCTGCTAGGGCTCTACTCAGAAATACTGCTGAAAAAAATAGCCAAAGAAATAAAAATAAACTCTCTTAAAAGGAGCCAGCCAGGAACGTCCCTTCCAGCTGCTGAGGACTGAAAAGACTGAGGTATGACCAGCAGGGGGAGCCAGATACCAGGTCTGCAAAACTTCAGATTTCAGTCCTCAGTTGCTGAAAAAGATTGACAACCCTCTTGTTCCTGGACTGGCCCAGAGAGACGATCAGGAAACTCCTTTATGCCCATAAGGTAATTTATAAGAGCCAAGACTTGTACAAGGGAACAAAGGAGATTTGATACAGACCTTTAAATACTTAAAGGGTATTAATGAACGAACAAACCTTTTTCAAAGGAAGGGAAGCTGTAAAACTAGAGGGCATATGATGAAGCTGCAAGGCGGTAAACTTAAAAACAACATCAAGATATACTTTTTCACTGAAAGGGTGGTGGAATGCCCTCCCAGTGGAGGTGGTGGGGCCAATACAGTGGTAGAATTCAAAATAGCATGGACAGACACAGTGAATTCCTTATAGCAAGAGGATGAAATCAGAGCAAACTTAAATATCTTTTATACTTCAATAAATAGAGGGTTGTACTTGCACGGAGGAGGTATAACCCTAAGCACAGGCATAGAGGGGGTGACCTGCAGTTGAAACCACTCTAGCCACCTTACTGGGTAGAGTAGGTGGACCATGGATGGTCTTTATCTACTGTCATATACTATGTTATTATATGTTATGTACCTAGAGTTGAAGGAGGACTGGGTTTCATATAAATCAATGTTACATGCAGCATTATTTAACAGTTAGATCCAAACATTCAAAAAGTGCTAAAAAATGAAGGTAAATGTCCAGAATCTGTCTGCATCATTAAACTTGGATGAGCATTCTGATAAGTGAGAGGAATGTATGAGAATCTGTTGTTGTTGTTGTTAACTGCCATCAAGTCAGTGTTGACTCATGGCGACCCTCTGGATAGTTGTCCTAAATTGTGTTCGGTCATGTGTGAGAATCTACCAGCATACATAGGGAAGGAAGCAACAGAATTTTCAAAACAACTCTTCAAGAACTGAGATCAAGAAACAAAAAAAAAATCAAGTGGCAAATACACATATATAGTGGAAAATACAAAGTATTACTCCAGGAATTATTTATTGATCAAAACTGAATACATAAATGGTTGAGAGATGAAATGAAACTGAAGGATCGATAGTTGCAACCCTAGATAGTGGATTACTGAGAAGCTGGTGTACAGTAAACAGGAAAACACTGGCAAAAAAGATATATGTAGATTCTCTAAAAAAAAACCCTGGAAATAGTTACTCTTCTTGTAATGAGGTTCTTATAGCAGAACATCTCTATCCAGAAAGGCACAATAAAGTGGCATGTGTCACCTACTGGAAACTGGAAACCAGTGGTTCTCAACCCAGTCCTCTGGGACCTTTAGTCCAGTTGTGTTTTCAGGGTATCCACAATGAATATACATGAGACAGTTCTGCATACAATGCAAACAGTGCATGCAGAACTATCTCATGCATATTCATTGTGGATATCCTGAAAACCTGACTGTCTTGGGTGTCCAAGAGGACTGAGTTGAGAACCACTGCTCTAAAACACTATGACATCGCTGTAAAAGAAAAGCACTAGGCTAACGACCCTAAGAGAATTCCAGAGAATGAAGGGGTTATGATAAACTGGGATGCTCCCATTCTAACTGATAAAAAGCTGGATGCAAGAAAACAAGACATACTGGTAAAGAAGAGAAACACCAGAACAGCATTATAGAAATTTCAGTTCCAAGTGGGTAGCCAGAATCAGGCCCGAGGATGCCCTGCGTACCCCTGCCGCAATGTCCTCCCTGCAGACGCTTTCGGATCCCACTTCCTTGGTCTGGATCGTGTAGCGAAGACTGCTTCGCACCCGGCCCCAGCCCCGATCCAGGATCCATGCAGGCCAGCCCCGCTCCACCTTGATCCCACCCCCCACTTGCTCTCCCCATCCTGATGCTCAGGACGTATGGGGAGAGCCAGAGGGGGAAATTGGGCCAGGAAGGCTTGTGGGGCTGCACGTCTCACCGGACAATAGTGCCTCTTGCCACCTTGCTGGGCAGACTAGATGGACCATGCTGGTCTTTATCTGCTGTCATATACTATGTTACTATGTAAATCTCTGATGCGACCTCATTTGGAGTATTATGTGCCATCCTGGAGACCACACCTTCAAAAGGATATAAACAGGTTGGAGTCGGTGCAGAGGGTGGCTACTAAAATGGTTAGTGGTCTTCATTATAAAGCATATTAGAACAGGCTTAAAGATCTTAATATGTATATTTCATTTATTTATTTAAGGATTTTATATACCGCTTTATCACATAATTGAGGCAGTTTACAAAGAATACACTTACTTTGAAAAGTAAAGACAACCTTTGAGGAGCCCTCCGGTTATCACAGCGCCCGAGGAAGTGATGTCATTGGGGGCGGGCTCCTCACAGGTTGTCTTTCCTTTTCAAATTAACTTTATTGTAGCTAAAGTTAATTTGAAAAGGAAAGACAACCTGTGAGGAGCTTGCCCCCTATGACATCACTTCCTCGGGCGCTGCGATGACTGGAGGGCTCCTCACACAGTTTGTCTTTGCTTTTCAAAGTAAGTGTATTGCAGGTGCTGCTCTGTACAAAGCAGAAGCAGCGGCTGCACTGCCATGGGGAATCGCATTCGCGCTGCGGACTTCAGGAGTCGGGGGAAAAGCTGTTTTTTTGCTCTTTCCGCTCCCGATCTTGCGGCCAGAGCAAAAAAATGGCTTTTCAATGGCCGGTTTTACATCTGTGCCGGCAGCCAGCCTGGCCATGGAAAAACCGGCCAGGCCAGCTGAAAACCAGCCAGTTGGCAACCCTACTCTCATCCACAATTTAATATAGAACTCTCAGCTCTACATTATTCTCCTCACCACTCTATTGGTATTTTCTCCTTTGCTAATCCAGCAAGAGAAAAACCTTCAGTATTTTAGAATTTTCTACTCACTGCTTCACCAGGCTAGCTTTCTCTCTAGTTGATTACCCTCAGCAGATGGTTCCACTCCCTATAGCTAGCCCTGCTAGGTTCCCCAATTGTCTCAGTGCTTAATGAGAGAAAGGAAAACAATCCTCTTTTAACCTGTTCAGCTCAGCAGGTGCATTATCAACACAGGTAAGTGAAACTTTTTCTTCATGTTTTACAATAGCTCAGCATTCTGCTCTCACTGTTGCAATGCATGCCTTTGAGTCAATGCTGACTCCTGGAGACCTAGTAGCTCCTAGGTTTTCTTTGCAGTGTGATCAGAAATAGATTACCAGGTAGGGTTACCAACTTTTTCACCGAGAAAAACCCGACACCTGTGGCTCGCCATGCTCCACCCATTCTCCGCCCCTAGTCCCACCCCTGCCCCGCCCCCAGCCCCACCCACAAAAATTACCGAGGATACGTGTAGGCTAACTTCCTTGGTCAGATAATAATTAAACTGGGAACCCCAAAATCCAAACATGAAATGTACAACACTGGAGAAATAAAACTATAAAGTAATTTCCTCTTGCACTAAACCAGGGGTCGGCAACCCGCGGCTCCGGAGCTGCATGCGGCTCTTTCTCACCTTTGCCGCGGCTCCGGAGCACACTGCCCGCCCGGTGACAGGCAATAGTGTTGTAAAGATGTATTTAAACGTGGCGTTATGGGCTCCCTCCATGTCAGCTCCCTCCCTTCTTCTGCAGCCGCGGCTCCCTGCCTCTTAGGGAACCGCGGCTGTGCTTTTAAAATCATCTCGGAGCCCTTCCTGTCTTGACGGGCTCCGTGCAGCCTTGTCCCGCCTCTAAAGGAAGTTTTGGAGGCGGGACAATTCTGCACGGAGCCCGTCAAGACAGGAAGGGCTCCGAGATGATTTTAAAAGCACAGCCGCGGTTCCCTAAGAGGCAGGGAGCCGCGGCTGCAGAAGAAGGGAAGGAGCTGACATGGAGGGCGGGGGGCTGACATGGAGGGAGGAAGCAGATATGGATGGATGGATGGAGGGAGGGGGGCTGACATGGAGGGAGGGAGCAGATATGGATGGATGGAGGGAGGGGGGCTGACATGGAGGGAGGGAGCTGATATGGATGGAGGGAGGGGGGCTGACATGGAGGGATGGAGGGGGCGGACATGGCGGGAGGGAGGCTGACATGGAGGGAGGGAGCTGATATGGATGGAGGGAGGGGGCTGACATGGAGGGATGGAGGGGGCTGACATGGAGGGAGGGGGGCTGACATGGAGGGAGGGAGCTGATATGGATGGATGGAGGGAGAAGGGCTGACATGGAGGGAGGGAGCTGATATGGATGGAGGGAGGGGGCTGACATGGAGGGAGGGAGCTGATATGGATGGAGGGAGGGGGGCTGACATGGAGGGATGGAGGGGGCTGACATGGAGGGAGGGAGGGAGCTGATATGGATGGAGGGAGGGGGCTGACATAGAGGAATGGAGGGGGCTGACATGGAGGGATTGGGGAGGCGGGCTGACATGGAGGGAGGGAGCTGATATGGATGGAGGGAGGGAGGGGGCTGACATGGAGGGATGGAGCACTGGTAATGGGGTTGAGGGGACTAGCACTGGAAATGAGCTGATTAGGGGAGGCTAGGACTGGTAATGAGCTGATGGGGGGTAGGACTGGTATTGGGCTGATTAGGGGAGGCTAGCACTGGTAATGGGGTTGAGGGGGGATTAGCACTGGAAGCGAGCTGATTGGGGGGCTTTGACTGGGCATGGGCTGATTGTGGGGAGGGGAGGATAGAGCTGCTGGCCCTGGAAGATAACTGGGGGCTAAGGCTACAAATGGGCTGATATGAGGGGATGGGAGAATGGAACTGGATCTGAGAGGGGCTGCCATGGTATTTGTACTAGAAGGGACTGGTCAGTGGGGAAGGAGGGGGACTGGAAGGAAATGGACACCAGTGGCAATCATGGGAATGCAATTTGACATTGGAAGGTACTGGGAGTGAGGACTGGAAAGGGGCTGATATTGGGGAGGGTTACTGGGACTGGAAATAGGCTGATGGAAAGAAGTGAAGAAAACGAAAGAAGAGATAAGAAATGGCAGATGGACCATAGACCACAGAAAGAGAGCTAAGAGAAGACAGGAAAGCCTCAGATCGGGACCAGCATGATCAAAGAATAAATTGGTCAGACAACAAAGGTAGAAAAAATAATTTTATTTCATATTAGTGATTTGACTACAAAATCATCATAATTTTGAAATCAAATATTGTTACTTGTTGTTGTTATATTTTCTGGCGTATTTTTTTTGGTGTGCGAAGGAAGAGGGGTAGTCTTATACGGCGAGTATAGTCCAAACACCTATATTTTAACAGGAAAAGTAGGGGGTCGTATATAGCATTAAGGTAAGAAACAATATATGCAGTGTTAGATTTGTTTTAAATGTCGCAATGGTTTTGCGGCTCCCAGTTTTTTTTTTCCCTTCAGAAACGGGTCCAAGTTGCTCTTTATGTCTTAAAGGTTGCAGACCCCTGCACTAAACAAAAACGCAAAGATGTTATCAATACACACTTCCCAGACCAAACATATTCCAGCTAATAAATTCAAAATAAAAAGTATTTTTCTACCTTCTGTTTGGGCGTTTTATTTTTCAGTTGCAATTGCTCCAGTCACTTTCTTCTGGTTTCTTCGTGTCTTCTGCGAGCTATCCATTTGTCCTTTCTTCTCTTTTAGATGTTTTCCATTCTCTCTCTATTTCTGCTTTAACATACTGATTGTTTCCCTTTTGCTCTTTCCCCCAATTCTTTCCTTATTCCTTTAAAAGGCCTGTGAGAGAGTCAATTGGACCGTTAGATGATAGAGGGGTAAAAGGGGCAGTAAGAGGAGACAAGGCTATAGCGGAGAGACTGAATGAATTCTTTGCTTCGGTCTTTACTGAGGAAGATGTAGGGATGTTACCCAAGACTGAAGTGGTATTTAAAGGTGATACTGCAGAGGAATTGAGAGAAATATCGCTACACCGGGAAGATATATTACAACTATTTGATAAACTGAATAGTAGCAAATCACCTGGACCGGATGGTATACATCCCAGAGTGTTGAAAGAACTGAAATATGAGATTGCAGACCTGCTATTGGTAATCTGTGAACTTTCATTAAAATCATCTGTAATACCTGAAGATTGGAGGGTCGCCAACGTAACACCAATTTTTAAAAAGGGTTCCAGGGGTGACCCGGGAAATTACAGACCGGTGAGCCTGACGTCAGTACCAGGGAAAATGGTAGAAACCATCATAAAGAACAAAATTACGCAGCATGTAGATAGTCATGGCCTAATGGGAGACAGCCAACATGGCTTTAGACAAGGAAGATCTTGTCTTACTAATCTGATATGTTTTTTTGAAGGTGTGCATAAACAGGTAGACAAAGGTGAGTCGGTTGATATAGTGTATCTGGATTTTCAGAAAGCTTTTGACAAGGTCCCCCATCAGAGACTTTTGGCAAAGCTAAAAAGTCATGGGATAGGAGGCAGTGTACTATTGTGGATCGGGAACTGGTTAAAAGATAGAAAGCAGAGAGTAGGGCTAAATGGCCAATATTCCCAATGGAAAAAGGTGAATAGTGGAGTACCCCAGGGATCTGTACTGGGTCCGCTGCTTTTTGACATATTCATAAATGACCTGGAAAAGGGAATAACGAGTGAGGTTATCAAATTTGCAGATGACACAAAACTGTTTAAAGCTGTTAAAACCCAAGAGGAAAGTGGAAAACTGCAGGAGGACCTGGATAAATTGGAAGACTGGGCATCCAAATGGCAAATGAAATTTAATGTGGACAAGTGCAAAGTCATGCACCTAGGAAAGAACAACCCACACTATAGTTACTCGATGCAAGGCTCCACATTAGAAGCCACCACCCAGGAAAAAGATTTAGGAGTCATCGTGGATAACATGTTAAAACCCTCCACCCAGTGTGCAGCGGCGGCCAAGAAAGCAAACAGAATGCTAGGTATCATAAGGAAAGGGATGGAGAATAAAACAAAGGATATTATAATGCCTCTGTATCGCTCCATGGTACGACCGCACCTTGAATATTGTGTGCAATTCTGGTCACCGTATCTTAAAAAGGACATAGCGTTATTAGAAAAAGTACAGAGAAGAGCCACCAAATTGGTGAAGGGGATGGAAGGCTACTCCTATGAAGAGAGGCTAAAAAGGTTAGGGCTCTTTAGCCTGGAAAAGAGACGGCTGAGGGGAGATATGATAGAGGTCTATAAATTAATGAATGGAGTGGAACGGATAAACGTGGATCAATTGTTTACGCTATCAGAATATAGAAAGACTAGGGGACATGTAATGAAGCTACAGGGTAAACTATTTAAGACAAATAAGAGAAAATATTTTTTCACTCAACGTGTAATCAAACTCTGGAATCTGTTACCGGAGGATGTGGTAAGGGCTGATAGTATAGCTGGGTTTAAAAAAGGTTTGGACAAGTTCCTGGAGGAAAGGTCCATAAACCACTATTAAAAAGGGACCCAGGATATCAATGCTTGACCCCGTACAAGCATTGTGGAACTTGTGTCTTTTGGGGAAACTGCTAGGTACGTATGACCTAGAATGGCCACTGTTGGAAACAGGATACTGGGCTTGATGGACCTCGGTCTGACCCAGTATGGCATGTCTTATGTTCTTATGTTCTTTATCATCCATTTAAATTTCACCCTTCCATTCTCAAGCCCCTCACTCTCCCAATACCCAGCCCATCATAGACTTTTCTTCCACACAAAATATTTTTCCCCTCTCCACTCATTCCCCATCTATTCTAGTCCTCCCCCAAAATCAGTTCCCTTATAGTTCTAGACCCACCCAGCATCCACTCCCTTCTAATCCCATTCTCCTATGCCCCACATCAGCCCATTTCCAGTCCTATTCCAGCTCTTCATCAGCCCATTTCCAGTGCTAGCCCTCACATCACAGACCATTTCCAGTCCTAGCCCCCCCCAATCACAGCCCATTTCCAGTCCAAGTCCCCCATCACAGCCTATTTCCAGTCCTAGCCCCCCCCCCCATCACATCACATTTGCAGTCGGAGTCCCCCCGCACCATCACAGCCCATTTGCAGTCCTCCCCCCCCCATCACAGTCCATTTGCAGTCCTTGCCCCCCTAATCACAGCCTATTTCCCGTCCAAGTTCCCCCTCCCTCCACCATAGCCCATTTCCATTCCAATTTCCCCCCCCCCCCCATAGCCCTTTTCCAGTCCAGGTCCCCCTCCCCATCACAACCCATTTCCAGTCCATGTCCCCCCCCCCCCATAGCCCTTTTCTAGTCCAGGTCCCCCTCCCCATCAAAACCCATTTCCAGTCCATGTCCCCCCCCCCCCCCCCACATAGCCCTTTTACAGTCCAGGTCTCCCTCCCCATCACAGTCCATTTCTTTCCAGTCCAATGCCCCCCCCCCATAGCCCTTTTCCAGTCCAGGTCCCCCCCCCTTCACAACCCATTTCCAGTCCAAGTCCCCCTAATCACAGCCTATTTCCAGTCCAAGTTCCCCCTCCTCCGTCATAGCCCATTTCCAGTCCAATTTCCCCCCCCCCATAGCCCTTTTCCAGTCCAGGTCCCCCTCCCCATCACAACCCATTTCCAGTCCATGTCCCCCCCCCCATAGCCCTTTTACAGTCCAGGTCCCCTCCCATCACAGCCCAGGTCTTTCCAGTCCAAGACCCCCCCCCCCCTTGCGCCTTTACTTTACAGGTGCCCACACCCCACATCACAACCCATTTCCAGTCAAATTCCCCCCTCCTAGCCCTTTTCCAGTCCAGGCCCCCTCCCCCCATCACAGCCCAGGCAGTCCTTGGCCTCCCCCCCCCAAAACCGCGGCTGTCTGAGGCTTTAGAGGGAGCCGGGGAAGCCCGCGCGAGGCCCCGGCTCCCTCTGAACAGCCGCCAGCGTGAAGAGCCTTTTCCTTCACCCTGGTGGCTGTTCCTGTGAAGCCGCAAATGCTGGGAAAGGTTAAAGGGCATTGCCTTTAACCTTTCCCACCAATCGCGGCTTCACAGGAACAGCTGTCAGCGTGAAGGTAAAGGCTCTTCACGCTGGTGGCTGTTCAGAGGGAGCCGGGGCCTCGCGCGGGCTTCCCCGGCTCCCTCTGAAGCCCTCCGGGTTGGGAGAAAAGCCGGGTTTTTTGCTCTGGCCGCTCCCGATCTTGCGGCCAGAGCAAAAAAAACGGCTTTTCAAGGGCCGGTTTTGCCTCTGCGCCGGCAGCCGGCCTGGCCATGGAAAAACCGGCCAGGCCGGCTGAAAACCGGCCAGTTGGCAACCCTATTACCAGGCCTTTCTTCCAAGGCAATGGAGGATTAAGTGACTTGCCCAAGGAGTGCTAGTGGGAATTGAACCCTTGTCTCTTGGTTTTCAAGCAAGTGCGCTAGTCATTAGGCTACTCCTCCACTCCCATGTTCACTGCTATCATTCCTAATTGCAATCAGGTTTTTTCTCCTGAACTACAACCCCTGTCAAACTGTTTTAGTACTGCAATAACAGACTGATCTCCTTTCAGTCTCCTGGCCCCTGCCAGCTTTCTCCCACTCTCCCTGTAAGAACTACAAACTCTCAGCTCCCCAGGTTATGTACTCATAGACATCCATGGCATGATGGTTTGGAGTCTCATCCCATACTTAACCCAACTTCATGAGAATCCAACCCATCATCATATGGATGTCTTTCTCATTCCTTGATCAGCTTACTGTAGCCAGGGGTTAAAATGAATTAAATAAATTTACCTGCTGGTTTGGGAGGGGGGGGGGGGGAGTTGTGGTTCACAGGCCATCCCAAAGGCAGCTGATGGCTGCCATGAATTTATTTTGCTTTGTTTTGGTCCCTGGGGCTATTCTGCAAAGTTACTCGATTGCAACAGCTTTAAAAGAGAAAAGCAAAGTTATTACCTTGCTGAGGAAACAGGAAGAAACTGGCCAAGAAGGAGCCAGCAAAAAACTGGCCAGTGAGGAGCCAGGACCGATGCAAACAGGAAGAAGCTAGCCAATGGACAGCCAGGATTGAGGTAAAGTTAACTGGCCAATAGGGTGCCAGAAATAATGGGACGTTGAGATTGACAGGCTAGAGGCTGCTGTTGGATAGAACTTTAGTGACTAGAAAGAAACTGACAGTTGGGAAGAGAGAGGGAAGAGAGAGGGGAAGGACAGGGAATGGCAGATGTGCAAGTAGCACAGGGCACAATTATGGCTTGGTACAACCCTGGCTGAGTGAGGGAGTGAAGAGACTATGACTGAAGAAGCAGGGGAAGACAGGGAGCTTTAATTATCCTTTATTTAAATTAGCTAGGAAAAGTGTTACAATTTCTGTAAAAGAAATAAAATCCTAATCACCATAGGGTAGACAGGGTTTTTCTTTATTTATTTTGTATAGTTAGGGAGTAGGATCCAGCTTTGAGGAGAGACACTGTCCAAGTCGGCTCCATCACCTCCCCGGAAACCCCTCTTCCCTGCCATGTCCCTCAGGGCTCAATGCTGGCCCCCCTCCTCTTTAACATCTTTCTTGCCCCACTTGCCCTCATGGTTCAGAGTCTGGGATATCAGGGTATTACTATGCGGACAACATCCTCCTCCTCTACCATACCAGCCCCCTTTCCCCTGATCAGACTTCGCTCGATGCTTGCCTTTCCCTTATCTTCTCCTGGCTACACAGTAACTTTCTGCATATCAACTCATCCAAATCTGCAACCCTTTGGCTCACTTTCAGTGCCCCCTGCCCCACATTAGCACCCAAGCTGTCTATCACTTCAGTACCTCTCATGACAACTCTTCGATATCTTGGTGTTACGCTGGACTCCTCTCTCATCTTTCACCAGCATATCTCCTCACTTATCCGCTTGCTCTTTTACCTCCCTGCATCAAATTCAGGCCGTTCGGCCTTTTCTCTCCCCTTCTTCTCTAGAGTAGGTGGACCATGGTCACTCTTGTGCTCTCTCTCGTATTGTCACTACTTGACTATTGTAACATCATTCTCGCGGGTCTTCCTCAGTACCAACTTTTCCGGTTACAGCTTGTCCAGAACCTCAGCTCACCTTCTCACTCACTCCTCCACATCCGATCATGTTACCCCCCTGCTTATTCACCTACATTAGCTCCCTCTCAAATCCAGGTTCACCTACAAAATTCTCACTCTGGTTCATAAGGTCATTCACACTGGCATTCCTCAATATTTAGCAGATCTTATTCGCTTTCAGCCCTCCCCTCGCTTTCTGTGGTCCACTCATGGGAACCGTCTCTCCCTTCCCTCCCCTGTACAGGCACATGTTGGGCATACTCGCCACTCTGCATTCTTTTTCCTGGGTCCTGCACTTTGGAAATCATTGCCACCCACACTCCACAATGAACCTTCTTTCCCCAGGTTTAAAACCTTGCTCAACTCATTTATTTCACCTTGCATTTGACCTTCCCTTCCCTCATTCCTCAGTTCCATCTCTCCCGCCTACCTAGCCCCCTTCCCCTCTCTGTTGGTTTTAACCATTATACCTGTTCCTTTTATCTCTTAATCTATCCCTTTATCTGCTACATTCCTGTCTACTGTCAGACGGCTGCCTAGGGTGAGAACTTACACAATCTTGACGATGCATATATTCATATGATTCTTGCAAGGTATTGTGGGTAATGTAGTTCATTCACTCCCAAACACAGCTGAAGACAATAATTGAGTTGTGTAACCAGTGGTAAGCCAATAAAATACTTCTTTTATTGATGGGGTTTAATTCACCCAGCACAAGTATGCTTGTTAGCAATATAAATGAGGTTACTTGCTTGCAGTGTTTAAATGGATAACATAAAGTCACAAAGCAAATCAGAAAACAACCTTCAGCTTGTCAGGCAATTAGCTAATGTTTTCTTAGCAAATAATTACCAAATAAAAAGGCACAAAGAAATGAATAAACTTTGCTTGTTAGGTTAACTTCTGCTTATTTTCCACGCAGATCCCAGCAGTGATTCTCCCTTGCTCACACACACAATCAGGTGCAGCTTTAATTACTATCAATTGACCAGCTGAAACCCTTTAGCTGGCTGGCTGCTACTGTGTGAACCCAAATCCTGCTTTAAGAGCTGTTTGCAGTGGAAATAAAGAACAAAGTTAGGTTTCTTTGTGATGGCTGAGGTGTTTGCTCACAGAAAGCTAGCAATAGCATTTAGATAGAGAACAGTCCATGTAATGAATTGTTTCATCTGCTGTATCTCCCCCTTCATCAATCAGCATAGGGTCACTATCATACATTGGCACAGACGAGTCTTTCCATAAGGCACTATCATGAGAATGCTTATTCCCTTGCTGCCATTCACTATTATAGATAGGGTCTGGATCAGTGTTCAAATCTGAGCCTCTCCTGCTATCATAATTCCTCTCTGTATATCTGGCCAGTATGTAATCCAGTTCTGATGTCCAGCCTTCCAATCTTGATCCCTGGACACTGGATCTTCTCTCACATACCTTCTGGCATAGGTCTGAAAGTCCTTTCCACGTGCAGTCTTCTCTCTTCCAGGTAGCCACTGGTGATTCCTATCTCTGCCATTCCATTCCTCTGGCTGACTCCAGTCCAATGGACTCTGCTGGCATTTGGAATACCTCCCAGTATAGGTACTGCCTTGGAATCTCCCAGACCTTCCAATGGCCTTTCTTCTCTTCCTTCCAGAGAGTTTCCTTCTCTCTCTATCTGCTTGGCTTGGCTTCTGCTTCTCGAGATGATGTTGGTGCTTGAGCTTGAAGCTGTTACTGTCTCCCTTCCTGAAGCTCTTTCTGTAGCTGTTATCTGAAGAATAAGCTCTATTCTTATTCTGTTCTAATGTGTGCTCCTCCCTAACACAGCGCAGCTGTGTTGAATCAGGTCCTGCCCTTTGAGATGAGTGCTTAGGGATTACCTCATAGCTCTCTTGATTGCACACACGTTTTCTCACTTCAGCCCCTCTCATAGCTGCTGGAAACCTGGTGCATTCTGGGACTGGTAGTCTTTTATGTGAAAACTCTGTTTTCTTACTTCTACCAGAACTGACAGGTTGCTTGTTCAGAGTCACATCATCTTTTCTATAGCTCCTACCTGAGCTATGATAAGCTTCCTTATCACATACCCCCCTGCTTAAGTTATTACGGACTGGTTTTACTGGTGAAACTGCTTCTCTACAGTCCGTAATACGGGAAAGTGCATCCGCATTCTTGTGTAACTTCCCGGCACGATGTTCAACTTGGAAATCAAACGCCTGTAAGGCCATGTACCAGCGTGTCAACCTGGCATTGTGGTTCTTCATTTGCTGCAACCACTTAAGTGGGGCATGGTCCGTGACCAACTGGAACTTTCTCCCTGTAAGGTAAAACCTTAACGCCTCCACTGACCACTTGATAGCCAAACACTCTTTTCTTATCGTGGAATACTTTTGTTCAGCCGGTGACAACTTCCTGCTCAGGTACATCACAGGATGCTCCTCCCCATCATGGCACTGGGATAGGACCGCTCCTAGCCCTACATCCGATGCATCGGTTTGAACCAGAAAGGGTTTCTTGAAGTCTACTCCTTTCAGTACCGGTCCTGTACACAATTTTTCTTTTAATACTGAAAACGCTTTTTCTGCTTCTGGTGTCCACTTTATCTGGTTTGGACAATTCTTTCGCAGCATATCCGTGAAAATGGCACTTTTCTCTGCGAATTGCGGTATAAACCGGCGGTAGTATCCAATAAGTCCTAAGAAACTTCTTAGTTGTTTCTTTGTTGTTGGAGGAGGAAAATTCCTGATGCTATCTATTTTGCTTAATAGAGGTTTAATTTTTCCTCTTCCCACTAGGTGGCCTAGGTATTTTACCTCCCTATTTGCAAAGGCACACTTCTTCGGGTTTAAAGTGATTCCCGCTTGCTTCATAGAGCACAAGACTGCCCTGATCCTCTTCAAATGCTCCGCCCAGGTGTTACTATGGATTATGACATCATCCATGTATGCAAAAGCATAACTTTGGTGGGGTCGAAGTACCTGATCCACTAACCTTTGGCAGGTAGCCGCTGCTCCATGCAGTCCGAAAGGCATCCTCTTGAACTGGAAAAGGCCAACGGGGGTGCTGAACGCAGTCTTCGGCTTCGACTCCCTGGTAAGAGGGATTTGCCAATATCCTTTTGTCATATCAAGGGTGGTTAAGTATTGAGCCTGTCCCAGCTGGTCTAACAGCTCCTCAATTCTTGGCATTGGATATGCATCAAAAACTGATATGGCGTTTACCTGCCGGAAGTCAATACAAAATCTTAAGGATCCATCAGGCTTCGGCACCAGGACTATGGGGCTATTCCAGGGACTCTTTGACTCCTCTATTACCCCCATATCTAACATCTCCTGGACTTGTGCCACCACCTCCTGTCTTTTGGCTTCAGGCAAGCGGTATGGCCTTTGACGAACCAATTTCCCAGGTGGAGTTATTATTTCATGGGCCACCAAATGGGTCTCCCCAGGTATGGGTGTCAACACATCTGGGAATTCCTTAAGCAACTTCCTAATTTCTTCCTGTTGTACCATTGTCAGGTCCTCACCTATTTGGGGCTCTGATTTTTCTTTACAATCAGATACCTGGGGTCCCAAATCTTCCTCTTCACTCACCTCCCTCTCTCGGGCACAGGTGGCAGCTAAGCTTTTAACCCCTTTGACATCAGTAGAACCAAAGTCTTTGGCTCCACGTTCAGAATTCTCTAGGGATGTGACCTCCTCCACAGGTGGAAAACCCAGCCTCTCACAGATCAATTGGGCAATTTTGTCTCCTGTCTTCACGTGATACTCATTCTGTCCAAAGTTAAATAACAGAACTTTAATATTGCCCCTGTAATCGGGATCAATTACTCCCGCACCCACATCGATGAAATATTTAAGGGCTAATCCGGACCTTGGGGCTACTCTCCCATAACATCCAATTGGTATTTCCACTTGGAGACCGGTGTCAACCAGGGCTCTCCCTTGGCTAGGTACAGTCACATTCTCTATGCTGCACAGGTCAAACCCAGCAGATTGAGGGGTTGCCTGCTTAGGAGCTTGGGCCTTCTCAGAGACCTTATGGTACTTTAGGACGAATATCTGCTTTGGGGTAGCTTGGTCTTCTGGACACTTAACCATCTTTTTAGCTGGGGTCTGAGGACTTCCAAATAAAGGCCCGGGAGCTACTACCATTAAACCTTCTCCCTCCTTCTTTCCTAGTCCTTCCACTAGACCCTGCTTAAATCTTGGCCAGTCTCTTCCTAGAACCAAATCAAAGGGTAGCCTAGGCACCACTACTAACAGGACTTCCTCTTGTTTCCCTAGGCACTTAACCTTTAGCCTATAGGTGGGATATGATGATGCAGCACCATGAATGCATCTGATGTGAACTTGGCTTTCAGGGGTTCTAGGCACAAATCTTTCTTGGGCCTCTATCCTCTTCCAAAGCCTTTTTGACATCATACTCTGGTCTGCCCCAGAGTCTAATAATGCATTTGTGGTAATTCCCTGCACATCAACCATCAAAAGAAATCCTTCCTTGGGCTGTTTTAAATCCAGACCCATTAAACTAGTGTGTGTCTGGCATCTCTTCTCTAAATGTCCCAATTTTCCACACTTGAAACATTTCTTTCTATTCCACTGTGTCATCTGGTTTGATACAGTACATTCATTTTCAGAAACATTCTTAATTATTCTCTTTTCTGATACAGCACATTTAGCCTCAGCATCCATCTTTAGAGGGCCACCCATTCTATGGCAAGCCTGCGTGGCTTCCAAGAATCTCTCTGCTAGCATGGTTGCCTCTCCAAGATTTTGGCAATTTTGCTGTATAAGAAAAACATTCAAATCTTTAGGTACCCCAAGCATAAATTGTTCCAGCATTATAATATCTAATAACATTTCTACTGTCTTTTGCTCAGGCTCCAACCATTTTACAGCTAGACTTCTAATTCTCTGACTCAGAGCCCTGGGTGTCTCACCCACTTTCAATGTAACAGCTCTAAACATTCGCCTATACTCTGAAATAGACAACCCTAGGCGATCTCTAATAGCTGCCTTTACATCCTTATAATTCAAAGCCTGGGCTGCTGGCATTGCTCTGTAGGCTGCAAGTGCCTCTCCAGTTAATGAGGCTGCCAGCCTTACTGCCCACTGGGTCTCTGGCCATGCTAAAGCCTGTGCCACTCTTTCAAAAGACTCTAGAAAATCATCAACATTATCATCTGGAGTTAATTTCCCAAAATTAAATGCCCCAATCCCTTGATTGAGTCCCACACTGTCCACATGTGGTGTACCAGTACTAACTGCTGGTCTTGCATCTGTTCCACTTTGGCTCTGCAGCTGAACTAGAGCTTGCACCAGATCAAGCACTGGTTTCTGCTGTTCCATTAAGGCCTTCATAGCAGTGTCCTGGGCCTGCTGTGATAGCTCCTGCTGCTTGCTAAATTTGGCTGCCATCCACTGAGCCATCTCCCTCGGATACATCTTGACCCCTGCAAGAAATAAAGAAAAAAAAACCAAAGTGCAGCACCTTCCAACCAGGTGTGTTTTTTTTCAACTTTTTTTTTTTTTCAATTACCCTCTGTGCTTACACACATCCACCACTAGACATGCCTAGGTACATATTACCTTGTCTCAGTGATGAATCCAGCTTTGCACAGGGTCTTTTCCTCTGGGACAGCTTCCTGGAACAACCACTTCTCCTCCAAAGTGCAGATGAGGGAAAAAAAATCTTCTTTCAGCTTCAAACTTGAATTTTATTTGTAATCCACAGCAAATAAATCCTCTTGGTGCAAAAGCAATCCGAAAAACTACGCCATTTGTCAGACGGCTGCCTAGGGTGAGAACTTACACAATCTTGACGATGCATATATTCATATGATTCTTGCAAGGTATTGTGGGTAATGTAGTTCATTCACTCCCAAACACAGCTGAAGACAATAATTGAGTTGTGTAACCAGTGGTAAGCCAATAAAATACTTCTTTTATTGATGGGGTTTAATTCACCCAGCACAAGTATGCTTGTTAGCAATATAAATGAGGTTACTTGCTTGCAGTGTTTAAATGGATAACATAAAGTCACAAAGCAAATCAGAAAACAACCTTCAGCTTGTCAGGCAATTAGCTAATGTTTTCTTAGCAAATAATTACCAAATAAAAAGGCACAAAGAAATGAATAAACTTTGCTTGTTAGGTTAACTTCTGCTTATTTTCCACGCAGATCCCAGCAGTGATTCTCCCTTGCTCACACACACAATCAGGTGCAGCTTTAATTACTATCAATTGACCAGCTGAAACCCTTTAGCTGGCTGGCTGCTACTGTGTGAACCCAAATCCTGCTTTAAGAGCTGTTTGCAGTGGAAATAAAGAACAAAATTAGGTTTCTTTGTGATGGCTGAGGTGTTTGCTCACAGAAAGCTAGCAATAGCATTTAGATAGAGAACAGTCCATGTAATGAATAGTTTCATCTGCTGTATCTCCTCCTTCATCAATCAGCATAGGGTCACTATCATAAATTGGCACAGACGAGTCTTTCCATAAGGCACTATCATGAGAATGCTTATTCCCTTGCTGCCATTCACTATTATAGATAGGGTCTGGATCAGTGTTCATATCTGAGCCTCTCCTGCTATCATAATTCCTCTCTGTATATCCTGGCCAGTATGTAATCCAGTTCTGATGTCCAGCCTTCCAATCTTGATCCCTGGACACTGGATCTTCTCTCACATACCTTCTGGCATAGGTCTGAAAGTCCTTTCCACGTGCAGTCTTCTCTCTTCCAGGTAGCCACTGGTGATTCCTATCTCTGCCATTCCATTCCTCTGGCTGACTCCAGTCCAATGGACTCTGCTGGCATTTGGAATACCTCCCAGTATAGGTACTGCCTTGGAATCTCCCAGATCTTCCAATGGCCTTTCTTCTCTTCCTTCCAGAGAGTTTCCTTCTCTCTCTATCCGCTTGGCTTGGCTTCTGCTTCTCGAGATGATGTTGGTGCTTGAGCTTGAAGCTGTTACTGTCTCCCTTCCTGAAGCTCTTTCTGTAGCTGTTATCTGAAGAATAAGCTCTATTCTTATTCTGTTCTAATGTGTGCTCCTCCCTAACACAGCGCAGCTGTGTTGAATCAGGTCCTGCCCTTTGAGATGAGTGCTTAGGGATTACCTCATAGCTCTCTTGATTGCACACATGTTTTCTCACTTCAGCCCCTCTCATGGCTGCTGGAAACCTGGTGCATTCTGGGACTGGTAGTCTTTTATGTGAAAACTCTGTTTTCTTACTTCTACCAGAACTGACAGGTTGCTTGTTCAGAGTCACATCATCTTTTCTATAGCTCCTACCTGAGCTATGATAAGCTTCCTTATCACACTACCAATGGCGTTCTTTTCTTCTTTTCACTCGCAGCCCACATTTGATTTGTACACTTCCCTTATATTTTGCTTGGGCGGTTTATCAAGCACTGAAAGATAAAGAACCATGGAACCAAATAGGACCTGCAAACCTGAGGAATCAAGGAGGGTTCAAACCAGTAGCAGAGGGATCCAGAATCCAAGCCCCATCCCAAGAAAGAGAGCTGGAAGAGGTACAGGTGCACCCTACATAAAGAGAGAAAAAAGCATTGTTTGAGCTCAAACAACACAAACACAGAGGAAAGACAGAGGGAACATAGAGAATTCTGAAAAAATAAACTTACCTGTTAGAGGTTGAGAAGTTTAAAGGTTCTGAAAAGGAAATAAAATAATAATTTCTTAGCAGGAATTGTACTTGGATATTCAGGGAGAAAGTTTAAAAGCTAATTTAAAGATTTATTTAATTTACCTGAATAACACGTTTAAATACATCTGGAAAAAAAGAAAATAGTATTTTAGAAAATTTGGAAATCTTAAAAGCTGGACAGAAATTGGTAATTAATGTAACTGAAATATTTACCTGAGTTATTAAGGCTTGTCACGCCCATAGCCCCTTACATGTGTATGGAGGGGCGTGCTTGTTAGATAGAGTCCCTCAATTAAGCAATGTTCCAGACTGGCTATCTTGCAAAGGATTATGGTACTGGTAGTCCAGTCATGAGGTGCTTGCCTTTGAGATAAATGAAGAGAATGTAGTTGGCTTGAGTGTAAGGCAGTAACAGAATATTTATTTATGAGGTAAATCCAGAAGCACACAGATTCTACTTGGTAACACCTTAGGATGTATTTTCCAGGATTTTATATTCAAAATACCAATACAACTGAAAGGTAAAGCGAGTAGCTTGTAAAGTCCATAACAACAGAAAGTCTTTTTCTCAGCCATTGCTGATAAATCTGTTCAGCAGTGGTGTAAAGGAAATCAAAAATAAAAGTAAAAGCTTCTTCACAAAAACAGCTTTCCTTTTTCAAATTCAAAGCACTTTTGTATCCAACGTGTGCATAGCCTGAACTGTGTGCTGCTCTGGTACCAGCTGACTAACAAGCTCCAATCAACAGCTCTTTTCCTTCTCTACACAAGTATTTACACAAACCTCTAGGGCCAGTTACTAGAACATTTCCTTTTTGATGTTTGATCCCACTTTCAGGATTTCTCTGTGCTAGCAACCTTGCATAAAGAACAGTCCATGAGATTATCGTCCTCTGTAATTATAGCCTGTTCTTCTATTTGCATTGGCTCTATATCAGGAGCTGGATCAGAAGGCTTTATTAACTGACCTTCATTAGGACAAGAACTGTGTCTAAATACTTTGCCTTGCTTTAGGTTAGACAAACGTTCATAGTTCATACCTGGGTTAAAGCTGGCATTAGGCTGTCCTCTCAAATATTCTGGCCCGTATGCATGGGAGCATAAAAGCTCCCATGCATACGGGCCAGAATATTTGAGAGGAGAGTCTATATTCCTGGACCTCAGGGCATCTTCTCCATACCTCTTCTTAGGGTTCCCAGCTGAAGTTCTCCAAGCCTTTGGATTTCCACAATCCCTTGAAGCTGGCTTCTCCCAGGAATCTCTCCCAAGAACCTGAACCTCTCAGAGCTCCTCTTTCCTTGCTCTCACGCTTGCCTTCAAGCCTCCTCTCAGGATTGCCTCCTCGCTCTCCTCGTCTCCCAGGCTTAAGCTTCCCTTGTCTTCTGTCCTCTGCATATTCTGTTCTAGTTTTAAAGTTCCCAGTTTCCAACCCCTCCCTTTCAGTCCCCAGGTGTTGGTGATCAAAGTCCTTCCTGGCAGCTGAGTAATTAGGAGTGACGTAAGGGTTTCTCCATCTGGGCTTATACTCTTGCACCTCATCTCCACTAGAGACTCTCTGCAAGCCACTGCAGCCTGGAACAACCTGTCTTTTAGGTAAATATGCAGTTTTATTCCTATAACCTGCCAAAACAGGTCCCTTGATTAGGGTAAATTCCCTTCCTTTGACAGTATTCTCTAGGCTCTGGGCAGCTTCCTCATCACATACCCCACTGCTTAAGTTATTACGGGCTGGCTGTAGCTGTGGAGAATCCTCCCTACAGTCTGTAATACGTGAGAGGGCATCAGCTTTCTGGTGTAATTTCCCAGCTCGATGTTCCACTTTAAAATCGAATGTCTGTAAGGCCATGTACCAGCGGGTCAACCTTGCGTTGTGATTTTTCATTTGTTGTAACCATTTTAAAGGAGCATGGTCAGTAATCAACAGGAACTTCCTTCCTGTTAGATAACCGTAACGCTTCAACTGCCCACTTTATCGCCAAGCATTCCTTTTCTATTGTGGAATATTTCTGTTCGGCCGGTGACAATTTTCTGCTAAGGTACATCACTGGATGTTCACTCCCCTCATGGCTTTGGGATAATACCGCTCCCAACCCGACATCTGACGCGTCCGTCTGCACTAGAAAAGGTTTTCTGAAGTCTACACCTCTCAGCACTGGACTGGTGCACAATTTCCCTTTCAATAATGTAAATGCCTTCTCAGCTTCGGGAGACCATCGTATTTGGTTTGGACAGTTTTTCCTTAGCATATTCGTAAATACTTTCTTCTGCAAAGTGTGGTATAAATCTTCGGTAATAACCAATAAGTCCCAAAAAACCTCTTAGCTGCTTCTTGGTGGTGGGTGGAGGAAAATTCCTGATGCTGTCTACTTTATTGATCAGGGGTTTTATTTTTCCGTTTCCCACCAGGTGACCAAAGTATTTTACCTCCCTCTTTGCAAAAGCACATTTCTTCGGATTTAAGGTAACCCCAGCTTGATTCATGGATGACAGAACCACTCTGATTCTCACCAGATGTTCCGACCAACTATTGCTATGAATAATAACATCGTCCATGTACGCAAAGGCGCATTCCTGATGGGGTCGAAGTACCTCTTCTACTAACCTCTGGCAGGTAGCCGCTGCCCCATGCAGTCCGAAAGGCATCCTCTTGAATTGAAAAAGTCCCACGGGAGTGCTAAAGGCAGTCTTTGGCCTAGACTCCTTTGTTAAAGGGATTTGCCAATAGCCTTTCGTCATATCAAGAGTGGTTAAATATTGGGCCTGTCCTAACTGGTCTAGAAGCTCTTCAATCCGTGGCATTGGGTATGTATCAAAAACGGATATTGCATTTACTTGCTAGAAATCGATACAAAATCTTAAAGATCCGTCAGGTTTAGGCACCAGGACTATGGGGCTATTCCAGGGGCTCTTCGATTCATCTATAACACCCATATCCAACATTTCTTGGACTTGTGCCACTACCTCCTGTTTCTTTGCTTCCGGAAAACGATAAGGCCTTTGCCTAATTAACTTCCCAGGGGGAGTTATAATTTCATGTGCCACTAAATGAGTCTCCCCTGGCACGGGAGTCAACACATCTGGAAATTTTGCCAGTAATCTCTTTAATTCTTCACACTGGACTAGTGACAGGTCTCCACCTATCTGCGGCTCTGGGTTTTCTTTGCACTCAGAAACTTGAGGCCCCAAGTCTTCTTCTTCAGGCATTTCCCTGCCACCCTCGCAGGTGGCAGCAAGGCTCTTCACCTTCATGCCATCAGTTGAACCAAAGCCCTTGGTTCCGCGTTCAGAGCTGGATAAAGCTGTGACTTCCTCCAATGGTGGAAAACCCACTCTCTCACATATTAATTGGGCGATCTGATCCCCTGTTCTTACAGAATAGTCTTCTTGTCCAAAGTTAAACAACAGAACCTTGACGTTTCCCCTGTAGTCGGGATCGATAACTCCAGCTCCCACATCTATGAAATGCTTTAGGGCTAACCCCGACTGCGGGGCTATTCGCCCATAGCACCCAACTGGTATCTCAATTTGGAGTCCGGTGCCCACAAGGGCTTTTCCTTGTCGAGGTATTGTCACACTTTCCACGCTACATAGGTCAAACCCAGCAGCTTGAGGTGTTGCCCGCTTAGGAGCTTGGGCCTTCTCTGTGACCCTACAAAATTTTAAGGTGAAAATCTGCTTACTAGAAAGCCTGGCTTCTGGGGGTTTCTTAACCACCTTCTCAACTGGCTTCTGAGGACTTTCAAATAAGGGACCGGGGGCCACTACCAGCATTCCATCCCCCTTATTCTTCTGCTCTAGTCCATCTTCTAAACCTTGTTTGAATTGTGGCCAGTCTCTTCCTAAGACTAAATCAAAAGGAAGTTTGGGAACTACTGCTAAAGGGATCTCCTTCTGCACCCCCAAGCCCTTAACTAACAGCTTGTATGTGGGATACAATGAGGCAGCTCCATGAATGCATCTAATGCGTATGCTACCCTCAGGGCTTCTATGCTCAAATTTTTCTTGGGCCTCTATTTTCTTCCAAAGCCTCCTAGATAGCATACTCTGGTCTGCACCAGAGTCTAAAAGAGCACTCGTGGTAACCCCTTGTACATCAACCAACAAAAGGAAACCTTCTTCAGGCTGTTTTAAGTTAACACCAATTAGATTAGTGCGAAACTGGCATGCCTTATGCAAGTGTCCCCACTTTCCACACTGGAAGCACTTTTTCTTAACGCATTTCATAACCTGGGTAGGCACAGTATTACTTTCAGAAACAACATCCTTTCCAAACCTCTTCTCTGATACAGCACAGCTTACCTCAGCACCAACTCTCAGAGGGCCACCCGTTCTCTGACAAGCCTGTGCGGCTTCCATAAACCGTTCAGATAAAAGGGTTGCCTCTCCGAGGCTTTGGCAATTTTGCTGTATGAGGAAGGTTTGTAAATCTTTTGGGACTGCTGACATAAATTGTTCCAGCATGATAGTGTCCAAAATCATTTCTATACTCTTTCCTTCAGGCGCTAGCCATTTCAGAGCTAGTCCTCTAATTCTCTGACTCAGAGCTTTCGGCTTCTCGCCAACTCTCAACACAGTAGCCCTAAACATTCGCCTATACACATTAACAGTCAGCCCTAGGCGATCTCTTATGGCACTCTTAACAGTTCTATAATTCAAGGCTTGGGCTGCCGGCATGGCTCTATAGGCTGCAAGCGCCTCCCCAGTTAATGAAGTTGCCAGCCTTACTGCCCACTGGGTCTCTGGCCAAGCTAGTGCCTGAGCCACCCTTTCGAATGATTCTAGGAAATCATCCACATTATCATCAGGTGTGAGTTTCCCAAAACTGAATGCCCCAATACCCTGACAGAGTCCCACATTGTCCACATGTGGAGTAACAGGTGCCACTGTCGGTGTTGATTCAGCTCTTTCCTGGCCGTGCAGTGCAATTAACGCCTCAACTAGATCCAGAACTGGCTTCTGCTGCTCCCTCAGGGCGGTGAGTGCTGCGTCCTGAGCCTGCTGTGCGATCTCCTGTTGCCTGGCAAATTGAGCTGCCATCCAGCTCACCAGTTCCTTGGGATCCATTCTTTAATACCCTGTAAGAAACAAAAAGAAAAGCACACAAAGGGCGGCACCCTCCAAACAGGCTTTTTTTTTCTCAAATGCCCCCATATATACACTTTCTTATCCAGCACTGGTCATGCCCAGGTACTTTTTACCTTACACCAGTGAGGATTCTGGCTCATACAGGATCTTTTCCCCGGAACTGCTCCTGGATCAGCCTCTTTATCTTCAAACCTTCAGAGAAATTCCTCTTTCAACCTCCTGGTTTGAAAGTTTCTGCAGTTGTAAATCCTTTTCGAATTCCTGGTATCCTTGATGCAAAAGTAATCCAAGAACTACGCCACTGTCACGCTCATAGCCCCTTACATGTGTATGGAGGGGCGTGCTTGTTAGATAGAGTCCCTTAATTAAGCAATGTTCCAGACTGGCTATCTTGCAAAGGATTATGGTACTGGTAGTCCAGTCATGTGGTGCTTACCTTTGAGGTAAATGAAGAGAATGTAGTTGGCTCGAGTGTAAGGCAGTAACAGAATATTTATTTATGAGGTAAAACCAGATGCACACAGATTCTACTTGGTAACACCTTAGGATGTATTTTCCAGGATTTTATATTCAAAATAACAATACAACTGAAAGGTAAAGCGAGTAGCTTGTAAAGTCCATAACAACAGAAAGTCTTTCTCTCAGCCACTGCTGATAAACCTGTTCAGCAGTGGTGTAAAGGAAATCAAAAATAAAAGTAAAAGCTTCTTCACAAAAACAGCTTTCCTTTTTCAAATTCAAAGCACTTTTGTATCCAACGTGTGCATAGCCTGAGCTGCGTGCTGCTCTGGTACCAGCTGGCTAACAAGCTCCAATCAACAGTTCTTTTCCTTCTCTGCACAATTGTTTACACAAACCTCTAGGGCCAGTTACTAGAACATTTCCCTTTTGATGTTTGATCCCACTTTCAGGATTTCTCTGTGCTAGCAACCTTGCATAAAGAACAGTCCAAGAGATTATCGTCCTCCTCTGTTATTATAGCCTGTTCTTCTATTTGCATTGGCTCTATATCAGGAGCTGCATCAGAGGGCTTTATTAACTGACCTTCATTAGGACAAGAACTGTGTCTAAACACTTTGCCTTGCGTTAGGTTAGACAAACGTTCATAGTGCATACCTGGGTTAAAGCTGGCATTAGGCTGTCCTCTCAAATATTCTGGCCCGTATGCATGGGAGCTTTTATATCCTGTCCTCCAGTCTATATTCCTGGACCTCAGGGCATCTTCTCCATACCTCTTCTTAGGGTTCCCAGCTGAAGTTCTCCAAGCCTTTGGATTTCCCCAATCCCTTGAAGCTGGCTTCTCCCAGGAATCTCTCCAAGAACCTGAACCTCTCAGAGCTCCTCTTTCCTTGCTCTCAAGCTTGCCTTCAAGCCTCCTCTCAGGATTGCCTCCTCGCTCTCCTCATCTCCCAGGCTTAAGCTTCCCTTGTCTTCTGTCCTCTGCATATTCTCTTCTAGTTTTAAAGTTCCCAGTTTCCAACCCCTCCCTTTCAGTCCCCAGGTGTTGGTGATCAAAGTCCCTCCTGGCAGCTGAGTAATTAGGAGTGACGTAAGGGTTTCTCCATCTGGGCTTATACTCTTGCACCTCATCTCCACTAGAGGCTCTCTGAAGGCCACTGCAGCCTGGAACAACCTGTCTTTTAGGTAAATATGCAGTTTTATTCCTATGACCTGCCAAAACAGGTCCCTTGATTATCTTTATCTTTATTCTTTATCTTTATCTTTATTAAAATATTTGATAAACCACTGCGGCCAAAGCATAGAGCGGTGTACAATAAAAGGTCCACACTGCAAATTATAGAAAAGAACGCCATAAAATAATAGGAAAGCAAAGCCCACAGCACACAGCAGTAAAACCAAGTAACTAAAATAAGAATAAATAAAAAACTACAAACAAAACAGAGAAAGACAGGACACTGATTAGGGTAAATTCCCTTCCTTTGACAGTATTCTCTACGCTCTGGGCAGCTTCCTCATCACAGGCTTTTGCTGTGAGAAAAAGAATATCTTTGGATCATCCAGTTTATTGACATTTGTGCTATAGCAAAAGGATATTATTAATTCTGGAATTATAATTAGAGTTTACAATTGATGAGTGCTCAATTTTAAAGAACATATTTAATAATTTATTTTAGGCTTTTAAATAAATTTAGCAGACAATTCTAAGTACTGGAATTCTGTTATCTATTTAATTCTTCGGTGAGATTCCATTGCCTTACTATACATCACATTGGCTTTGGATCCTTTTACTAATTAGATTTTAATTTTCCTCCTATACTTCTTTCCACTCCTGTTGTTGTTGTTGTTAAGTGCCGTCGAATCGGTGTCAACTCATGGTGACCCTCTGGATAGTTGTCCTAAACTGTGTTCGGTCTTTAGTCAGGCGGCTCATTGTTGACAGAGTGGCACCAGGGCCGGATTTACCTTGAGTGAGGCCCTACGCCAACAAAAATTGTGGGCCCCCAGAAAAAATAAAAACGAGATCAACTTACCACTTTTACCAGTTACCACTTACAAAAATGATTTCTTTCGCGATTTAGTTTGTGAAAACTTTTCAATAATTGTATCAAAAGTCAATGCAGAAGTAACGTCATTAAGGAGGGACTGAGAGAGACTGAGAGCGGAGGACAGCAGATGGAATAGCGGCGGAGTCAGGTCGGGCCAAAGATATTGAAAGAGTAGATATGATACGCTATTGTTGAGCAGCGTTATATTGGCAGAGTTATGGTTGGCAGTGAAATCGATACCCGGTGTAAAAAGCCATAGAGTTATGAATAGAATTCTATCGAAAGCAGACAAATTCTTATCAGCGTTATATTTCTGGCAGGCAGTATGAAGTCTAAAAAGATTTGAAATTTGGACGGCGAAGATTTGAAATTTCCAAGATATGGAATGAGCCAGGAGGCGCTCTTCCATCCTCAACTAGGCAAATGTAGCTATCTATGCCTTCGCTTCGAACTTCCTCGTCAGTACAGATATCTTAAGCCTTGTGGAGAGGTCGATATTGCATAATGGTGAAAGCCTATGCGCGCCTACTACACTGTAGTAGGCGCGCATAGGCTTTCACCATTAACTAAGTATGTGTAGTGTATCAGGCACATCTGTACGTTAGTTCTCACCTTCTCCGAAAGCTAGTGCCTTCAGGATATTAGCATGAGTGATAACGTTGATTTTGATGTCATTCTGATTTAACTATTTCAAACTCAGGCGCTACAAACCTAAAAAGTCACTAACAATTTTTTTAACTATTCAATTTTTGTGGGCCCTTGCCAGCTGTGGGCCCTACGCCATGGAGTACCTGGCATATAGGTAAATCCGGTCCTGAGTGGCACCCATAGTTGCCGTTATTGTATCGATCCATCTCAATCCTGGCCTTCATCTTTTGCGATGACCTTCTACCTTGCCAAGCATGATGTCTTTCTCTAATGAACTCTCCGCATGATGTGTCCAAAGTATGAAAGTCAAAGTCTTATCATCTGAACTTCTAAAGAAATCTTAGGTTTGATCTCCTCTAGTACTGACTGGTTTGTTCTTCGGGCTGTCCATGGTAAACACAGTATTTGTCGCCAGCACCATAATTTAAAGGCATCAGTTTTCTTCCTGTCTGTCTAATTTCACTGTCCATCTTTCGCATCCATATGACATTATTGAAAATACCATGGCTTGAACAAGTCAAATCTATATATGGAGAGAAACATCTCTGCTTTTGAGAATCTTGTCTAAGTCCTTCATAACCATTCTGCCTAAAGCAATGCATCGTCGGATTTCTTGATTGCTTGTTGTTTCTTTGATAGTTGATCCAAATAGGTTGAAGCTGTCCACTATTTTGATTCCTTCTCCATCAACGACAAACTTATTAATTTTTCCAGTTGTCAGGATCTTTGTCTTCTTTACATTAAGGTGCAGGCCCATTTTAAGACTGTTCCTTGATTTTGAGAAGCAAATGTTTCAGATCGTCTTCACTTTTAGCCAGTAAAGTGGTATCATCAGCATAGTGAAATTTGTTGATGAGTCTTCCACCAATCTTCACACCTCTTTTGTCTTCATATAATCCTGCTTCTCTGATGATTTTGTTCTGCATATAAATTAAACAAGTAGGGGGAAAGTATGCAGTCTTGTTGTTCACCTTTGCTGATTTTAAACCATTCTGTTTCTTCTTGTTCCGTTCAAACTGTTACTTTTTAGTTTTCTTGCACAACTTCTACACAGGTGTTCTGGTATGCCCATGTTTCTTAATGTGGTCCAGAGTTTCTCATGGTTTACACAGTCAAAAGCCTTGCTGTAGTCAATAAAACACATATAGATATCCTTTTGGTATTCTTTAGTCTTTTCAAGGATTCATCTTACATCTGCAATGATGTCTCTCATTCCTCGCCCTTTCCTGAACCCTACTTGCACGTCACGCAGTTCTCGTTCCAATATGGTTGTAGTCTCTGCTGAATAATCTTGAATAGAATCTCAGTGTCATGTGGGATCAGAGCAATTGTGTGATAATTTCCAGTCATTTGGATCACCTTTCTTTAGTATTGGTATAAACACAGATCTTTTCTAGTCAGTTGGCCATGATGTTGTCTTCCAAATTTCCAGGCAGAGCTTTGTAAGTATGGTAACAGCTGCATCCAATTGCTGTAATACTTCAATGGGAATGTCATCAATGCCATTTCATAAGGCCTTCAATGCTGCTTTGACTTCTTTCATCACCAATGTTTCTTGATCATAAGGTACAGGTTGAAACGGCTGTTGGTCCACTTGATCTTTATGGTATAATGACTGTATATACTTTCCATTTTTCCTTGATCTTCTCAGCATCATTCAACCTGGATTCTTGAGCATCTTGTAACATTCCAATTCGAGGCTGGAATATTTTTCTTTAACTCTCGTACCTTTAGAAAAGCCAATCTTGTTCTTACTTTAATAGTTTCTGCTTCTATTTCTTGCATGCGTCATTGTAGTACTTCTCCTTGTCTCACTCTACTGTGGAAGAAGGTGGGACGTAGTTAGTGTCTTCTGTAGGCCCTCACCTGAGAGAGAAAGACACTGAGGTACCCACTTGGCCAGTTTGACTACAGCAATACTTCAACTGTATTACTGTAGGAGTCTAATGGTACCACCTCCTCCCGGGGGGGGGGGGGGTGTAGGGGGACTACATTATCTTAGTTGATTCTATTTCCTCTGCTTAGTTCAAGGAACAGACAGTCCATCCCTAACTTTCTCCCCCCTCTTCTCTGCCTCTCAGCCTTTTTGTCAAGGACAACCAGGGTCACACTCTCCTGGCTAATCAGAAGTATTCAAATTCCCTCCAGGTGGTTGCCCTGTCCCAGCCTTTAATGAACCTCTTACCATCTATGAGACTTGTCTTGCATTCTCTCAATGCCAGCATTGTATTAGGGCTTACTCTCTAGTGAAAAAACCTGTGTGTGTGTCTTCCTGCATATCACAATGAGTTTAGAAAGAATTCCACGAGTCATTCTTTGCATGCTTTCCCCACTTTTTATGTATTTATGTAATTTTATTTATCATTCTGTCCCTTTATACATTTTCACATCACCATAAAAGGCTTCATAATCCCACCTCTCACAATCTGTTTTCTACCCAATGCATACCTAAGATATAATAATTTTACTTCCCCATATTCCAGAGACCTCCCCCTACTCCCCTTACATTTTGCCAATCTGCTCCTCCTATCTAATCCAGTCATTTTAATTACCCCCTATTCACCCTCCCGTGCATCATCCAGTGTATTTTATCACAGTATACTACCCCTCCCACCCCCAAAGTCACCTAGCATGTAAAGATTCTTTGCTCTAAAAACCTATTATTATTTATTATTAGTATTTAGCTCATGCCTTTCCAGGAGATAATAAAGGTGAGTTAGGTACTCAGAATGCATTTCCACTGCCATATACCTTTAATCAACATGCTCCTTCCTAATTCTGTCAGAATACTCAGGTCTTCACTAAGTTCCTGAACTGCATGTAATCTGTATAACAATCTATTTGCTTTGATAACTGGTTCCAGCACAACAGTGTGCAAACTATGTCACACCTTCTCCAATCCTACCTGATTTACCCTAGGTACCACCAGGAGCCCTTTCCCTCCAGATCTCAGTGCTCTGCCTTGTACATATTCCTATATTCATTATTTTATTTATTTAGAATACATTTGTATACCGTAGCTTCCAGCGATCAGCAGCGGTTTGATTACAGATTGAAAATTGCCAAATCAAGACAGAAATTTCGTAGTAACATTACATTGATTTGAAAGGAAAGCACGGCACACAGTAATAAGGTCATAGGAGAGGAGACAGAGATTTACATATGTACATTTTTGAAAGGATTTGGCACACAGTAATAAGGTCATAGGAGAGGAGACAGAGATTTACATATGTACATTTTTCCTAACAGGATTCCTGTTGCAAATTGTGACATCTTGTATTCCCCTGGGATTTACATCAAATTGTAATAGCACTGGAATAGATGAGTTTTCAGCTTTTTCCTGAATGCATTAAGGTCTTTGGTTGCTCTGAGCTCAGGCGGCAGTTGATTCCAGAGGGTCGGGGCAGAGTAAGAGTATGCTCGGCGGCTAGTGCTAGATTTGACGGATCTGATGTCAGGTGGAACATGTAGGGTGTGTGAGTTGACGGTTCTTCTGTCTCTGTTGGGTGGTTGCGTGCTGATAAGTGTGGACACTTTGGTGCCAAGTCATGCAGTGCTTTCAAGATGACAATCAGTGTCTTAAATTTCAGTCTATAACTAATGGCAACCAATGCATGCTTTCATATGAGGAGACACATGTTTCCTAGTTCTTCCACCAATGATGCTACTGTTTTTTAAATAAGCTGTAAGTAGTGCAAACATTTAAGTGGCAGCTCATGATAGATTGAATTATACTAGCATAGTCTTGTCAAACTAAGAGCTTATTTAATAATGGCTAGATCTGAACATGAGTGAAGTTGGCAAGACGTCCTAAACTGCCATATAGAGGAACTAGTTAATTCCATTGTCAGTAATCTCATAGATAAGGTATTGTCTATCTTATTTCCCAGATCCTTCACTTCTTGCACTCATAGCACAAACTTACTGTTGATAGGGACTTGAAATGGGGTACAGGGCCCTCTGAAAGGGTTAATATGGAGAATGGCTTGGAATTTTGTTGACAACCTGAAGTTTGATCTATAGCAGCTTAGCAACGTATGTGTATAGACGCCAAGGTCGTAGTGGCAGAATCAGCTCCATAGAGAGCTGCAGTGGCAGAGAGTCTATTCTGGACTAGGAGCCACAAGACCCAGGAGGGTCCAGCAGCAGATCAGCTCAAGGGAGAGCTGCAACAGATGTTCCTGATTGGACAGGAGTGAAAAACCCTCTCCAGATTGGAGGAGGTGGAGCCAAGGCCACAGCCTCTGCGACTGGACAGAACTACAAAACTTCTCTCTTCACAAGCAGCCACAGGTCCAAAGCTCGAGCAGTGGGCGAGATGTGGTACTAGTGGGCAAAGGGAAAGGGAGGGGAGTTAAGAGATACGTTAATAAGTTTAAATCCATAATCTTTAAAGGTTTACTTAAGTCACTGCATATAAGATTATAGTTGGTTGTATGAACTGCCTGATCTCTTACCCTGTATTGCTATTTCACCTCACTTATAGTACAGATTGTACATACTGCATTATTTTATCACAAAACTTGATGTATATATTTTGTAAATTGTAAATTGTAAATACTATTTAAGCCAGCCTTGTTCACAGCAGTTTTTTTGAGAGGTTTCCTCAGGCGCCAAACTGATAACAAACAATGGAACCCACTCTAGAGGGGACTTCAGCCAGGCTGATCTCGGACCCAAAAGCACACAAAATGCAGCACTACATGTTTTCAAGCTATCGACCAATTCAGTGTAACAAATTCAGTACATTTTTCTGTAAAACTTTCATGGTCTGTTGTTTAAATATCAATTTCTATTGTTTCTTCGAATCATTACAGTACCCTTTGAGCGCTCAATACACCACTATGGAGTATGTCTACTAAACATTTTCCCCATAGACACAAAATGGGAAAATCCTTTAATAGACATGCCCCTAGTGGGCATGTTTACTAAAGGATTTAATGTGCATTAATAAAGTTAACGCGCGTTAAGTGCCCAGAACCGTTTTTTTCTATGAGTGCCATGATGTGTTCATTTAATTAACACACGTTAACTTTTAGTAAGCATGCCCCTATGTTTCAGATATGAACAAATTACACAGTCCTGTATCAGGGAAATTTTCAGTCACTTAATGTTTATAGTTTCTCTGCATCCCTCCAGGCATATGCAGTACTACACAGTCCAACTCATTCTTCCATTTGGCAGTGCTCGTTAATGTGCGTTATACGTAACTAAGTACCATTGCATAAAATAAGACTTGTGGAAAAATAACATGGCTTTAGTACATTAGTAATTCTAGCTGTAGGCCATATGGCCAAATAGAATATCACTCTAAGCAGATAAGAGATATCAGATATATTTGAATATCATGCTGGGATTTATTCAGGTATCTTTGAAATCTGCTTTTCCTCTGGGGAAAACTCAAGATACTGCCATTGTTGCTCTTACACTTGTGGTTTTAACAACCTGGTCAGCTACGCCATACTCATTCAATAATCATGCTACAATGACATTCCCCATTTCAGCTCAATTTTCAAACCCACTGGGGCAACTATATTAAGATTATGAACCTGCCATTCTCCTGGAAGTCTAAAAGCGACTCTCTATCACCACATTACAAGTGAGGGAATATATAATCTCTGATCCACCATTTCAAAGACTGAAACTGGTGACCTTTCATTTGCCAATGTGGCACAAGTGGAACCTTCAATATGCTTGAATAGAGGTGAGAGTGTTGCTTCTGCAATCTGATTTTAATTAGATGCTTCCTTTTACCAACATAATCAACATACATAAAAAGCTTTTTGGCTATTGGGAACAGTCCAGCTTTCCCCTTTCAATGTCTGTGTACAAAATGCACAAGCTTGACAGCCAAAATGTCCTACTCCCAAAGCAGTATCTTGAGTTTTCTCCAGAGGAAAAGCAGATTGCAAAGATACCTGAATAAATTCCAGCATGATATTCAAAATATATCTGATATCTCTTATCTGCTTAGAGTGATATTCTGTTTGGCCATATGGCCTACAGCTAGAATTACTAATGTACTAAAGCCATGTTATTTTGCCACAAGTATAACACACATTAATGGCATTTAGCATGCACTATTGCAATAGTGCATCTTAGTAATTCTAGTTTGTCTCTATACCTTCTCTGTCACACATGTGTGGATATTCATATTTACATGGTTAAGTTGCCTTTGTTCAAGGCACCAAAATCCCCATTTCCTTTCTTCACTGTCAGAAAAATATAACTGAATGTCATCAGCAGAAAAGTCACATTACACCAGTGTCTGCTTCAAAATTTCACAGAGCAGTCTAATATAGATCTTAAATATGAAAGATGATAATACTGAACCCTGGGCTACCCAATTCATCAACTTTCAGAGGCGTGATATTCACTCCTTGAGTCCTACTCTGAAAAAATGACTGTATCCATTTTCCAGAGCCTCAGCTTTATAATGTGTAGCTGTCACAATGATAACTGATGTCTCCCTGTGTTGAATGCTAAGGACAAATTCAGCAAAATCAAGACCACACCCTGTCATCTAGCCACATGGTGTAATAAATCATTGAAGACAACTAACACAATAGTTTCTGTACCATAGGCCCTGTGAAACGCTGACTGCTATCAGTCACCTAATAGTATGAGCACTCTTTGACAGCATGGGTACTTTTATCCAGAGTGATAAGGGGCAGGTGTTAGCGGAGAGTTGCCTAGGTCTCTTCCCCATCCTATATATGGTAAGTTCATCATGTACACCCTTCAGGTTTAGGAGTTGCAGAGTGTTTCCCTGAAGCAAAGTGCATGGGTATTTGAGTGCTCACTGGGAAACAGCGAAGAGAGTTAACCTTTTTCTAAAGTTTTATGTTTAATATGACGTAACATGATGCCTTAAATTGGGGATATCAAAGCGGTTTACAAATTCTGAAAAGAAAAGAACTCTAATCAGGACAAGAAAGAGAACATTGAGAAAGAAGGAAAATAATAAGAAGAGCAGTATAGAGGTCCCAGTGCTTTGGCACCATAATCCCAGAGGAACATGGTTCTAGGAGCATCACTGAGAGTCAAAGGCCTGGGTGAAAAGATGGACCTTTAACCCCAATCCAAATTTTGTGTAAGAGATTTTGGTTCTCTGTTCAGAGGGAAGTGCATTCCAAAGTAGACTCTCTGGTAGATTCTAAGTGAGCTTTGGTCACTTACAGTAGGTCTGCAAACTGTGTAAATGCCTTTGAATACCCCCTCCCCCCAGTATATAAAACCTTATAGGTTAAAGCAAGCACCTAGCAAGGTATAATAATAGGTCACAACACAAAAGTAAAGATAATTGTAAAATACCTTTTCAAAGCCTGACAGGTACATAAGAATATAAGAAATGCCATACTGGGTCAGACCAAGGTCCATCAAGCCCAGTATCCTATTTCCAACAGTGGCCAATCCAGGTCACAAGTACCTGGCAGGTGCCCAAAGTCCACAGCTTCTACAATGCTTGTCCCGGAGCAAGCGGTGGATTTCCCGGGTCCTCTTTAATAATGGCTTATGGACCTTTCCTCCAGGAACTTGTCCAAACTTTTTTTAAACCTAGCTACATTAACAGCTGTTACTACATCCTCCAGTAACAAATTGTAGAGTTTGATTACGCATTGAGTGAAAAAATATTTTCTCTTATTAATCTTAAATGGGTTATATTGTAACTTCATTGTGTGTCCTCTAGTCTTTCTACTTTTTGATGGCGTAAACAACTGATCTATGTTAACCCGTTCCACTCCATTCATTAATTTATAGACTTCTGTCATATCTCCTCTCAGCCTTCTCATTTCCAAGTTAAAGATCCCTAGCCTTTTAAGCCTTTCATCATAGGGGTATCCTTCCATCCCCTTTACCATTTCGGTGGCTCTTCTCTGTACCTTTTCTAATTTTGCTGTACCCTTTTTAAGGTATGGCGACCAGAATTGCACACAATATTCAAGGTGCGGTTGAACCATGGAATGATACAGAGGCATTATAATATCCTTGTTTTTATTCTCCATTCCTTTCCTTATGATTCCTAGCATTCTATTAGCTTTCTTGGTCGCTGCTGCACACTGTTGAAAGCAGGATACTGGGCTCGATGGACTTTTTAGTCTGACCCAGTATGTTATAGCATTTCTTATGTTCACTTACCCTCTGGAGCTGGGTCTTACCCTGCCTCCTGATTGCAAATATGCTACATTTTGATCTATGGACCTCCAAGTTAGGTTCTGTCACTGGTAGAATTTGCTGAAAGAGACCAAATGCGTCAGGCATTAATCACTGTGTTCCATAATTTAGCCCTCACCCCAAAAAAGTAACTTTCTTCTGAACCTCCTTACAGTTGTTCCCTTTTCTGAAGCCCTGACTAACCACTTCTCTTCCCCCCTCTCCATAAAACTATATAAAGACCCGCCAAATGAGCATCTACATTATTGTTAGGGCACCATATTATCCTAAGGTTTAGGGCCCAATTAGGAACTGTGCCCTGGACTGGTAGGTTTAGAGAGATGTGGAGCCCGATGCAGAAAGGGGCAAGTCTGGGCCGTCCGGCCATCCAAAATATGGACGGCCCAAATTTGTACCCGATTTTGCACCACAGCAACTAGACATTCCTGTGGGTGCAGAGTCAGGCATTTAGATGGACCAGTAGTGCTCTGATTCTGCTGCGGGAAACATCCACTATGCTGCACACACAGTCTGCCCCTTGCTCCTGCTGGAGCGCCGGTGCTGTGGCATCCCATTACCATGGCACTGGGACATCCAGAAGGAGCCCTGACACCCTGCACCAATGGCGAATCTGCTTTTACCTCTGCCTGACCCCTTACCAGGGCCAGGATCAGGTGGAATGGATCCCCCTGCTGCTGCTCACTTCTGCGCTGATGATTGCCAGACCCAATCTCCACAAGCGGGGAGACTTATTCCACCTCTGAGGTAAAATAAGTCTCCCACCCATCTCCTGCAAGTTGGATGTAGAGGGCCGTGACCTGAATCAGCCCTGTAGGTCCGGGGTCATAGGCCTGCCTCTGCTTCGCCCACTTTATGCCCAGTCACTGCGTCACCTGTTCCCATCCAGCTCTTCCCGCACTACGGATCTCTACATGTGGGGAGATTTGGAGGCAGCATACGGTTCCGGCAAATAGAAGGGCTGGACGTCCCACCATAGGGTCCTTGTACAGTGAAAACATTTACCAAGAGAAATTCTCCAAGTTACAAATGACACATTGCATTTGCATATGAAATCTATGTGTGTACTCAGAACTCCAAGTCCATTTTCACTTAGGTTATGGTTATGGTTTAATTATTTGACAGACTGCCCTTTAAGGGGTCTCAGCAGAGCTGTGTACAGCAATGTCTAAAATAAACATAATAAAATAGAAAACAAATCCAATTAAAACAGGAAAGTGGAGAATCATTCAAACCTTTCTCAGCATAAGTAGGTGGGTCCAGTTTCCTGATCCTGTTTATCTTGGGCAACTGGTTAATTACTAGGGTCAAATGTTGGGAAATATTTCTTCCCAATGAACCCCTTTAATGTCTAGACCCACCGATTGGTGCTACCCAATATCCTCTATCAATGACAGTACATACCTCATTATGCACTGGATGAGGCCAAGGACGCCACCTATCCCTTTATGTAGCTCCTGCTATATCACTGGGGTAAAGTAGGTCTTCCAGGGCTAGGACCAGACTCGCCAGATATTCCCTTTCCTCCTCACTGAGATTTTGTAGTTGGGTGCAGAGCACCATCTTGTAGAATATTTTTTTCAACTGAGAAATGGCGCGGTAACCTGTGGGGTTAATGGCATACATTCTATAAGATATCCACATAAAACCTACTTATCTGTGTATATTCAAAGACATCTGAATAAATGGTTTATGTTTTATTAAAATTTGATATGAAAGATATTCAGTTTGGCCACACAGCCTACAACTAGAGTTACTAATTTACTAATGCCATTTACATGTTATTTTACTACAGGTCTAATTTTATGCAATGGGACCTAGTTACCAACAACGCACATTGATGGCATTAGCATGCACTATCAAAGTCATGCATGTTAGTAATTCTAGTTTGTCACACGTGTGGAAAGTCAGATTTAAATGGCTAAGTTGCCCCTCATTTGAATATCCATGCCTTCATTTATCCAGATAGGTGTATAAATATATCTCGTCATTGAGTGACTTACTGAATATGGACCTGATCATTTTTATCGCAACCTTTGAAAACAAAATACATAACAGTGAATGTGCCTTCAGTTGACAGAATCTCTCAGAGAAATTTGGCAATTTCTTTCTGTAACATTTAGAAAGGTGTACTAAAACAGAAGCTTGAATGCCCTTCATTATTTTCTTGTAACAGCTTAATGTATCCTGCACATCAATATAAGCAATTTGTAACCCTAGGTTTTTATGAGTTCATAATATATTGCTATTTGAGTTTGGCATGCCTCGGTTTATAAATGTAGAAAAGAGCGTGACAAACATCAAGGATTATTAGTTAAAATACTGATCTGAAAGTATATAAGAGCATAAGTATTCTGGGAAGACTACATAGCAGGCAATCCACCAGCAGCAGTCTACCCTTCCAGCGGCAGCTTTACATATTAGCTTTCCTTACAGCCATGAAATTATCATATCACCCTAAAAAGCAGACTTCAGATTTCTGGTAAAACCTTACAAAGTAGCTAAAAACTGGGAAAAAATGTGACTAGACATTGCAAAGAATCTATGAACCACTCAGATTTCCAAGGAAACACCAGCTCCTGCATTAGTTTCCCACCCCAAACCATCTGCAGGCAGCCAAAAGGGTATAAAAACCAGGCAGACAGAGGCAGATAGGCCAGAAAAACACAGAGGGATAAAGCAGAGCAACATCAGACTGCATCATGTTAACTAACTAGAGAGGAAAAGAGAACACTGCTAATGGCAGAGAGGGCACAGAAACTAGGTCTTACTTGTTCCCTGTATAGTAAGAAATAGGGGCATGTTTACTAAAGTGCATTAGGGAACATGGGGTTAAAGCAAAAAATTCACGTGACCTTATCGTGCTGGAGCCCAAGGGGTGTGGTGGCGCTATGCTTCTACTGGCATGCTAGTTGTGAAACTAGTGCAGTAGCAGTAAAGGCAGGGCCCTAGCACATGTGCACAGTGCACGCAGACGCAGCGCATGTTGGGAAAAGGAAAGCTACAAAAAGTGATCTTAGGGTGATGGGGGGCAAGGGAAACACTGTGGACAGTGGGAACTGTAGCCCAAGCACACATCAGGTGGTTATCAACTGACCAGTTAAGAATACAGGAATGGACCCAACTGCATGCACAACTCAGAGCATAGGGGCTAAGTACAAGAGGGCAGGGTGGGGCATGTAAATCAGCAAAGCAAAGACATGCAGAGAGTATGTGCTGTGTCCCCAACTGTAGGGGACAGAGTGCAAGTGTGGCATCTGGAGATGCAGAGTGTCAACAATATCCGTCACGGGGGACACATATATGAATCCCCTCACCTTCTGTGTAATGGGCTCCATCTCTCATTTCCTCCTTAGATCATGGCTTAGACAGCACCATAACCATTCTCTCTTCTATCAGGAGGTGGTGAAACCTAAACAACCCCCAGGCTGAGGCCCCCCTCCCTGAGCAATTCTGGCAATACCACACCTGGGAAGATCATAAGAGCTCCCCAGGTCCATGGATTATCTCAGTCCAGAATGAGCTCCAATCAATGTTCCCTCTAATTTTCTGTAGGCTGTGTGCGCATAAAATATCAGCTGTGTGCAGCTTTTGAAGGAAAGTTAAATTTTTGTGCGCCACATAACGACACTCGGAGTTACATACTTTAAAATTTGACTACACGTCAGAATACAGTATGTACACCACATTGATTTTAATCACATTAAATGAAAATAGATGATTACTAAATGAAGCGGGAAATTTCTAGTAATTACAATCATAACTTTTAAATTTTAAGACGTCTGTGTTGTTTTCTATCTGAATCAAAGGCATAATTTTTGTGTGCTCTGTTGTAAAGTATGTGCGCTCGCTCGGCGAGGTGTGTGGGTGTGCACACGCGCACAGCTTAGAGGGAACAGTGGCTCCAATACTACAGACCCACATTCAGTGACAGAACTATTATAAAAGTTGCTCAGAGCTGGTAGGCCTGGACACATCCTCCCTCAGTCAGGGTAAGGGTCATCTGCCCACAGGAACATGGCCCCTGATGGCAGCATGGATGCTTGTGCATGTGTGCACTGCAACATACCCCCCTCCCCCATGCAAGGGAAGCAGGAGTAAATGGCTCCTTTGCTGCTACACCATCATGTTGCTAATACGTGCATCACCTAATTTCCCTACTGTTCTCTGCTGGCTCCAACTCTGGCTATGAGGCAAGCACTGACTGTAGCCAGAGTTAACAAGTTACCCAGTTCCGTGAATGTGATTATAAGCCAGTCCTGGATTTCTGAGAATCTCATCCTGATGCATTATGGGAACTGCAGCACTGATTTCAATGAGTAAAATCAGGGACTACAAATATCATACTACAATGCAATGCAAATTAAAAACCAGAACTGGTAAAAAATCTCACTCATGGAACTTGGTAACTTGGCAACTCTGCTGCAGCAAAGAGTACAGGCCCTATCTGACACCTTCACAGCACACAAAACACGGTGCTGTCTGACATCTTTCCTTACATATAGTACAGACATAGACAGCAGTCTGTCAGGACAGCTGTTTGTGCATCTGTGGATGTTTGCCCATTACCCCTGACCCCAAATATAAATAATTACTCCATTAATAACATATCAAGATGAAGATTCTTAAGAAAAGAGCAAAAACATTATGTTTAAAGGCTCAGGGATGTCTCAGACCAGCGGCTCAAAACAAAGGCACAAAAGTGTCTTATAATGCCGTCATAGCATCAATGACTGTCCCTTTGCCAACGATGTGTCTCAAAAGTTTTTTCTATATGCGATTAAATAATTCTAAAGCTCCTGTCAAAAGTATTCAACAGCGTGCTGAAAAGTAGTTTGAAATGTAGTACTTAGCTTAAAAATGCCCCAACGCCAGCTATCATAGCGCCATTCAATGCGTTTCACTCAAGTAAATGAGTTTCTTCAGGGGGATTTCAAACTTTAGGTATATACTGCTGCTGCCCACGTTTCACACAAGGAGCTGAACTTAACCAAACGTAGTGCTCACAACGATTTGACCGACATATATTTTTGTGTCATTACCCCTGACCTGCAGATTCTGGTTCTGTGGCTGTCAGGCTGTTGTAGTCCACTGCTCTGTCATCTGCACCATGCCGCCTTCCAAACCAGTGTCCTGGGCAGGCTTCTTGTTGTTCTGCTTATATCTCCTTTTGCCTCTATCCTCTTCTTATGTGGTTGCCCTGATTCTACCCTTCATATTTCCTAACACTTGCATCTGAACCACGTGGCTGGAGCACGTGAGCATGGTGAGTGCAGCCGGCATCTGGTCAGAGCTATCTCATGACTACCGTGCCAGCCCCACCGTGTGCCCTGACTTTCTTCCCTCCACCTTGTCTCCACTTTAACCCACCTATGCACACGCTGCACTGGTAGCATGAGATTTTTAGTATGGTTGCCTTCAGGCCACATGCTCCATGTTGGTCCTAAAGCACTCTAACCCCATGCTAAATACCACACTACTGGCTAATGCATTTTAGTAAACATGCCCCATAGACTTAGGGTTACCAGCTGGCTCCAGATGTGCCTGACAGATTCGATCCAGTCCTGGGTTTAGCTCATTGCATGCAGGGATATGTAGTTCTGATTTCTCCATTGCACTCCATTAGAAAATGAAAAGTACAAATCACTGCATGCAGTGGGGTAAACCCAGGACTGGATCATGTCTGTCGGACGCATCTGGAGCTAGACAGCAACCCTACATAGACTCCAAGGTACAGGAATAGCTCAGACAAGGTTAGATCTTATTTTGTCTGATTCTGAATGTATTTGTTGAAAGGAATCCCCTACTCCACATGAATAACAGGCTTATCTCAGACAGGGCAACGCATGATAGATGGCGTCCCCAGTAGGATTATATAATAATTCAAAATCCAAAACTGAGGCAGAATACCTCCTTACGGGGTAATTTTACAAAACATGTCCATTGATAAAACAGTGTTTCATGTGGAAAAATGCCTCTTTCTAAAACTGCCCAGAGTATATGCAATTAAACTTACGTGTATAGACTGTATATGCATACGTTTATTCTACTTGGATGGAGGTGTTCCTGGTGCCAGTATTGGGACAGGTTTTGGATATATGTATATATTTTATAAAATATGCACATATATGCACAAAATAAGCCAGCAAATTTATGCATGGCTAAGATCAAATGTACAGTAATTGTGTACATGTGCTTTCTGTGAGGTACATTCTAAGAGGAAAGTTATGTGTATACCATTTTTCAAAGGGAAAGTATGTGAACATTGGTGTAACTTACATACATACTTGCCACACAAGTTAGGTGACCTGTTATAAAATTAGCCTCCCTATGGCTAACGAAACAATAGCAAGCCCAAACTCAATAGTAGCTTTTCCATTATCATGTCCATGAACAGCAGCTTGTGTAGCAGCAATTAAGATACAAATGGATGTTGGACATGAGGGATAGGAACACAGAGAGAAAATGGTGAACATGGAGGAAGGGATAGGAAAATACTAGATGGAGGAAGAGAAGCAGGATGGGAAGAGGGGTTGATATTGGACATGGGGGAGAGAGGGGGAGAGTTAGTGAAAGACTAAGAAATAAGAGACTGAGGAAAGGAGTGAAATCGGGATAGAGAAGCAGAAAAATAAATGGAGGAAAACTGAAACATAGAAACATGACGGCAGAAAAAAGACCACATGGCCTATCTAGCCTGCCCTTCCATATCAACTAAAATAGTCCCCTTTTTACTTTAGAGATCCTCTGTGTTTGTCCTATGCTTATTTGAATTCAGATACTGTCCTCGTGTCAACCACCTCTGTTGGGAGATTATTCCATGCATCTACCACTCTTTTTGTAAAGAAATATTTTTGCATATTACTCCTGAATCTATCCCTTTTCACTCTCATCCTATGTCCCCTCCCGTGCATTTATGCCACGGAGCCATTTGAATGTCTCTATCATATCGCACCTATCCCGCCTTTTCTCTAAAGTATACATATTAAGATCTTTAAGACTGTCCTCATATTTTTCATAATGAAGACCACTAACCATTTTAGTAGCCTCTGCACCAACTCCAACCTGCCTATATCCTTTTGAAGGTGTACTCCAAATGAGGTTGCACCAGAGGCTTACACAGAAGCATTATCACCTCCTTTTTTCTGATTGCCATTCCTCTCCCTATACACCCAAGCATCCTTCTGGCTTTTGCAATCACCTTTTCTACCTGTTTAGCTACTTTAAGATCATCAGACACAATTACGCCCAAGTCTCACTCTTTTGTGGACAGAAGTATCTCACTCTCTACACTGTATTGCTCCTTTGGATTTCTGCAGCCTAAATGCAAGACCCTGCATTTTTTAGCATTAAATTTCAGCTGTCATATTCTAAATCATTCTTCAAGTTTAGCTAGATCCCTCCTCATGTGTCAACTCCTTCCTGTGAGTCTACTCTATTGCAGATTTTGATATTGTCTGCAAACAAGCAAATCTTACCTGACAGTCCTTCTGCAATATCACTAACAAACATGTTAAACAGAATCAAATCAAAGACATATCCCTGCAACACATTACTGGTAACCTCCTTCTCCTCAGAATGAGCTCCATTTACCTGTACCATTTGTCTCCTCCCACTCAACCAATTTCTAACCCAATCAGTAACCGTAGGTTACAACCATAGGGTGCTCAGTTTGTTTATGTCACCTGTGTTGAACGGTGTCAAAGACTTTACTGAAATCTAGATACACCACATCTAGGGCTTTCCCTCAGTCCAACTCCCTGGTCATCCAGTCAAAGAAATCAATCAGATTTGTCTGACAAGACCTGCTTCTGGTAAATCTTTGCTGCCTCGGATTCTGCAATCCATTGCACTCCAGAAACCTCACTATTCTCTCCTTTAGTAGCCTTTCCAATAATTTACTAACCACAGAGGTTAGGCTAACCAGCCTGTAGTTTTCAATGTCATCCTTACATCCGTTTTTGTGTAAAGGGACCACATATGCCTCTCTCCAGTCCCTTGGCACCACTCCTGACTCCAAAGAGTCATTGAAAAGGTCAGATAATGGAGCCAATAGAACTAGGGTTGCCAACTGGCTCCATATGCACCGGACAGGCTTGATCCAGACCTGGGCTTACCCCATTGCATGCAGGGACATGTAGTCTTACTTTTCTTATGGAGTGCAATGGAGCAATCACAACTACATGTCCCTGTATGCAATTTGATAAACCCAGTACTGGATCAAGCCTGTCGGGCGCATCTGGAGCCAGTTGGCAACCCTAATTAGAACGTCCCCCAGTTCCCTCAGTATTCTTGGATGTATCCCATCTGGACTGTAGGCAGGGTCCACCTACAAAGGTTTCCCCAATATTACCAATTACCAATGAATTTGCTCAGACAACTTCTGCTTAGATGCAAAGCTCTTTATTCGGTATACCAAAGCAAAATAAATCACAAATACAGATAGCAAAAGACTTCTGTCTGAGAGTGTGACAGGCAACCTACTCTCTGTATCGGAGTTAGAGAGCAGATTGCCCACGAGCTAGAGAGCTGCCCCCCCTTATATACATTTTGTTCTGTCACAAAGTTCTAGAAAGCCCTGCATAGCTTCTGATGTTATATGCAGGGTTTTTTTCTATGGAGTACGTGCAGCTTTCTGCAAAGTCTGCAAAGTTTCTACTTGGAGAGGGGGCCTCCCATGATTATTTGGGCCAGAAACTGCTTTTCTTCAATGTTCTTGCTTATCTGGTGCTTTCAAGCATGTCATTCTCTACCTTCCTGTTTTGGGCCTGTGTTCTGCTATTTTCTTGGCACTGAACATGATCTTCAAGGCTGAAAGTATTTCATTTCTACTAATTAGTTTTAGCTTGACCTGTATTTCGTAGTAGGCCCATATCCTGAGCACTTCTGCCCAAAACATGGTTTCCAGATTGTAGCATGCCTCATAACATATACTTTCTCTTATAGCCCACGTGCTTGTCTTCCTGTGCCATAACCAGGGTGCTTGAGTATGGTGCAAGCCAGCAGGAGTGTAAACATAGAAGGCATATGAAGCAGAGCAGAGCAGAACTATCCCTAAGTCAAAATATCCCAACATTCTCCAATTTTTCTTTTTCTTTTTTTCTTGAAGGGGGGCAAAGGAAGATATACCCAAATTTAGGGGCCATGAACCACAACCATTTGTGACAGAGCAGGATCAGCAAGAGGAAGGAGCTCATACTGGTCTCTAGAGACAATATACAAGGTTTTAGTGCTTTGCAGCATCATTCATTTACAGCAGGCAAGCAAAATAGACAATGCACAACAGGCAATGATTGCAAAACAAGCTATACTTAAAAGAGTAATAAAGAAAGCCTTAAGACCACCCCCCTAAACTAGCAAACCATGAAGAAATACTACTCCAAATATTGTCAAGCGGAAGTCCACCCTTAAAATCATTAATATGCAATTCAGAAAGGTGTTTAATCTTCTCCATAGCTTTCAGAACAAACACTGTATGATTTGCAATTACCGTGCAACAATTGGTTTCATTGATAAACTCACAAGCTGCGCCTTCTGCAGCTAATAAGAGATCCAAAGCTCTCCTATTCTGCAAAGTCATCTGTGTGTTCTGTTCTAAGGATTCAGCAAGGCGTGAGATAGATTCAGTAACAGCTTTCATTTGGATATGCAATAAGCATTATAGTCGGCGAATTGCCATGCCAAGCTCAGCCGTAAGGGCAGGGGTAGCAAACGGGATCCAAGCAGTCCAACTAAAGGCATCTAAACGGTTCTTGGTAAGCAGATAAGTAGTATTAATATACTCATAGGAGGCCTGGATGGCCTCATCTTCTGCAGTTTCAGTACCCCAGGGGCTCGCTCCTAAGGATATGCTCCGTTATGCACGGGGCATATGTAAGTGGGGAGAAGAGTGGGTAACATTCAGAGGAATGAGGGCAGAATAAAAAGAAACTTTAACTAAAGCACAGGGTAAGAGGGAGAGGCTGACTACCTGATACAGGAGTTCCCCACACAACCAATAATGACCCCCTACAGCAAAGAGGTTTGTGGCAGGAGTCCATATGCGACTCATATTATGTCCATCAAACCACTTAACAGAAGATGTTCCCGTGGTAGATGAGGTAAAAACTCTCCTTAAACTGGACATCGGAAGATAACATGAAGTATATGGAGATTCATTCTGAGAACCCGTTGTCAGCACAGCTGAACCATTGTGGTAAATGGAACCAACTCCCACATACCAGCGGAAGTCAGATCCATTTAGTACTAGCGGGCTCTCCGTAATATTTCCCCAATCAGTTTGCATCTTGGAAAAGTCCATATTACCGGTTTGATTATACCACCTTATCATGACTGAATTATGTGCAAAATGAAAGGACCCATTAACTACATTATATGATAGGTTGCACCTGTGTGAAAAAGCAATAGATACATTTGTTATCAAACATAGATCAAATACCATATGCGGGTCAGCATATACACGCGAAGGGTCATGTATCATATTCATCGAATTCCACGTCTGGGAACAATTAAAAGTTTCATAACAACTGGTAGAAAAATTATTATTATTTATACAAGCAAGCTGTCCTGCATACTCATTTAAGGGAACCTTGGAAACATGAACTGGAGCATATGATACACCCTTTGGTAAAGGGGTACAGATAATGCAGTCTGAAATGTTCATCAGGGAAACAATGTGTAATACTGATTGCTTCCACGAGTTCAGAGAGCCTCCAGGTAAAGCTCAGGGCACATGAGATATTGTCTGGTTAGTCTGGTGCTGACCCTGAAGGAACAAGGCCAGTTGTCCATCCGGGTGTAGACACTCAATAAGGAGGATGATAATGACTGAAATTCCCAGAAGAATACACAAAGATGCCCATGGAGCAGGTTTAGCAGCAAGCATCTTAAGCAGTAGCAAATCTGCAAATGGATAAGTATGTATTGGCTCTGTGGAGGGAGAGGGATGATTGATCAGAGGAAACAACTGGAGCTGCTTTCAAATGGCTAATGTGTATCCAAGCATCAGTATCATTCAGTCGGGCGGCAAAAGGGGAAGCAGCAGTGAAAAAAAGAGGTAAAAAGTTGGGCAGTCTCAGGATCTGCAAACACAATTTCTTTTATAAACAGTGGTCCCTATGAGAAAACAAGGTGACAAAGGTGAGCTGGTGTGGGTATTGCAATTGCTGAAGGCCAAATGGCTTCAGATAGTTTCTAATAAAAGGATAACAATACAATCATTCACAAAAGTTCCCAATCAGCCTAATAGTCCTCTGTCTATTTTCAGATAATTTGGGCCTGCTTCTCAGCAGTTCTTCAGGAGTGTTGGTCACTTTTCTCTGAAGGTTAAGTTTGGTTTCTCTCAAAATTTGAACCTCTCATTCTCATAGGCAAATATTATTGTCCCTTTTTCCAATGTGATGCACTGATCCATTCATTTGCTGGTAGGAATTCTCTGTTGTGCTTCACATCATTAAATTACCTTCATCAGTTTACTGTTTCATCAGAGTCCTTTCCTTCTAATATCCCACTTCATTGCTCATAACACTTTTTATCACTTGCAATCATTCTACCAACTACATACGTAGGTCCTTCAGCAACTGTCTAAACAATTAATTATGGTGTTTACTACTTCTGCAACTGAAATTTAAAAAACCTTCAGTACACTTTGTCTCTAGACACTAAGATGTAAAATTCAAATGCAGAGAAACAGGTGAATTTATCCTAAAATTCAATAATGTTAGCACCTCTCTGGTGTTAACTTGAATCTTACAGTTCGGGGAAGACAGGCATTTGAAACTGATATTTTTTGCATAAAAAGGTTGGTGGACATCAGGAATGCAAACGCTCCCCTTTTAGGTTATTTGAAAGCAAATTACTGAGAGCTTCAGCCAACCTTGTCGTTATCTTAGCAAAGTAAACAATAGGTCTCTGTTCTGACTTTCAAGGCAACTGGAAATTACCATGCAGCTGAGTTACAGCTCTTTTTTTTCCCTGTAATTTATGAACAATAATTATGTCCTCTATGAGGTGCTTGCCATAATATATTTTAATTTTTAATTTTACTCAATAGCATAAGCACGATTAACTTCTTATTCACTCAGGATTTAAATCATTTCCAAGGTGCAATCTGGTAACTACTGGCTCGGAATGCCTCATTGTCATGTCCGGGCTCTTAACCTCTACTTTGAAGGTCAAAGGAAAAACAGAAGCAATCTTCTTAATTTTCTATCTTTTTTGTTTGTTTCGTTCAGCTTAAGTAAAGAACTCTAATCAGTTCAGCTCCAGAGACCATAAAATCTACTAAAACTTTTAAACACAAGATAAAGCTAAGCTTACAAGTGCATTATGCCTAACAGCCTATCTGATCAGAATAAGGTATGTCTTTTAAGAAATTTCACCCTTCATACTGAAAACTGAACTAGACCCTCACCCCTGGATAGTTCTGAAAAGAAACATGCCGTAACAATCAGCTAAAACAAGTATTAAAATCTTCGCTTTGCCATAACAATTAATACTAGCTCTACAGATAGTCATTTTTGTTTAAAGCACTGAACTAAACGTCCTTGCATCACAAGGTCACATATTTTCCTAAACCGTTTTTTTTCTTTCTTGGCTGCAGAATTCAGCTACAGTCATCTCCTTCATTCGCTTTGATCTTGAATTTGTAAAGTAATGCATTTATCTACCTACAATTAGTCAAAAAGATACCTAGAAAGCTATTAGAATAATGATAACTAGAAAGCTAATTACAGAGCAATAATGCTTCACCGAAAAAAGTTCTGAACTTCATCTCCTGTCACACTTCAATTGAATGAATCCTTTATTTAAACAAACAAGAGAGACTTCTCAATCGGGAGTTTCCTCTAGGCGATGCGTCCATCCCCAGAAGAGATCCCTCAGTAGCTTCTCTCTCTTTCTCTAGCTGAAACAGGCACCCATCTTATCTTGCTGCAAACAACCAGCCGTTGCACAGACAACTAGCTATCTTTCATCAGGCAACTTATAGGGGCAGTTATCTAGTAAACACAGCCAAGACACTGGCCAGGTGCCTGGCAATGTTCAAGGGACATACCTCTCACACCTCCATAGTTTCAGAAGTCCAGAACTCCATAATTACAATTGATGTGCATCTTGTAACTAGACTAGTTCTTCTTTAATGGATCTAATTGTCACCCTCTCTGGTCTGTAAGCATCCCAGATAAGGAGATTGTTCCCGTTTATTTCTTAGAACAATCTTTTTATTGTGGACTCCAACAGGGGTTTGGATTAATGAGGCAATCTATGGGGTTAGGGCCGGGCTCAGCTCCTTTGTGATTATCTGCCCCCTGCTTGGATTTCTGTTTAAGCATATTCTAAACTGTCCCTCTTCTATAATCTGTGCAGACCTGGTGTTTTCACTGTTTGGGGACACTGGGGCGATTTGTTGATACCTTCGCTTTTTACAGATAGAGTATCGAACCTCTTTATCTACAGAGGTGCACGTAGCTTCGCTTTTACCGATGGAATTTCGACCCCTTTAGCTACAGAGGTGCAAAGCTACAAAATCCAGGATACACACAAACACACAATCTTTACGCTTCGTCCTAACCCATCCAATCCCCTCGCAGTGATGGGGGTATGGAAACATGGATAAGGACTCTACAATCGCTTCGCACCCTAGAGTATGTACAGTCTCACGCATACACCAATCAATCCTGGAGATATAAAGACCTAATGTCTGGGCAAAAACTTTCTTTCCCTAATATTTACAACTAGGTACCAAAATACAAACACTCTAATATTTTCTACATAACAGAACATAGCTTACATAAAATGTATACACAGGTGTGAATTCACTACTCACCCACTAGCTAAACCAGGTAAGTCTTCTATCCTTGGGGGTAGACAGGAAACAAAAATACTCACCACTGGAGTCTCCCTAGGGTATCCAAGCGCAGTACCAGTTTCCTCTTGTCCAGGACAGTATCCACATCCCCTGAACCAGAAGGAGGTATCTCTCGTTCCCTCGTGGAACGATATCCATTTTCTCTCATCACTTGGACGGTATTCTTGTTTTCTCTCATCTAGACAGTATGCTCATCCCCTGTTTTCTTAATTTAACAGAAGGTATCCTGACTCCCTGACAAAACGCAGCCAAAAGCGCAGTCAGAGGAAACGCTGGGCAATTTGGATAAAAAAGAATTTAGGAGCCTATTGCTCGGGCCCCTGGTCCCTGTTTGGGCGCCAATTGTAGGCAAGGTCCACCTACAAAGGTTTCCCCAATATTACCAATTACCAATGAATCTGCTCAGACAACTTCTGCTTAGATATAAAGCTCTTTATTCGGTATACCAAAGCAAAATAAATCACAAATGCAGATATCAAAAGACTTCTGTCTGAGAGTGTGACAGGCAACCTACTCTCTGTACCAGAGTTAGAGAGCAGATTGCCCACAAGCTAGAGAGCTGCCCCCCTTATATACATTTTATTCTGTCACAAAGTTCTAGAAAGCCCTGCATAGCTTCTGATGTCATATGCAGGTTTTTTTTCTATGGAGTACATGCAGCTTTCTGCAAAGTCTGCAAAGTTCTACATGGGGAGGGGGCCTCCCATGATTATTTGGGCCAGAAACTGCTTTTCTTCAAGGTTCTTGCTTATCTGGTGCTTTCAAACGTGTCGTTCTCTACCTTCCTGTGTTGGGCCTGTGTTCTGCTATTTTCTTGGCACTGAACGTGATCTTCAAGGCTGAAAGTATTTCATTTCTACTAATTAGTTTTAGCTGGACCTGTATTTCATAGTAGGTCCATATCCTGAGCACTTCTGCCCAAAACATGGTTTCCAGACTGTAGCAGACCTCATAGCATATACTTTCTCTTATAGCCCACGTGCTTGTCTTCCTGTGCCATAACCAGGGTGCTTGAGTACGGTGTAGGCCAGCAGGAGTGTAAACATAGAAGGCATATGAAGTAGAGCAGAGCAGAACTATCCCTAAGCCAAAATATCCCAACAGGACCAATGACTTTGTCTACTCTTAGTTTAGCTAGTTCCTCTCGAACTCAGTCTTCTGAAAATGTTTCAAGATTCCTGTCACTTCTGTGGCTGTTTGTGGGTGTTTTCTGAGGTCCTACTCCAGACCCTTCATCTGTGACACAGAACAGAAATATTTATTAAGCAATTCTGCTTTATCCTAATCAGCTTCTGCATATTCCTCCCCTGCACCCTTGAGTCTGACAATACCACTTTTGCCCTTTCTCCTCTCACTAACATATCTGAAAAATGTCTTATCCCCACTTTTTATTGCATTGGCTATTTCTTTTTCTTTTTGTTCCTTTGCTTTCCTGACTACTTTGCTAGCTTCTCTAAGTTTCTCCAAATATAGATGCCTGTCTTCCTCTCTCTGTGATCTCTTGTATTTCATGAAGGCCTCCCTCTTTTTCTTCACCTTCTCAGCTGCTTCTTTTGAGAACCATAGTGGCCTCCTATTAAAAACTGATGCAAGGGAGAAAGTGAAGACAGGAGAGAGAAGAAATGGCAAATGGAGAGAGCACCATGTAAAGAGAACTAAGAGAAGACAAAGGAAAAATAAAAACCAGAGACTGGGACAAACATCATTAGAATAATAAAATGACCCAACAAGAAAGGTAGACAAAAAAATTATTTTCTATTTTGTAAGTGGAAAATGTTGGTATTTGGAAAGTACATCTGCCAAGAATCAGGGTTGGTGTCAGACATGGCTGGGGGCCTAATCCAAAGCAAAAATCTGAGAAGAGACCTTACAGCCCCCTAGCAAGTTGTGCTTTTTTAAGACAGATCTAAGGTCCTCTCTGGCATGGGGGCTCAGGGAAATTGACCTGGTTGCTTCCCAGTCACTTCCCTCATAATGCCAATCCTGACATCTGCTGTCTTTTGTTTGGTACAATACAGAGGGAAATACATTTCTTTGGGTGGTGTTTACTAAATAGTGGTAGCAGACTCTGTGCGATATTGGAACTGCGGCCCCTCCATTAGTAAACACCCCCCTTTGTGTTTCTCTGGTGTTGCACTGCATGCAACATTTAGCTTTCCGAGGTTTTAGTTTAATTTTTCTCTACATATTTATATTTTCACTTTTTTGTCACTTATTGGTGAAAGCCTATCTGTAATGTGTGAGTGTGTGTGTGTGTGTGAGGCCAAGACTCAATATTCTGTTAGCATGGAATTTCTGTTTAAGAATGTGTAGTAATCTGACTTGTTCAGTTTTCCTAATAGGTTTATTGATGTTTTAGACCCATTGCAATGTTTATATTGCTGCCTTTTTCTAGATAGGGCCCTTGTGCGAGTTTTGGAAGTTAGTTCTGGCATGGTAGATATGCTCTTGGTTCCAAATGGCTTGTTTGTATTAATTCCAGGGCTGGCCCAACCATCAAGCAACCTAGGCAATTGCTTTTGGGGGTCAGCAGAAAGTAGGGCACTCAAAGCTAAACAATAATTCTGATAGCCATGGGGGACATACGGGTTAAGATTTGCTTAGGGTGCCCTGATTAATTCACAACATGCTTAGTATTGAGAGGGATTTTTTTTTCGTATGGTAAGCTTGATTCCCTAGTATAAGTTGCAATTGTCTAAGCCAGTGGTTCTCAACCCAGTCCTCTGGGACCCCCAGGCCAATCAAGTTTTCAGGATATCCACCAATGAATATGCATGAGATATGCATGCCCTGCTTCCATTGTATGCAGATCTATCTCATGCATATTCATTGTGGATAACCTGAATACCTGACTGGCCTGGGGTGTCCCAGAGGACTGAGTTGCACAGTTCAGAAGTGCAAAGACCAGGATTCTAAGATCTCTGGCCCCCAAGAAATATCTGCCTGAACATTTTTACCTAAGTGTAGAAGACAAAGTCCTTACCACTTACGCTATCTGATCATCAAGCATCAGTAACGAGTCCAGGCGAATGCCTGTGAGTAAGGCAACTTTGTAAGGACACAGTACCTTGAGCTTAGTTGCAAAGTTCTTGTTTTACTAAGCTACCTTGATGCTCTCATCTCTATGAGTGAATGGCTACTGCCTATGACATAGAGTGAGAAGAAAAGGTAAATCTGAACTTGCCAAGATGCTTTTGCATTGATAGGCTGGAAGACTGATCTTACTGGAAACAGCACTGCACAAATTTATAGATTGCCAAAAAATTGAATTCTTTATCACAGGAAGTCCAGTTTGTTCCTTGATTTATGAAATTGGCAATGAGGTAAAAAACAAATTCACCTATTTGCAGAGGCAGAAAGAAATAATTATGATTCTGTAATGAAGAAGTTTGCTGACAGAATCTTTAATCAATCCATCAGCTCTCTCCACTATTGTCTCATCACTTCTTTCCTCCACCTTGTCTTCTGTGATGATGTTGTAGTTTCCTATAATACTGTACTCTGCTCTGGATGCTCTTGTTCTGCCCATGCCAAGTCCTGTGAGGCTCACTATTTGCCCTGGCTATCTTTGACTGTTATTTACGCTCCTGTGCCCACTCAGCTGAGCGCATTTGGCTCAAATCCCACACCCTTGCTGACTTTCTTCACTTCAAATTCATGCTTGCCTCCTTCCAATCAGCCATAGCACTCACCAAGCAAAACTACTATATCCATCTGACTAACTCTCCTGCCTCTGACCCTCGCCGCCTCTCTTCAACTCTCAACTCTCTTCTCAAAGTGCCTCCACCTCCAACCCCTCCTTCCCTTTCTGCCCAAATCCTAGCCAACTATTTCCATGACAAAGTCCCAAAATTATTGTACACTCTAATTCCCCACAAGATTGGCTTAATCCCCCCTTCTTCAATACCAACACTGCCCCTGAATCTCTGCTACCCTTTTGTCTTTTTCTAAGATCTCCGAAGAGGAAAACACTCATCTTCTTTCCTCCTCTAAACTCATTACCTCTTCCTCTGATTCTACCCCACCCATCTCCTTAACTCCATCTCCTCCTCTGTCATCCCTTCCATCTCTCATATTCTCAGCCTATCGCTCTCCACTGCAACTGTCCTAACAGCCTTCAAGCATGCTGTGGTCACACCTCTCCTCAAGAAACCATCACTTGACCCTGCTTGTCCTTCTAATTAACTCATCTCCCTTCTTCCCTTCATTTCAAACTTTATAAGATATGCCATACTGGGTCAGACCAAGGTCCATCAAGCCCAGTATTCTGTTTCCAACAGTGGCCAATCTAGGTCATATGTACCTAGCAGTTTCCCCAAGAGACACAAGTTCCACAATGCTTATACTGGGTCAAGCATTGATATCTTCGGTCACTTCTTAATAATGGTTTATGGACCTTTCCTCCAGGAACTTGTCCAAACCTTTTTTAAACCCAGCTACACTAACAGCCTTTACTACATCCTCCGGTAACAAATTCCAGAGTTTGATTACACGTTGAGTGAAAAAATATTTTCTTTTATTAGTCTTAAATAGTTTACCCTGTAGCTTCATTGCATGTCCCCTAGTCTTTCCATATTCTGATAACGTAAACAATCGATCTACATTTACCCGTTCCACTCCGTTCATTAATTTATAGACTTCTATCATATCTCCCCTCAGCCGTCTCTTTTCCAGGTTAAAGAGCCCTAACCTTTTTAGCCTTTCTTCATAGGAGTATCCTTCCATCCCCTTTACCATTTTGGTGGCTCTTCTCTGAACCTTTTCTTTTTTTTAAATTCTTTATTTTCGTTTTATAACAACAAAGGAAAAGGAAGACATACAGCTAAAAGACAGATACATAAAGTGTAATACATACACCAAAGTAAACCCCTGCCACCCCCCTCCCCCCTGCTTCTTCTCTAGAAAACTAATCATTCCCGAAGCGGGCGTGTACTTACATTATTGTGTTACAAAACCTAACGGTGATCTGAAACATGATGAGTGCACATTATACAGGCATGTTGGAACAATGAGCAGATTGTACATAATCATTAAGCATCTGCCATTTAGACAAGCGAGAGTGAGTTTGGGCATGGGGAATAGCTCTCCAAGGTATCTGCTCATATTTACTATATAAGCAGACGAGGTTCCACCATTCATTGACAGTAAGTCGAGAGCTATCCTTCCAATTCCTCGTGATTAAGCATATGGCTATACCCAGCATGAAATCAAGGAGAAAGCGACCCTTCTTAGGAAGAGAGGGGACCTCCGCCACAGAGCGGAGTCCCACGATCTTCCAAGAGAGAGGCTCGTGAAGGTGTAAGATAAATTGAATACAACCCCAACCCGCCCCCAATAAACCTGTAGTTGAGGACATTCATAAATAACATGAGCGAAGGTTCCCACAGCAGTATGGCAAGACCAACACTGGTCCCTAGCAGTGGTGTTCCATTTGGCTATTTTTTCTGGGGTATAAAAGCGTCTGTGTGCAAAAAAGAAGAGAGTTTGGGTAACACAGGCAGACCGGGAAACCCGCACTACTTTGCTCCAGAAAACGCTCCATTGCACAGGGGTTAAAGTGGTTTGCAGTTCGCGCTCCCAGGCTTGTTGGGCTCTAAAAGTGGCCGTGTCTGTACCCTGACATAATATTTTATAAAAGTTAGAGGCTACCCCATGTGTACTACTAATAGAGTAGTAGCATGCAAAGATTTCCTAACCAGTATGGCAACCCCACATTTCTTAGAAACGGCTGGGGAATAGGCGGCCACCATGTAAGGTTTAATATTGAGTTTAGGAGTTTCCTTCGAGTTTAAATGCGTTTCTTGGAGAAAAATCAGATCCGCAGCTTCCTGACTTAGGTAACTTAGGATTTTCTTCCGTTTTATCGGATTATTGATTCCTTTTACGTTCAATGAGAAAATCTTGCATGGTGCCATCAATCGGTAATAGACATTGTAGGTAAGGGCGCTTGAAAACATACAACATAATCAGAATCTGTGCAACAATGACATAATCACCGAGTATGCTGGCTAATACACCCCATATTGAAAAGTATGAACCAAAGTATCTTAGAGAAGAAGCAAAACCCCCAAAGAATATGGCGACCAAATGTCTGCGGGAGGAGGCCCTAGAGAGGAAATAGAAAGACATGAAAAAAAAGAAAAGAAACACCAGAGTCCATAATTAACACTGTCTCTGATACTCATCGAGGCTACTGTGGGTAGATGGAGTCGGGTCACAGATATCATCATAAGTAAGGCAAACAAACTGCCCTCGCCAGACTCTTTGCTGGGCTGCGGCAGATCCAATATGGCAGGTACAACGGATATGAGAATACTTGCAGGAATATTCTGGAAGTCAGCGCATCAAGTCGGCTTCTTTGGAATCCAAAAACTCCGCTAGTAGATCAGGGTCCTCAAATGTTCTTGTCTGATTGTGAAGCGTGACTCGGAGCTTGGCCGGGTACATCAGGCCATAGCGTGCTTGTAGTTGTTGAAGCCTCGGCCGGAATTCCAGAAAGCGCTTTCGGCGGTCGACCGTGGGTTTAGCCAAGTCAGGATAGAAGGAGATCTTGTGGCTCTCAAACTCCATATGGCCCTTTGCCCGAGAGGCACTTAGAATTTGCTCCACGTGTTGATATCTCAAAAGTCGAAAAATGATAGGCCGCGGGGTCTTCCTGTTGAGCGTTATGCTTGTGGGTACACGATGAGCGCGATCGATCTCCAAATCTTTGGTAAAGGTGATTTGGAGCAGGGAAGGGAGGATTTTGCATAAAAACTCTTTCATGTCTCCCGATTCCGCTCCCTCCGGTATGCCCACGAGTCGTATGTTGTTGCGGCGCGCTCTATTATTGCCATCTTCCACTTCTTTCTGCAAGGCCCGCACCTGACGTTCAACTTTGTCGAGTTTGGACAAGCGGGCCGCATGGGAGTCCAATATGCTCTCCATTTTGTCCTGACGCGAAGAAAGCCCTTCTAGCTTGCTTTGCAGCACACCAAGATCTTCCCGCAGCGCTCGGAGTGCTTCACCGTTTGATTGCACGAGGTTTTTGACCCCTCTAATCTCTGCGAGGATTTCCTGCTGCATTTCGGGGCCCTCGCGCAAGGCCGGCCCCTTCTGCGGGGACGGGGGTTCAGTTTTGGAACGTTTGCCGTGAGAAGCCGCTGGAGATCCAAATTCCAGGCGCGTGGGTTTGGTCCCCGCCATCTCACCAATGTGCCCCGGCAAGATCAGAGTAGAAGTTCCAAGTATGTACGGTGTTAATTCAGGATTCTGAGTAGGCCTCTCGGGAGCCTCAGCGTTATGCGACCATCCCGCTGGACATCAGGCTCCGCCCCCTTCTCTGAACCTTTTCTAAAATCGCTATATCCTTTTTAAGATACGGCGACCAGAATTGCACACAGTATTCAAGGTGCGGTCTCACCATGGAACGATATAGAGGCATTATAATATCTTTTGTTTTATTTTCCATTACTTTCCTTATCATACCTAGCATTCTATTTGCTCTCTTGGCCACCGCTGCACACTGGGCCGAGGGTTTTAACATGGTATCCACAATGACGCCTAAATCTTTTTCCTGGGTGGTGGTTCCTAATGTGGAACCTTGCATCGTGTAACCATAGTTTGGGTTGTTCTTCCCTAGGTGCATAACCTTGCACTTGTCCACATTAAATTTCATCTGCCATTTTGATGCCCAGTCTTCCAATTTATCAAGATCCTCTTGCAATTTTTCACAATCCTCTTGGGTTTTAACAACTTTAAATAGTTTTGTGTCATCTGCAAATTTGATAACCTCACTCGTTATTCCACTTTCCAGGTCATTTATGAATATGTCAAAAAGCAGTGGACCCAGCACAGATCCCTGAGGTACACCACTATTCACCTTTCTCCATTGGGAAAATTGGCCATTTAGCCCTACCCTCTGCTTTCTATCTTTTAACCAGTTCCTGATCCACAATAGTACACTGCCTCCTATCCCATGACTCTTTAGTTTTGCCAAAAGTCTCTGATGAGGGACCTTGTCAAAGGCTTTCTGAAAGTCCAGATACACAATATCAACCGACTCACCTTTGTCCACCTGTTTATTCACTCCTTCAAAAAAACATAACAGATTAGTAAGACAAGATCTTCCTTGTCTAAAGCCATGTTGGCTGTCTCCCATTAGGTTGTGACTAGCTACATGCTGAGTAATTTTATTCTTTATGATGGTTTCTGCCATTTTTCCTGGTACTGACGTCAGGCTCACCGGTCTTTAGTTTCCTGGATCACCCCTGGAACCCTTTTTAAAAATTGGTGTTACATTGGCGATCCTCCAATCTTCAGGTATTAGAGATGATTTTAATGATAGTTCACAGATTACTGATAGCAGGTCTGCAATCTTATATTTCAGTTCTTTCAACACCCTTGGATGTATACCATCCAGCCCAGGTGATTTGCTACTCTTCAGTTTATCTAATAGTTGTAAGACATCTTCCCGATGTATCGATATTTCCTTCAATTCTTTCACACCTTTAAATACCACTTCAGTCATGGGTAACATCCCTACATCTTCCTCAGTAAAGACCGAAGCAAAGAATTCATTCAGTCTCTCCGCTATCACCTTGTCGCCTCTTAGTGCTCCTTTAACCCCTTTATCATCTAATGGACCAACTGACTCTCTCACAGGTTTTTTGCTACGAATGTACTTGAAAAGGTCTTTATTTCGCGTTTTGCTTCCGCAGCAAGCTTCTTGAATGTGCAATTCTCCACCACTGCCTTGAATTTCTCTCCTCTCAAGCCCGTCTGGATCCACTATAATTGGGCTTTTGTCTCTTACATTCGAATGAAACGGCTCTTGCCAAAGTCTCCAGCGACTTGTTCCTAAGGGCATAGAGGGCCCTTAGGGTACACCAACTGAGAGTGGGATAGCAGTAGAGGAGGAACCACCAAAACAAACACTGGAAGAGCAATGGGAGAGATAAGAAGAGAGCCAGGACAGCACAGAACACCTTAAACCCAGTGAGGACAATGTGTTGAGGAGAAGGTGTTGGTCAACAGTGTCAAAAGCAGCAGAATGGTCAAGAAGAATGAGGAATGAGTAAAGCATCTTGAAATTGTTCATGAGGTACTTTGTCAAAGGCTTTCTCAAAATTCAGATGTACTATCTCAACTAGCTCACCTTTATCTACATGTTTATTTGGGTCTTCTAAGAAATGGAGCAGATTGGTAAGGCAAGACTTCCCTTAGCTAAATCCATGTTGATTTTGTCCTATCTATATGTTCAGTAAGTATGTTCTTTATAATAATTTCTACCATTCTGTCCAGTACTATCATCAGGCTCACTGGTCTGCAATTTTCTACATCGTCCCTGGAAATCTTTTTAAAATTTGGTGTTACATTGGAGGGTGGCCAATCTTCATGTACTGCACTATTGGGGGGAGGGGGGTATACCATCTGGTCAAGATGATTTATTTCAGTTCCTCTGAATATCACCATTAAATATTATTTCCGATATAGGTAGTTTCCTTATATCTTCATCAGCAAAGAATTAATTTAGGGGTATGTTTGCTAAAAAGTAGTAACTTACCCTAATACTGGCCCCAAACGTTAGTATGGGAGTAGTGCTGAACCCATACTAACAAATGGGGGCATGCATAGCATGTCTCCATGCAATTAAGAAAGCTCCCGTGCCACCCCCTGCACTAATGCAATTGCCACAAGTACTGCTGGTGCAGTTACCACCAGGCACTGACGTGGCAGTAAGTTCACCCATGCTTGACATTGATAGTGAATACACACGAATAATGTCTGCACTAACTGCAATGCATGTCAGTGCTCACTTTCCATCCCTAATATGGCCAGTCTCCATCAAAACCTGTGCTAAGTAGCTAGCATGGGATTTTTAGCATGGCTGTATTTAGTGCATGTTAATGGTGGCCACATGCATGGCAAACCCCATGTTAACCATTAGCTCACTTTTGTAAACATACCCCTTTGTCTGTTCACTATGACCTTGTCCTCCCTGAGTGCCTCTCTTACCCCATGATCATCTAATGGTCCAACATTGCTTTAAATGTGCCTGAAAAAGTTGTTATTATGAGTTTTTGCTTCAGTGTCAAGCTTCTTTTCAAATTCTCTTTTTGCTTTCTTTATCAATACTTTGCATTTAATTTTCCATTTCTTATGCTGTTTCCTGTTTTCTTCATTTGGATCCTATTTCCATTTCTTGAAAGATGTTATTTTATTTATTTATTTATTTTATTTATTTATTTATTTAACTGTATTTATACCCCGCTTTTCACTGGGTCAAAGCGGGATATTTTAGCTAAAATAGCCTCTTTCACATCACCTTTAACCATATGGGCTATCATTTGCCCTTCCTTCTACTTTTTCTAATATGTGGAATGTATCTGGTCTAGGCTTTCAAGATGGTATTTTTGAATAATGCCCATGACAGACAAACTCTCAACCTTTTATTTATTTTTTAACCATTTTCCTTAATTTATCATAGGACCATATCTAGTAAACCTGGCACAACCGCACAGTAAGGGGCAAACCTCCATGGTATCTGCAGGAGGCATTCCCAGGAGAGGTCCTGCAGATATCGTAGAGGTCTGGATTTCCTGTGACACCCCTGCATTACCTGCCTTGGCAAAGACCACGGGAAAAATCCCACAGTGCTTGTTGAAGCAGGTACCATGAGTCCCCAAGTAAATTCATGGGGAGGGATAGTAATGATTGGGTGCACAGAACTGTCAGAAGCTCTGTGCCCCAATTACTGTCATGCTCCCCCCCAACAACCATGATAGGGTCTGCATCCCCTCCCCCCATATTGGTGGTGCTGCCGTACTGCGATTCACGGCACAAACAATATAAAAAATTAAGATCTGTTCCCCCCTTCAGAACCAATATCCCCTGGATGGCTGCCCAGGGGGAAATGGTGCAGTCCCCAATGTATAAAATGTCCTAGCTAAGCCCCCTCCCTCTCACCGCCTTCCTATACAGAAATATAAATCCCAGCTAGCCAGCTGACAAGGGGGGACACTGCAGCCCCCCAACCCCCCACCCCTGAGCCCCCCCCCCCCCCGCGCTAACCTTAAAATCCATGGTGGTTTGGGGTAAGAAAGGAGCAGGAGTGATCCTATCTGCTCCTGCCCCTTCCAGCAGCAAAATCAAAATGGCTGCCATCACAAGGTGCAGCTGTCTAGTCTCTCATGAGAAGGGCAGGACAGAAAAGCTGCAATCTCACAGTCCTGCTCCCTAGCAAGAGGCTAAAAGGCAGCACTTCACGATGGTGGCCATTTTGATTTGGCCGCTGGACAGGGCAGGAGCATATAGGATCACTCCTGCCCCATTCTTAACCTAGACCACATGGATTTTAAGGCTAGTGGAGGGGGGGGGGGGGTCAGGAGACTGTGGGGGCCTCCTTGCTAGCTGGTTAGTCAGGATTTACATTTTACATCAGAGGGTTGGGTGCTTAGCCAACTGGCTAACCAGGACATTTTATACATTGGGTATTGTACCATACCCTCCTGGGCAGCTCCCTGTGGGGCTCGGGAGCTGTCTAGGGGGATCGGTGCTTAAAGGGGCCCACACTTTACTTCTGTATATTGTCAGTGTTGAAGAGCACAGCACCATGGCACTGGCAATATTGTGGGGATGGGGGTAAATCCAATCTCAGCATTGGGAAGTCTGATCACCTCCATGGCATAGCCCATGTTATCGAGCCTCCTGGAACATAATGCAACCTCGAGATGGCATTACCTGCTGCTCCGATCGGGCCTGATTTTGGCAGTTATTACATGAAATGTTTTTTCTCCAGGAACAAGCAGGAAGTCAGTCCTCACATATGGGTGACGTTGGCGCCAACGGAGCCCTCATGTGGAGCAAATCCCCAGCTTTCTAAGAAAGCCTTTGGGAATTGCATCATGCATGCGCAGTCCCCCTAAGCAGGATTCTGCAGCACCACAAATGGCAGCTGGACACAAGTGTGGCCCAATGGCTTTTTCAGACCTGGAGACAGCCGACTCTGGATGTGTTTGCGAGCCCACACATTCACAAGTTGTCCTGGTTTTGCTCCAGCCATAGTATGAAAATCCCAACAAACAGTGAAACCCCTTAGCCTACAATTTTTGTCGGAATTAATCATCAAAGTGAGCGGAACATGTCCACACACTACCATGAGAACTCCCTTTTTTTAAAGATAAATTTTCAATAAATAGCTTTTAAAAGTGAAAACTTGACACTTAGCTCAGGAATGGTTATATCACCAAAAAACGCCAGATTTTCAGATTGACGCCACACGTTTCGGGTTCCAAATCCAAATTTTACAACCCTGCTTCAGGCCATCATATACTGGCGAACGGCATTCCATTCCACTCCAAATCCTGTGTGCTGCTCCTATGAGCTATTTTCTTTATAAGAAATCAATAGGGGCACAACTTCCGTTACTGCTTCAGCATCTGACGTCACTCACAACAGATGACTCAAATTGTTAAGGGGAACCCACTGACAAGGGAACACCTAACAAATACAAATAAAGTTCAAATGATGGTATGCCAATCGATTTGCGCGTTAAGCCCGCTAGGGGCCACAGAATTAAGGCAGTAGATCCACCTTTGTTCACGCAGTTGCAACCTTTGTTCTCGATCTCCCCCTCTTGGATCCAGTGGCTCAGATTCGAGAATTCGCCAGCGCAACATGCTGAAATCATGAGCATGTTGCAGACAATGTTCTACCAGCGGAGCTGAGAGAGTTTTTAATCGCAAACGTGAAGCATGTTCTGACAATCGAATTTTAATAGAACGTATAGTGCATCCCACTTAGTATTTCACACAGGGACAGATTATGAGATAAACCACATAGGTGGAGGAACAATCTGTATAACAAAAAGACGAATAAGTCCTAGAAGTTGTGGACATCCATCCAGTCTTGCCCTGATATAGTAAGGCAGCAGTAGGCACAATTATTGCAGGGATAATGTCCCCTACGATCCTGATAATATGAGGGGCGATCTAACACATGGGTCATTTTTACAATCAGATCTCTTAAATTAGCCTTGCGCGAATAGGCTATGCGCAAGGTTTTATTATGAAAACAAGGGTGAAGTCCCAAAATTGGCCAAAACTGGTGCAACAATTTTACCACCTGCGACATGTTTCTAGTATAGGGCAAAACGCCCGTAATAGTGTCCACCTCTGGCTGGGTAACTGAGGGAAACAAAAGCCACTCACGATGAATATGCTTGGCTCGTTTATATGCCGTATTAACTACCGTAAGGGGGTAACCCCTTTGAAGTAACCACAATTTCAAATCATGAGCATATAAAGAAAACTCAGATGAAGTCGAACAATTGCGGCGAAGCCTCAGAAACTGTCCAAAGGGCATCCCACGTTTTAACGCAGTTGGATGGAAACTGGCATAGCTGAGTAGAGTATTACGTTGTACAGGTTTCCTAAATAGCATTGTCTTTATACCAGAAGAAGTCAGATTTATTGTAACATCTAAAAATTGTATGCTGCTAGTGGCCATTTGTGCAGTAAACCTGGAGTGGAGGAGTGGCCTAGTGGTTGGGGCAAGGTACTTTGGGCCGGAAGGTCGGGGGTTCAAATCCCACTAGAGGACAGCAACCTTGGGCCGGAAGGACTGGGGTTTCTAGTCCCACAGGTGCTCCTTGTGGTCTTGGGCAAGCCACTTAACCCTCCACAGCCCAGGTTCCCTGTAAAATAGTTCTCTGTGTGCTGTGCTTTCCTGTCTAATCAATGTGTTTATACCTCAAAAATTTCCTGTCATGATTTGACAATTTTCAATCTGTAATCAAAACCGCTGCTGATCACTGGAAGTAGCGGTATACTAAATAAAATAAATATAAACCGAATGTTGGCTTTGCAAGCGTTAAGCCATTGTATAAACAGATCCAAATCACTTTTAGTACCAGTCCAGAGAAAAAAGACATCGTCAATGAAACGTTTCCAGAATGGAACAAAACAGAAAGCAGGATCAGAATAAACAAAGGTAGATTCAAAAACGGCCATGTAGATGGTGGCTATGGATGGGGCCACGGTGGCCCCCATCGCAATCCCCAAAATTTGTAGATAAAACTGCTGACGATACAGGAAAAAGTTGTTGTAAAGCACCAAATCTAATAAATCAAGTAAAAACGATCTAGGAATCCTTTCCGGGAGATCCAAAGGGTATTCGGTGAGGAAAGCAATAACTTCCGCCTGATTGATATTGGTGTAAAGTGACTGAACGTCTAGAGTGACCAGATATGTGTACGAAGACACCTCCGCACAGGTCATTAGTTGATTCAGGATTTTCATACTACGGATGTTTATTGAATTCCAACCGGTTTGAATTTCTTGGATTCTTTGGAATACTGGTTTTGCTCCAGGCAGCCACATCCGAACAGGGTGGCTGCAGATGCCTTTCTCATCTCATGGTCTGTGGGCCTCCGGTATGTTTTATTTTTATTTATTTACTACACATTTATATACCGCTACTTCCAGCGATCAGCGGCGGTTTGATTAATCTTCGTGGGGTAGTCAATCAAGACTTGGGGGGGGGGGGGTATATACATAGATCTGAGGTCACAGCACACATGATTGGCGTCTTCGGGGACGAATCATACGTTTTTACATTTATATATACATATTTACATATTTAAAACATATTTAAACATATATCAGTTTTTACAAATCACTAGCAGTAGAAGGTTATATTTGATTGTAATGACATCGGAATAAGTGTGTTTTTAGCTCTTTTCTGAATTTGGTGATGTCCTTGGTTAGGCGCAGCTCACAGGGGAGTTGATTCCAGATAGTTGGTGCAGAGAAAGAGAAGGCTCTATGACTCGTAATTGTTTTCACTGTCCTGATGTTGATGGGGACTTGCAGGGTTCCTGAGTTGATGGTTCTTCTGCCCCTATTTGTGGGTTGCATGCTGATAAGTGAGGATAGGAATGATGGGGATAAGTTGTTTATTAGCTTGAAGGTGGTCATTAATAACTTGTATTGAATCCTGGCTGCAATTGGTAGCCAGTGTAGCTCTATTAAAATGGGGGTAATGTGTTCAGCAATGCTTGTTCCCATTATGATCCTGGCTGTTACGTTCTGGGCCATCTGCAGGATATTTAGAGATTTTTTAGGCAGCCCTTGTAAGATGGCATTACAGTAATCCAAGTGCGGTATAATGAGAGCTTGTGCTACCGACCGAAAATCACCGGGTTCTATTATTTTCCTTAGTGGTTGTAACACTCTTAGTTTATGGAAGATGGCTTTATTCGTTTTGCGTAGGTGTGTCTCCATTTTCAGGTTGCAGTCGAGTGTGACTCCCAGATATTTTATTTCATTTTTCGTGCTGTACGTGTTATTGCACAGTGTGATTGTAGGGGGGGGGTTGAAGTTTGGTTTGCTGGATATGTACATGACTTCTGTTTTCTTATGGTTTATTGTCATGTTGTTTTTCTGTAGCCAGCCTAACATCTCATCCAGGCATTTTTCGAGTAGTGTATATTGAGGGTCGGCCGCATCTAGTTGCGTATAAAGCATAATATCATCCGCATAGATGTGGTATTTAATATTATGTCTTTTGAAGATGTCGCAGAGGGGTCGCATGTATATGTTGAACAGAAGTGCCGAGAGGGCAGAACCCTGGGGTATGCCCTGCGTTTGAGCGAAAGGTTCAGCTTTTTCGCCATTAAATTGTACTTGCGGCCTTCTGTTCGTTATGTAGGAGGAGAACCATTTGAGGGGAGTTCCCACAATTCCTATATCTTCTAGTTTGTTGAGGAGGATCTTATGGTGTACTGTGTCGAAGGCGGCAGAGATGTCAATGAAAATGAGTATAAACATTTTCTCTCTGTTCTCTAGGCCTTGGATGAGGTTGTTCATTAGTGCTATCAAAAGCGTCTCAACTCCATGATTTCTTCTGAACCCGTATTGCTGTTTATCTAGGGTATCACAGTCCTCGAGATGCTCTTGAAGCTGTATTAGCACAGCTTTTTCAATGATCTTTGCAAGGAATGCAATGCTGGAGATGGGGCGGTATGATGTCGGGTCTTCCTTGTTGAGCGAGTTGTTCTTTAGGATTGGCCTTATTATAGATTGTTTCAGTTGGTCAGGCATTATTCCTTGATTTAGTGACTGGTTTATGATCTGGGATATTTGCTGGCTGATCTCTTTTTTTGCTGTTTTTATCCATGCTGTTGGGCAGGGGTCGAGTGGGGAGGTGGTGGTATTTATGGAGGTTAGTATGTTGATGGTTTGCTGCACATCGATGTTGTGGAAAATACTCCATTTTTGTTTACTCTCCACCTCTGTGCCTTGGCATTGTGTGTCTATAGGGAGATTGGGGATGTTGGTAGTCAGCTTGCTTGCGTAGTGGTTTGCGAGCGTTTGTGGATTTATGAGGCTATCTGGATGTTCCGGGGTGGCCAAAACGCCTCCGACGCCTCTGGTGGCCAAAACTCTGTTCAAGATTCTCTGAGACAAAGCCTCGGTCATCCTGGTAGCCCCAAGATGGCTGAGACAACCCTGGTTTCCCCTGGGGTCCTCTCCGAACCTCCCGTCTGAAGAAGGGGGCACTCTCCTGCACCCCAACCTCAGCTCCCTCAACCTAATGGCATAGCTGCTGAAAGGGTAGTTCTTGCACCACTCCTCCTTCCGAAAAACGTGGAAGAAGTTTTGCTGGCCTCAAGGAGGCAGTCAACTAGACGAACCTATGCCTTTAAGTGGCGTAGGTTTGGAGTATGGTGCGAAAAGCAGAAAGTGAATCTTTTCTCCTGCCAGGTTGCAGTGGTACTACAGTATCTTCTCCACTTTTCGGATTTGGGCCTTAAGTCCATCTCCGTCAGAGTTCACCTCAGTGCCTTGGTTGCACACCACTTCCCAGTAGAAGGAAAGTCTCTTTCTGCACATCCTTTGGTGTCCAGGTTCCTGAGAGGCCTACTTCTGCTGAAGCCCCCGGTTCGCCCTCTGGCAACCGAGTAGGATTTGAACGTGGTCTTAGGGCAGCTTACTCGTCCACCATTTGAACCGATGGCAACCTGCCATCTATGCTACCTTTCTTGGAAAGTAATTTTCTTGGTGGCACTCACGTCGGCTCGGCGAGTGAGTGAGCTTCAGGCCCTGGTGTCCAACAGGCCTTATACAAGGTTCTATAGGAACCGGGTGGTGCTCCAAACACACCCCAAGTTCCTTCCGAAAGTGGTCTCTTCGTTCCACCTCAACCAGGAGGTAGTACTGCCTATCTTCTTTCCCAGTATGCATGCCAGTTGGGCAGAGACAGTTCTGCATACCCTGGACTGTAAGAGGGCATTGGCCTTCTATATTCAGCATACAAAAGGCCATAGAAGGGCTTCTCAGCTCTTCGTGTGCTATGACCCCAGTAAGCTGGGGATAACTGTCTCCAAGCATACACTGTCCACCTGGGTAGCAGACTGTATTGCCTGGGAGTACAGGGCGGCCGAACGTCCATAGCGGGGTCGTATTATGGCCCACCAGGTCAGGGTTAAGGTGATATCAGTGGCTCATTTCCGCTCTGTTCCGCTGGCAGACATCTGCAAGGCTGCCAACTGGTCTTCGGGTCAGACTTTCGCAACCCATTACTGCCTGGATAGGAAGTCCCAACAGGACAGTGCTTTCGGACAGGCTGTGCTCCGTAACCTTTTCGACGTCTAGGCAACTCCTGCCCTCCGACCCTTCTGTGTCAGGCTACCGGAGTGCTGCTCTCTCAGTTAGATTCCTATTGTGGCTGCTTGCAGCTCTCGTAGAGGGAGCCTATTTTTCAGCTGTGGGTAGCCTATAGCTGGGGAGTCCCATATGTGAAGACTGACTTCCTGCTTGTTCCTGGAGAAAGCGTAGTTACTCACCTGTAACAGGTGTTCTCCAGGGACAGCAGGAATCAGTCCTCATGACCCTCCCTCCACCCCTTGGAGTTGCAGTCCTATTATTATATTTTATTCTTTTTGCCCTCTTTTTAGCTATTTCATTTGACTGAGCAAGATGGCACCCTTGGGCGGAAAGGGGACCATGCATGCGTGATGCAATTCCCAAAGGCTTTCTTAGAAAGCTGGGGACTTGCTTTGCATGAGGGCTCCATCGATGCCGATGTCACCCATATGTGAGGACTGATTCCTGCTGTCCCCGGAGAACACCTGTTACAGCTGAGTAACTATGCTTTCATGCGGTGGTTGCTAACTATGGCCACCTCAACTTCCCACCCCGATCTCACCCCAATATTTTATGTATTTATTTGTTTGTTTGTTTTTCTATACCATGCTATTACAGATCAGTGCGGTTTACATAAAACATATGAACGATGTTTACATATAACTTTTGAACATGGTTTACATATAACATATGAACAATAAACTGGTTTACATCGAACAGGTTGCATATAACAAATTTGCAGCAGGTTGCATATAACAAATTTGCAGCAGGTTGGTACACCTAGGAACATACTTACATCACAGGAACATATTTACATTATTTACATTAAAACAGGATTAAATTGGCATCAGCTGATTCAGCTGTTTGTATGACTGATGTACGGTGGATGGTTATAAGTTAGTTGAAAGAGGAAAGTCTTCAGAGCCTTCCTAAAAGAAATAAGATCTGGGATGGCGCGTATCATTGGGGGTAGTGCGTTCCATTGAGTTGGCACAAATAGAGAGAAAGCATGGTTCCAAGTTGATTGGGTACAGGTTCTTACTGTTGAAGGGGTCATGAGAGAGTTTATCATGCATGTTCTTCTGGTCCTGGTCTGTGGTGTTCATTGTATAAGTTCTGAAAGCGTGGTTGCCGACATTCTATGCAGGGCCTTAAAAGTGAGTAGAAGTGCTTTATAAGTCAGGCGACTTGCTATGGGGAGCCAATGAAGTTGAATCAGAAGAGGGGTGATGTGGTCGTATCTGGATGCAGACAGGATTGTGCGGGCAGCTGTGTTCATGGCGAGTTGTAGTGGTTGGAGAGTGAGCTTCGACATACCATGAAAGATGATGTTGGAATAGTCCAGATGAGGGAGGATGAGAGCTTGAGCAACCGAGTGGAAGTATGAGGACTCGTGGAGAGGACATAAGTGCCGGAGGGTTCTCAGTTTATGGTAGACTGTCTTGGTGATATTTTTAATGTGGGTCTCCCAGCACAGGTGTTGATTGATTGTTATTCCCAGATAGTGGACTTCTTGTTTGGTTATGAGGTTGAAGTCTTTCACTTTGAGGGAGAGCGGTGGGGTAAATGTGGGGTCTTTGGATATGAATAAGACCTCAGTCTTGTTGGTGTTGACCATCAGGTTGTGTGTCATGAGCCAATCTGAGACTGCATTGAAGCATTCAACTATGGACGAGTAGTCCGGCTTGTCAAAATGTGGAATGGGGAGTACAGTAACACATCATTGGCATTAATGTGATAGAGTATTTTGAATGATAGAACAGATTGGCTGCGTGTAGATGTTAAAGAGTAGGGCTGAGAGGGAAAATCCTTGGGGAACACCTTGTGTTTGTTGGAAAGGCCTGGATGTATGGTTATCTATATGGACTTGTTGTTGTCGGTCGGATAGGTAGGATTTGAACCAATCTAAGGCTAGACTTCTTATGTCTTTAAGGTACAGTTGGGTGAGCAGGAGGTTGTGGTTGACAGTATCAAAAGCTGAGGCGATGTCCATAAATATGAGGATGAAGCCTTGTTTTTTCTTATCAAGGCCTGTGTGGAATCTGTCAAGGAGAGTCGTGAGAAGGGTTTCAACACCATACTGTTGCCGAAATCTGTGTTGTTGCTGGTCTAGGGGTGCATAGGAGTCGATGTGGTCCTGTGTCTGTTGGTAGATGATCTTTTCTATGATTTTGGTTAGGAAGGGGGAGGCTTGAGATAGGTCTGTAGGATTGATATCTGATGGGTCAAGTTTGTTATTCTTGATCAGAGGTCTGATAGAGGCAGTTTTCAAATGGGGAGGAAGTATGCCTTCAGATTGTGATATGTTGGTAATTCTGGCTATGATTGGGCTGAGGTAGGTTTGTGTTTCTTTGATCCAGAATGGTGGGCAAGGGTCCATTGGTGAGGTCGTGGTGTTGATCCCACTGATGATTCTTTCTATTTGTTCAGGAGGGTATGGATAGAAGGATTCCAGAGTTGGTGAGGGAGTACCAGCAGAGTTGTAGGGGTGCTTGGGTAGTTCATGATTTGTTGGGTTGGTTGTTGGTGAAGTAGTTTTACTCTGAAAGTAGGTGGCAAAGTCATCTGGGCTTGGAGTGTTTATTGGTTGTTTTGTAGATGGGTCTTTTGTGAGTGATTTGACTAGATTGAAGAGCTTGCGAGGTTTATTAAGAGAGCGCATGAGGGTGTTGGTGTGATGTTCCTTTCTCTTGTTGTTGATCATTCTTCGATGATGTTGTAGTTTGTTCAGGTAGGCATCTTTGTCACTAATCAGTTTGGAGCATCGCCAGCGGTGTTCAAGCTTCCTGAGTTGTACTAGTGATTCGCGCAGATCCGCGGTGAACCATACTGCTGTGTGGTTTTTGTGGGCAGGCTTTGAGGATGGTGGAAGGAGTGCAGTTCCGGAAAGGTGGTTGTTCCAGCTGCCTAGTAGATTATCCAGGTCATTAGTGTCGGGGTTAAGGTGATGTAGAGTGCCGCTGAGGAAGGTTTCCTTATCGAAATGCCTGAATCGGCGGTGAGTGAGAGCGATTGATGCTGTTGATTGCTGTTATTTATTATCGTGTGTGATGTCAAAGAGGATGGCCTTGTGGTTGGACCATGGCAATAGGTGTACCTGTGGAGAGTACTGATTGCATAAGGTGTTGTGAGGTCGCGGAGCAAAAATAAGGTCCAAGGTGTTGCCTCCAGTGTGTGTTGAAGTGTGAATGATTTGGTGGTAGCCTATTGTGGTCATGGCATCCAGGAATGCTGTTTAATGTTTGACAGGGAGAGAAGGAAGATTAAAGTCACCAAGGATCCAGAGCTGTTTCCGCTGGATATTGTTGTTGCATGCGTGATCAAGGATTGTTGCCAGCTTGTCGGTACTTGAAGAGGGTGGGCGGTATAGTAGACAGATTGTTAGGGTCATGGAGATTTGGATGATATCTAAGTTGGTAGAGCTTTGTGTTGAAGTACAATGAAAATGGAGGTTGCTTCTGGCTATTATTAGGACCCTGCCTCCACGCCGGTTAGTTCTAGGGCAGCTGAAGAGGTCGTACCCAGGAGGTTTTAGCTGGTTGGTGATCACTGTATCTGTGTCTGTTAACCATGTTTCAGTGACGAGGAGTAGGTCTAGATTCCACTGATTAATATAGTCGGTGAGGGCAGGCCATTTGGTACGAATGGAATGATCATTAATTAGCATGCTGCTAAGGTTTTCTTGGAATGGAGTCTTACATCTCTTAAGCTTTTCTGGGGGCAGGCAGTTTATGTGAATCAAATGGTGATGGTTCGCTGCAAAAGGTGGTCTGCTATGGTGAGGGGGATTATTAGAACTTCTATGCTCCAGGGTTCTCACTGTAGGGATCAAGCCTTGGAGTTGTTGTAATGAATGTGCCCATGTTGTGAGCTGTGCTATCCAGAAGAGGAGGAGTAGTAGTGGTGCTTGGTGTCCTGCCATGGTGGTCGTAGGCCAAGAGCATGGCTGGTGTGCTGAGATGTGTGATCTGTGATATTGTAACCTTCTCCTTCTGTCCTCTTCTAATATTGGGCTTTGTTATTTCCCTTCTTTGAATAGTTTGCAGTCTTCCTAATTTGACCAAGAGGTGAGAGAGAGTGCTGCACTTGCTGAGGGTTTCAGTTGTCCTTTCTCAGAGCTAGGGAGCTTTGTGATGTCTCTGGTTGCATTGAGTTGTGTCGTGCTGGTCCTGATTGGCCTCAGAGGGTTGATAGGGAAGGAGCGATCCTTCCGCTCGACTTCTCAGCAGTTGTTCAGGCACCTGGTGAAGTCCTGTGTTGTGCCGCTTCAAGCTAAGGGGTGCAGTGATTTAAATTGTGCAGCGCTGGTCCATGTCACTGAATCAGGACAATTTATACTTTGTCTGCAGTGTGGTGGTGCCTCAAGTCCAATGCCTAAGGGCCATGCCAAAGGGCCCTCTGGTGAGGCCTTCAGGCATGGGCCTGCTGGCGCAGGCGTGCCAAGGGACACCTTGGCTTTAAATTTGCAGGCGGCAGATGATTGGGCCTCGGGGAGCCGGTCGGGGAGGAGTGTGTCTTCCCACTCTACTCCCCGATGCTGCAACGGCTCCTGGGGAGGCTGATGGAGATGTGCCGGTCTCTTCTTTGTGCCAAGGGGCACCTTGGCTTTAAATTTGCAGTTGGCAGCTGATTGGACCTCGGGGAGCTGATCGGGGAGGAGCGTTTCTTCCCACTCTACTCCCCGACGCTGAAATGGCTCCCGGGGAGGCTGATGGAGATGTGCCGGTCTCTTCTTCGCGGCAAGGGGTGCCTTGGCTTTAAATTTGCAGGCGGCAGCTGATTGGGCCTCGGGAAGCCGATCGGAGAGGAGTGCTTCTTCCTGCTGTACTCTCTCATGCTGCAACAGCTCCCGGGGAGGCTGATAGAGATGTGCCGGTCTCTTCTTCGCGCCAAGGGGTGCCTTGGCTTTAAATTTGCAGGCGGCAGCTGATTGGGCCTCGGGAAGCCGATCGGGGAGGAGTGTTTCTTCCTGCTCTACTCTCTCATGCTGCAACAGCTCCTGGGGAGGCTGATAGAAATGTGCCGGTCTCTTCTTCGCGCCAAGGGGCGCCTTGGCTTTAAATTTGCAGGCGGCAGCTGATTGTGCCTCGGGGAGCTGATCGGGGAGGAGTGCTTCTTCCAGCTCTACTCCCCAATGCTGCAACGGCTCCCGGGAAGGCTGATGGAGATACCACCCCTAGAGAGCTGCACCATAGGAAAATCAGATACAGTGGCAAACTGTCTACATATCTGATTTGTTTCACAGGTTAACTGCTACTGTGAAGGTTTAATCCTGCATTAGCCCCCATGATAGCAGCTAATGCACTTTAGTAGACTCAGGAGCGGCCCAAGGGGGGGTGTGGGGCCAAGTACGGAGACTCGGTGCGGGCCTCATTTGCATAAATATTTGCATATTGTTAATATGCACTAACTTTTAGTAAACATGACTCTTGATGAGTGTATGGATAAAGAAAGACTAAAAGATTTATACATTACTATACTCCAGTGCCACAACCGCCAGGCACATTAGGAAGTACTACGAACACTGTCCATTTAGAATCCTTAGCAAACCCAGCATATCATAACAGTACTACTTGGACTCATAAAGCACCATACCCTATCTATCAAAAGGCAATATTTCAGATATTAAACCAATACATCTCAGAAAATACCAATACATCTCCTACTGGGGAAAGAGAACAAGCGGCACTATCAGATATAAACTACATAAAGAGAATACCTCAGCTCGATTACACATGCAGAACACAGACCATCACCAAACAAAAAACAAGGGATCACAATTTAGAAATAGGAAGACAATAATTAAACTGGGAACTCCAAAAGCCAAACCTGGAATGTAGACTAAATATACTACCACCCTTCACCCTTATTAAACTATTATATATTACCAAACTTAGAGTGAACCCACAGTAACTGAATCATACCGTATACTTATTTTTGTCGGATGTTTTTGCCGTGAGAGATTACTCCCTCCTGAGGCGTAACTTCCCTTTTAATCACTCAATGTGGTAACCTAACCACTGTATAAAACCATGTGAAGTAATTGCATACCTTATCTTATGCAACTACACATATACCCAATACCTTATAAATAACTTAAGTGCAGAATTCAAACGAACACAGTACTGCGTTTTGAGCCGTTCTTCCCTTTCCGGCCCTGTTTCAACGCTTTACTTTCCGCTCTATATTTTACTTATCTAAAATGAAGTCCAGCACGGAGAATTTCATCTCTCATTCAATCCGCAATTTAGTGGCAGATAACGGAGGAATTTTCTTTATTCTTTCAAGCTGGTGTCTCATCAATCCTCAGTTCAACTTGTTCAGCAAGATCCTTAAAACAGCGCATGGCATTTAAAGAATAAGCTAAACCCCGCCTCTATGACATCATAGTAGGCTAACCCAATCAAGTTCCTGGTTTAGCCCCATGGGTTCCACTGATTTTAACCGGAAAATCCAACTTTGTTCTAATAATTGTAATTTTTGCTCTCTGTCCCCTCCACGGGGATGCTGTGGAACATGATCAATGATCCTCCATTGTAAGTCTGAAAATGAGTGATTGAAATCCAAACAGTGTTGCACTATTGGTGCCGAAAGCACCGAATTACGTAATCTCGAGGCATGTTCTTGTAACCTCAATTTCATCTTGCGGATGGTCCGTCCGACATAGATCTTTGGACAGGGGCACAACAGGATATACACCACATAGACTGAACTACAAGTTGTAGACCATCGGGAACATTGTTTTATAGTGGTAGTAGGAATCAACCAATCCGCCCCCTCAATGGTCTGCTGACAGAGGGCACAGGCTGAGCCTCTAAAACATCTGTAATGACCCTGTGGGAGATTATCGTTAGATAATTCCGAGCTCATCCATGGTTTACTTATCAAGTTAGCTATGTTGGGACCCCTGGTATATGCAATTCACAAAGATTTTTGAAAACAAGGGTGAAGTGCCAAAATATGCCAATGACGTAAAAGAATAGCACGGATTTTAGGAATATGAATCATATAAGGTAATATGCCTGTAATATGGTCATCCTCTTCAGGTCTCCTCGGAAATCGCAGTCACTCCCGATGAGTATTTCGCGCTCTCACAAGAGCCTGGCGAACTATGGAGTTTGGATAACCTCTTGATAACAAACGTATTTTTAACTCCTGTGCATGTTTTTCAAATTCTTCCCGAGAGCTGCAAATCCGACGGAGACAAAGAAATTGTCCATATGGCAATCCCCGTTTCAAAGCCGGGGAATGAAAACTTGAAAAGTCCAAAAGAGTGTTTCTTTGCACTGGTTTTCTGTACAGAGTGGAGCAGAGCCTGGCATCTTGCTTGAAAATTGTAATATCCAAAAATTCTAACTCATGTGTATGAGAATGCAACGTAAAGGCTAATTTTTCTTTTTGGCTATTAAGCCAAACCAAAAAACCTTGCAAGGCTTCCTCTGTATCTTTCCAAAGAAAGAAAATATCATCCAAAAACCGTACCCAGAGATCTATTTTATTGTACCATTCTGATAGATAAAGCACCTTCTTCTCAAAATCCGCTAGATATAAGGTAGCTATAGAGGGGGCTACTGTTGCCCCCATTGCTATACCATATATCTGGTAGTAAAATTCTCCTTCAAACTGAAAAAATTTTTTGGTCAAAACCAGAGATAACATCTGTAGAAGAAAGGATTTCGGTAAACGAGATGGTAATGGTAAATCCAACTCTGCTATTATATTTAAAGCCTCCTCTTGGGAAATGTTGGTATAAAGGGCTACAACATCTAATGAAGCCAAGAGAACATTCTCAATAGGAGAAGAGACCGAGTCAATCTTTTCTAAAAAATGAGCCGAGTCTCGTATGTAAGAAGGGACTTGCTGGGCACAGGGTCTCAGAAAGATGTCACAAAACTGAGATAATGGCTCCAGCATAGAACCTCTACAGGAAACTATGGGGCGGCCTGGTGGAGATAACAACGATTTGTGAACTTTGGGCACTGTATAAAAATTAGGAATCAAAGGATGTTTTGGAGTCAGAAAGCTGAATTCCTTCCTGGTTAGCCATCCCCGTTCTAAACCTTCCTGCATGAGAACCATTATTCCCTCTCGTACTTCAGCAGATGGATCCATCTCCAAATGTTGGTAAAAAGTTGAATCATTTAATTGGGTCCATGCCGTATGCCTGTAATGTTCCACTGATTGTATCACTGTGGCTCCCCCCTTATCTGCCCTCTTTATAACTATATTAGAGGCTTGGCGTAATTCCTTTAAGGCCTGCCATTGGGATCTAGTCAAATTATTAGCTGCCTGGGCTGTTCTATCAAAAGACATATCCTCCTCCATCTGGTTCAGATCATATAAAACCAGCTGCTGAAATGTTGAAATATGAGGATCTATTTCACCTCCAGGGATCAATTTCGAAGGAGGACGTATTATCGAACTATCTGGGGTGAGGGGATTCACTGCGCAAAACTGTAATACTCGTAATTTACGGAAAACTTTTTGTAAAGCGATCCTAACTTGAAAAGGATGATAATGAACCCGGGGAACAAACGAAAGTCCCTTATTCAAGACCATTTCCTGTGTCTTCATTAAGGGACTACCAGAGATAAGGGGGGAGCCACAGTGATACAATCAGTGGAACATTACAGGCATACGGCATGGACTCAATAAAATGATTCAACTTTTTACCAACATTTGGAGATGGATCCATCTGCTGAAGTACGAGAGGGAATAATGGTTCTCATGCAGGAAGGTTTAGAACGGGGATGGCTAACCAGGAAGGAATTCAGCTTTCTGACTCGAAAACATCCTTTGATTCCTAATTTTTATACAGTGCCCAAAGTTCACAAATCATTGTTATCTCCACCAGGCCGCCCCATAGTTTCCTGTAGAGGTTCTATGCTGGAGCCATTATCTCAGTTTTGTGACATCTTTCTGAGACCCTGTGCCCAGCAAGTCCCTTCTTACATACGAGACTCGGCTCATTTTTTAGAAAAGATTGACTCGGTCTCTTCTCCTATTGAGAATGTTCTCTTGGCTTCATTAGATGTTGTAGCCCTTTATACCAACATTTCCCAAGAGGAGGCTTTAAATATAATAGCAGAGTTGGATTTACCATTACCATCTCGTTTACCGAAATCCTTTCTTCTACAGATGTTATCTCTGGTTTTGACAAAAAAAAATTTTCAGTTTGAAGGAGAATTTTACTACCAGATATATGGTATAGCAATGGGGGCAACAGTAGCCCCCTCTATAGCTACCTTATATCTAGCGGATTTTGAGAAGAAGGTGCTTTATCCATCAGAATGGTACAATAAAATAGATCTCTGGGTACGGTTTTTGGATGATATTTTCTTTCTTTGGAAAGATACAGAGGAAGCCTTGCAAGGTTTTTTGGTTTGGCTTAATAGCCAAAAAGAAAAATTAGCCTTTACGTTGCATTCTCATACACATGAGTTAGAATTTTTGGATATTACAATTTTCAAGCAAGATGCCAGGCTCTGCTCCACTCTGTACAGAAAACCAGTACAAAGAAACACTCTTTTGGACTTTTCAAGTTTTCATCCCCCGGCTTTGAAATGGGGATTGCCATATGGACAATTTCTTCGTCTCCGTCGGATTTTCAGCTCTCGGGAAGAATTTGAAAAACATGCACAGGAGTTAAAAATACGTTTGTTATCAAGAGGTTATCCAAACTCCATAGTTCGCCAGGCTCTTGTGAGAGCGCGAAATACTCATCGGGAGTGGCTGCGATTTCCGAGGAGACCTGAAGAGGTTGACCATATTACAGGCATATTATCTTATATGATTCATATTCCTAAAATCCGTGCTATTCTTTTACGTCATTGGCATATTTTGGCACTTCACCCTTGTTTTCAAAAATCTTTGCGAATTGCATATACCAGGGGTCCCAACATAGCTAACTTGATAAGTAAACCATGGATGAGCTCGGAATTATCTAACGATAATCTCCCACAGGGTCATTACAGATGTTTTAGAGGCTCAGCCTGTGCCCTCTGTCAGCAGACCATTGAGGGGGCGGATTGGTTGATTCCTACTACCACTATAAAACAATGTTCCCGATGGTCTACAACTTGTAGTTCAGTCTATGTGGTGTATATCCTGTTGTGCCCCTGTCCAAAGATCTATGTCGGATGGACCATCCGCAAGATGAAATTGAGGTTACAAGAACATGCCTCGAGATTACGTAATTCGGTGCTTTCGGCACCAATAGTGCAACACTGTTTGGATTTCAATCACTCATTTTCCGACTTACAATGGAGGATCATTGATCATGTTCCACAGCATCCCCGTGGAGGGGACAGAGAGCAAAAATTACAATTATTAGAACAAAGTTGGATTTTCCGGTTAAAATCAGTGGAACCCATGGGGCTAAACCAGGAACTTGATTGGGCTAGCCTACTATGATGTCATAGAGGCGGGGTTTAGCTTATTCTTTAAATGCCATGCGCTGTTTTAAGGATCTTGCTGAACAAGTTGAACTGAGGATTGATGAGACACCAGCTTGAAAGAATAAAGAAAATTCCTCCGTTATCTGCCACTAAATTGCGGATTGAATGAGAGATGGAATTCTCCGTGCTGGACTTCATTTTAGATAAGTAAAATATAGAGCGGAAAGTAAAGCGTTGAAACAGGGCCGGAAAGGGAAGAACGGCTCAAAACGCAGTACTGTGTTCGTTTGAATTCTGCACTTGTTATTTATAAGGTATTGGGTATATGTGTAGTAGCATAAGATAAGGTATGCAATTACTTCACATGGTTTTATACAGTGGTTAGGTTACCACATTGAGTGATTAAAAGGGAAGTTACGCCTCAGGAGGGAGTAATCTCTCACGGCAAAAACATCCGACAAAAATAAGTATACGGTATGATTCAGTTACTGTGGGTTCACTCTAAGTTTGGTAATATAAAAACTTGGAATGTAGAACAACACTGCAGAAATAAAACTATAAATTTTCACTTGTACTAAACAAAATGCAGACGTTAAAGACGCACATTTCACAGAGCTGACATATTCCAGTTAATAAATTCCAAATAAAAAAGTATTTTTCTACCTTTTGTTGTTTGTGCATTCTTTTTTTCAGTTACAGTTATTCCAGTCACTTTCTTCTGGTTTTATTCCAGTCACTTTCTTCTGGTTTCTTCTTGTCTTCTGCTGTCCATTTGTCCTTTCTTTTGTCTTCTAGTTTTTTTCCATTCTCTCTCTAAATCTGCTTTAGCATACTGATCTTTCTCCTTTTGCTCTTTCCTCCATCTCTTTCTTTATTCCTTTTTCATCCACTCAAATTTTACTCCTTCATCCTCAATCTCCACTTACTCTCCCAATACTCAGCCAATCGTAGATTTTCCTTCCCTCCCACACAAAATATTTTTTCATCTCTCCATTTCACTCTCCCAGCCCCATCCCATTCTAGTCCTCCCCCAACATCAGCTCCCTTCTAGTTCCAGCCCCACCCATCATCCGTTCCCTTCTAGTCCCCGCATCAGCCCATTTCCAATCCTAGCCCCCCATCAGTCCATTTCCAATCCTATCCTAGCCCCTCCATCAGCCCATTTCCAATTCTAGCTCCCCCATCCATTTCCAGGCCTATCCTAGCCCCCCCATCAGCCCATTTCCAACCCTAGCCCCCCATTAGCTCATTTCCAGTCCTATCCAAGCCCCACATCAGTCCATGTCCAACCCTAGCCCCACATCAGCCCATTTCCAGTTCTATCTCCCCCCCCACACTCAGCCCATTTCCATTCCAAGCCCCCCTATGAGCCTATTTCCAGTCCTAGCCCCTCCATGAGTCAGTTTCAAACCAAGCCCCCCCCACAGCCCATTTCCAATCCTAGCCCCCCAACAGCTCATTTCCAGTCCTATCCTAGCCCCTCCATCACCTCATTTCCAATCCTAGCCCCCCATCAGCCCATTTCCAGTCCTTTCCTAGCCCCACCATCAGCCCATTTCCAATCCTAGCTCCCCCCAACAGCCCATGTCCAGTCCTATCTTAGCCCCTCCATCAGGGCATCTAAGAAATTGCTGTAAGCTCGTGTGGGGGATGACTCCAGGCTAGAGGAGCCCCCATGGTGCTTGGGGAGCCGCCTTATATCTTCCTCTTCCTGCCAGGGAAGATTATCAGCTCCACCCTCTTCCTCAGGTGTTCTCTCCATAATTGCACCACCTTGGACTTTTCTGTGGCAGTGCCTTCCCATCCCTGATCCAAGGGATTCTGGAACCTGTAGTGTGCCTGACCCTGTCACAATACATACCCCATAATCTCCCTTTTGAAAGATTTCCTTAATGCTCTCATTCTAGTTAAGTCAAATTTGATCATTATGATCGCTGTTGCCAAGTGGCCCCAACATCAATACCTCTTGCATCAAATCCTGCATTCAAATAAAGATTAGGTCTTAAATTGCCTCTCTCCTTGTTGGTTCCTCTATCAACTTCTCTATGAAGCAGTCATTTATTTCATCTAGGAACTTTACATCTCTAGTTTGTCCTGATGTGACATTTATCCAGTCAGTACTTGGGGCATTGAAATTACCCTTTATTACTCTATTGCCAAATTTGTTAACTTCCTGTATTTCTGTTAACCAGTACCGAACCTAGCCCTGTGTGAGCGGTGAGGCTGCACAGGGTGCAAAAGGATTAGGGGCACATTTCGGGCTGCCAGCCTCGGTTCTCCCTTCCCCCCCCCCCCCCCCACCCCATGCTGCTTGCTGTTGCCCTGCCGCAGCGGAACAGACCTGAGTTTAAATTAAAAGAAGAAAGAAAACAAAAAGTGTGGGTCTTTCCAACTCCGTGCTTATAGGCAGGTCGAGTCTCTCCTTTCCTTCCCTGATGTAGGTCACGTCAGAAGAGGGAGGGACTAGGCCAGCCATTCAAACAGGGAGTTGCAAAGACCTACGTTTGAATGGCTGGCCTGGTCTCTTCCTCCTTTGATGCAACCTACATCAGAAGGGAAGGAGGGACCCGACTTGACTACACGCTCAGAGTCAGAAAGACCCACGTGTTTTTTTTCTTTTTAATTTGAAGTCAGGTCTGCCTCACTGCTGCTGCCACTGCCTCCGAGAAGACAAAAAGTAGCGGCAGTACGGCAAGGGCAGGCAACTGGCTGGACATGGAGGAACACTGAGGTATGGGGAAGTGCCAGATGGGAAAGTAGAACAGGGCACAATTATGGTTTGGTATGGCCCTGCTGTTAACATTTCATCATCAGTCTGTTCATTCTGGATAAGTGGGTGATAGTATATCCCACCACTATTCTGTTTCCTTTCGCACATGGAATTTCTATCCATAAAGATTAATTGGTACATTGTTTTCTGCAGAACTTTATCTTATTTGAATCACTGACCTCTTTAACATATAGCACCACCCCTCCACCGTTTGATCTACCCTTTCATTTACCCTGGTATCACAGTGATCCGTTGGTTATTCCCTTTCTACCAGGTCTCTGAAATGGCTATTATATCTACAGTACCTCTTTGTTCAATGCTGTATATTCTAACTCTCCTATCTTGTTTTTTAGGGTTCTAGAATTAGTATAAAGACATTTCAAAGTATGTTTACTCTTCGGCTTTCCAACCTACTTACAGATTGCCGCTTATGTCTGACCATTTTCCTAGTAGCAGGAAGCTAGAGAAAAAGTTATTTTGTAGGGTGAATAAAAGAGATTGCATCAGCCTAGGAAGACAAAGATCCATCCCAGTGGTGAATTCTTTCCCTATGTTCCTGTAGGAGAAATGGGGAGCTGTTGTATCCCACAACATGGATTATCCCAAAAAATGTAGCCCATTTAAGACTAATGGAGAAAATATATTTTCATTCAATGTGTAATCAAACTCTGGAATTCATTACCAGAGGATGTAATAAAAGCTGTTAGTGTAGGTGGGCTTAAAAAAGATTTGTACAAGTTCCTGGAGGAAACATCCATAAACCGTTATTAAAGAGGACCAGGGAAATCCAATGCTTACCCCAGGATAAGCAACATGGAATCTGTGTACCTTTTTGGGATCCTGACAGGTACCTGTGACCTGGATTGGCCACTGTTGGAAACAAGATACAGGGCTTGATTGACCTTAGTCTGACCCAATATGGCATATGTTACTGTATGTTCTTAAGTCTTAATGAATCTGAAAACGATTAGTTGTACTCCTCCATACAGTTTTTGAGAAAACATATTCCCCTTTTGTTTCATGTATAATCCACTTTATTCATAAATTTTCCTTATGGATTTGAAAAATGCCTGAAGTTATTTTATTGCCTGAAAAAGGAGATTGGTGATCCTTCCCAGTTGATGTTGCTTCATTTGCCATCTTCTACATCATCTGATTGTCCACTTAACTAGAACCCTCTAAACTATTCAAGACTATCTCATCGTGAGCGACCACTTATAAAACTTTTAGCTACACCTACAGTACTCTCAGTAAATGGTATGTCTTGTGCTTTAATGAGAAAAGTCTCCATTTGGGAACACTTCATACGTATCTATTTGTCCATAAAAAATAATAGGCAAAACAATACTAAGGAAAGAACATAAAATACTACTAAAGAGAATCCAGGGAACAATACTGAGCACAAACCATATTTTTTGTGCAAAGTGATTTCTAGTAGAGTTTAGCAAAATAGCTCTGATATTCAGTAACTGTGAGGCAGTCCAATCGAGTCCACAGCTGCTGTGCTGAAGGATTAATTCCAGTTTGGGTGGAGTAGAATCAGATTCTACCCTGCTGTGTTGGGATCTACAAAGCCTAGTCTGCTTTGGAACACAGGTTAGGTCCTGTGCTGGTGCCTATACAATTAGCAGTGAGCAGCAGAGGCCATGCCAGGGTGATATTGGGGTGCTGAAGGTCTGCATGCACAGTCAGGGTGATGGTAGCTTCAAGATGGGAGTTATGATCAAGGCCACAGTATGGAGAAGACCTGGTAGATCTTGTCTGCAAAATAAGAATAATCTACTATGAGGCTGATTTTGAAAGTCATTTTGGACCCAGTATTCAAAGGTCATTTACACAGCTTAAAGCCCATTAGACCGTTTAAATGCCTTAAATTGAGCGCAAAAGGATGAGTGGCATATGTTGGGCTGCTGGCCCCAGCTCCCCCCCCCCACCCCGCCTCATTGCCCTGCTGCCACCGCCACGTTTTTGTTTTCTTGGAGGAGGCGGTGACGGCAACAGCAGCAGTGAGGCAGACCCGCCTTTATAGGCAGTTCCGGTCCCTCCTTCCCTTCTCTGATGTACGTCGCATCAGAGGAGGGAGGGACCAGGTCAGCCATTCAAATGCGGGTCTTTGCAACTCTGCATATTAAATGGCTGGCCTGGTCCCTCCCTCCTCTGATGTGACGTACATCAGAGAAGGGAAGGAAGGACCGACCTGCCTACAAACGCGGTTCTGGCTCACTGCTGCTGCCTCCGTCTGCAAGAAAACAAAAAAGTGGTGGCAATGGCAGAGCAATGTGGGGAAGGGGGGCAGGAACAGGCAACCAGTGTGTGTGTGTGGGGGGGGGGGGGGGAGGGGCACGCCAGATGTGGAAATAGTACAGGGTGCAATTATGGCTTGGTTCGGTCCTGTCAAGCAATATTGTTTGACTCATTTGAGGATCTCTTGAGATATCGGGAAATATTGCAGTTTGTTGACCCAAAAAGCTAACATTCTTATTCATGTGAAGGCACATTTTATAAAGGCCATGTAGGTGAAATTAGAGACATCTAAGTCAGAATATTCAAAATTTAGTGGGAGAGGCAGCAGAGAAGGTGGGCACCTGTAAGTGCCTTGTAAAATCAGTTTGTTTCCACCCTGAAAGATTCACATGTTGGAAGTAATGAGTCAGAAATGTGCAAGTTTCTGGAATCAGGTGAAAATCTGCACGTCAGATAGGCATCTGCAATTACAGCCACAAAAATGTGCTTGCAGCCTAATTTCAGAATGCACCCATGTATATCCCCCTTTGCACATCCAGGCCTGCCTTTTTGCAAATGGGGTCGTGTGGCAGCAAAGGAACCAGGAAAAATGCCTTTTTACTGCCACATTTTTTGGAAGGAGCAAAAAATATCGGGGGAGTGAGGGGGCATTTCCCTTTTTACCTTACAGGTGTTGGTATGCAGAAACAAGCCCTTTTCTGAGTCCTATTCATGCCCTGGAGCAGGTATAGCTGTGGAAGACACAGAAAAAGAGCACTGACTCGCAGAAGTCCCAACAAACAAAAAGGGCGAGCAGAGTGAGGGTCACTTGCGCTTTATTAAACCAACAAACCCCGACGCGTTTCGGCCAAAGCCTTCATCAGGGGGCTCAGAGGACTGCAAGACAAACAATACAATCATAAAAACATATAAAAAATGAACATATTTAAAAATAAACATTAAGAACACTCATTAAAAAACAATGTTAATAAATAAGGATTGAAGACAACAATGTGGAAAACAATGTTACAATGACACAATAAGATAAAATCAACACTAATGAAGTTAAATATACTTACAAAGTGAATTATACACTAGGTGAAGCGCACATTACAATGTGAACACTCGGCACATGACCAATTAAAGATTGAGAATGCTAAAAGAGTAATGAGATGACAAAACAAAATTGATAAACAATTGATGAACATAAGAACACATGGGAAACCCAGACCCAAAACAAAAGTACTAACAAATTCAGTACATTGTACTGTAGTTATAAAAAAGAAAAAGAATAATATCAATTGAAACCACGTTTAAAACTACATTAAAATAAACACATTCTGAGACAATAAATATGATAGATAGTTGCATATAAAACATTAGTGTATCGTGGAACACTGACGCGTGCTCAAGTCTAAAACAACATTGAACTGGTATAGAGGATACACCCAGAACCAGGAATAAAAACATGGTATGGCAGCAACCAATTGAAATTGGGCAAAAAAAGTGAAGTACAAAGATTGGAGCCCGATTGTTTAACAAACCAAAAACATGAATGCTGTAACCTTTTTATTTTTAGCTTAGTGTGGGATGGCACTTTGCAGTTTTAACGTATCTATTTTCGTGGCGATACTATCAAAGACAGTCTTCTTTTATTTGGTATTTATTTGATGGGTATGTGATACTCTTTTGTACCTGTTATCGATGCGTTAGAGCTTTTCTATGAGTTGGCTATGTTTGCTTTGAAATTATGAACTATACATATTCATGAGCTAGTTCTTTTAAACGCGCCATATCTCAGTATGTTTTTCAGGCGTTTTTACATTTAATCTCCCTTTTTTTAGTGCCTTCGGTTTATACTATTTTTTAATGGTCGTAATATATTTATGTGAAAACTAGCTTTTTTTATTTTTATTTTTATTTTTGATGTCTCATGAATCCATGAATATGCATGAGCAAACAGCCCGACCTTTTAAACACGTGAAATTCAGTGTGCATTTCAAGTTGTTGAGTCAGTGCTGTTTTTGAGGTAAGGTTTCTCTATACTTTTATCTTCGTCTTTTCAGCCCCATTTGGTTTTATTAATGTCGGGATTCTAGTATAAGAGTTTCCATGTTGTTACCTCTTTTCTTTGAATGCCAGTACCTTTATTTCAGCTACGTATGTGGCCGGCACCTCGCAGCCTTAGTGTATTTTTTTGTAGCAACATTTTCAAAGACAGCCTTTTTGCATATATTTTGATGGGATGTGTTATTCTTTTTGTACATGTTATTGATGCATTAGAACTCTTTTTTATAAGTTGGCCATGTGGCCATGGTTTCATTGCAATCATGGGCTATACATGCTTATGAGTTAGCTCTTTAAATGCGCCATATTTCAGCAAAGTTTTATTGTTTTACTGTTCTGAAAGGTGTCCTTATATATATTTTTGGTGTCTTCGATGCCTGGTGGCCATGTTTTTGGTTTGCTAAACAATCGGGCTCCAATCTTTGTACTTCACTTTTATTGCCCAATTTCAATTGGTTGCTGCCATACCATGTTTTTATTCCTGGTTCTGGGCGTATCCTCTATACCAGTTCAATGTTGCTTTAGACTTGAGCACGCGTCAGTGTTCCACGATACACTAATGTTTTATATGCAACTATCTATCATATTTATTGTCTCAGAATGTGTTTATTTTAATGTAGTTTTAAACATGGTTTCAATTGATATTATTCTTTTTCTTTTTTATAACTACAGTACAATGTACTGAATTTGTTAGTACTTTTGTTTTGGGTCTGGGTTTCCCATGTGTTCTTATGTTCATCAATTGTTTATCAATTTTGTTTTAATTGTCATCTCATTACTCTTTTAGCATTCTCAATCTTTAATTGGTCATGTGCCGAGTGTTCACATTGTAATGTGCGCTTCACCTAGTGTATAATTCACTTTGTAAGTATATTTAACTTCATTAGTGTTGATTTTATCTTATTGTGTCATTGTAACATTGTTTTCCACATTGTTGTCTTCAATCCTTATTTATTAACATTGTTTTTTAATGAGTGTTCTTAATGTTTATTTTTAAATATGTTCATTTTTTTATATGTTTTTATGATTGTATTGTTTGTCTTGCAGTCCTCTGAGCCCCCTGATGAAGGCTTTGGCCAAAACACGTTGGGGTTTGTTGGTTTAATAAAGCGCAAGTGACCCTCACTCTGCTCGCCCTTTTTGTTTGCAGGTATAACTGTGGACAGCCCTGACAGCAAATTGAGACATGCAGTGCTCGTCTAAAATACATGTGCACATGTATCTTTCTTAGCTCATCCCCAGGCATGCTCTAACACGACCCCTGAACTTGGGTGCGTATATTTAGGGCTTTTTAAATGGCTCTAGTGCCATCCATGTGATTTCACATCTGAATGACCATTTTCAGACATGGAAATCCCAAATAGGGCTTCTATAATGGCAACCTTATTATTTATTTTATTTATGATCATTTATCATACCACCTTTCAGGCAGGGGAGCACATCAAGGCAAGTTATAATATAGTAACATAGTATATGATGGCAGATAAAGACAAGTATGGTCCATCTAGTCGGCCCAGCAAGGCGACAAGAGTAGGTGCACCAGCCGCTCCATGCAGATCTCCCCTCCCCATGCCTTTGTTTAGGGGTGTACCCACCGCTCCATGTAGGTCATCCTCATTTGTTGAGATATAAGAGATAGTTATGTTTATTTTGATTTTATCCTGTTGATATAAAGGGATCTACTGTGTCTTTCCCACACCATTTTGAATTCCATCACTGTATTTGCCCCCACCATCGGGAGGGCGTTCCAAGCATCCACCACCCTTTCAGTGAAAAAGTATTTCCTGACGTTGCCTTTCAATTTACCCCCTTGCAGCTTCATGTTATGCCCTCTGGTTTTACAGCTTCTCCCTCTTTAGAAGTTTGTTTGTTCATTAATACTCGTTAAGTATTTAAAGGTCTGAATCATATCTCCCCTATCCCTCCACTCCTCCAGAGTGTACATGTTTAGGTCTTCAAGTCTCTTCTCATAAGTCTTCTGATACAGGCTCCAAATCAGTTTGGTCGCCTTTCTCTGAACCGTTTCCAGTTTTATTTTATATCCTTTGCGAGACATGGTCTCTAAAACTGAACCCAATATTCCAAGTGAGGCCTCACCAGCGAATTGTACAGTGGCATTAGTACCTCTTCCTTTCTGCTGGTAATTTCTCTTTGTATGCAAAGCAGCACCCTTCTGTCTTTTGCCACCGCCTTGTCGCACTGCTTCGTCACCTTGAGATCCTCAGAAACAATCACTCCAAGTCCTTGTCCTGGTCCGTGCACACTAACCTCTTGCCCCCTATCACATACAATTCCCTTGGATTTCTGCTTCCTAAGTGCATGACACTGCACTTCTTCACATTAAATCTTAAGTGCCAAGCATTAGATCATTCTTCCAGCTTTTGTAGATCTTTCCTCATGTTCTCCACTCACTCAGGGGAGTCCACTCTGTTGCAAATTTTCGTGTCATCTGCAAAAAGACAGACTTTTCCATTCAGTCCTTCAGCAATATCACTCACAAATACATTGAACAGTACCAGTCCCAGGACCGAACCCTGGGCACACCGATAATCACCTTCCTTTCATCCGAGTGAGTTCCGTTTACCATCACCTTCTGTCATCTGTCAGTCAACCAATTTCTGATCCAGTTCACTACCTTGGGACCCATCCCCAAGTTGTTGAGTTTTTTGATAAGCCTCCTATGAGGAACAGTATCAAAGGCTTTGCTGAAATCCAGGTAGATGACATCCATCACATGCCCTTTATCTAGTTCTCTGGTCACCTAATCAAAGAACTCAATCAGATTTGTTTGGCAAGATCGTCCTTTGGTAAAACCATGTTGCCTTGGATCATGCAACTTGTTGGTTTTTGACAAAGTCCACTATTCACTCTTTCAGGAGTGCCTCCATTACTTTTCCCGCCACCAAGGTAAGGCTTACTGGCCTGTAGTTTGTCACTTCTTCCCTTTTACCACTTTTTCAGTATCCTGAAATGTATCCCATCCAGTCCCACGGCCTTGTCCACTTTCAGTTTTGCCAGCTGTTCTAACATAAGAACATAAGATATGCCATACTGGGTCAGACCAAGGTCCATCAAGCCCAGTATCCTGTTTCCAACAGTGGCCAATCTAGGTCATACGTACCTAGCAGTTTCCCCAAAAGACACGGGTTCCAAAATATTTGTACTGGGTCAAGCATTGATATCCTGGGTCCCTTCTTAATAATGGTTTATGGACCTTTCCTCCAGGAACTTGTCCAAACCTTTTTTAAACCCAGCTACACTAACAGCCTTTACTACATCCTCTGGTAACAAATTCCAGTTTGATTACACGTTGAGTGAAAAAATATTTTCTTGTATTAGTCTTAAATAGTTTACCCTGTAGCTTCATTGCATACATCATCTGTGAATGGTGTGGTATCTACTCCATTCCCACGTGTATATTTGGGAATTACAGGTGGTCCTTCTCCAAGATTTTCTTTAGTAAAAGCAGAGCAGAAGCATTTGTTTAGCATTTTTACTTTTTCAGTGTCACTTTCCACAAATCCATTCCCAGCACTTTTGAGCCCTGCAATTCCATCTCTGATTTTCCTCCTCTCACCACACTTCATATCTTTAGCCATCTTCTGCCTTTGATTTTGCTATCCTTATTTCTCTTTTTGTCTTTTTTTGTTTGATCCTGTATTCCTTTCTGTGTTCCTCTGTTTGCAGACTTCTGAATTTTGTGAAAGCTGTGTTTTTTGCCTTTATTAATGAACCACTTCTTTGGAGAACAAAATAGGTTTTCTTTTCCTCTTGTTTTTATTTACTTTCCTTACATATGTGTCTGTTGCTCCTTTTATTGCCTCTTTTAGTTTAGCCCAGTGATTCTCAACCTCTTTTGTACCGTGACCCCTTTTACCGTTGGTCAACTTGTGGTGACCCCCAATGATAAAATCAAATGTGTCTCTCTTCCTTTACCGTTAACGCATTGTCGCTGTAATCATTTGTTGAATTATTAATATATTATAGGCCTTTGCAATATGTTTTTATTTATAAAATACTTATTTAAGCCACAATAATTAATCACAAGTAACAATATTTGATTTCAAAATTATGATGATTTTGTAGTCAAATCACTAATATGAAATAAAATTATTTTTCTAACTTTGTTGTCTGATCAATTTATTCTCTGATCATGCTGGTCCCGATCTGAGGCTTCTGCTTTCCTGTCTTCTCTTAGCTCTCTTTCTGTGGTCTATGGTCCATCTGCCAGTTCTTATCTCTTTCGTTTTCTTCACTTCTTTCCATCAGCCTATTTCCAGTCCCAGTAACCCTCCCCAGTATCAGCCCCTTTCCAGTCTTCACTCCCAGTACCTTCCAATGTCAACTTGCATTCCCATGACTTCCACTGGTGTCCATTCCCTTCCATTCCCCCTCCTTCCCCACTGACCAGTCCCTTCTAGTACAAATACCATGGCAGCCCCTCTCAGAACCACTCCCTTCCAGTTCCATTCTCCCATCCCCTCATTTCAGCCCATTTGTAGCCTTAGCCCCCAGTTTTCTTTGAGGGCCAGCAGCTCTATCCTCCCCTCCCCACAATCAGCCCATTCCCAGTCAAAGCCCCCCAATCAGCTCACTTCTAGTGCTAATCCCCCCTCAACCCCATTACCAGTGCTAGCCTCCCCTAATCAGCCCAATGCCAGTCCTACCCCCCAACAGCTCATTACCAGTCCTAGCCTCCACTAATCAGGTCATTTCCAGTCATAGCCCCCCCCCCCCCGATCAGCTCATTTCCAATGCTAGCCTCCCATCAGTCCATTACCAGTCCTACCCCACCCCTTCAGCCTATTACCAGTCCTAGCCTCCCCTAATCAGCTCATTTCCAGTGCTAGTCCCCCCGTCTACCCCAGTTCCCGGGCTAGGCGCCCCTAATCAGCCCATTTCCAGTCCTAACCTCACTGATCAGCTCATTTCCAGTGCTAGACCCCCATCAGTCCATTACCAGTCCTACCCCCCCCCCCCTTGATGTCCATTCCCAGTCCTAGCCTTCCCTAATCAACCCATTACCGGTCCTAGCCCCCCCATCTGCCCATTACCAGTGCTAGCTCCCCCATCAGCCCATTATAATCCTAACCCGCACTGTCTCTCGCCTCTGTCCAGCATTTATCCCGTCTGTCCAGTATGTCCCCCTGTCTCTCCCCTTTGTCCATGCCAGCCCCTCCCTCCATCCCTCCATGTCAGCTCCCCTCCCTCCATCCATCCATCCATATCAGCCCCCTCCCTCCCTCCATGTCAGCCCCCATCCTTCCATCTGTCCATGTCAGCCCCCCTCCCTCCCTCCCTCCCTCCATGTCAGCCCCTATCCTTCCATCTGTCCATGTCAGCCCCCCTCCCTCCATCCCTCCCTCCATGTCAGCCCCCATCCTTCCATCTTTCCATGTCAGCCCCCCTACCTCCATCCATCCATATCAGCCCCCTCCCTCCCTCCATGTCAGCCCCCATCCTTCCATCTGTCCATGTCAGCCCCCCTCCCTCCATCCATCCATATCAGCCCCCTCCCTCCCTTCCTCCATGTCAGCCCCATCCTTCCATCTGTCCAGTCAGCCCCCCTCCCTCCATCCATTTATCCATATCAGCCCCCTCCCTCCCTCCATGTCAGCCCCCATCCTTCCATCTGTCCATGTCAGCCCCCTTCCCTCCATCCATCCATCCTCCAATATCCGCCCCCTACCTCCATCCATCCATATCTGCTCCCTCCATCCCTCCATGTCAGCCCCCTTCCTTCCATCTGTCCATGTCAGCCCCCCTCCCTCCATCCATATCAGCCCCCTCCCTCCCTCCATGTCAGCCCCCATCCTTCCATCTGTCCATGTCAGCCCCCCTCCCTCCATCCATATCAGCCCCCTCCCTCCCTCCATGTCAGCCCCCCCTCTGTCAATGTCAGCCATGTTGCAGGTTCCCTGCCCCCTCATCCCCTCTCCCCATGTCTGCCTCCCTTCTAATGCAGCCACGGCTCCCTGCCTCTTAGGGAACCGCGGCTGTACCTGTAAAATCGTTGCGGAGCCCTTCCTGTTTACCACTTCCTTTGGAGGCGGGATAATGCTGCATGGAGCCCGTCGAGGCAGGAAGGGCTCCGCAACGATTTTACAGGTACAGCCACGGTTCCCTAAGAGGCAGGGAGCCGCGGCTGCAGAAGAAGGCGGTGAGTTTGCCGGAGTTTGCCACTGCCGAGAAGCGGACTCAGCAGCAACAGCAACTTGTGCGCATCTTAATTAATTTTTTTTTAACTTGGTGGAGGCTAAGCGACCCCCGCTAAATCCTGTGGCGACCCCCGTGGGGGTTGCGACCCACAGGTTGAGAACCGCTGGTTTAGCCCATTGCAATTCCACTTCCCTTATCCCCTCCCACCCTGCCAACTCCTCCTTCAGGTACTTAGCCATTTTATTGAAGTCAGTGTTTTTAAAGTCTAAGACTTTGAGCTTGCTGTGATTGGACTCCACCTTGGCTTTTATTTCAAACCACACTGTGTGATCACTGCTGTTGCTTACATGGGTACCCACCCGGACATTTGTCACACTATCTCTGTTGGTGAGCAATAAATCCAGCATCAAGCTTTTCCTGGTTGGTTCCATCACCATTTGTCTAAGTAACGCATCTTGGAAGGTATCCACAATTTTTTTACTTCTTTCCAGATTTGCAGAAGGAATACTCCAATCCACATCGGGTAGATTAAAGTCACCCAATATGATCACTTCCCCTTTGTGACTATCTTTGCAATATCAATCACAGGTACACTACCAAAAAACTGCCTCCAGTTTTGCAACTGATTCCTATAGATTTTGGGGTGCTGAATCCAGGAAAAATAGCCAAAATGTTCCATCACGTCACGTTTTCTTGCAAAATTAGATTTCTTACCCATATAAGGAATGTTCACATAATTTCTTTTTAGCCGACTGCAGTTTATTTTCTTGGCCCAAAATAGAGGTTGTTAATGGTTAACTAACTAGAAACACTCCCTCATGATATTTTAGAGTGTTTTGTATTCATTTTATACATTAACAGGACAATTGGGAGGCGGGGGGCTAAATCCAGTACTCGCGCTGGCGCATGTTCTTTCCTGTTCGCCTCGCCTCGCCTCGTTCGCTCGCTCAAACACGGTGGTTGCGACATGAACGTTCCTGTCAAATTTCAGTTTCTTACAAGTTCATTATTACCTTTTGTTTGCTCAGTCGTAATCCAGCTTTATTCCGAAGTGGTTCACTACAGTTGTAGTTTACAGTGCTGTGTATTTGTGATGGCTCACAGAGCCAGAGGTTGCGTCAACTCTCCGGACAGTTTTTGTTTTATTTGTGGGGAATATACCGTGAAAAAGCGGCAGAGGAACATTTCTGCATTTATTAAAAAAGTATATTTCGCCTATTTCGGTTTGAAGTTAGGCGATCAAGACAAACCGTGGGCTCCTCACAAAGTGTGCAAGACATGTGAGGAAGATCTACGCTTATGGATGAAAGGTAAAAAACAAGCATTTCGTTTCGGAATACCTATGATGTGGCGTGAACAAAGAGACCACAGCAGTGACTGCTATTTTTGCTCTTGCATTGTGAAGGGATACAACTTAAAAAATAAGAACGTAATAAGTTACCCCAACCTTCCCTCAGCAATTAGGCCTATGCCTCATAGCAACGAAGTACCTGTGCCTGAACCACCAAAATCTTTGGATCATATTTGTGTGGACGGTTCTGATCATGATGAGACTCATCAGATGGCTTTTCCCAATGAGTCCAGTACTTCCGAGTTTGAAACTGAACCAGATCCGAAACCTGAACTTTTCTCTCAAGCTGAATTGAATGATTTAGTCCGGGATTTAGGACTCCCAAAAGATGCTGCCCAACTGCTAGGTTCTCGGCTTAAACAGAAAAATCTATTGTCACCAGGAACAACTTTTTATTGGTACCGCAACCGCGAGACACAATTTTTGAAGTATTTCAGCAAAGAGGAAGATTTGGTATTTTGCAACGATATATACGGAGTGATGGAAAAGTTTTTTTTTTTTTTTTTTTTTTTTAACTTTTATTTTCATTTTGCAACAAACAAAAGAAACAACACACCAAAGGAGACAAAACAAGTATACAATAAAGAAAAGTAAACCCAATTACCCCCCCCCCCCACGCTTCTTCTCTAGCTGATTATGCCAGCATGTGAGCGCTTCCAAACAACAGTGATTATACATCAAAACAATCAAAAGAGTATCTGCGATACAGAATAATCATGGGACAAAGATATATACAAATTTAGACAGTCAGATGAGAGCATTGAGCAGAATGTACATAGTCATTGAGCATCTTCCATTTAGACCCATGATGAGGAGTCTGAATGGGGGAAGCAAACATACGAGGTATTTGTTCATATTTACTGTAGAGACAGACATGATTCCACCATTCATTGGGGCTCAGATGGGAGCTATTTTTCCAGTATTTCGTAATTAGGGAAATAGCAATGCCAAGCATAAAGTCCAAAAGGAAGTAAGCCGTTTTTGGAAGAGAGGGGATCCCCGCAGCTGAGCGAAGTCCCACTATCCTCCAAGAAAGGGGCTCTTGAAAGTGCAAAATAGACTGGATACGACCCCAGACCCGACGCCAGTAATACTGTAGTGCAGGACATTCATACATAACATGAGGTAGTGAACCAATGGCCGCATGACATGTCCAACAACTATTGCCCTGAGTAGTGTTCCATTTGGCTAATCTGTCAGGAGTGTAAAAACACCGGTGGGCTAGAAAGAAGAGTGTCTGAGTGAGTGAGGCGGATCGGGAGACCCGTGTCACTCTACTCCAGACAAGGCTCCATTGCTCCGGGGTCAAAGTCACATGCAATTCTCTCTCCCATGCTTTCTGCGCTATAGGGGTATCTCTAGTTATAGCATTACATAAGGTTTTGTAAAAATTGGATGCTACCCCCGGTGAGCTACCGATAGATCGGATAGTCTCCAACCGACCTTGTGTAGGGGAGGCCGATGGCGGGAGCACCTTAGCACTCCGAAGGCAATGCTGAAGTTGCACCAACTGAAAGTAGTGTTTCGCTGGGAGACCAAATTCAATTTGCAATTCACTAAAAGTTTTCCAGCGACCTTCATGGAACAACTGACTAGGAATCCAAATGCCCCTAGTGTACCAGGGGCTCCACACCATCGGCTTATTTTGTATTCGAAATCGGGTATTGTACCAAAGTGGGAGCTTGTCTAACGGACAGAGTCGGGAGTCTAAAGATTGCATAAGATTATTAAAGGCACCTAAGGTGTCTAAAAGCATTGGTGGAAAGTGGGAGTCTGATGGGAGAGTCATACCAGGGAGAAAAGTAAGAGGAATCGGTTTGCAAAGGTCCTCTTCTATGTCTAGCCACACAGGTCTACTCGGTACTGGATCTTCCAGCCAACGAGCGCCTTGTTTGAGAAGAAAAGATTGATGATACTTCAGGAAATCAGGGAATCTGACACCCCCATTTTCCTTATCTGCTTGCAGCTTATGTTTCGCTATCCTAGGTGTCTTGTTTTGCCACAAGTATCTAGTCAGAAGGCCCTCTATATCTTTATATATACGTCGAGGTAAGAGACAGGGCAACATTTCTAAGATATAATTCACTTTCGGAACAATCATCATTTTTATGGTTTCTAATCGACCCCACCAGGTAAGTGTTAAAGGAGTCCAGCGGTGAGTAAGCGCCCGGACTTTAGAGGTTAAGTCTTTGGCATTGAAGGAGATAGTGTCTTCCAAAGGAGAACAATAGTGAACCCCAAGGTATTTGACCATGCGAGGTTGCCATAAAAAGGGGAAGGGTTGCATATCTGCCTGATGAAGCAAAGGATTTAATGGAAAGGCTACCGACTTGGTCCAATTTATCTTATAACCGGACAGTTGTGAGTATTTACCAATTTGCTCTAGGACAGCCGGTACTGAGTCTATAGAGACAAAAAGCATAAGGTCGTCAGCATACGCTGAAATTTTGATTTCCCGATGGGTGAAGGGGACTCCATGAATCTCCTCCGATTGCCGGATTAGTAAAGCCAAGGGTTCGAGTGCAAGATCGAAGAGAAGTGGAGACAGTGGGCATCCCTGGCGGGTGCCGCGTTGAAGGGGAAAAAGGCTGAGACTTTAAAGCATTGGTACATATACTGGCTGTAGGCTGTGCGTACATGGTGCGAAGACAACGGAGAGAAAACCATCCCCGAATCCGTACCAGCGGAGGACTGCAAACAGGAAGGGCCACTCTAAGCGATCAAAGGCCTTCTCAGCATCAAGTGAGAGGCCAACAAATGGGCGATCAAGATTAACTGCGGTAGTCAGTACATGGCATAGAGTCCGAGCGTTGTCAGCAGTGGATCTACCAGGAATGAAACCGCATTGATCTGGGTGTATTAAGGTAGGCATCCTATCAGAGAGCCGGGTAGAGAGAATGGTGGCAAATATTTTATAGTCCGCGTTTAGGAGGGAAATTGGACGATAATTAGCTGTTAGTTGCGGGTCTCTCCCCTCTTTCTCAAAAACTACTACATTTGCCATTGAGAAGGACCCAGAAGGAGAACCCTCCTCGGCCAGAGCAGAAAATAAAGTTTCAAAACTGGAGCTAAGTCAGCGTGAAAGGTTTTGTAGAATTCAGCAGGGAGACCGTCTGGGCCTGCGGCTCGACCTGAGGCACATTTCTTGATAGCAGAATGAATTTCTGAGACAGTAAATGGTGTGTCCAAGGCCACTCTATCTTCGTCAGATAGGGTCGGTCTTTGTACCCCTGAAAGTAAGCGTTCAAATACATCTGGCTCAAAATCACATTCAGATTGATAAAGCCGAGTATAAAAATCACGAAAGAGTTCTAAGATTTCGGTATCTTTAGTGACCAAGCCCCCCCCCGACGGATTACGGAGGGCGGTAACACGCTTGGCTTCTTTTTTACCTTTTAGGGCATTTGCTAATAATTTGCCAGCACGATTATTTTCCCGATAATATAGCCCTTGTTGTGATTCAATATTTTTAACAGCAGCAGTGTACAAAAGCTGATTGTATTGAAAACGCAAGCGTTGTAAACGGAGTAAAATACATGGGTCAGTACGGGACGTGAGGAGACGCTCCCCAGCTTGTATCTGCTGCTCTAAAATCAGTAAATGCTGCTTTCTTTGTTTCCCCTGCCGAATTTGATAGCTAGTTATAGTTGCGCGGATAGATGCTTTAAAACCCTCCCACCAAGCCCAGCTCGCTGTGTCATGGGGTGAGTTAAAATGAAAATAATCTTGGATAGCGGCCTTTATATCAACCTGAAAATCTTTTTGACCCAGTAAGGATCTATCAAAAAACCAAGCTCGGGGAGAATCGTCCCGCGCAGTGACATGTAATGATAAAGATATGGCAGCATGATCTGAAATATGGAGAGGATGAATCCTAGTCGTGTCTACTTGAGAAATCAGTGCTTTGGAAATGAGAAAGAAATCTATTCTAGATTGGGAGTGATGGGGGGCAGAAAAGAAAGTGAACTCTAAGTCGGAGGGGTGAAGCAGCCTCCATATATCTACCAGCGCAAGATCTTGCATCAGAGCTGTGAGGGTGGCAAGACTCTTGGGTGGACTACTCGTTCTAGGCGGCTGTCTATCTATCAGAGGGTCTAACACTTGATTAAAATCACCACCAAGTATTAATGGAGTATTGGCAGAGGCCTGTGCCAACTGCGCAATACTTGCATAGTAAGCAGGGTTGTGCACATTCGGGGCATAAATGCAAATACAGGTAAATTCACTATCTCCAACCTTAAGATGTACTCGGGCCCATCTACCCTCCTTGTCAGCGCTAGTATCAATTACAGTAGCTTGCAAAGATTTCTTAACCAGAATGGCTACCCCACACCGTTTGGAAACGGCGGGAGAATAGGCAGCCACCATGTAAGGCTTAACATTAAGTTTCAGTGTTTCAGCAGAGTTTAAGTGCGTTTCCTGAAGAAACGCTAAATCAGCATGCTCATGGCTAAGATAGCTAAGGATTTTCTTTCTTTTGATTGGACTATTAATGCCCTTTACGTTGAGTGATAAGATTTTACATAAGGCCATTCAGACAAGTTAAAAATTCTGAGCATGATAGCGCACATAATTTCACAATGTCCCTCATATTGACTGTATCTGACTGTACATATGGTATAAAAGAAAATAAGCTTAGATAATACAATGAAGCGCCCCACATTAAAAAAGAAAAACCGCAGCGCGGTAGAGAAGAAGCAGAACCCCAAAAATTACTGGCGACCATGTGTCTGCGGGGAGAAGCCCCAGAGAAGGCCGAAATTGAAAAAAACACATAACCTGTAAGACTGTGCGTGCTCCGAATCCGACCGAGGCACACATCATGGAGGGATAGGAGACCAAAAAACAAAAAAGTCATAGAAAGAAAGAAAGAAAGTCCAGGTAGTCTCTGTGCTTGACTATGACCGCCGCATCGGGCCCTTCAAAATGGCGGACAGAGCCGGCAAATAAAAGTCCAAGTCGTTGGATTAGCGCATCTGCTCTGCTTCTTTGGAGTCTAAAAATGTTGATAGTAGATCAGGATCTTCGAATGTCCTGGTTTGGTTGTGGAGAGTCACTCGGAGCTTCGCGGGATACAACAGGCCAAAGCGAGCCTGTAGCTGTTGAAGTCGAGGGCGAAAAGCAAGGAGTTTCTTCCGTCGGTCAACGGTAGGCTTTGCCAAATCAGGGAAGAAGGAGACTTTGTGACCTTCAAATTCCAAATGATGGTTCGCCCGGGCAGCATTTAAAATTTGTTCCACTTGTTGATATCGTAGCAAGCGAAAGATAATAGGCCGGGGGGTCGTTCGGTTGAGCGCCATGTGAGTAGGAACACGGTGTGCACGATCGATTTCCAGTTCTTTATGAAAGGTGATCTTCAGCAAGGAGGGAAGAGTTTTGAGCAGGAATTCTCTCATATCTCCCGCTTCCACCCCCTCCGGTATTCCAATGAGCCTCACATTGTTGCGACGGGCTCGATTATTGCTATCTTCTAACTCCTTTTGAAGATTCTGTATCTGGCGCTCAGCCTTGTCCAGTGTGCCCAAGCGCACCGCGTGCGAGTCGAGGACCCCCGCCATATTGTCCTGCCGTAATGAGAGACTTTCAAGTCGGTCCTGGAGCACTCCAAAGTCTTCTCGCATGGCTCTAAGCGCTTCTCCATTGGACTGCACCAATTCCTTCACGCCGCGTATTTCCTCTAAAATCTCCAGGTGCATTTCGGGGTTTTCCCGAAATGGAACCATCTTCTGTGGGGAGGACACCTCTGTTTTGGAGCGTTTTCCGTGAGAAGAAGAAGGAGACCCGAAGTCCAAGCGCGCTGGTTTATGGGCCGCCATCCCCCCCGAGGTACCCCGGTCAGCCCGGAGCGAAATAGTAAGTTTGTATAGGTATTAAGTCAGGATTCTAAGTAGGCCTCTCGGGAGCTTCAGCGCGAAGCGTCTTACCCGCTGGACATCAGGCTCCGCCCCCCGTGATGGAAAAGTTTAAACTCAAGTATGATCCTGCTGAATGGCGGCTGTTCATTGATTCATCAAAAGACAGCATAAAAGGTGTTCTTCTTCATAATGGCAACACATTCGCTTCAGTTCCTATTGCTCACTCTGTTATTCTCCAAGAAAAATACGAGAATTTGGCCCTGATTCTTCAGAAGATTCGTTATGATGAGCATAAGTGGATGATTTGTGGAGACTTTAAAATTCTATCCATGCTATTAGGGCAGCAATCCGGTTTCACCACCAAATATCCCTGCTTCATTTGCTTGTGGGATAGCCGGGCCCGCGACCTACACTGGGGGAAAAAAGACTGGCCAATTCGGGAGTATTTGAGACCCGGTGAGAAAAATGTTCTTCATGAGAGCTTGGTACCTCGTGATAAAATTCTATTACCACCTCTCCACATTAAGTTGGGTCTCATTAAGCAATTCATCAAGTCCCTTCCAAAAGATGGTGAGTGCTTTCGGTACCTTTGCTCAAAGTTCCCCCGACTTTCTGAAGCAAAGCTAAAGGAAGGAGTGTTTGTTGGCCCTGATATAAGGAAACTCATTTCAGATGGAGCATTCGCTGAAACGATGTCTGAGAAGGAAAAAGAAGTCTGGGATTCCTTCAAGGATGTTGTTCTCAAATTCTTGGGGAACAGGCGGGATGAGAACTATAAGGATATTGTTGCCAGGATGCTCAATGCCTTCAAAGAACAAGGCTGTAACATGAGCCTGAAAGTCCATTTCTTGCACTCCCATGTGAACTACTTTCCCGAAAACAGTGAAGAAAAAGGTGAAAGGTTTCACCAGGACATCAAGGACGCAGAGAGAAGGTACCAAGGAAGATGGAACACCACTATGATGGCTGATTTCTGCTGGTTGCTGCTGCGGGAAACCCCAGATGAAAAATACGCCAAGCAGCGCACCAAGAGAAGCATTCGGGGGAAGAAGAAACGGGCCCACCAGGAGATTGATTGACCCAAGAATGACTTTAAAATCTAAACTGTGTTGACAAATATCGTGTTTTTACTAAACTTTGAAATAAAAATTTGCTAATTATTACCACAGTGTCGGATCTCATTTATTAGAATTTTATTTTCACACCATCTGGTGTTTGTCTTCATGTATTGCAATGGTGCGGTTTGCGTTTTCTATTCTTACATACATACCTGTACAACATTTTTTGCACATTTCTTTGCTTTGCTTTGTGTCTAACCTCGCTCTTATTTGCTCAATGTTTGTGCACATGTATGTGGCTGTTTTAAGTGCAGACAATTTTGCTACCATCACAGTGTGTTTTGTTGACATTACTCTATTCTTATGTGCTGCCTTGTTACAATTTTCTTTATTCTTATTTGAATAACTACTAAACAATTAGTATAAAGAATTCATCCAAGAAACTTTTATCTCGATCGTACTCAATCTGAAACGTTCACCTCAAACTGCTAACCCAATGTAGCAAAAAATCTGTACGTGATGGAGCAAATTGGTTACCAGATTTGGATTCAGCGCACCAAAAAACGTAAAAATCAATCGAAACATTAGAGGCAGTTTAAAAAAAAATTTTTTTAGTGTACCTGTGTAATCAATTTGCTATCTATTTCTTCAGTTTGAGTAGGAGGCATGTAGACTATACCAGTATGGATAACAATGCCACCTCCTCTTTCCAACACAATCCACAGCGCTTCTTCTTTTCCCCACGTCCCCTGCATTTCAGTAGCTTTAATATTGCTTTTGACATATAGGGCTACTCCTCCTCCTTTTTTACCCGCTCTGTCTCTTCTAAATAGATTATAGCCAGCTATGGCTATATCCCATTCATGCGACTTGTTAAACCATGTTTCTGTAATGGTCACAATGTCCAAGTCCATTTCCACCATTAGGGCTTCCTGGTCAGGAACTTTGTTGGCTAGGCTTTGAGCATTTGTGCTCATTGCTTTCCAGCATTTGTTGACTGGCTTGCCTGTATTTTGCATAGATTTTGTTTTACACACCTCTTCCCGCTTGCCATTGATGTGTGGTTTAAAAATGTGGCTGTTTCCAATGTTGTTGTGCTTTTGCTGGGAGTGACATCCTGAACTTGTCCTTCTCCATCCATCACCCCCTTTCCCTAGTTTAAATGCCTGTCCACATACTGTCTGAATTTTTCACTCAGGATCCTTTTCCCTACGACGGAGAGGTGTAGTCCATCAGCACAGTATATCCTCTTGTTGATTCATTTCCCCAGTTGCCGATATTTCTAAATCCTTCTTGTTTATACCATATTTGGAGCCATGTATTAAAATTGTTTATGCGATGCAACCTTTCTTCCCCCTTACCAAGAACAGGTAGAACTTCTGAGAATGCTATAGTGTTAACAATGAGGTTGAGTTTCTCTCCTAGAGTCAGGAAGTTTCTTTTGAACTGCAGAGGCACTGTTTCTAGCCAGGTCATTTGTTCCCAAGTGGATAACAACATCAATTTTGGAGTACTCACTTTCTGCACTATATATACCAATAATTTGGTTTGTATTCCTGCTGGCTGAAGAGCCTGGGATGCATTTTATCATCTTCTCTCCTTTGAACTGTGTTCCCAAGTTGGTACCTCTGATGATGGAAACTCCAAGTAGTAGTAGTTTTCTGTTTTGTGATTTTTTTCTTCATATTTGGTGCATTATCAGTAGATTGGGCATTGACTCTCTCATTTAAGGGCACTTTGGTTTCCATGGATTGGGCACCCTCATTATCCAAGGCAGAGAAGGCATTATGCAGAGCTATCTCTTGATGCATAGGGTGTCTCTGCATTACAGGTGGCAACCTACCAGAGCCCATTGTGATCGATTTGTTCGTAGGCTGTTTGATTCTTTGTGGAAGCGGTGCTGGATTTTGTTCAGTTTGTACTCTAGAAGAGGTATGTTTAATTGCAGCTAATTCTTCCCTTATTCGAGTCAATTCTTTATGCATAGCAGCTAACTTGAAGCATATAGGGTAAGCTCTTAGGTTCCAAATGATTCTTCATAGAATGAAAGCACCACAGTTATTGCATTGAATAAATGACATGCTGATTAAGCAGTCCTAGGAGAAGGAGAAAAGGTGGGTGTAACACCTAATTAAAGGACCAATGTCAATGAATATGATGACTATACTGTATAGGCAATGCAGCTATAGGGTGGGTGGGGTAAGGGGTGGGATGAGGGATAGGGTGGGCGGGAACTTAAGTGTCCCTGACCAGTAGACCTTACATGAAACGAAGGCACACTTAGATATCTGATTTAGAGGCTATGCAAGAATTGTAGGCAGTCAGAATATTCCTAAAAACTTATATCCAACAGTTAAAATTTATATTAAAAAAAACAGGCAATTGTAAAGTCTGAAAGCTTAGCTGTGTGGAGTCTCCTGAAGCTGTGATGACCTGAGTTGATCCTTGCACATGCTGATACAGTCCTCAAAATGCAGGATCAACTTAATATGCCTGGATGTGCAATTTTTGATCCACAGCCTGGTTTTGAATCTGTGACCCTTTTTCATGCACACACTGACCATGTGTTTGGAGCCACACAGCCCTCTTTTCACACCACAGTCAATCATGCAAAGGACAGCTCTCTTTATATAGTGGGCTAAAAGTCAAAGGTGAGGAATGCTAATGAGAGGCATATTATCACGCTTTATCACAAGTATACCTCTAACAAAGAGCTCTCACATGGCAACCAGGAGCCTGCCATCAAAGCATTCCATAGATGTCTTCAGCCATCTTAATACAATTGTGCTGTGTGCTTCTCCAGAAAAGAGAATGATTTGCTGCTGGAGATGGAAATTTTTTGGCTAGCAGAACCTGAAGATGTCAGCAACCTCCAAGAAAGCCATCTGTGAGATCTTTGTGCAGCCTGGGCATTGCCCAGCACTCAGTGAGTCAGCTTAGGGACTGGTACTGTGCAGTGAGAGTGTAAAGACAACTGCTCAACATTGTGAGAGCCATTCTGGTGCCTCTAATAGATCAGGAAGAATGTGTAAGTGGTAAAGTCAGTGCATTATTAATTTCTTGAACTTTCCTGTTCACAGATAATGCAAGGGACAACAAACAATTTTTGTGCCATTTGTAATTGAAAAACACATGACATATACATTAATTTCCAAGCAGAACTGCAAATAACTGGGCCTGCATTGCAGCACCAAGTCTTTCAGGGCACGATATTTGAAAGGAATTTTCATGGTTTACAGACAAATAAACTGTGTAAATGCCTTAAACGAGGATATTTGATGGCACCTACATGGTTAGCACCACTGAATATTCCTATGTCCCCTATGTGCCCAATGCTATCTGGTTAACATTAAGGTGTGTTAGAGGCTAACTGTACAGCATCCAATTTTAATGCTGCGTGGTTAGCCTCGGTGGCTTCCGGGCAGCCTGGCCAGACCCTGATATTCACTTCTGTTGCCGCAGAAGTGAATATCCGGGGTTTGGTGGTGGGTGGGCATGGCTAAGCAGCTACGGTGCTTAGCCCTGCCCAGTTGAATATCGGGCCTGATGTCCCTAAATGAATTATTCGCTTCAGTCTTTGTTAAAGAGAATATAAGAGAGATACCCATGGAAGAACTTACATAAGAACATAAGAACATAAGATATGCCATACTGTGTCAGACCAAGGTCCAGCAAGCCCAGCATCCTGTCTCCAACAGTGGCCAATCTAGGTCATATGTACCTAGCAGTTTCCCCAAAAGACACAGGCTCCGCAATGCTTGTACTGGGTCAAGCATTGATATCCTGAGTCCCTTCTTAATAATGGTTTATGGACCTTTCCTCCAGGAACTTGTCCAAACCTTTTTTAAACCCAGCTACACTAACAGCCTTTACTACATCCTCCGGTAACAAATTCCAGAGTTTGATTACACGTTGAGTGAAAAAATATTTTCTTTTAATAGTCTTAAATAGTTTACCCTGTAGCTTCATTGTATGTCCCCTAGTCTTTCTATATTCTGATAACGTAAACAATCGATCTACGTTTACCCGTTCCACTCCGTTCATTAATTTATAGACTTCTACCATATCTCCCCTCAGCAGTCTTTTTTCCAGGTTAAGGAGCCCTAACCTTTTTAGCCTTTCTTCATAGGAGTATCCTTCCATCCCCTTTACCATTTTGGTGGCTCTTCTCTGAACCTTTTCTAATAACTCTATATCCTTTTTAAGATACGGCGACCAGAATTGCACACAATATTCAAGGTGCGGTCTCACCATGGAACGGTATAGAGGCATTATAATATCTTGTGTTTTATTTTCCATTCCTTTCCTTATGATACCTAGCATTCTATTTGCTCTCTTGGCTGCCGCTGCACACTGAGCCGAGGGTTTTAACATGTTATCCACAATGATGCCTAAATCTTTTTCCTGGGTGGTGGTTCCTAATGTGGAACCTTGCATTGTGTAACCATAGTTTGGGTTGTTCTTCCCTAGGTGCATAACTTTGCACTTGTCCACATTAAATTTCATCTGCCATTTTGATGCCCAGTCTTCCAATTTATCAAGATCCTCTTGCAATTTTCCACAATCCTCTTGGGTTTTAACAACTTTAAATAGTTTTGTGTCATCTGCAAATTTGATAACCTCACTCGTTATTCCTCTTTCCAGGTCATTTATGAATATGTCAAAAAGCAGCAGACCCAGCACAGATCCCTGGGGTACACCACTATTCACCTTTCTCCATTGGGAAAATTGGCCATTTAGCCCAAACCTCTGCTTTCTATCTTTTAACCAGTTCCTGATCCACAGTAGTACACTGCCTCCTATCCCATGACTCTTTAGTTTTTCCAAAAGTCTCTGATGAGGGACCTTGTCAAAGGCTTTCTGAAAGTCTAGATACACTATGTCAACCGACTCACCTTTGTCCACCTGTTTATTCACACTTTCAAAAAAACATAACAGATTAGTAAGACAAGATCTTCCTTGTCTAAAGCCATGTTGGCTGTCTCCCATTAGGCCATGACTATCTACATGCTGAGTAATTCTATTCTTTATTATGGTTTCTACCATTTTTCCCGGTACTGAGGTGAGGCTCACCGGTCTGTAGTTTCCCAGATCACCCCTGGAACCCTTTTTAAAAATTGGTGTTACATTGGCGATCCTCCAATCTTCAGGTATTAGAGATGATTTTAATGATAGTTCACAGATTACTAATAGCAGGTCTGCAATCTCATATTTCAGTTCTTTCAACACCCTTGGATGTATACCATCCAGCCCAGGTGATTTGCTACTCTTCAGTTTATCTAATAGTTGTAATACATCTTCCCGATGTATCAATATTTCCTTCAATTCTTCCGCACCTTTAAATACCACTTCAGTCATGGGTAACATCCCTACATCTTCCTCAGTAAAGACCGAAGCAAAGAATTCATTCAGTCTCTCCGCTATCGCCTTGTCACCTCTTAGTGCCCCTTTAACTCCTCTATCATCTAATGGACGAACTGACTCTCTCACAGGTTTTTTGCTACGAATGTACTTGAAAAAATCTTTATTTCGCATTTTTGCTTCCGCAGCAAGCTTCTTATCAAATTCTCCCTTTGCCTGCTTTATCAATGCCTTGCATTTGACCTGCCAGTGCTTGTGCTGTTTCCAGGTTTTGTCGTTTGGCTCTTTTTTCCATTTCCTGAAAGATGCTTTTTTGGCAACAACAGCCTCTCTGACCTCACCTTTAAACCAGGCTGGCAGTTTTTTGAACTTCCTTCCACTTTTCTTAAAGTGTGGAATACAGCTGGTCTGGGCTTCCAAGATAGTATTTTTCAACAACACCCAAGCTTGATGTAAGTCTTTAACCTTAGCAACTTCTCCTTTTAGTTTTTTCTTAACTATTTTCCTCATTCTATCATACTCTCCCTTTCGAAAGTTAAAAGGTAGTACTGTGGATTTCCTTACTATCCCTCCTCCACCAATTAAATCAAAGGCGATCATGCTATGATCACTATTGCCAAGTGGTTCCAACACCCTTATCTCTTGCACTAGATCTGGTGTTCCACTAAGGACTAGGTCTAATATGGCTTCCCCTCTGGTCGGTTCATGAACCAGCTGCTCCAAGAAGCAGTCATTTATTTCATTTAGGAACTTTATCTTCCTAGCATGTCCTGCCGTGACACTGACCCAGTCGATACCGGGGTAATTGAAATCACCCATTATTATTACCACGCTGTAACGTTTGTTAGCTTCCTTGATTTCTTTGAGCATTTCATCATCCATTTGTTCATTCTGGGCAGGCGGTCGATAGTACACCCCCACTGCCATCGCCTTCCCCTTTTTACATGGAATTTCAATCCATAGAGATTCTACAGCAAATTTTGTTTCCTGCAAAACTTTAATCCTTTCTGACTCAATTCCCTCTCTAACATAGAGCGCAACCCCTTCCCCAATTTGATCAGCTCTATCATTACGATATAGTTTGTACCCAGGTATCACAGTGTCCCACTGGTTGTTCTCCTTCCACCATGTCTCTGATATTCCAATCATATCTGACCTCTCATTTAGTGCTATATATTCTAACTCTCCCATCTTATTTTTTAGACTTCTAGCATTTGCATACAGGCATTTTAGAGACTTTATTTTATTCATATTAATTTGGCTATTGGTAGACATGGGTAATTTGGGATCTTTAAGCTCTGTCTGCTCCACACTCGAGGGCATTTGGGCTACTTTACACTTTTTTGGAACCTCTCTGCTTTTGGTAGTATCCTTCAAGGATACATTCTTCTGATCCATCCGCTCTTGGGCGACTGTCGGCTTTCTCCTATTATCTAGTTTAAAAGCTGCTCTATCTCCTTTTTAAAGGTTAATGCCAGCAGCCTGGTTCCATCCCGGTTAAGGTGAAGCCTATCCCTTCGGAAGAGCCCCTCCTTTTCCCAGAATGTACCCCAGTTCCTAACAAATCCAAACCCCTCATCTCTGCACCATTGTCTCATCCACGCATTGAGACTCCGGAGCTCTGCCTGCCTTTTGGGCCCTGCACGTGGAACGGGAAGCATTTCGGAGAATGCTACCATGGAAGTTCTGGATTTCAACTTCCTACCTAAAAGCCTAAATTTAGCCTCCAGAACCTCCCTACCACATTTTCCTATGTCATTGGTACCGACATGTACCAAGACAGCAGACTCCTCCCCAGCACTATCTAAGACCTTATCTAGGTGGCGCGTGAGGTCCGCTACCTTCGCACCAGGTAGGCATGTTACCAGGCGATCCTCACATCCACCAGCCACCCAGCTATCTACATGCCTAATGATCGAATCACCAACTATAACGGCTGTCCTAACCCTTTCCTCATGGGCACATGGCCCTGGAGAAACATCCTCGGTGCGAGAGGGTTTTACATCACCTGGAGGCCAGGTCCTAGTTACAGGATCACTTCCTGCCACACCAGGGTGATGCTCTCCTGTCACGTGACCTCTCTCCTCCATAGCAACAGGGATGCTGCCAGACTGGAGGTGGGACTTCAGGACTATATCCCTGTAGGTCTCGTCTATGTACCTCTCTGTCTGTCTTATGTTTTCCAAGTCTGCTACCTTAGCCTCTAGAGAATGGACTCGTTCCCTGAGAGCAAAGAGCTCCTTGCACCTAGTGCACATGTAAGACCTCTCACCAACTGGGAGAAAATCATACATGTGACACTCAATGCAAAAGACTGGAAAGCCCCCATCTCGCTGCTGGACTGCTGTCTGCATCTTAGTTTTTAGGTTTTGTTTAGATCTTTAAGTTCTTTACTTACTAATGGTTGCTATGGATGTTTATACCAATAAAACTGTACCTAATACGTTTAATATACTTTGTTCACCTGAAGCTTAATTGATCTCAGGTCCTTAGTGTATGACTGATTTGGGTAATGAGCTTCACCTGAGAGCACCTTCTGTCTTTTAAGATGTGTAAGTACCTATAAAGCTACAATTATCCCAGGGGTGGGTGGGTGTGGGGAGGGAGGGAGGGAAATAACACTTATTAAAAGAGGGCTGCTACACAGTACCCTGTCCTGTGCTGCTGAGGTAAGCTATATTCTTATTTGATTTAAATTATAGCTCTTTGCTTCTGCTAGGCTTTAACTTATTATGAAATTTAAACTACAAGCTCTCTGCTGGGTTCTAAATTTAACCAGAAAGCTCTCTTCTGTGTTTTAAATTTAAACTAAAAGTACTTTGCTGATGCTAGGCCCTGAGTGACTATTAAATGTAAACTACAGCTCTCTGCTGGGTTCCAAGTTTAACCAGAAAGCTCTCTTCTGTGTTTTTAAATTTAAACTAAAAGTACTTTGCTGATACTAGGCCCTGAGTGACTATTAAATTAAAACTACAAGCTCTCTGCTGGGTATTTAATGTAACCAGAAAGTTCTCGTCTGTGTTTTAAATTTAAACTTAAACTTCTGCTACTTGGCCCTGACTGATTTAACAAAAAATAGTGGGTTCACAGATTAAATAGCTTTAATAGAAAGAATTCCTTTCAGAAAATTCCCAGAAATATATACTCACAATTGCAGATCTCTTTCCAGAAGTAACAGTTCCCTTTTGTAGTCTTTCAAGACTGAGGATCACAGAGCTCTGATATTTAATGGTGACAATTTGTAGGAACCAAAACAAATTTTAGGATCCTTTAAGATATTATAGCCAAATTGACAAAGACAAGAGTAGCAAATCACCTGGAACTGATGCATTCACCCAAGAGTACTAAAAGAACTCAAAGATAGAATTACAGCCCTACTATTTCTAATATGTAACCTATCATTAAAATTATCTACAGTACCTGAAGATTTGAGAATGGTCCACATAACACCAATTTTTAAAAAGGGTTTGGGGGTTATACAAGAAACTACAGACTAGTGAATATAACATCAGTGCTGGGAAAATGACAGGAACTAATCATGGCTTAATGTGTCAGAGCTAACATGATTTAGTCAAGGAAAGTCTTACTCACCAATCTGCTACATTTTTTTGAACGAGTGAATGAACATATGGATAAAGGTGAACCAGGGTTGTCGGGATTTTTAGAAAGCATTTGACAAAGTCCTTCATGAGAGAATCCTAAAGAAAAGAAGGAAAACTGGACTTAGCCCACACTTTTCTCAGAAGCTCAAGGTGAGTTATATTCAGGTACAGTAGTTATTTTTATTGTCCCTAGAGAGCTATAACTTCAGAGGGAATTCAGATGAGTGAGATCAGAATTCCTGTCTCAATATCAAACTGGCTCTCTTCTAATTGCCTTTATCTTAACCTGACCAAAACTTCATGTACTTGGTTCACTTTTGGAAGCCCATGCCCTTCACTTACACCCTCCATTGATGGTTCCACAATTCCTCTGGTTTCTTCTTTCCAATATCTTGGTGTTCTGCTTGACTCTAATCTTTCCTTTAAGGTCCATATTTCTCACCTCACAAAAACCTCTTACTTCTTCTTACGCCAAATTCGTTCTATTCGTCCCTTTCTTTCTTCTTCCGCCCTGACTACCCTAACTTTAGCTACTGTACTTTCTCGTATTGATTATTGTAATTCCGTTCTCACAGGTCTTATCCACACTCAGTTGCGTCGTTTACAATTATTACAGAACACTGCAGCCAGGATTATCACTTGTTCTTCTCATAGAGATCATGTTACACCACTTCTGTATCACTTACATTGGCTACCTATCGAGTTCCGTATTCACTTTAAAATTCTTGCTCTAGTTCACCGAGCCATTTACACCCAAACGCCTCAGTACCTCACTGACCTTCTACAGTTCCACACTCCCACTCGTTCCCTCCGTTCAATCCATGTCAGTCGCCTTCACCTCCCCTCACCCTCACGCGCACACCTTCAATCAACCTGGCATTCAGCTTTTTTCTTCCATGGTCCAGCTCTGTGGAATTCCTTACCCACCTCACTCTGCCTTGAAACTAACTATCCCGCCTTTAAGTCACAGTTGAAAACTCATCTCTTCACCACAGCTTATAACCTCCCGGCCTCTCAATCCTGACCTGGTTTATTAATGTTTGTCTAAGTTCCTCTCTTATGTATTCTCTCTATACGCTTTATAATTTCCCCTTTCCTGTCCAAGATTGTAGTTCTTTTCCTTTAACTAGCCTTGTGCCTTTCTCCGATTGTTTGGCTTATTGTGAACCGTCATGATGTTATATAGGGCGGCATATCAAATCCAAATAAACTAAACTAAACTAGATAGGAGGGGATGGGAGGCACTGTCCTACTGTGTATTGGAATTGATTAAAAGACAGAAAACAGAGAGTAAGGCTAAATGGTCAATTTCCTCAGTAGAGAAAGATGAATAGTGGAGTGCCACAGTAATCTGTAGTGGGACCAGTGCTTTCTGGCATATTTATAAATGATTTAGAAATGGGACCAATGACTGAGGTGATCAGATTTGCAGATGAATCAAAATTTATTCGAAGTTGATAAATCACAAATGGGTTGTGAGAAATTACAGGAAGACCTTGCAAAACTGGAAGATGGGGTAGATTAAATTTAATGTGGAGAAGTGCAAAGGAATACACATAGGGACAAATAATCCAAATTATAGCTTCATGACTAGTGGTATGTTTACTAAACAGCGCTAACGTCGCAGCGGCGACGTTATTGCGCGATAAGTGACGTTATCGTGCGATCATGGGGCATTACCGTGCAATAACGTCACGTATCGCGCGATAATGTCTCCAGCGGCATTAAGGTGTGCAGAGGGTGGAGTAAGGCTCCCCAGAGGGTGGAGATAAGGGGTCTATGGGCAGAGAGTGGGCGGGGAGAGGTCCCAGGCACCATAACACTGTGAACTCAGGGTCTGAAAATTAACGCCACTGAAAACCTTGCGTTAGAGGCACATTTGCAGGAGAGAGAAACCAGTTCAGTCAGCAATGTACAGCAAAGGCAGGGAGACCCAGATAAGTGATTGTAGTGATACATGTGCAGTAACAAAATATGCAAAAACCAGAGAGATAATGACCAGAACCAAAATAGAAATACAAAAGACCGAGCTGGCCAATAGAAAAAACATTGATAAACGGTAATCAACACTACCCATAAAGAATAAAACGGAAGATGTCACTTTTGGAAGGGTCAATTCTGATTCCCCCCACAAAGTGAATGTTCCAACATTGATAGTGTTGATGAGGGTTTGCTGTGGTGTATATTGGGCAGCTTGCTTATGTGACTTTCACATGTGCAGCAACAGCAGAGTGGCCACGTAGGAAAAGGCATTATGGTGATGGTGTAAATGGGGTACAGGGGGCTGCAGGCGGCACATGCAGTGGGCCAGCTGGGGCACAGGGTGGACTAGGCAGATGCCTAGGTGATACATAGGAATGTAGAAACGGAAAACTAGCAAGACAGCAACTGACCAAGGGCAAACATGTCCACAAGTGTATGTCCCACAGTGTCCCAGGGGACAGTACCCAGCAAGTACCCCAAAGGGCACATAACATTGGCAGTCAGTGCCGGGGGGAAGCGTGGATGTCTAGGCAGGTACCCCTACCCCATATCACACACCATAGGCAGCCACCTACCGGCACACTGGATGGCCTGGGACTGCGCACCATCAGCACCACCGGTACAAGGGCATGTCAGCATAGTGGCGGATGGGTGCTGGTGGTGGAGGGGGCAGTGGCATCTGCCCACAGCAGACCAAGGCCAAGCCCTGTTTAGGTGGGTGCCGTGCACTGCAACAGAAAAGGTCTGTCTGACGAACAGTCATGGTATCCCCAGGGAATGATCTGGCTCTGTGACAACAGTTTGGTGCAGTATACACAGCCAGTATATTCAGGAGCAGAAGGTTACAGGTTCCATTCCCAGCTGTGGCTCCTGCAGACCATGTCCCTATATTTTACCCAGTACTAAACTGTGGTAACAAAGATGGAACCTTTATTGCAGGTAAAATAAGCACGCCATAAATGCCTATATTTTACCCTACAGAACACATACACCATAAACATGTGCAATCCCTAGAGCAGAGTTTCCCAACTGCAGTCCTGGAGGACCAAACATCATTTAGGTTTCATGATGTCCCTAATAAATATGCCTGTGATGCAGTTGTATGCACCACCCCTATTGTATGCAAATGTAGCCATGCATATTCATTAGGAACAGCATGAAAACCCAAACTGTGTTTGGCCCACCAGGACCGGAGTTGGGAACCTCTGCCCTAGAGCAGCGGCCAACAGGGGCACAAACACCCACACCCACAGGCTCCACTATCCAAAGCCTCATGGAGAGTCAGGCTGTTGGGCCCTGCGCGAAGCAGCATCTACCAATACTAGCACCTGCATACCTTAGTAAACTTTGAAACACGTTCCACATATATCAAAAGGTTGCTATGATTAATGTCAGATAACAAATCCTAAGTTAAACAAAATTTGTTGACAGAGATTCATCATAGCAACCTTTCTGATATCTGTGGAGTGTGTTTCAGTTCTTGTTTTTGACAGTGTTTACCACCCCGGGGAGTGACCCTAACAGTATTGAGTACTATAGCAATGCCTGCACTGTGCCCAGGACTGGTGTGGCGGCTGCCAACCACCTCTATATTTCCACAATGCTGAAAAAGGTGTGGGAGTGTGTGTATATCTATCCAGTGTTTTGTGGCTGCCTACACCTTACTGAGCCCACAATTCTTGCACTGTTTCCAGTGTTAGCCTGCCAAGGTGCATAATGAGGTGCAAGGTACTGTGGGTATGGCCCGGACAGGGCGGCCTGGGCAGGATGCATCTGCACAGGGCATAGGGAAATGGCTGGGACATTGTAGTGCCAGACCACCACCTTCATGGACAGGGTGGCCACAGCATGTTATGCTGGGGGGGGGGGGGGAGAGGGTCACTCGCACCCTGACTGAGCAGTGACCATGGCATGGCTAGGTTCCCAAATAGTACTCTACAATATTTCTCTCAAGTGATATCTATGAGTTCCCTTTTCTGGGGCTGAATCATTGACATACCTGCTTGGTGTGTGTGCACTCACATCCCATTTTTGGGTGCACACAGTTCCTCCAAAAACATGTACTATCTAGCAGACTGTCTGCAGTTAGCATGTGTATGGCTGGAACACCTTGCAGGGTGCAGTGAGTGGAGACTGACTGAGCCCTCTGCTGGTGAATGCCAGATAGTGGTGGGGGGTAGCTGAGCTTTTCCAGGCCTACTGCCAGTGCCCTTTGTGATGCGTACAGATCTGCATTGACTGCCCTGTAGGGTGCCTATTCCCCAGCAGGACTGGGGTTGATGATACCCTCTACTGGCACCATTACAGAGATGTAGAATGTGGATCTGTTGGTGGGGAATCCTGTCCACCACCGTGAGCCACAGAGAGCGGGTTGGGTGGTGCTACATAATCCGCTTTTGGGTCCACACACCACCCTTCTCTTATAACATGTGACCCTGGCAACCACACAGGATATGCACTATTCTGGGTGCATCATAGTCCACAAGGGCTAGATGTGACTGGGAAATACAGATGAACACAGGTGTATTCTAGGTGTGGCTGCAAGGAGTACCTATCACACACTGGCACTGATGGAGACCTGCAGCACAGCCTATTTCAGCCAAGCCAAGGGCTGCAGACCTGGTGCTGGGCGCCCCACCTCACCCTCAGGGTAAGCACAGGTACCGCACAATGTCACAGTCTGTAGCTACTCTGTACCAGTAACACACACGGTCAGTTCCCCCTACCAGGCCGGGGTGCTATAGAGGCACATACCCCATCTGGTGATCAGATGTAGGCTGCTGAGCTGTGTGTGCAGTGCATCATGGGTACGGGTGGGTCTACCCTATCCTGGTAACCACAGCAGACAGTTTGTGTGATGACCTGCAGTCTTTCTGTAGCCAGCCAGCAGTGTGTTTGACACTATAGAGATGTAGTCCAATGGTTACTTCAATGACTGTGAAGGCAGAGGTCATGGGTTTGATCCCACAGTGGTGTTGTTTAATAAGGCTGTCTGAGGCTTTTCCTTTTAATTTAGATCAGTGCTGCCAGCAAAAACACCCTCACAGTGCCATAACCTAAGGTGCCTCATAAGTTGCTCTATAACGCGCCCTATACAGCATCCTATAGGGCACATTATAAGGTGCCTTGGTGGACAGGGCAATCTATAATGTGCCCTATGGAGTGCCTTATAGGACGCCTTATGTGGCACCTTAGGTTATGGCACTGTGAGGGTGTTTTTGCTGGCAGCACTGATTTAAATTAAAAGGAAATGCCTCAGGCAGTCTTCTTACATAACACCACTGTGGGATTGAACCCGTGACCTCTGCCTCCACAGTCATTGCAGTAACCAGTGGGCTACATCTTTATAGTTTCTGACACTGCGCTGGCATGAACTTAGGGTTAACACGCATTAACGTGCCACGGCGCCCACTATCGCGCGATACAGATTCTTGCTGCCTTGCCGCCGGAATGCCCACTACCTTATATGGCATTCTTCACATTATGGTGCCCGACCACATTCAAGTACATACCCACCTTCTAAATGGACAATACATATAGCTTATACGAAACGATGATCCAAGCTCTTATACCCAAATACCTCCACATGTATATAGTTGCATATGTTATGTTCTGTCTTATGCTGTTTTTAGACATTACATTTGTTAGTTAATTGTTACTCACAATGCTCTAGCTTAAATATACTGTTTAGTTTATTACTCGTTGCTCTGTTTAACTTATGATGTTCAATGTAAAATTTTTAAGATGTTCTATATAAAACAAACTGCGCTTTGTTAATTGTTGTTAATTGTACACCGCAACTGAACTTTGGAAGTTGCGGTATATAAATGAGTGTTAAATAAATAAATAAATAAATAACGCTGCAACCAACGCCGGTAACATTAAGACGGTTTAGTAAACATACCCCTAGGTTCCATATTAGGAGCAGGAAAAGGATTGTTACTGTTGACAATATGTTGAAATCCCCTGCACAGTGTGGAGTGGTGCCCAATAAAGTAAATAGAAATTAGGAAAGAAATGGAGAATAAAACAGAGAATATCATAATGCCTCTGTATTACCCCTTGTTGCAACTGAACCTTATGTTTATGTATATAAAAATTTGATATACCACACTTCATGATTATGGAAAGGTGGTTTACAATAGCAATCCTTATGACCTTGGGCAAGTCACGTAACCCTCCATTGCCTCAGAAAACTACAAGTTATCAATGTCCCTGTTTAATGTACATTGCCAAGTTTAAGTTACAATGTAAACCGCTTTGACTGAAATGATAAATTGATGTAAAAAAAACCCTTTTAGATAAATTAAACAATAAAACACTTCCAAGAGAGAAGAAAGGAAATCCATAAAATAATACAGAAAGATTTTCACATTCATACCAGGAGAGGCTGAAGGAAATAAGACAGGAAATGTTTTGTACTTTGACGAGTTTGTTCTCCACCTCATTAACCTTGAATATCGTATGCAATTTTGGTCTCTGGATCTCCATAAAAATATAGGTGAATTAAAAAAGGTACAATGAAGAATGATTAAAATGATAAAGAGGATGGAATGAGTTCAAAGAGAGGTCCATGGAGCCAGGAATCCTTTCAAGACAAGCTGTACAAAGGTAGGAACTTTAACTGGGCTGAAGGAAGGGTCAGGAGATCAACTTTGTGAAGGTTTAACAAACTAGGTCAGAATAAAAACAAGTTTTGTTTTCCCTGAACTGCTGTCTTTTTGGTGTTTGAACAGAAAACCCCTTCCCACTACATGCCACACTACCACATATGGTGGCAGCTTGGGGATTTTCTCTGCCATGTGACTGAGGGTTTCTCCAGGGCTGGGCCTCTACAACAGGTCAGGGTTTTTTGTTTGTTTTTGTGAGTTAAGAGGTTTAGCCTCACCCTAGTTAGGGAGCTTTCAGAAAGTTATTCAGTGCCAGACAGGTAGGCTTTGTTTTGTGCACTAGAGGCTGCTAACAATTTGTTGAGACTGGAATAATGCAGGGTTAACTCAGCTACAGAAGGGGAAGCTGTGGTGATGTTGCAAGTGAACAGTGAAAGCCAGGATAGAGCAGCTCCTCCAGATTCTGGCAGAAGGTCAGCAGCAATAGCAACAGGACCAGCAGCAATAGCAACAATGTCAGCAGCAGTTTCAGCATGCCCTGCTGGAAGGGCAGTAACAGCGGCAGTAGATACAGGATCTTTTTCAAGCACAGGAGGAACTACAGAAGAGTTCCTAGCTCAGTTGACCCATGCCCTACAGAGACCATGATTCCAACCTCTAGCGCAAGCACTACTTAAAGTGATGGCAGAAGACGAACCAGACCATTTCCTGGTGAAATTTGAAGGAACGGCCCACTTTGCTGGGTAGCTAGAGACAATATGGACTACCTAGTTGGGAAATCTGCTGACGAGCAGCAGTCAGGTTGCATTCCAGGATGCCAGCCCAGATGAGTGAGTGACATATGCAGCTGTCAAGGCCGCCATAATAGAATGGGTCATATGTACCCCAGAGGCCTATTGCCAGTGATTTAGAAGGGGGGGGGGGGAGGGACTCCAAATAAAAAAGAGCCCTCGGATGTTCCTCTATCAGTTGAAGGATCTCACAACCAAAGAGAGACTGGGCCCAAGATAGCCAAGATTGTGCTATTGGAGCAGTTTTTGGAGGACTTGACTGCCTTGATGAAACAGTGGGTATGTCAGCACCCCAAGCTTACACTGGAGAGTGTACTGGAAATAGCCAAGGGGTATTATGAAGTCCAGATGGTGACTGAAGCAGATAGTGAGAAGGGCAAGAAGTCACCCGTCAGCCCAGGCTGGAATCAGTACAGAGGGTGGCTAGTAAAATGATTAGTGGTCTTCATTATAAAGCATATGAGGACAGATTTAAGGATCTTACTATGTACACCTTAGAAGAAAGGCGGGATAGAGGTGATATGATTGGCTATTTCCTCCTCTTTTTGAATCTTTGCTTTCCTGACTACTTTGTTAGCTTCTCTAAGTTTTTCCAAATATAGATGCCTGTCTTCTTCTCTCTGTGATCTCTTGTATTTCATGAAGACCTCCCTCTTTTTCTTCACCTTTTCAGCTACTTCTTTAGAAAACCATGGCGGTCTCCTTTTCCTTTTACCTTTATTTACCATTTTAACAAAAAGGTTGGTTGCCCTTACAATATCCCCTTTTGGTTTTGCCCATTGTTTTTCTACATCCTCCAGCTGTTCCCATCCCGCTAATGACTCCCTGAGGTATTGGCCCATTTTGGCAAAGTTGGTTTTCCTAAAATCTAAGACCCTCGCTTTTGAATGGATTTTATTTAACCGCCCTAGTCCTAATACTGAACCACACCATCTGGTGATCACTGGATGCAAGATGATCTCCCAAGATGATACTCAATGAAATCCTCACAGATCAAAGAACACCCTTTATATCAAAGATAATGAAGCAAGTGTGTGCTTTGGTGAAGGTCAAGATGATGCAAAGATCAGTATATCACCTATTGATGGATGGCCTCATTGAGTGATTCAACACAACTCTGAAACAGATGTTTAAAAAGTTCATGCAGGGGGACAGGAAGAATTGGGATGTTCTCCTACCCTATTTGATGTTTGCCATCCGTGAGGTACCTCAGAGTTCCATGGGGTTTTCGCCTTTTGAGTTGCTCTTCGGAAGACAGTCAAGAGGCATATTTGAAATAGTAAGGGAAACTTGGGAAGACCCCCGTGCTGGGCATAATTTGGCAGAGTACAGTATACAAATGCAAGACTGTCTGAGAAAGGCCAGAGAGGTGGTCAAACTCAGTCTGGAAAAAAACCAAGCTGAGCAGGCTAGGGACTACAATCAGGCAGCTGCACTGCGCCTTCCACCCGGGATGCAGAGTTTTAGTCTTGCTGCCCTCATCCAAAAGCAAGTTACTCTGTAAATGGCAGAGGCTCTAGGAGGTCAAAGAGAAAGTAGGGCTATTAACTACAAAGTTGCCCAGCCAGATAAATGGAAGAAAGCTAAAATTTACCATATTAACCTATTGAAAAAGTGGACTCCAGTGCTGGCTATGATGGTATGTGGAGATGATTTTAGACTGGAAATTTCAGTCCCATCAGATCCAGCTCAAGTGCTGATTGGAGACTAACTCTCTGCTGCCCAGAAAACAGATCTAGAAGGGTTGACCACTGGAATCTGAAGGTCTTCTCCACCTGCCGGGATGAACCCACCTCATTTGTCATGATATCATTACTGACCCTGGGGTGGTTAGCCGACAACAATCCTATGTGATTCTGGAGGTCTGGCGAGAGGCCAAGAGATGAAAGATATGCTTAACCTGAGAGTTATAATAGATTCTATGAGTGACTGGTCATCACCCATCATCTTGGTTCCTACACCCAATGGAAACATCAGATTCTGCTTTGACTTCTGTGTAGACATGGACAGATAAAGGGATACCAGAATCCCCAATATGTAATTGAAGATGGATGAATTTTTGATATAGAATGTGTTTAGAAGTTTGACTTTTCACCTACTTCCTCTTAAATAGAATAGGATGTCATGATCATGAGTTCTGTGTAACCGTCTTTAAAATGGAACAGTGTTAACGCAAGCATAAAGAACATAGGCTATGAACTGTGCAACCATAGTTCATTGTACAGTCACTGCTGACAAAACATAATTTTTGCAACTTTTGCAATTATAAACAATTTTGTCATAATTGAGTGAATTTCATCTAATACACTGTAATCAGATCTTACTCTGTAAAAAGAACTTTGGCGACACCTTGTGTTATTTCATGGTTATAATAAATGACTGTTACTTCCTCTTTTTCTCTAATAAAAGGAGCTTTTTAGGAGGAGGAATTTGAATTCAATAAGCGTGGAATTATGCATGTTCATAGACCCGTTTATTGTCTTCCCTCTGAGCTCAAAGAAAGTAACACTTGTGTGTGTGATTGTGTTCTGTATTACTCTCTGCCTGTCTCTCACTGCTTGGTGGACCAGAGACCTAAAGAGCCGTGGTATTGTGGTCAGATCATGGAGTTTTGTTCAGTTGGTGCCGTACTCGGATCTCTGTGTTCCTTCAGCAGTTGGAAACAGCAGACAAGTCTCAAGGACACAGGCAGGTGTTGTTTGAGTATACTAAAGAATTGACAGATATCTGTGTGTATATTGTGATTATAATGTAATGTCGGTAAGGTTAATTAGAGATCTCAGTTAGATAAGTGAAGTGAGATGGGGCAAGAGAAAAGGAAGCCCTAATTGTGAAATGAGGCGCAAGTTTTGGTGAAGCGCCCTTATGTTAACATTCGATGACTGCCAGTAACCACAGTGTGCCGTTCCTCCTTTGTGGGACATTTCAGTGGGACAAGTTGAGTTGATTACAGTATGAAATGTGATTAGATTTAAGCAAATTTCATACCAGTCATGAATGTGCCATGTATGGTTTAAGGCTGAAAAAGTGCAGCAAGCCACTGACTTTGTGTTTAAAAATCCAGTGTTTAGGATGGATAGTGTAAATATAAAAGAAACGGAAGCTTACAGGGAAAAACTTATATCGTTGCTGTATGACTGTAAAATAGAAATTAATCAAACAAAGTTTTAAAGGACTAATTTTCTTGTCATAATTGTAGTGTGAAGTTTGTTTCCTCTAATTTCGTGGTTAGGGAATTGTTCTGTGCAGTATAAATTTTGATATTTACTGCAGTGATAATTTAGAGGTTTCCGGCAAGATAACAGCTTGGCATGACTGCAATATTAGCAGGAAGAAAGTCTTGAGCAACTGTGGTAAGATTTTCTTTGTTAGACTAACCATTAGCCTTATTGGGGAAGTTAAAAAAAAACTCCAAATGTGATTAACTATTCCTTTTACTTGTGTATGTATAGTAAATAAGTTTTGTTTTTTAGGTCTGGATCTGAACTTATTTTGGGTTATGAGAATTTATTTACTGATTCCATTCTATGTGTAATAATGCAAATGCTGAAAAATATTATTAGAAACATTACTCCTTGGTGTTTCTTATGTCTCTGGATGCTTTGGGAAAAAATGATTGATATATTCTCCAACTTGTATTTCTAGTTATAATTGATGTGAATGAACGGGAAGATCTTCCATGCTTTGATATATTTAGATATTTGATAAATTGTGTGATAAAGGTTTAAAAAATTAAGTGTTTTAAAGGAAAGAGAAGTTAGTAACTTAACTAGAAAAAAAATTGAATTGCTAGTCAAGTCAAGTCAAGCATGTTTGTTTACTTAAAGGGAAAAAGTGAATGATACAACTACATTCAAACAAGTGAATTAAGTAATTAAAACAGTATGGTAAATATATGTATAATGTTTTATTTTTTCCTTTTGTGATAGTGGATTAGTTGAAAGTTCAACTATGATAGTGTATGAGTAAATGTCTGAAGAAAAAATGCTGATATTTCTCTTAGTCTCTTTTAAACTAATCTGCAGGAGTCGATTGGAGGAGTGATCTTAAATTCTCATGTTGTGTATGTTTTAGTTATTATGAAAGACCTCTGCAGAACTGATGTTATTAATTGCAAGTGTGAAGCAAATGCCTTGCTGCTAGTGGAAGGGTCAATTCTGCTTCTAAACTGGAAGCATATCCCATGCCTAGACTAGATGAGCTAATCGAGTGATTCAGTGGAGCACGTTTTATATCAGCCTTGGATCTGACCAAGGAATACTGGCAAGTACTCTTAACTCTGGCTGCTAGTGAGAAAACTGTTTTTTCAACACCAGAAGGTCTGTTCCAATTTTGAGTGCTGCCCTTTGGATTATATGGGGCTCCCGCCATGTTGCGGCTGCCTACAGTAGAGACTGGATCACCCATCTAACCCAAATTCAAGCCATGTTGACATTCATTACCTGGGGTATTTAATCAGAAATGCACAGATACAACCTCAGCTGTGGAAGGTGGATGCCATTGCCCAGGTCCCCACCCTGAACTTGAAGAAAGAGGTTAGTGCCTTTCTTGGACTGATTGGGGTTCATCCCTAATTTTGCAGCAGTGGCAGATCCATTAACTAATCTCCTCTGGAAGAGAGCTCCCGAGCTGATCCAGTGGTCATCTGACCTGGACTGACCTTCCAGTGTCTCAATAAGTCGGTGTGCTCTGAACCCATCTTGAGTAGCCATGATTTCTCTCTATCATTTATTGTGCAAACCGATGCCTCGAAGGTGAGCCTAGGAGCCGTTCTGGCCCAGGAAGTCAGGGGTAAAGAAAATCCCATAGCATTCATCAGCAGGAACCTGCTTCCTTGGGAGAAGCATTGTGCAGTAATCGAGAAGGAGGCCCTCGCTGTTGTGTGGGCACTCAAAACTTTTATATACTACCTGCTCAGTTGTCCATTTACGCTAATAAGGGACCACCAACCCCTCAAGTGGCTGGCTCAAAATAGAGTCCAATTGCCATATTATATGGTGGTTCTTGATTCCCAAACCCTACCTATTCTAGGTGTGTCATAGGGCTGGTCAGACTCACCTGAACACAGACTTCTTTTCCTGAATGGGGGTCCAGGGCGAGGCATGGTTGAGCTAAGGGGGAGGGTGTGTGATAGGATCTATACAGTTTTCCCTGTTCCTCTCCAGAGGGATTATCAACAGGCCCCTTTAAGAGAGCCTGCAGTCCGGAGTTCAAGGCTGGGAGGGCATGGCTCACAAGGAGAGATTAAAACCCAGTAGGCTATAGGAGGGAGAGAGGCCCATGGGGCCAGGAATCCTTTCAAGGCAAGCCATACAATTGTAGGAAATTTAACTGGGCAAGGAAGGAACTTTAACCGGACTTGAGGAAGGGTGGGAACACCAGCTTTGTGAAGGTGTAACAAACTGGTTCTGAATAAAAACAACTTTTGTTTTCCCTGAATGGCTCTCTGTTTGGTGTTTGAACAGAAAACCCCTTTCCACCACATGCCGCACTACCAGAAGGTCTATAAAATAATGTGTTAAGTGGAATGGATAAACATGAATCATTTGTTTGCTCTTTCAAAATATATGAAGACTAGGGGGCACACAATGAAGTTACTACATTTAAAATCTTTTCACTCAGTACCAATTGGTGCATTGTAAATTACTGCATGTTAACTATTAATGCACTAGATCAGGGGTCTCAAACTCAAATTGCTTTGAGGGCCAAATGAGGACTTGTAAAGTAACCCGGGGGCCGCACAAGACGCAGGCCTAATTTGCATAAGGGACCTCATTTGCATAAATATTTGCATAATGTTACCATAAACTAACTTTTAGTAAACATGCCTCTTAATGAGCGTATGGATAAAGAAAGACTAAAAGATTTCTACATTACTATAATCCAGTGCCAACCGCCAGGCACATTAGGAACTACTACAAACACTACCCATTTAGAACCCATAGCAAACCCACCGTATCGTAACAGCACTACCAGGACTCACAAAGCACCATACCCTAACTATCAAAAGGCAACACTGCAAATATTAAACCAATACATTTCAGAGAATAACAATACATGACCTACTGGGGAAAGAGAACAAGTGGCAATGTCAAATAGGAATTACATAAACAGAATACCTCAGCTCAGTTACACATGCAGAACATACACCATCACCAAACAAGGAATCAAAATTTAGAAACAGGAAGACAATAATTAAACTGGGAACCCCAAAAGCCAAACTTGGAATGTACAACAACACTGTAGAAATAAAACTATAAATTAATTTCCTCTTGTATTAAATAAAGCACAGACGTTAATGATGCACATTTCCCAGAGCTGACATATTCCAGTTAATTCAAAATAAAGAGATATTTTTCTACCTTTTGTGCATTTTTTTTTTCTGTTGCAATTGTGCCAGCCACTTTCTTCTGGTTTCTTGGTGTCTTCTGCTAACTCTCCATGGTCTGCTGTCCATTTGTACTTTCTTCTCTCTTCTAGTTTTTTTTCCTTTCTCTCTCTGCATCTGCTTTAACATACTAATCTTTTTCCTTTTGCTCTTTCCTCATTCCTATTTCATCCACTCAAATTTTACCCCTCCATTCTCAATCCACACTTACTCACCCAGTACCTGGCCAATTGTAGATTTTTCTTCCCTCCCACACAAAATATTTTTTCCCCTCTCCATTTTACTCTCCCAGCCCTATCCCATTCTAATCCTCCCCCAACATCAGCTCCCTTGTAGTTTCAGCCCCACCCAGCATCTGCTCCCTTCTAGTCCCCGCATCATCAGCCCATTCCAGTCCTATTCTAGCCCCACCATCAGTCCATTTCCTGTCCTTGCTCCCCCCAACTAAGCCCATTTCCAGTCCTAGCTCCCTCCCCTCACAGCCCATTTCCTTTCTAAGCCCCCTCCCCATCAGCCCATTTCCATTCCAAGCCCCCCTCCCCATCAGCCCATTTCCATTCCAAGCCCCCTTCCACTCAGCCCATTTCCATTCCAAAACCCCGTCCCCATCAGTTATTTGCAGTTCAAGCCCCCCCTTCTACTCAGCCCATTTCCAGTCCTAGCAACCCCCCCAGTCCATTTCCAGTTCTAGCCCCCCCATAGCCCATTACCATTCCTAAGCCCCCCAACAGCCCACTTCCAGTCCTAACCCTCCCATCACCCCATTTTCATTCTTAGCCCCCCCATCACCCCATTTTTAGTCTTAGCCCCCCCCCCACTCAGACCACCTCCAGTCCTAACCCCATCTGCCCATTTCCAGTCCTAACCCCCCCCCAAATCAGGCCAAGTAAATAAACTAAAAACAAAACCCTGTCTGCTGCTGCTGCTGCTGCCGCCGTGGTAGCAGCACAATCAGCTGTTCGCGGTCCCTTCTCCTCAGCCCGGAAGAGCCCCGAGTCTGCTCCTTTAGCGGCGGGCTTTTCAAGATGCAAAGAGAATATTTCCCTCTCGCGCGGCTTGTGAAGCCGCGCGAGAGGAAAATACTCTCTTCGCGGCTTGAAAAGCTCACCGCTAAAGGAGCAGACTCGGGGCTCTTCCGGGCATAGGAGAAGGGACCGCGAACAGCTGATTGTGCTGCTACCACGGCGGCAGCAGCAGCAGCAGCAGCAGCAGCAGCAGCAGCAGCAGCAGCAGCAGCAGAAGACAGGGTTTGTGTTTTTTTTTTTTCCTCCGTCGCGGGCCGCACAAAGTTCGGTTGCGGGCCGCATGCGGCCCGCGGGCCGCGTGTTTGAGACCCCGGCACTAGATAATGCATATCACTTAGTGAAATTTTAAAAAAGGATGTCTAAAGTCAAATTGGGGATGTCTGGGGCAGGACATGCCGAGAAACATTAGGAAAGTCTGTCTCTGTCTGATTTAGTAATAAACATCCCTAAAGTGGATGTGTGCGCTGGTGGTCACATAGATATCCCCCTCAGGAAAGCATGGGGCAAGGATGTCTATTTCATGCAAGCCAAAATAAGGGGATGTTTAGTGGCATAGCAAAATGAAAACATGAGTCCTCATTCCCAGTCAGCGTTCGTTATCAGAATGGAAAATATAGAGAATATGATCTGACCTCCTTCTCCACACCCTCTAGATATCTGTCAGACAAAGCAAACACTTCTTTGATGACTATTCATGCCTTGAGCAGGTATAAGCTTGGACACATCTTGGGACATCCAGGGCATTTCTAAAATTGGAAAAGGATGTCCAAGTTTTGGAATACCCAGACACACATACTCCACACCCCCATTCAGACTTAGACGCCCTTACCCTGGGGACTTCCACAGAGCCAGCTTCTAAAATGGCTCTGGGGATGTCTCTATGTTTTGGATGTCTCCATGCCCATTTTCAGATGTCCAAAGCACCAATAGGGCTTCTAAAATACTCCCCTCTATAAGTAGTGCATCTACTTTATCTGTACACTTAACTCAAGCTTATTCTCTCTGCGTTAACTGCATGGGCAGATGTTGGACATGCCCCCAATAGTATGGAGGTTGATTTTATAATGAGTTACATAAAGTTACATGCCATCAAAATGTGTAAGTCACCTCTTTTCAATGGCATTCATGGGACTGGACACTTACACAGTAGTTTAGGTAGGTGCTATTCTCTAGGACGATGGCATGTACTTTCGGAGTGGGTGAGAACAGCGGGAGAACTTGGGCAGAGCATAGGCAGATCGTAAATTTATTTATGTAAGTTATAAAATATTACATGCATTTTTCTGCAAATCTAGGGGCATTTACACCAAATCAGGGTTGTTGTAATTGGTCGCACCTAGATTTGGCGCACATATTTTACCACTTATGCACTTTTTTTATAAAATAAAGTACCTATGTAGTATGTTTTATAAAATAGTTGCAAAATATATGTTAAACTAAGTGACCCTTTTAAAATTGCCTCCTATATGCAGAAACTTTGAAGTTATCGCATGATAATTTGATTGCATTATACATTTTACACCATAATCCCACACGATAAATCCTTCTTTTGTTAGAGAATTAAAACAAGGGTTTAGATGAGGGTGTTAGGACTAAGCCCTGGTATCGTGTGGTGCCCCCTGTCTAGATATCTTCCTGAAGGTGGGTTTTGCAAAAATTTCTAGTGCTTTTTCTTTCTTAAATTGCATGATTAAATCTTTAAGCAAAATTAAGGTTATGTGGAAAAAATTAAAGGAAATATAGGAATCCCTTGACCAATTTTGTAAAAGAAAAAACATTGATTTCCAGAAATAAGATGGTATTTTAAAAGTGATCTAGCATAGGGGTGTACCTAATTTAATTCCTTGATATAGTGAGCCTGTCTGTTAAAGAGCTTTCCTAAATCAGACATAAAACTCCATAGACCAGCTGATAATAGTCATATGATATTTTCACTAAAGGGTGATTATATCTATACCAGGAAAAAGGATTATACTTGGCATAAAGAAAAGTATGATATCCTCATTAGCAATATGCAATAAACAGAACAACAGTAGTGGTCTCATTAACAGCAACATTCGCCTCTTTGTTCTCCCTAGCATAGATTTTGCTATTTTAATTTTAATTAGAGCATATAAATCCATCACCATGGACATTTGAAAACGTTTTCTGAACTGCTCTGGAGTCTACAGTCAAGACTGAATAGGAGACTTTTATTCATACAAGATTTTGTAGACTTCTGAGTATCAGGTACCAACTATGCTAAATATTCTGTCAGAACAGATTATGGTTGGTCACCTTAAAATAGATTTTCTATAAGATTTGCTATACTGGATCAGGCCAAAGGTCCATCAAGCCCAGTATCCTGTTTCAAACAGTGTCCAGTCCTATTCACAAGTATCTTTCAGCATCCCAAAAGGTAGATCAACGTAATGTGAGTAATTTGATTCACTGCTGTCCCTCCTCCCTTGAAAATCCTTCTCCCTGCTCTGTCCCCTCATCCTGTTACTGTGGCCTCTTAAAGTCTCACTCTCTCCATGCTAAGGTCCTACTTCTGACTGATCTTCTCTGTCTGTATACTGTTTCTGACCGAATCCTGGTTGAGGGATGGGGAGGAATCACTTATTTATCAAGGTCTCCCCCTGACTAAATGATCTACTCCACTCCTGTTTGTCTCATGCAGCTGCTAGCATAGTTATCATCCACCAGTCTTCACTACCTCTCACTGAAGTCCTCTCCCCTCACTCTACTACCCCAAATCTCTTCTGGTTTCACTAAAGACTTCCCCTGTGATCCTTTTCATTCTCCTCAACAGCTCCCCCAACACTGTCTTTCCATTTATGGGATAAGCTTCTATCTACTATCTCTGAAACTACTCTCATCGTCATTTAGTTATCCTGGGAGACTTCAACATTCACTATGATCTTCCGACCAGACTGAGAGATAGGCTTTTCCTTCAGTTCACTGCTGACCTCACCCTTGCTCAGCATGGTATTATCTTACTCACCCTGCTGGATGCAACTTGGAGCTCATTCTTATGACCCCTAACTTCCCTTTTCCTATATCGGTTTCCTCCACAGTACCCCTTTCCTGAACTGACCACTAATGCATCTTTTCCACTTTTTATTTCCTTCCAGAAAAAAAACCCAATAGCTGCCTTGTTTTTCCCTGTTCCTCTTATCACAAAATCACTCCTGAAGTTCTCTCTGCATTCCCCTCATCCGATGCTATTTTTCTCTCCACATTTGACTCCCTTTTGCCTGGCGAACAAGTCTCACAATGGAATTCTCTTTTTTCTTCTAACCTGCAGTCTTTAGCTCCTCTTCATTCTAGACTTGCATGCTCATAACCCCATCAACCTTTGTTCCACTCTAGCCTGCGCCTTCTTCATTTCCAGGTGCGACAATTGGAGCGACACTGGATGAAAACCCAGTTACCTAGTTCCCTAACCTTTTTATGCACATTATCGAGCAGCTCTTACCACAGCAAAAGAAGACTACTTTGCAAACACTATCGCTGCCTCCTCTAATTCCACTAAGCAGCTCTTTTCCATTGTTTCACATCTGCTCCATCCCTTAGCCCCAAGGCCACGCCTTCCACTCCAACTGCGGAACAACTTGGCCACTTCTTTATGGACAACATTTCAGATCTCTGCTCTCACTTCCCCTTTCTCTCTTCCTCTTCAGGCCCCCCTCTGTTCTTCACATTCCACAGATTCATTGCTGCCTTCTTCCCCTCTGCATTCTATTCATTCAATGCCTGTTTTTTCCCACAGATGGTCTTCTTCAACTTACCTTCATTCAAATCGCTTTCTAAACTTATTGGTTCAATGCATAAGACAACGTGTCCCTCTGACCCTATCCCCTCTTCTTGGATCTTACTCAATTCTCTGGTGCTGCTCCTTAGTGTTCATTCCATCATTCATAATTATTTACTGTCTGGTACTATGTCCCCATGCATTGAATTCTGCCTTGCTCTGTCCTCTTCTTAAAAAATCTTCCCTTGACCCCTCTGTCCTGTCCCACTATCACCCCGTGTCCAATCTTCCTTTCCTATCTAAAGTTCTTGAACGTCTTGTCTTTTCTCAGCTTATTGACAACCTTGATAAAACTAACTCTCTTCACCCCCATCAATCTGGATTTCATCTGTCTCATAGCACTGAAACTATCCTCATGTCTCTTCTTAGTGAAGTTCACCAGTCTTTTGACCGTGGCAATGTTTCCATTCTAGTATCTCTGGATCTTTCTTCTGCCTGTGATCTTGTTAATCATGTTATTCTGCTCTTTCTGACATTGGTCTCCATAGGACTGTTCTCCATTTCATTCTTCTTTTCTGACTAACCATTCTTTTGCTGTCACTTTAAACTCCCGAACATCCTCGCCTCACTCACTTGTATGTGGTGTCTCACAGGATTCTGTGCTTGCACCTCTTCTTTTCAACATCTTTCTAGTCTCCCTCACTCTCCTGATTCAGTAGTTTGCTATCTCCACCTACTACTATGCTGACAACATCTTGCTTGTCCTGCATACGAATCTACTGTCTCCTGATCTGTTCTCTCCAAATGCTTGTCTCTCTACTGTTGCTTCTTGGCTATTCGATAATCATCTTGTACTCAAAGTTCAAAAAAATGCTGCAAACTGACTTTCCCCTTATAGCTCCACTATGATCGCTCCTGTACTCTGACATTCTCATTTCTCTAACTCCCATGCTTAAATACCTCAGTGTAACTCTTGATTCCACTCAGTCTTGTCATAATCACATCAGCGCTGTTAAACGCTCTTATTTTGCCCTCCACTAAGTCTGTTCCATTTACTCTTTTTTTGTCTCCATCGGCCCTTGCCATGCTTCTTGTCTCTTATTGTAATACAGTTTTTTCAGAGCTCCCAGGTTAAGAAATCAAGAGACTACAATATGTACAGAATTTTGCGATCCATATTCGTGCTTCTGCTTCCAGGTTTGACCACATCACTCCTCTTCTGATCAGACATCATTGGCTTCTGGTTCCCTTTAGAGATTCAATACAGGATTCTGATTCTCACTCACAAGGCCATGCACATTGGTCTCCCACCTTATCTCTCTTTGCTTATCCTTTTGCACAATCCTCATAGAGTTCTCTGTCTAATCGTCTTCACCTCCCTTCTGCTGCACAAGGCAGACTAGAATCCATGAGAGAAACGGCTTTCTATTTTCTAGAACTCTCACTCTGGAATGATTTCCCTCCTGATCTTCGACTGGAACCTTCTTATTCCAAATTTATCTTTCTCTTTAAACACACCTTTTCTTAAAAGCATTCCCGTGTCTTGGACAATAGGGCGGTCTGGCCCTGTTCTTCTCTCTTTCTATCCTCTGATTTCTGGTTTGAATGGTCTTTCCTAGTCAACATTGGATTTCCTTTCCTGTTTCATGCACTTTTGTTTTTAGTGTAAATTGGCAGTAAATCAAATTTTAAATAAACTAAACTAAACTAGATAGCTTCAATACTGCTTATCCCTAATCCACAAAAGGACACTACCTCTTGTCCTATGATTCTTAATTTTCTCAGGAGTTTCTCATGAAGTACTTTATCACCTGCTTTCTAGAAATTCAGATACACTATGGGAGTCAATTTAGAAGCCCTTTTCAGGTTTTAAACATGGATATGGTGTCAGAAAAACATGGAAACCCCACCCGTGTGTAAAATGCCATTTTAGAAATATCGTGAGGTACATATTTCTTCACCAAGCATATCGATCTTTGCACATCTTCATGGGACAGCATTTGAAGGTAATTCCTGGGCACAGCCTGGGTGGCACCGACACCTGCACATCTATGACATATTTCACATAGGCTGGCAATGTGGAGGGTGGATCTTTTTAAATGTGCCAATCTACACCTGCTAGATATTACTAATAAGGATGGGGCTTGTAGGATTGCTGACTTGGAGGACCTAGGCTTGCAGGTTTTTGATTCAATTCTCATCTATGTCCGTATAGGTGTCTTTTGAGTCACTGTTATTTCTCTACAGTGTATCCTGTAGCTTTCTCAAGCCTATCCTCCTTCCTTTTTCCAAGACCCCTGAAGATTCTCCTTCACTTATCCACTTATCCCCCCAGTTGAGCCACTTCCAAACCCCCAGTGACCCACTCCTTGGCTCTTGGTACATCTGTCTCCCTGTTGCCCAGTTCCCTGAGGCTCACTGTCTGTGTGTGCCCCAGTGTTTCCTGCAGCCTCTATGTGTGTTTCCCTGCTTCTTGTCTATGCATGCCCCCTGCAGCCTCTGTCTGTAATTCCTTGTTTCTTATCTGTGCATGAATACACATGTGTGTGTGTGTGTGTGCACTGTGCTGTGGGTGCTGGTGATGGGAGTCCCTAAGTGCTGGTGGAGGGAGGTACCCATAGAGGGTCCACAATTCCTGGATCTCACAAATGAGCAGTGTCTCCCCAGGTTCCACTTTGATAAGGCAGCCATCCACCATCTCTGTCAGCAGTGAGAGCTGCTCCTCCGCTCCACCACACAGAGGGACCAACCCATGCCTGTACACCCCAAGGTCACCATGGCTCTTGCCTTCTTAGCCACTGAGAGCTTCCAGTCTGTATTAGCTACCACTTCAGGTCTGAGCCAGTCATCAGAATCACAGTGCATCTCATAGTTCTTGAGGGCCCTGCTAACCCAAACTGCAGGATATGTAGCCTTCCCACAGACTGAGTAGCAGAGGCAGCAACCATGATCCAGTTCCATAGGATGGCCAGATTTCTATCTGTATTGTGGGTTATCTACTGCACATGCATGGCCCTCAGACCCTCATGAAGGAAGGAGGCCACCTACCACAAAAAGAAGGCATTCCATTCACTCAACATGCAAGTGGTCTGCAGTGCTCAGAGGGAGATAGTTGATATCTTTCCAAGATTTTCTGGTTTCTACCAGTACTCCTACAATCTGACCCACTCTGGAATCTATGAGAAGTTTGAAAGCAGAGAAATTACTGGTGGATAGCTGCTAGGTAAGCCTGCACCAGACCACTCTATCACCTAGGCCAGCGATGGCGAACCTATGGCACGCGTGCCAGCTGTGGCACGCGAAGGCCTTGCAGCTGGCATGCGGGAAGGTCCGCAATTAGGTTTTTTTGTTTTTTTTCAATTTTACTTGTCTGCTGCCGCTGTCGGGGCCGCCGCGGCAAAATCGAGCGTGCCGCGGGGCCCCCCTGTACCCGGCAGAGCCTGCCCTCCCCGTAGCAGCTCTCTCTTTGGCAGCTCTCTCTTTGGAGCTGCAGTCAGACGCGCCGGCTTGCAGAGCGCGAAGGGAAGAGTTTCCCTTTCGCGACTCTGTTAAGCCCGCGGGGGCTGATGGGAACTTCCCATCAGCCCCCGCGGGTTTAACAGAGCAGCGAGGGAGAAACTCTTCCCTCGCGCTCTGCAAGCCGGCGCGTCTGACTGCAGCTCCAAAGAGAGAGCTGCTACGGGGAGGGCAGGCTCTGCCGGATACAGGGGGGCCCCGCGGCACGCTCGATTCTGCCGCGGCGGCCCCGACAGCGGCAACAGACAGGTTTTCTTTTTTTTTAAATTTTCCCTGGGCTGGGGGGGGGGGGTTAGGAGTGGTGATGTGATGGGCTGGGCTGGGCTGGGGGGGGTTAGGAGTGGTGATGGGCTGGGCTGGGCTGGGCTGGGCTGGGGGGGGGTTAGGGGTGGGGATGGGCTGGGCTGGGGGGGGTTAGGAGTGGTGATGGGCTGGGCTGGGCTGGGGGGGTTAGGAGTGGTGATGGGCTGTGCTGGGGGGTGAGGAGTAGTGATGGGCTGGGCTGGGGGGGTGTTAGGAGTAGTGCTGGGCTGGGGGGATTTAGGAGTGGTGATGGGCACTGGGCTGGGGGGGTAGGAGTGGTGATGGACACTGGGCTGGCTGGGGGGGTTAGGAGTGGTGATGGGCACTGGGCTGGCTGGGGGGGTTAGGTGTGGTGATGGGCGCTGGGCTGGGGTGGTTAGGAATGGTGATGGGCGCTGCGGGGGCTTAAACTAAAAATTGGGTGATGGGGGATTAGGACTGGAAATGGGCTGGTGGGATTAGGACTGGTAGTGGTTTGATGGGGGGTTAGGCCTGTTTCTGGGCAATGGGGCGGGCGTAAACTCAAAATTGGGTGTGGGGGGATTAGGACTGGGATTGGGCTGATGGGGTGGTTAGGACTGGTAATGGGCTATGGGGGGGCTTAAACTGAAAATTGGGTGATGGGGGATTAGGACTGGAAATGGGCTGGTGGGATTAGGACTGGGAGTGGGCTATGGGGGGCTAGGACTGGTAATGGGTTGGGGTTGCTAGGACTGGAAATGGGCTGAGTGGAAGGGGGCTTGAACTGCAAATAGCTGTTGGGGATGGGGCTTGGCATGGAAATGGGCTGAGGGGAAGTGGGGGGCTTGAACTGCAAATAGCTGATGGGGACGGGGCTTGGAATGGAAATGGGCTGAGGGGAAGTGGGGGGCTTGAACTGCAAATAGCTAATGGGGAGGGGGACTTGGAATGGAAATGGGCTGAGTGGAAGGGGGCTTGAACTGCAAATAACTGATGGAAGGGGGGCTTGGAATGGGCTCTTAGGGGAGGGAGCTAGGACAGGAACTGGGCTGATGGATGGGCTAGGATAGAACTGAGAATTGGGTGTTGGGGGAGCTAAGATTGGAAATGGGCTGTGGTGGTGGCTTGGATTGAAATGGACTCATGGAGGGGCTAGAACTGGAGGTAGGCTCATGGGGGGCTTGGATTAGAAATGGGCTGAGTGGAGGGGAGCTAGGATTTAACATGGGCTGATGGTGGGGCTAGGAAAGGACTAGAAATGGGCTGATGGGAGGCTGGTATTGGAAATGAGCTGATGAAGGGACTCGGATAGGACTGGAAATGGATGGGGGAGCTAGGACTGGAAATGGACTGATGAGGGGACTAGAAGGGAGCGGATACTGGGTGGGGCTGGAACTAAAAGGGAGCTGATGTTGGGGGAGATTAGAAGGGGATGGGGCTGGGAGAATGAAATGGAGAGGGGAAAAATATTTGTGTGTGAGGGAAGAAAAATGTACAATTGGCCGGGTATTGGGAGAGTAAGTGGGGATTGAGGATGGAGGGGTAAAATTTGAGTGGATGAAATAGGAATGAGGAAAGAGCAAAAGGAGAAAGATTAGTATGTTAAAGCGGATGTAAGAGAGAGAATGGAAAAAAAAAACTAGAAGAGAGAAGAAAGGACAAATGGACAGCAGATGATGGAGAGTTAGCAGAAAACATGAAGAAACCAGAAGAAAGTGGCTGGAGCAATTGCAACTGTGTAACTGAGCTGAGGTATTCTGTTTATGTAATTCCTTTTTGACATTGCCACTTGTTCTCTTTCCCCAGTAGGTCATGTATTGTTGTTCTCTGAAATGTATTGGTTTAATATTTGCAGTGTTGCCTTTTGATAGGTATGGTATGGTGCTTTGTGACTCCTGGTAGTGCTGTTAGGATACGGCGGGTTTGCTATTGGTTCTAAATGGGCAGTGTTTGTAGTAGTTCCTAATGTGCCTGGCGGTTGGCACTGGATTATAGTAATGTAGAAATCTTTTAGTCTGTCTTTATCCATACACTCATTAAGAGACATGTTTACTAAAAGTTAGTGTATGTTAGCATTATGCAAATATTTATGCAAATTGACGTGCTGGCACTTTGAGGAAATTCTTTGGTTTTGTGCGGCAGTTTGGGCACTCGGGCTCAAAAAGGTTAGCCATCACTGACCTAGGCATACACATGCCTGGAGATTTCACTGTTCCCTGGGAGCAGCAGCAATTAGAAAACATCTTCCTATTCAGGGCTATAGTGCCCATCCAGCACATGAAACACCAAGGTGCAATATCCCCATATGTTTCCATTCTTCCTCTCCCTTTCAGGAGATGGCTCCTGACCCCCATCATGGCCCCACATATAGAGGCAGAGGATATATAACAGGGCCCATAGGCACATGTCCAAAATCATCAAGAGGATATTTGGCTATCTCAAGAGTGCCTTCTGATGCCTTGACCAATCTGTGGGTGAATGGCTATACAGCCCTGCTTGGATTATGTAAGACCTTCATGGCCTGCTGCATGTTTGTTTAATTTATTGTTTATTGGGCTTGATTGTATTCTGTTTTAATGGTTTATATTTTTATGTTTTATTATTTCCTATGTTTTATGTAAACCATGTAGGGTGAATAAGATCCATAGTATATAATATTTTTAACATAAATAAACAAATGCTCTACAATCTGGCACTGATCCACCAATAACCACTCACTGAGGAACAGGATGGACCATGACACAGATGCTAAAGGATCAAAGCAGGACAATACTGGCCAACTCTGTGAACTAGGTGCAAGAGATGACCTCATACACAGGTACATCATGGGAAGGTAAGTGTTTAATAGTTAACACACAAAATATGTACATTGCAGTAACCCATCCTCTACCTACCTCCAGGCACATCCCAGTCCATGCAACTATCCCACCCCCAACACCTACCTTATGCAACACCCCATCTCCCCTCGCCTCACACCACTACTATCACCTCCCAGTATCTTCCTTGTACAACCCTCTCTCCCTCCCCTCACACTGCCACTACAACCCCTAGCATCTGCCCTATGCAGTCCCATCTCCCCTCCCCCACCCACATCACCGCAACCACCTCCAGCACTTGCCCTGTGTACCCCTTCCTCCCATAATACCCCCCCCCATCCCCAGCACCTGCCTAATGCAATCCCCTCCTCTCCCAGCCTAACAGCAGCACCAATAACTCCCTTCACCCAAGCATCCATCACCCTTATCATCCCATGCCCACCACATGATAGCCCTCGGCTCTTTTCATCACTCCCAGCAACAGCTCTTTCTCTATCTCCTCAAAGGCCCCAGTAGGAATACAGGGTCATTTCTGCCCATGTCCCCTCTCCAATTCCCTGCCCCTTAGCACCTTACTGTACCCCATCTCCCAACTCTGACTATGTTGGCATGACAGTGTGCTCTATGATGTCTTACTGTACCTTTGTAGACACTTATTCATGGCATCCTGCTATATAATTACCCTCCAATATGGAACATAGCATCAAGTAAATATAATTCAGATTAATTTTTATATGTGCATTACTTTGTATTCATCCACATGAAATTTCACTTGCTATTTGGATACGCAGTCTCCCAGTCATCAAGGTCATCCTCAAATTTCTCACAATCTGTTTGTGATCTAAGAAATTTTATGTCATCTGTAATCCGATCATTTTATTTGTTCCCTTTTCCAGATAACTTATAAATATGGTAAAAAAACCAATGTTCTCAGTACACATTCTTGGGGTGTTCTACTATTTAGCTTTGTCCACTGAACAGACTGACTCGTTAATTCTGTTCTGTTTTCTTTCTTTTAGCCAGTTCCCAATCCAGGATATTGCCTCCTATCTCATAACTTTTTAATTTTCTCAGGAGTTTTTCATGAGGCCCTTTAGCAAACACCTTCTAAAAATCCAGATACAATACATTATCTGCACATTTATTAACCTCTTCAAGAAAATGTTGGCGATTGGTGAGGCAATGTAGGCAAGTGGTGAGGCAAAATCTATTTTGGCTCTATCCCATTAAACCATGACTATCAGTATTGTGGCAAGGTCAGCTATCGTGAGAGTGGGAGAGGTGAGAAGCATATCAAATTCACCCTAGTTAAGGGTCCCCTTCTAGGAGTGCAGGGAGAGAAAGCCACAGCCAGGTTTCAAAGACAGAAAACCCACAGATGGAACAGGTTTCAGCCAATGACTGATAAAGTAAGAAAGAGGGATTGCAAGCACGAGGACCAAAGCCCTTACTTTAACAAGTGCACTGATTATTCTAATATCAGAAGGCAGGGGGATTACCAACACCTGGGAAAGAAAGAGCTGAGCTACCCAGAGCTGAGAGAGCTGAATTCCCTGCAACAGGTTGGCAACAGAGGTGGGGACCAGGAAGTTGAGAAGCTTTCAGACCACCAGAGAGGTTGTCAGATGAGCAGTCTGACCAGGTCGGTGAGTCAGAACCCATGAAGTTGGGAGAACCAGTGTCAGAGTTGGGGGAAGAAGATTGCTTTATGGATTGCTCTCTATGCCAAGCTCTAGACAGGAGGTCTTGAGGAAAAGCTAGCCCTGAAAGAAGTAATTCTCCTTGGAAGTTAACCATATGGCAGAAGCAGTGTGGAGGTAAATTCCTGTCTGTTTTAAAAGGGAAATTTACTGCAAATTTAAGCCTGATCGGGAAGCTCTGATTCATGCTTGTTTTTCACCTGTGTTTGAACTGTGCAACGGCAAGAAAAGCCAAGTTAGCTGCTATAAGAGTTTTTGCTTGCTCCTCTCCTATATGAAAAGCCTGCTAAGAGTTGTGATAACAGCTTGGAATGTTTGTTTTGTTCTAAGTTTGGTTTCACGTAGAAATGCAGCCTAGAGAGGTTTTTGAGGCTGGCAGAAACCAAACTGCCAGCCTCAAAAGAATTAAGCTTGAATTTTTTCTTTATGCTCTGATTAACAAGGACTAAAAAGGAAAGTGGCAGCCTAGTTTCTAAAGGCAATTGCTTCTGCAAGTAAGAGGACTTTAAAAAGCCATTTCTGAGTTCTTTTGGTTTGTTTGCCAGTATTTGCTGTACCTTAAGCAAATCCTACAGTTATAATCCTGTATATGATACCTTGAACCTGCTGTGTTTTGTGTTATGGAAATAAACTTTCTGTTACAAGCCTTACCCTCAGTTACCTCAACTACAAACCTTCTACTTAAAGCACCAACATGTTGTTGTTGTTAAGTGCCGTCGAGTCGGAGTCGACTCATGGTGACCCTCTGGATAGCTATCCTAAATTGTGTTCGGTCTTCAGTCAGGCGGCTCATTGTTGACAGACTGGTACCCGTAGCTGCTGTTATTGTATCAATCCATCTCATTGCTGGCTTTCCTCTTTTGCGTTGACCTTCTATCTTGCCAAGCATGATGTCTTTCTCTAATGATCTCTCTCTTCGCATGATGAGTCCAAAGTATGAAAGTCGAAGTCTTGTCATCTGAGCTTCTAAAGAAAGCTTAGGTTTGATCTCCTCTAGTACCGACTGGTTTGTTCTTCAGGCAGTCCATGGAATACACAGTATTCACCGCCAGCACCATAATTCAAAGGCATCAATTTTCTTCCTGTCTGTCTTTTTCACTGTCCAGCTTTCACATCCATATGATGTTATTGAAAATACCATGGCTTGAACAAGTCGAATCTTTGTATGGAGAGAGACATCTCTGCTCTTGAGAATCTTATCTAGGTCTTTCATAGCCATTCTGCCAAGAGTAATGCGTCGTTTGATTTCTTGACTTCTTGTTGCTTCTTTATTGATAGTTGATCCAAATAGGTTAAAGTTGTTCACAATTTCAATTTCTTCTCCTTCAACGATGAACCTGTTGATTATGCCAGTTGTCATGATCTTTGTCTTCTTTACATTAAGGTGCAGGCCCATTTTGAGATTATGCTCTTTGATTGTGAGAAGCAAATGTTTCAGATCATCTTCACTTTCAGCCAGTAATGTAGTATCATCAGCATAGCGAAGGTTGTTGATGAGTCTTCCACCAATCTTAACACCTCTGTTGTCTTCATACAATCCTGCTTCTCTGATGATTTGATCTGCATATAAATTAAACAGGTAGGGGGAAAGTATGCAGCCTTGTCTTACACCCTTGCTTATTTTAAACCATTCTGTTGCTCCTTGTTCCGTTCGAACTGTTGCTTCTTGATGAATGTACAGATTGCACAAGAGAACGATCGGGTGTTCTGGTATACCCATGCTTCTTAATGTGGCCCAGAGTTTCTCATGGTTTACACAGTCAAAAGCCTTGCTATAGTCGATAAAGCACAAATAGATATCCTTTTGGTATTCTTTAGTCTTTTCAAGGATCCATCTCACATCCGCAATGATGTCTCTCGTTCCTCGCCCTTTCCTTAACCCTGCTTGCACTTCAGGTAGTTCTTGTTCCAGGTATGGTTGTAGTCTCTTTTGAATAATCTTCAGTAGAATCTTGCTGGCATGTGGGATCAGAGCGATTGTTCGATAATTTCCACAGTCAGTTGGATCACCTTTCTTTAGTATTGGTATAAACACAGATCTTTTCCAGTCAGTTCGCCATGATGCTGTCTTCCATATTTCTTGGCAGAGCCTTGTTAGTATGGTAACAGCTGCATCAGATTGTTGCAATACTTCTATAGGAATGCTATTGATGCCTGGTGCTTTGTTCTTTGATAAGGCTTTCAATGCTGCTTCAACTTCCTCTTTCATGACCTATGGGTCCCTATCATAAGGTACAGGTTGAAACGGCTGTTGGTCCACTTGATCTTTATCATATAAAAACTCTGTATATTCCTTCCACCCTTTCTTGATCTTCTCAGCATCATTCAACATAGAACCTTGAGCATCTTGTAACATTCCAATTCGAGGCTGGAACTTTTTCTTTAACTCTCGTAACTTTAGGAAAGCCAATCTTGTTCTTCCTCTAATAGTTTCTGCTTCTATTTCCTTGCTAGTGTCATTGTAGTACTTTTCCTTGTTCTGTCTTGCTGCACATTGGAAATCTCTGTTGAGTTCTGTTATTGTCTTTCTTTCTCCTCTGGCTTTAGCTTCTCTGCGTTTCTGGGCAATTTTCAGTTTCTTCCGTCATCCATTTTGGCCGTTTTTGCTTTTTCACCTTTTGTAGAGACTTCTCACTTTCTTCCAACACAACCTTCTTAATGTCATTCCATAACTCTTCTGGAGCTCTGTCATTTGTATCTAAAGCAGCAAATTGATTTTGCAGGCAGTCTTTAAATTCCAGTGGTATATTCTCAAGGTCATATTTTGCTGCATTCATGAGTGTTTTGCTCTTTTTCAACTTTGGCTTGAGTTTGCATAATAGTAGTTGATGATCTGTACCACAGTCAGCTCCAGGTTTTGTCTTTGTTGATGTTATAGAGCTTTTCCTTTGTTGACTTCCACAGATGTAGTCAATTTGATTTTTATACAATCGATTGGGTGAAGTCCATGTGTACAGTCGCCGCTTGTGTTGCTGGAAGAAGGTATTTGAGATGAATATATCATTGGTCTTGCAGAATTCTATCAGACTTTTTCCAGCTTCATTTCTGTTGCCAAGTCCATATTTTCCAACTACTTTGCCTTCTTCTTTGTTGCCAACTTTTGCGTTCCAGTCACCCATGACTATCAGGATATCCTGTTTGCATGTTCTGTCAATTTCAGCTTGTACTTGTTCATAGAACTCTTCAATTTCATTCTCTTCTGCAGCTGTTGTTGGGGCATATACTTGAATTATAGTTGTGTTGATAGACAATCCTCGTAGACGAATAGAGATTAAGCGTTCGCTGACTGCATTGTATTTCATTACAGTTCTTGCAAGTTTCTTCTTTATTATAAATGCAACACCATTTCTTCTTTGTCTTTCATTTCCAGCATAGTAGACCATGTGATCATCTGATGCAAAGTGCCCGATGCCAGTCCATTTCAGTTCGCTGACACCCAACAGATCAAGTTGTACATGTTCCATTTCATTCTTGACCACCTCCAACTTCCCTTGGTTCATGCTTCGTACATTCCATGTTCCAATGTGTAAGACATCTTTACAGCTTCTGTGTTCTGGGGCTGGTACTATCCTGGCAGGTGTCTTAATTCTGGCTAGGGATGTAGAATGGGGGCCTATGGGATAGAACAATATAGGATGAAGGCCTTTTTGTGGTTTCTAGCGGGGCAGTTTCTTCAAATGGGTGAATTTTGCATATACAATGACAGTCATGAACCTCACTTCTAAGCCGCGGTATGTGGAGAATGATCTCAGTCTCTCAAATTTACTGCTAATGCTCAGCGTAGTACTTGCTTCGTGCCAAAGAGAGTCTCCCTCTGGAGTTCATAAGATGTTACATGTATGGGTAATTTATCAAGATGTGCTTGGAAATTCCTCTTAATTATGCCTGTGACACCCAACACAATGAGAAATAACTCAATATCTTTCTGCAACATTTTCTTGGTTTCTGACTGCATTTCTTGGTACTTGCATATTTTCTCCCTTTCAATGTGATTTATTTATTTATTTGCAACATTTTTATATACCTCCATTTCCCAAGATCAGTGGCGGTTTACATTGAACATAAGTCAAAATACAGAGAACAATGTGAGAAATACAGTGAAACAATAATAATTATAAACAAATACTTGTAACTCTAAGCAACTTTGTACAGTTTTGAAAGTTCAGAACTATTTACAGTTATGACATATATTACATATGTACAGGTTTTAGATATCAGCTTAGGTATACATGTAGGGTGTTAGTAAATTGAATGCGGGGGGGAATATCAATAGATATTAACTTAGGAAGGAAAGTGGGTAGTATTTAATTGAATTGAAATACTAGATATAGGCTATATTATGGAGGTTGGGAAGTTGTATCCATACCACAATCAATAGTGGAATAATGTTGTGTGAAGAGATGAGTTTTTAGTTCTCTACGAAATATTTGAAGGTCTTTTATCTCCCTAAGTTGAGTAGGGAGGTTATTCCACAAAGTTGGTGCAATATATGAGAAGGCGCTGCTGCTTGTTGTTTATTTGCTTTTCCTTATTAAGTCCGGGACTAGGATGGTATTGAGATTCTTTCTTCTTCTTGTTCTGTTATCAGGTGGGTTATGGATCAATGTGGATAGGTATGATGGGGCAATCTTATAAATTAACTTGAATGTGGTCAATATAATTTTATATTGGATCCTACTCGATATTGGTAACCAATGAAGTGCATATAAAATTGGGGTAATGTGGTCAGTAAGCTTGGCTCTAGTTATTACTCGTGCCGTAACATTCTGGGCCATTTGAAGTATTTTAAAATTTTTCTTTGTTATTCCTTGCAAGATACCATTACAGTAGTCAAGGTGAGGGGTTTTTAAGGCTTGAGTAATAGATCTGAAATCATTGTTATCTAGTAATGGTCTTAGTTGCTGGATTGATCTGAGCTTATAATAAATTGTTTTGGATATGTTCTTAACGTGAGATGTAAAGCTAAGGGTTTTGTCAAGGGTGACTCCAAGATATTTGATTTCATCTTTAACTGGAAGGGATTCTCAGAGTAGTTGCTTGGAACTGACATTTCTATGAATGTTGTTCTGGTGTTTTTCTCCTTTACTACTATATCCAGCTTCCTCGCATCCAACTTTTTATTGGTCGGAATGGGAGTATCCCAGGTGATCATAACCTCCTCATTCTCTGTAGTTCCTTTAGGGTCATAATCCCAGTGCTTTCAGGCACAATGATGATGTGTTGTTTACAGAGTTTCCAATGGATAAGGCGTGCTACTTTATTGTGCCTTTCTGTACAGAAATGTTCTGCCATCAGAACTTCACAACCAGGTATGAGGCTTCTATATTAAGAAACATACTTTCACTAGGGCTTTGGCAAGAGATAAACTATCATACTTTCAGGAAAAGGATTAAAACTTTTACAAAAGAGAGATCTCCCCTCCTTTTCACTCCCTTCCCCTACCTTTCACACCATGTATTTTCAACCCATCCTCCAATAAACCAATAGGAGTGGCCTAGTGGTTGGGGCAAGTTACCTCAGGCCAGAAGGTCAGGGTTCAAATCCTACTAGAGGACAGCAACCTTGGGCCAGAAGGATTGGGGTTTCTAGTCCCACAGGTGCTCCTTGTGGTCTTGGGCAAGCCACTTAACCCTCCATTGTCCATGTTCCCTGTAAAATAGTTATTTCCAAGTTATAATGCCCTGTTCAATGTAATTTCAGTTTGTTCAGTGTAAACCACCTTGATATCATGAAAGGCAGTATATAAGAAATGTTAAATAAATTATTCTCTGGGGATTATGGGTTGTTGTTAGGGTGGTAGATTGTGACATGTGCTGATAATGCCAGAGTGGTAATTTTATAGATATTGTCTTGGTGAGGTTGTTTTTCCCTAATGCAGAAATTTCAGTGTTGGTCCCTGTAACTTTTCAATATACATGGCAAATGCTAGGTGGACAGGGAATTGTATTCTTTGGAACTGGAATGATATATCTGTAGATTTCATACGCATTTGTGGTATTAGTAGGTCTTTCCCTTTTGCAAAATCTGTCCATCACCGTTTCAATTATATTTCATGTGGAAATGAAGAAGACTGGGCATACTAATTTCACAATTACATGAATCCAATTATTACAATTATAAAAACTGTTAGGGCACTAAGGGCCAGATTCTATTCACGACGTAGATCTCCTTTGTATGTCCGGGCTGATTAGAATTGCGAACAGCACTGTACATGCAGGCTATGACTGCGATTCAGTCCCAGCCTGCATGTACAGCACTAGACCGGCTAACTCAGCCAGGACTTTCTAAATGGAGCCACGGCACCATAGCATCCCATTGCCATGACACTGTGGCTCCATTTAAAAGCAAAGATGCCGACTGCTTCCCCAAAAGGTTAATTCCCAGCAGCCCAACCCACGATCCAGCCTCCTTAGGCCAGGGTCAGGCTGCAGGGGATTAACTTTGTCCCCCCAGCCCCTTCCGCGTCCCGAATAAAAAAAAATAAAACGCCCATGGATATTTTTCCATCCTGGGTGTGGAATAACCTTCCTGGCCAATTCACTGGCCCTGAATGTACCAGACTGACATTAGAATTGGCCCTGTACGTCCAGGGCTGACGACTGCCCACTGCCCGCCCACTCTCCGCCCCTAGGCCGCCTCTTATCCTCCCCGACTAACTTTCTCACACAACCGGGGGGGGGGGGGGGAGTTATTCGGGGGCCTGCAGCTGCACGAATATCGGGGATGAACATCCCTTTGGGATATCCATCCCGCTATTCGTGTTTTGGAATAATCCCCTATTTAACAATCGATGTCAGCATTTGTTTTAAAAAACTGGTCACTATTATTAAACAAATTCTAGATATTCAGCACCAGCATCCGGATAGTGGCTAGTGTTGAATATCTGGATTTTGTGGTCAGCGGGGTGCCCATTCAGCTACTATATGAATAGCTGCATAGTGCTCAGAACAGCTTTTCGGCTTCCCTAAATTCCCATATACAGATAGTTATCCAGAGAGTGGCGCTGTAACAAAAATTCCTGCATTTGAATGGAACAGAGTGGAGTAGGGATTGTCCCTTTCAGAGCTCCATTGTGAGTGCAGGAGATGTGAGACATAACGAAGGGGATATCACAGGGTGTGGCATAGGGTCTAATCCAGAGTATGTGTTGGGGGGGGGGAGATATGTAGGTTTATACTTCAATTTGTTACTATAAAGATTTTCTACCAGGGATGCTTTAAAGATAGTTCTTACAGTGGGGAAAAAAAGGGTTATGCATGATTGGATAGGTGATAAACCCAAAAAGGGGGCTCTTGAATTCTGAAGAAATTAGGAATCAGTATGGGCTGTCTGACAAAGATGGTTGATTCTAAATGTACAGTAATTATGCTATTTTCTGAATATGGATGGGAGGGAGCAAAATGTAGGGGGTGAGATAATGGATTTAGAGAAGATCTTCCAAATGCATGCAGGAGATAGTGGCTTACAATTGTATTTCCTAAGTTAAAGGGATAGCTGTATTTTGTAACAGAGTGAGAAACAGTTTTAGATATATGGGGACAGGATGGGGAATGGAATGACAATTTTGTAGGGGTGGAAAAAGGGTATCTCTGCACAGGTTCAAGAAAATTGCTTTAAGCCAATAGTCAATATATACCTTATCCTGGGTCGACTCCAGAAATAGTGAGGTATGGATGAAGGGCTTAGTTGGAGCAAGGGGTAGTTAAAGCGGTTGTAGGAAAATAGGTACATTTATGCAGTAATGGTGGGAATGCCTGCAAATTCAAAGAATTTGGGATAAGGCATGGTGAGCTCTAGGAGACATTTTGGAGGGGGGGGGGTGTTTGGAGTGAGATTTCATCAGTTGGGGGTGTCTGATCCCACGGCAAAACGTTTTTTGTGGCATATGTGTGGAATCTGCTCAAATGCTTATTGCTGGAAATGGAAACAAGTTTATAGACTGCAGTTGGAAGAATGGTGGAAGAACATGAATATGTGCTACTGGTGTAAAATCACAACCTATTTAACTCATAGGTTATGTCTGCACCAGAAAACATGGGCATTATTTGAGAGTTGGTACTGTAATGCTGATTTTTTACTCTGGGGGTAATATAGGGGTTTATTGTGTGAAAGGTAGGGGGAGGGAGTGAAAAGGAGGGGGATCTCTCTTTTGTAAAAACCAAAAAAGGATTTCTTGCTTAGTTAAGAAAGTGGTTATGTAATGCAGAACATATACATGGTTTTGGATGTATTATAGGATGGTGGGATTCACTGAATGTTCTGCAATTGTTGGATCTAATAAAATTAAATTTTAAAAAAAATGGAATATACCGAGTTACTCTATTAGAAAAGAAGCCCTTGAACTAAGGACCCCTATATTAGTTGGCAATTTATGGGATCCTAATATTTATATTAGCTAAAGGTTGATTAGTTTTTCTAAAGGTGTCATTTAAGTAGAATTTCACAGAATGCAGGTTGGGAAGTTCTAGGAATGTTTGCTCTTGTGATTTGAAATTATAATGTAAAGATTGTGAGAAATAACCTAAATGCTGGGGGAGGAGGGGAAGGGGGGAGGGGGGAGAGGAGGAGAGAAACATGAAGCTTCCACAAATCAAAAGATATATTTCTGTTGCTGCTAAGGAGGACAGTATGGGGAATGATTCCTCAACCATTTTGTTCTTTACAAACCAATGAAAGTTGAAAAGAATTATATAAAAGCGGTCAAGAATGTCTGTCTGTCTAGCCATCTGTCTATCTGTATGGGGGGACAACATGACGCTCCAAAAATTTAACAGAACAAGATGAAACTTGGCATGTGGGAAAAATTTGTAAAAAGACACATCATGTTTGAAAATGTGCCAGATATGACCTGAGTCCTGGAGAAATAAGCTTCCCCCTCCCCCCCCCCCCGAAAAAAAAACCCTAGCCCCCTGTATTTCTATGGGAGGAGTTCCAGCTTCTGTAGCATAGTAACTTGCTTACATAGCAGTTAGGGAATTGCTCCTTTCAAACTCCTTCTACTGGTTTTCAACTTTCTCACACTCCTAAAGTGCCTCTACCACAAAAAATAACCACACACACAATTGTCCTGCCACTCCATATGCTGCCCACTCCTAAAAAATACACCCTTGCAACTAGCCTATCAAACCACCAAATATTGCCACTATAAAAAATACCTCTCCCCCAACTGCTTTACCAACCTGCAAACAGCACCACTTTCAAAAACTACACCCCCTCAACTGCCCTACCACATAGCTAATTGTCCGTAAAAAAACCTTAAACAACTGACTCACTACTCTGCAAACTGCCCAACCCAAAAAATTACACCCCCACAATGCCTCACCAGCCCATAAACTGCCAGTTCAATAAACAATCTCTCACACCTGCCCCACCACTTTTCAAACTACTCCACCGCCCAAAAATACTCTCTTACAACTACCCTACCACCTAACAAACTTCCCCATCTCTAAAAAACTATCCCTGTCAACTGCCTCACGACCCTTCCAATTACCCCACCCCCTAAAACCATTATGCCACAACTCCACCAGTCAACATACTGCCCTACCATTAAAACAGCTCTCCCTGACCACTATCCTACCACCCCTCAATATCCTCCATAACTTCCCCACCACCTCACAAAATGGCCTACTCCCAAAAACTGGTCCCTGCAACTGCCCACCACCTCATCAAATGTCCCATCATCCCATAAACTGCCCCCACTCCCAAAAAATACCAGCCTGCAATTACCCCACTTGCAAAAACTACTCACACATAACTTCCACACCCACGAAAAGATCCCCATGACTGCCCCATTATAAAAAAATCACTGATGCAAATGTCCCACCAACTTGCAAATAACCCATCCCCCAAAATTGACTCCCTACAACTGTCAACAAGCTTCAAAAGTATGTCCTCCGTATATGCCCCACTATCCTCAGCTACCCCACAACAGACACCATACATGCACAGCACACACAGAACACACAACAGAGATAGAAAGACATACAGACACACAAACATAAGAATATTAGAACATAAAATCATAAACTTTGTGGGTGAGACCAATGGTCTATCAAGCCCAGTATCCTATTTCCAACTGTGGCCAATCCAGGTCACAAGTACCTGGCTGGATCCCAAAAGGTTTCCATTGCTCCTTTTCCAAGGGATAAGCATTGAATTTCCTCAGTCCACTTAAATAATGGTTTATGGACTTTTTCTCCAGGAACTTGTCCAAAACGTTTTAAAAGCCAGCTTTTGCTACATCCTCTGGCAATGAATTCCAGAGCTTAATTCTGCATCTAGTAAAAAAAATATATTTTCTCTGATTAGTCTTAAATGTACTACATTGTAGCCTCATGGCATGTCCCCTAGCTTTTATACTTCTTGAAGGAGTAAACAACTAATTCACGTTTACTCATTCTACTCTGCTCATGATTTTATAGCCCTCTACCATACTTTCTTCTCCAAGCTGACAATTCCTAACTTTTTAAGCCTTTCTTTATAGGGTTATCCTTCTATCCCCTTTATCATTTGGTTGCCCTTCTCTGTATCTTTTCCAATTCCACTAAATCTTTTTTAAGATATGTGCAGAAGCTCATGAACACCACACACACAAACACACATGTGCACACGCACATACAGACACAGGAATGACAAATATCTCTCTAGCTGTAACATACTGGATTTTTAATTATTCACATATATATTTCATTTTCTTTGCTGTTATTTCTACTCTGAAACTAACTGTACTACTTTCTTTTTGATTGCTATCTGTACTGTCAGCTAATATCTGTTGCCATGGACAGGATTAGATAAAGGAACTGAGAAGATAGCAATGTGCCTAGAGTCCGAAGTTTAGGGTAGGAGCTCTCAGATGTGCTGAGCACTTGGGCAGTTATGATGGACAACTGTCTGGCTCTTTTCACGCTTCTACTGATGTTTACATTAATATTTGGAAGCTAGAAAAAAAGGCTAACATATCTTCACATTTTGCTGAATTTTGCCATTCTCTAATCTTACCCCCAGTGTAAGCATGGCTGTCCTGTCCACTAGGTGAACTAGGCAGCCGTCTAGGGCATCAGCCCTGGTGGGTGGCGTGCTCCTCTTTTGAAGCAGCAGCAGTTCAGCCACACCTTCAGCACTGTGGTAGGCATTAAAACATGCATGTGCAGTCATGGCCTGCCACTCCTGCCCCCTCAAATAGGAAGTTACATCAGAGGGGGCAGGCATGGCAGGCCGTGAGCACACACGCAGGCATTTCAAAGCCCACCACAGCTGAACTACTGCCACTTCAAAGTAAGAATTGGTATGCCGCTCCTCCTCCCCCCAGTGGGTAGATGGATGCCAGGGGTGGGGCAGTATCTCAAGCATGAGGTAGATGAGGGACAGCGCCTCAGGCATGAGGTGGGGAGCATTGAGGGCCAGCCTAAGCCAACAGAAACCCTTGGACTGGCCCCGTGTGTGAGTGAGCCTGCCCTGTGTGCTTCCAATGTAACTAGCACTGGAATGTGGGTAGGAGCACTGGAATGCTGCTCTAGGTACAAAAAGAGAGGAGGTTGTGGTAGGCCCCAGAAATTAGCCAGGCCTCTGGTAGGCCTCATGCATAGAAATGTATCTATAACAGTATTGAATTACCCACCCCCACTTGAGACTAGTGCTGGAGAGAAAAGATTTGCTTTTAAAAAGCGGCTTTTGAACAATTCTGCTCTCCCCCCCTCCCTTATCCTGTTTGCTCAAGAGTGCCAAACCTTCCTTGAACTCTAATCACTCAGGCTTTCTTGGAGCCAGGAATGTCCTGGTACCTACAATAAATTAATTAAACCGTGCATTTATGGTGGGCCCTGTCTCCGGACCTGGAGGACAGGCCCCCACCTCACAGAGCAGGAACGATCACATTTGGTAGGTCCAGCTGGTCTGTGCTGTTATGTCAGGTGGCAGTGCCTTACAGATAACACCCTCTAGGTTTTTGAATGTCTCTGTATTCTTTGAAGTTTGTAGATAAGAGAATTTACTCTGCAGATGCAGGAATGTCTTAACGAGGGAGAAGGGGGGCTGGAGTGGAGAAAGAGTAGCCATAGAAGGGTCACTGATTTAGTAGCCAATAGAGAATTTACTTTGATTTAATGATGAAAATGGATATGTGAGAATGTATATAAGCAAGCTGCGAGCACACCTCGTTGCTCAGCCTTTTTGTCTTTTTTGGATCTGTTCCAGCTGAGCCTGTGTTACACATTAAAACTTGGTTTGAATTCTGCAAACTGACTCCTAGTATAATTCTTTGAATACAATCAGCCACAACATTTTGGTGCATTGGCTGAATGCCTGGGGGAGATGGTATTCAAGTGAATATACTACAGCTTTTGCCTCCAGGTCTAGCCCGGCTGGAGCCACGCTCTGAGCGATCGCAAAGGAAAACCTAGGCGCCGCCGGTCATCTTGCATCGGAGGGATTCCTTCTCGCCTCGACAGATTGCTGGTTCCAGCCGGCCTACACTTCTGAACCTGAGGGGAGTCCAGGATTCAACCCATGATCTGTTTCTGGTACCAGATCTGGTGAGTAGAATTCTTCTTCTATTCAGTCAGCCTGTCAGTCAGTCGGGATTCTGGAATAAGCGCTTGAGAGTCTGATCAACTCTCGGGGCGGTCCTAGTAAGTCTCGGAAGTCTTAAAAGGTATAAGCAGAGACTGAAAATACCTACCCCTCAGTCAGTCAGTCAGTCAGGTTTTTTGGGAATGTTGGGATTTTTATTCTGTCTTGAATGTCTGCTTGTGTGAATGAGAGGCCTTGAAAAAACAGACCAAGCGAGTGCGGGCTCCTGAGTAGCGCAGTTCCTGACCGGGCGACCGCGTTCAGGTCACAAAAAGGAGGAAGCGTTTGGTGTTCTCTGTTCTTACTGTTTGTTTTTTTTGTCTCTGATTTTTGTTATCTGTTGAAACCGCAAGATTATTCTGTTGAGTAATTTGTGACAGTTTACCGATTAAGAAATAGTATTAAGAAAAGAAGGAATGATTGCTATCTACCCACTCTCTCCTGGGGCATCCCTGTGCTTACTTCTTTTCATCTCCGTTGTGATTGTACTGCTTATTCACTTCTTTCATCCTGGTGGAGAATTTGCTTTCTTTCTACGAGTTTATAATCAAACCCTGTCTTGAACTGAACTCTTATTTGAACATTTGGGGCTTGGCCTGGAGAGGGTTAAGTTCTTATTAACCCCTTTCGATCTCCTCAACTGTTTTTGGTTATACCTCAGCCCTGCCCATAGTCCTAAGTCGATAGAAAAATTAAGGAAACTGCTTTTGTTTTTCCTTTAACCTTTAAAGTAGAGGTTAAGAACCTTGAAGGACATTGTGGCATTCTGAGTTGGTCGTTACGAGATTGCAACCTGAGAATGATTTAAATCCTGAGTGAATAAGACGTTAATCGTGTTTGGATTTTATCTTTGATATATATTTGGTTCTCACTGCGTGAGCTATTGAAAAATAAAAAACAAATTTTTAAACTAAAGAGGGGATATATTGTGCACCTCATGGTGGACATAATTATTGTTCATAAATTACAGAAACAACAAAACAGAGCTGCAACTATGCTTATTTAGGATTTAACATTCTCAAACAACGTTTTGTTTTATTTTAACCCTTAGTGTTTACGACTGCTCTGTTTTCCTTCAGCTGTATGGTAATTTACGGCTGCTTTGAAAGTCAGGATTCTTTGGCTAAGATAACTCCAAGGCTGGCTTCAAGGCGCTTAGTAATTTGTCTTAAAAAGAAATAACTTCTTTGGTTTCAAATCAGCTTTACACCAGTCTCTGGTATTATGTATAAGGTTTTAATTTAATGGAAAAAAGTTAATCTTGCGGAATGTTTGCATTCCAGATCTTCACCAACCTTTTCACGACAGAGTATAAGTCATTTGAATGCATGTTTCCCCAAACTATAAGATTTAAGGTAACTACTTTGAATTGTTAAGCTCTGTACTGATGACTAATGAACAGGTCAGTTAGCTACACTGACTTTTACAATATTGGTTTTTAAGATAAATTCATCTGTTTTTCTGTATTTGAATTTTGTGTGTCTGCGTTCAGAGAAAAAGGGTACCTTGTTTTTTGAAAGTCTTTTAAATTTCAGTTTCAGGAGTACAGTCTTTAATTTCAAGACGTTACTTAGCTCGTTTAGACAGTTGCTGTTTAGAATGAGCACATACATCCATTATGCTTATTGCAACCAATCTTAAGCTTATGTATTTTCCCTGACCAGTTCCCTTACATAGAATCCTGGTTACATATTTGTGAAAGAGAACCCTCTTGGATAAAACGTTGTTCTGAGGAGCAGTGCAGAATATTTTTAGCAATCACCCAAAGTAGTCAGAAATATAGAATGTGCCAGAAAACGAAAGTAGAAAAAAAAAAACCTGCCTATTTATTCTGCCCCAGAATCTCCTGACATACTGTCCTGTCCGGCCTAGTTTCTTTATGGGCCAGTCACTTTGGCTCCGCCACCACCCCAAGCAGAACCTGTCCTTGCAGTTTTTCTGTCAGCAGCCCTATGATGCCACAAGCGGGGGATTCATTTGCCAGTTCAGGGTCACTCACAGCCAGCGCTCGAGGACGTGCCAATTGCTGTATACCTTCAGAAGTACGACGACCAGTAAATGGGCCTACAGCCGACCAGCCTTGTTTATGAGCCTTTTTCCACCACTGATTTACTGAACTGAAAAATGCATTATACCTCCTATGCTGAGAAGCCTTAGGATTTGATTGAACTAATGAACAGTATTATACGGACCCATCAGCCTTGATGACCCCATGGGGAATCCAAATAGTGCAAACAGCCCTCACTATATATCCCATACGATCCAGCAGCCCAGGAGAACTTGCATATGGTAAAACGCAGCTTTTGTCAGTCAGTCCCAGAGAGATATAAAACGAAAATTACAGACAATGGATGGATTTGCGGGCATGAATACAGCATAGTTAATGGAAGTTGTTCAGAAATTTTGTGAATTGTGGAAATAAATGTGACAGAGAAAGTGAATGTAAGATAAGGAAGAGAACAGATCTTCTTGCTGATGCTTTAGTTGAATGATGTGGAGGAGGTTTTCCTAATCGAAGGAGCAGAGGAAGTGAAAGGGGTCGTGAAAATGATCGGCCCCAACTGGGTGCGAGTCAGGGCGCCCATTGCAGAGAAGAAGGACATTAGAGAAGTGAATGCCCGTATCTTAACTCCACCCCAGGAGGGGAGGAGGGAATACTTGATTTTAGAGTTATGAAAGAATAAACCAAGCACAGTGTTCCAGCAAGAGAGGGAAGCAGCTATAGAGTGAGTGGCAGCCAAAGAGGGCTACAACATGGATGAAGACTAGGCTAGACCGGATTCCAAGTTTCTCTGGGTCCCCAGGAGCCTATGGTCAGTCAGAAAACAGGGGACCAATATATGGACTTTATGGGGGATACAGAAGCAGAATACAAAAACCAGTAGCCCCTTTGTTTTCTCGATGCATCACCATTGTCAGAGCTACTGGGGCAGAGGCCACAAAGCCTTTCCTGCAGAACCGCATGTGTGAATTAGGGGGACAGAAAATAACGCACCAGTTCCTGTATATGCCTGAGTGCCCTATTCCACTTTTGGGCCGAAATCTGCTTGCAAAGCTCCAGGCACAGATATCCTTTGCTGAAAGGGGAAAAATGCAAATGACTGTGAACCCAAAGCCTGCTGGATTGATGGTGCTGACTGTTCCCCGAGAAGAGGAGTGGCGGTTCTATAGCACACCTCCAGTCAAGTCAACAAGTTCCTGTATACCCGCCAACCTTATAGCCCCACCTGAAGTATGGGCAGAAGATTACCCACCTGGCCTAGCGAAGAACATAGCCCCTGTCATTGTCACCCTCAAGCCAGGAGCGGAACCAGTGCATGTGAAGCAGTATCTTTTTCCCCGAACAGCTAATGAAACTATTGAAGTATGGACTTCTGGAACACCCCCCTTCTCCCAGTTAAGAAGCCTGGGACAGGTGACTACCGCCCAGTGCAGGATCTAAGAAGATTGAATGATGCAGCTGAAACTATACCCCCAGTGGTACCAAAATCCTTATATTCTCTTGGGACTGACCCCCGCTGAGGCTACTTATTTTACCGTCCTGAACCTGGAAGATGCCTTTTTCTGCATACGCTTAGCCCCCACCAGTCAACTTTTGTTCTCTTTTGAATGGCAAGATCCCACAACAGGAAGGTGGGGCCAACTCACCTGGACTCGATTACCCCAAGGATTCAAGAATTCACCTACACTCTTCAGTGTTGCCCTGAATCAGGATCTTTCAAGCTACTATGTGAACCCAGGAGAAAGGGTTCTTCTCCAGTATGTGGACAATTTGCTCATAACCACCAACTCAGAAAGTGAATGTCTACAGGCCACCAGTGAACTCTTGCACCTTTTTAATGAGGCTGGATACAAAGTCTCAAGAGCCAAGGTGCAATTATGTCAAACAAGTTAAATACCTAGGATTCCCGTTGTCCAATGGAATTCGATGCCTGGGACCCTTACCAGAACGCAAAGAAGATGTATGCAGTATTCCTATTCCAACCACCAGGAGGCAAGTGAGAGCCTTCTTGGGTGCCACAGGGTACTGTTGTATATGGATCCCCAATTTTGCGCTGCTAGCAAAACCATTGTATCACATTGTATCAAGCTACCAAAGGAATGGAAAAGTCTCCATTGGAATGGGGACTTGAACAGGAATGCAGCCTTTTGATCTTTGAAAACCGCTCTGATGTTATCACCAGCTCTGGGTCTACCAGATGTCCAAAAAACCTTTCAGTCTCTATGTTCATGAGTCGCAAGGAAATGTTCTAGGAGTGTTGACTCAATCTCTTGGACCTTGGCAACAGCCAGCAGCCTATTTGTCAAAACAATTGGATGTAGTTGCAAAAGGCTGGCCCCTTGTTTGAGAGCTGTTGCAAGCTACAGCCCTCCTAGTGAGCAAAGCTGACAAGCTCACTTTGAGACAGAATCTTCAAGTTACTGTACCACACTCTGTTCTAACCATTATGAGACACAAAGGAAACTTCTAGCTAATTCACGAATGTTGAGGCATAAGAGTATGCTGTGTGAAAACCCCAAGATACAATTGAAGGTCAGTCAAGCTTTGAATCCTGCTACGTTGTTACCAATTGGTCTTGACCCCCCTGATCATGACTGTTTAGAAACCATGGACACTGTATTCTCAAGCTGCCTGGGTTTGACTGATGTTCCTTTGGAGAACCCTGAACGGACTTTCTTTGTGGATGGAAGCAGTCTCATCATCAATGGACATTGTTGTGCAGGGTATGCAGTAGTGACCCTTGATCTGGAAGTTGAGTCCTCAGCTCTGGCCCCAGGAACTTCAGCACAGAAAGCTGAACTGATAACTCTCACTAGAGCACTGATAATAGGAAAAGGGCTCCGTCTAAATGTGTACACAGATTCCAAGTATGCCCTTACAACCTTGCATGCACATGGGGCCCTGTACAAAGAATGAGGGTGGATAACTCAGGAAGCAAGTCCATTAAGTATGGCCCCGAGATATTGACAATATCTGATGCATACTGCCTACAGATCTCAGAATTTAGGAAAAGTAGAATGTATGAATAGAACCCTGAAATCTCAGTTGCCCAAACTTTGCCAAGAGGTTTACCTGAAGTGGCCCCAGGTCCTTCCTATAGCCCTTCTTAGGATATACTTAGCCCCTGCTAAGTCTTTAGGAGTTTCCCCTTTTTGAGATTCTGTATGGAAACCCCCCGCCTATTGTATAGGGAACAAGAGGAGATATGAGGCAGATAGGATCTGAAATTACTAGACAAAAACTATTGGTTTTCAGTTCTGTTTTGCAGAGTCTTCATACATGGGTGCAAGAACAGCTGTCCATCCATCTAACAGAACCCCTGCATCCTCTCAAGCCCGGGACTTCAGTATGGATTAAAGAGTGGAGAAAAGAACCGTTGGAGCCACACTGGAGAGGGCCCTACATCGTCATACTGTCTATCCCTATGGCAGTTAAAGTTGCGAAGCTCGCACCTTGGATCCACCGCAGTCGGTTGAAGCCGGTTGCACCTACCGATCCTCAGCTTTGGACCTCAACGAACCATCCTGATTCGCCCTTGCATCTTACCCTGAGGCGGCAGAGACCATCAGTGTCGACTCGACAGCCCTACTCTTATCACACGTTGTGGGAGCTGACAGGTCTACGCACGGCGGAAGCTGTGAAAGAGGAAGTACCTGAGTAAAAGAAAAGACTTTCAGTTTTATATAGAGACTTATTGAAGTAGTGTAGCTATGATGAATATGCATGTCTATATTGTACTTGCGGTATTCCTGGGGCCCTTTAGAATGATTTCCTCTATACCCCCTTGTATCCCCTGCATAACCACCACCCAAACAGGAGTAAAAATTACCCAAACTCTGCTCTACCACTCACACTACAGCTGCACCGGTTCTGTTAGCCAGTGTGAATATAATGGTACGGAATTGAGTATCTGTACGATAGGGAAAACTAAGACCTGTTTTAACCCACGCCAGAGTCCAACCTATCAGGTTATCGAGGTTCGCTCCCACTCAGCGGTGGGCTACCTCCTTAATTTCACGAAGATATCCTCCCCCACTAGCCCGGCCTCTCTCTTTTTCGATGCTTGTGCAGCCATAAATGCCAGCAAATGGCACAAGGGAAGGTGTGTTTCCCTTAGCCAGGAACGTACCTATACACACAATGACAAATATATACTATGGCCCAGCTACTTGGGCAGACGATGGGACTTAGGGATACCGCACTCCTGTTTATATGTTAAATCGTATTATCCGCTTACAAGCTGTTGTAGAAATTAGAACTAATGAAACTGGTAAAGCATTAACCCTCCTGGAAAAACAAAACACCCAGATGTGCGCTGCTATTTACCAAAACCGGTTGGCCCTTGATTACCTATTGGCCACTGAGAGGGGTGTCTGTGGAAAATTCAATCTGACTAACTGCTGTTTGCAGATTGATGATCAAGGCCATGACATTGAAGAAATAGCCGACCATATGCGGAGGCTAGCTCATGTACCTGTTCAGACCTGGCATGGACTAGAGCTAAATTGATGGTTTGGTTCTATATTTACAGGGGTAGGGGGTCTGAAAATTATTGTATGTACTGTTTTACTAATGCTAGCTTTATGTATGCTTCTTACATGTTTTCTACCTCTTTGCCTACGCATGTTCACCTCTATTATTGATAGTACAGTTGAACGCAAGACTGCAGCCCGAGTATTAGCTATGTGGAAGTATCAGGCCTTACCTCAAGAGGCGGCCACAGTCTAGGATAGTACTTAATGTGTGATTTTTATCTCACCCCTTTCTGGAGGGGTGACAATAATCAAAATGGGGGAATGTGGTAGCCCCCAGAAATTAGCCAGGCCTCTGGTAGGCCTCATGCATAGAAATGTATCTATAACAGTATTGAATTACCCACCCCCACTTGAGACTAGTGCTGGAGAGAAAAGATTTGCTTTTAAAAAGCGGCTTTTGAACAATTCTGTTCTCCCCCCCCCCTCCCTTATCCTGTTTGCTCAAGAGTGCCAAACCTTCCTTGAACTCTAATCACTCAGGCTTTCTTGGAGCCAGGAATGTCCTGGTACCTACAATAAATTAATTAAACCGTGCATTTATGGTGGGCCCTGTCTCCGGACCTGGAGGACAGGCCCCCACCTCACAGAGCAGGAACGATCACATTTGGTAGGTCCAGCTGGTCTGTGCTGTTATGTCAGGTGGCAGTGCCTTACAGATAACACCCTATAGGTTTTTGAATGTCTCTGTATTCTTTGAAGTTTGTAGATAAGAGAATTTACTCTGCAGATGCAGGAATGTCTTAACGAGGGAGAAGGGGGGCTGGAGTGGAGAAAGAGTAGCCAATACAAGGGTCACTGATTTAGTAGCCAATAGAGAATTTACTTTGATTTAATGATGAAAATGGATATGTGAGAATGTATATAAGCAAGCTGCAAGCGCACCTCGTGGCTCAGCCTTTTTGTCTTTTTTGGATCTGTTCCAGCTGAGCCTGTGTTACACATTGAAACTTGGTTTGAATTCTGCAAACTGACTCCTAGTATAATTCTTTGAATACAATCAGCCACAACATTGGTATGCCGCTCCTCCTCCCCCCAGTGGGTAGATGGATGCCAGGGGTGGGGCAGTATCTCAAGCATGAGGTAGATGAGGGACAGCGCCTCAGGCATGAGGTGGGGAGCATTGAGGGCCAGCCTAAGCCAACAGAAACCCTTGGACTGGCCCCGTGTGTGAGTGAGCCTGCCCTGTGTGCTTCCAATGTAACTAGCACTGGAATGTGGGTAGGAGCACTGGAATGCTGCTCTAGGTACAAAAAGAGAGGAGGTGAGCTGGGAGATGTTCCTATTCTGTACGAGTGTGATGGGAAATGAAGAGGAGTGAAGTCCCCCCCCCCCTTGATGCAATGGTTCCCAAACCTGTTCTGGGGGCTCCCCAGCCAGTCAGGGTTTAAGGATATCCACTATGAATATTCATGAGAGAGATTGCTATACACTGCCTTCACTGCATGCAAATCTACCTCCTGTATATTCACTGTGGATATCCTGAAGACTCAACTGACTGGGGAGTCCCCAGTTTGGGAACCACTGCATCAAGGCATTTCTCTAGTGGAGGCAGCTATACAGCATTCTGGCACTGATTCCAAGCAGGACAGCAATTATGCATTTATACCTCTCAAACAGCCCGCCCACTGTTATCACCTCTCCCAATCACAGATACACACAGAACAAACATGTATACAGACACATTTAGTCAGTGACGGGATCCGAGCCTGTCAAGAACCAGTTTGGTCCATTCCGCCTGCGATCAGGGAGCATGGCTGGAAGCACCACACTCGGTAGCATTACAGGAACCGCACACCCTGACCACTGCCATGCACACAACACTGGAATGACGGCATCGAGGCATCTCCCAATGATGTAATCCCCCTGATGCTATCAATCAAGTGTTGGCCGGGGGCATTCCCGAGGTTGCAGCACCAGCATTGCAATGCTGTGTTCGGCCCGGTTTGGGGAACATGGGTCACGGCAGGAGCAGTTCACCCAAACCAGGGTGAACTGGCTGAATCTCACCCCTGCATATAGTACATACAAGCATTCACACACACACCTGCAAGAATGTGCAGACACACCTACAAGCACAAATGCAGCAACATGCAAACACATGCATGTTCATACAAAAACACACAAACATACCAACCAACAAAGATACATATGCACAGAGGGGCGGAGCCTAGCATTGAGGAAGATGGCCGCATAAAGCTTTGGCTCCGGAGGGCTTTTACCGATTTTTTTGCCAGCAGAACAGGATAGGTGGGAGACGGAGTTTTTTCTGGACCGCAACAGTCGGGGAGCATGTCCGGCTCTAAACCGATGTGATTAGACTTTCCTGCATCCCAAAACAGCGGCGTGAACTGCTCAAAAACGGAGCCCCCCTCCCCGCAAAAGATAGCGGCGGCCCGGGAGCCTGACGGCATGCAGGAATTGCTCTCAGAGGTCATGGCAGTGAGGGAAATGGTCCGGGCGAACGGGGAGGCGCTCTCCGCAGTGCAGGAGGAGGTGGGAGCATTGCGGGCCACAATAGAGGCACTTACCCTGCGGCAGGAGAAGGTCGAGCAGGTACTGGATACTCACGACATGCGCCTGCGTCTCGTGGAAAGACAAGTCAGCTGAAGAGCACTAGGCCGAGGCCAATCATTCTTCGTGTGCTGCGTTTCCAGCAGGTGATGCAGATAATGGAGGCATCGCGGCTACGCTCACCTATTGAATCTGAAGGACACCGGTTGGTTTTTTTCCCTGATTTGGCTAAAAGCACTATTGACCGGCGCAAGAGCTTCTTGGCCCTTAAGCCTCGGCTACAACAGCTTCAGGCGCGGTTCGGCCTGATGTATCCAGCGTGGATGAGAGTAACTCTGCACAACCAGACACGGACATTTGAGGATCCCGAGGCCTTGATCGCATACTAGAGGAGAAGGAGCACTCGCAGATGCGGTGAACTGAAATTTGGTGCAAGCCTTGGTCTTTCTCAGGGGGCGGTGACGTTTCCCGCTCTGTCAGTGCTGGTTCAGAACATTTTGTTTTTGGGGGATGTGTGGTACTGAGGCAAATTGTTATTGGGTGTTGGTGCATAGTGTGTTATAAGATGCGGAGCACAGTGTGTACAGTTAATGTGCCTTTATTCCTGTTCCCTTTTTCTTTTTCTTTTATTAATGAATGCGGGTGGGGGGGGGGTAGTAGATGGAGGGGTGTGGGTCAAGTTGCGGGGTTTTCAGGTTCTGGCTTGGTGTTTTGCGGGTTAGTGAATGCTGGGGATAATGTGTTTCTGTGCAGCCCTCTGTGCCTATCTTTCTCTCTGGGTTCCCCTATAGGTTGTTTTAGAGGGTCTCCATTTCCAGAGTGTGCGGGTGAGATGTATTTGGGGGGGGAGGGGGGAAGTCCAGGGGTGCAATGGGGTGATATCGATAGTTGTGCTGTGGGGGTACTAAGGGTGCTTTGTAGAGGGATGGTAGTGTGTATGTGGCTGGTGTGTTGGATAAGGCGGGCGGTGGGTCTGGGTTACGAATGGGTGACTTGTTAAATAGGTATGGCTGTGTTTAAGATATTGTCCTTAAACATCAAAGGGATCAACAACCCCATTAAACGCAAGAAAAGTTTGCTGTATGGGAGGCATGAGCAAGCTGATGTTTTGTTTTTACAAGAGACTCGCCTTAATGCGCAAGAATCTATGAAGCTGGGTATGAAGCTTTTTACAGTAGTGGCTTACTCCCCGGCTATTCACAAACGTAATGGTGTGGCCATTTTGGTTAGACATTCCCTGGTTTCTGTGGTCCTTCACATGCGGGCGGATAAAATGAGGGTAGATGGGTCAAGGTGTTAATGAGGGTGGGGGGTTCAGAGGTAGCATTTATGAATATTTTTGCTCCTAACTCGGATAACCCTGACTTTTTTAGAGTTGTTGCGGAAGAGGTCCACCATGAGCTGCCAGGGGCCATAATACTGGGCGGGGATTTCAACACGGTGATGGACCCTTTAGTAGACAAGGCCCCCCTCAGAGTAGGCAGACTGTCCAGAGTACGGGATGTTCTCCATTCCTTGGTACATACAGCTGGGCTTGTAGATATATGGCGGCTCCTGTACCCAGTAGAGCGGGAGTTTACCTTTTATTCGCCACCTCATCAGTCTTCGTCACGAATTGATATGTTTCTGGTCTCTAAAGCGTTGAGCCTAGAGTGGCTGCCGCAAATATACATGCTATGCATATCTCTGACCACGCGGCGATATCTCTGTCAATTAAGGATGAGTCGGCGGCTTCAGGTTCGGGGAGATGGTTTTTTGACAGATCGCTTTTAGAAGATGAGGACTTTCGGGTGCATGTTCGGGCTGCTATAGTGGAGTATTTTAAACTCAATAACTCAATCCAAGTTGTATCCCTGTTCTCTGTAAAGACATATCTGATATTCGATATGCACAAATGTTACCTGTAAACCGCACTGATTTTAAAGAGCGTGGTATTTAAAAGTAATAAATAAATAAATAAAAAATAAAATAACATTGCGGATTCGGCAGGTTGGGCCTGGTGGGAGGGGTTTAAGGCCTACATTAGAGCCATCATAACGAGCTATGCTATTTCTCAAGCCAAGAGGATTAAGGGGCAACTGCGCAGCATAGATGCCCAAATTAAGGCTGGGGAACGTATCTTCACTCAGCGGGCGGACCCTGGGGTTTTGCTTCGTCTGCAGCGGCTTAGGTATCAGCACAATTTGATTATGGCTGATGAAGTCATACGAAGCGTCAAAGCTCAGAACGGGGTTTACTATTGGGAGAGTAATAAGGCCGGGAGATTATTGGCCAATGCCCTCCAGGCTCGTAGGGAGAAGAGCCGAATAGCGGCTCTCCGTGGCCCGCAAGGGCAGGACTTTCTTGTTGCGGATGATGAGATAGCGGAGTCCTTCAGGCTCTTCTATCAGAATCTGTATTCCTCTGAAGGTGATTTTGAGAAGGAGAGGTTTACTGCACTGCTAGCAGGGATACAGCGGCCTACCTTAGACGGGATAACTGCGGGGTGGTTAGATGGCCCTTTTTCGGTAGCCAATGTGGAAGGAGCTGTTGATTCGTTTGCAAGGGGAAAAGTAGCGGGACCAGATGGCCTCCCGATTTAATTTTACAAAACCTTTTCCGCTGAACTATGTCCTCAGATGCAGTTGTACTTTCAAGTCTTGGCTAACGAGCCTGAGCAGGTAGGAGCTTTCGCGGCGGCAAATGTAATTGTGTGTCATGATGTGGGCACTGATAAAGTTGGTTTAAAGAAAAGAAATCCTGTTTCTTTTGAGGAACTAGGTGTGCAATTACCCCCAGGCACAGCTAGAGGGAGCAGGAACAGACATTCGGGAGTTAATGAGCCTAGGAACTCTGATGACTTGCAGCTGGAAGGGAATCAGGAAGTTATCCAAAACAGTTTGCTTTATAAGTCAGAGCAGAATGCTTCTAACAGAGTGAGAGAGAAGGCTGAGAGCCAAGAGGACAAGCCTGGGAGCTACCGAGGAGGAAAGCCTGGGAGCTACCGAGGAGACAAGCCTGAGGGCTGTGAAGGAAGCAAGGCTGGGAGCCATCAAGAAAGGACTGAGAAGAACTTGAGGAGAAACAGACTTCACAAGGTGGGGAGCCAGAAGGCCCAAACTGACCCTGTTGCACAAGGGGAGTTTGGTAGAGCTTGCCCTAAGCTGAGAGTGTCTGCCACGCCTAGTTCTTATAGTCTGCCTGGATATAGAACAGAGGGACGGAAGCCAAGAACCAGGGAGAAGGGTTCTGAGAAGAGCTTACTATCTCTGGAGGAGTATTGCCAAGTTTTACCAGGTCAGAGAGAAAAGCACTTTTATAATCAACAGGAGTTTTTACCCAGAGTGAGAGGAGAATCTAGGATAAGTTTTACTCCACTGCCTAGAAGCACAGCTGTGTCCCACGCTGGCAGGCAGAAGTTCAGCTACCAAGGGAGAGGGGCTGGAAGAGAAAACACTGTGGATTTCAACTCAGCTAAACCAAGGTATGAGACATTAACCATTGACTGTAATTATTGTGCTCCTAAAGGCTCTGCTAAAACAAGTGTTCCTTCTGTGAGAAAAAAAGAAACCAGATTGGTTTAGTAAAATACCAGCAGCCTTGAGAATCTCTGGCTGTGAAGGAAGCCAGACTCCCGAGTTTTAAATCACAAGGCTGAGATAGACAGGGACAGTGAATACTCCTCAACTGAGTACAGTGAAGGAGAGTCCATGGAAATAGATTATCCAAACACTGTTCCCTCACCTATGCCAGAACTCATGGAAGGTGATTGGTGCACTGCCTCAGCTCCAGACTCTGTATGTTCCATATAACACAGAAGAATGAATGAAATGTAATTAATGTTTCTTGCACTGAATTCTACTATTTGAAAGCCTGCTTAACTGTGAAGCAACAGTTAAGCACTCATTATAAATATTGGTACCTTTTGACACAAAGGACTTTCTGTTTCTGGAATTATCTCTTATGTTGGACCTTTGCATTAACCAGGGAATAAAAGCCTTTATTTCCCTCTACCTGGTCTCTTTAATCAATAACGTCGTGACATAATGGCGTAATCTTTATTGTCCGGGAACACCCCCGTGACATGTGTTAGAAAAACCCGGTAGAGACCCCCAGCTAGTGGATAATTACCGTCCTATATCTTTATTAAACGCGGACTATAAGATTTATGCTACTATTTTGGCTCAAAGAGTTGCTAAAGTGGCCCCTTGTTGATTCATCCGGATCAGTGTGGTTTCGTTGGGGGTAGGTCCACGGCGGATAACGCAAGGATGTTGTGTCATGTTCTTGCGGGGGCGGAGCGGGTGTCTCACTCAGTTATTGGCCTATCGCTTGACGCTGAGAAAACGTTTGACTGCTTAGAATGGCCGTTTATGTTTGCAGTCCTTGAGTGGTTTGGTTTTGGGCAGGGCTTTGTCAATTCTCTTAGGGTGCTGTATACGTGTCCCACTGCCACGGTATGTGTGAATAGTGTTCAGTCACGGGCCATGGAGCTCGGGCGGGGTACGCGGCAAGGTTGTCCCCTCTCCCCGTTGCTCTTTAATCTAGCCCTGGAGCCGCTTTTATTGCTAATTAGGCAGAGTCCAACTATCCAGGGAGTTCCGATTGCAGGGCTGGAGGTAAGGTTGTCGGCATATGCCGATGATTTATTACTGTTTACTATTCCTAGTTCTGTAGCCACGATCCTTAGTTTGATCGCACAATATTCTGATTTGTCTGGGTACAAAATTGGTCGAAGTCTATAGTTTTTCCATTGAATTCATACACTCATAAGTCTGAGGTGTCTCAGTTCCCCTTTGTATGGGAACAAAAGGCGTTTAAATACCTGGGGGTCCAATTTCGCTATCCTCTGGAAGAGACAGTTAAGGCCAACTCTGAAGTGTTATTAAAGTCAACTCGGACGCTGACCAGCACATGGTCGCCCTTGGCCCTTTCGTGGAGGGAGCGACTTGAGACGATAAAGATGACCATCGTTCCCAAGCTTAATTATGTGTTGGGAATGCTCCCTTGTTATCTGCCAAGGCAAGTGTACCGGCAGGTTCAGGGAATGCTAAGTCACTATCTTTGGAATAATAAGCCGCCTCGGATGCCCTGAGAAAACTAAAAGCCAGAAAAGAGGATGGTGGGGTTAATTTTCCTGATTTCTGGTTGAACCACACTGCTTTCATGTTGAAACAGGGCTCCCGGTGGACGGAGCAAATCTCTGAGTTAAGTCCAGCGTGGTTGGTTGTGGAGCAGAAATTGGTCAATCCTTTCCCAGTTGAACTTTTGCCCAATATGTTATGCCCCAGCTCAAGAGTCCCCGTGGTGATATCGGACACGCAGAGAGCCTTTATTATCTTGAAGCATTCTGTGGGGATGGAGAAGAGCTTTGCGGCGACCATCCCTTGTGGTACAACCCTTTGTTTAAGATCCATCGGGAGGTTTTTGCTTGGCCTCGGTGGTTTTCACGGGGTATATGGAACTTGGGCCACTTGGTCACAACGGCAGGTTGGAAGAGCTTTGATAGGCTGCAACAGGAGTTTGGTCTTCCAGGAGCGCTATATTTTCAATGGCTGCAACTTAGGCATTATGTGAGGAAGGCGGGGGTTGATATTATGAGTTTGGGGGAGGCGGAGGGGGTGGATTCTTTAATTGGGCAGGTCATGCAACAGGCAGGGGTAGCTTCCTGTTATTACAAGCTGCTACATACCAATGATCCCATGCCCGTAAAGGGGTTACAACAGGTTTGGGCACAGGAGGGTGGGGTTTCTCTAGAGGGGGTGAAGTGGGAGGCATTGTGGACAAAGGCTGTGAGGGTTTCTAAAGCTGCCTCTGTTACTCAAACTTTGTTCTTCTTTCCTCATAGGGCACATTGCATGCCAGTTAGATTAAGCAGATGGAACAAAGAGGCCAGTGATAACTGCTGGTCTTGTCAGTCGTCTATTGGCACCTTGGAGCATATTATGTTTAGCTGCCCCTGTATTAGTAATTTTTGGGCCCAGGTTTGGGAGCGGGTGCAATTAATTTTGGATTTTCAAGCCCCCCTTTCTTGGGCTATAATAAGCTTCAGATCTTCTGTGGAAATCCCCTCTTTGGAGAAGAGTTGTTGCTTCCTGGTAGACTTCATGGTGGGGGTGGCTGTGTACCTAATTGCTAAAAACTGGAAGCATACATACGATGTCAGTTTGGCATCCTGGTGGAATCTTGTGTGTGTATATAGCAGGTATGAACAAATGCCAAGAAAAGGGATGGCTAGGGGTGGGTTGCAGTATCTGAAATGGAGAGCCCTCAATGATTTCGCTGCACAGGCCCATTGAGGTGGGGTTGTATGGTTACTTATGTACGGGTAAATGAAAAAGAGGTTTTGGATACCAACAGCGTTCTTTCAATGGAAGTGCCCTTTTATGGACTGTATTGGTTTGCCAGCACACTCTGGAGAAGGGGGGGGGGGGTGTTGTGTACTTGGATATGCTTGTAATTAAAATGTGTTTGCCTGGGGATGGGGGGGGGGGGGGGTTGTGTTGGGTTGTTGGGGGTTTACTTATTTGTCTCTTTCTTGTTTTCTCCCATACGGATTTTGTACTTCTGCCTGTTGTATTGCTTCGGTGGAGAGTTTGAAAAGATAAATAAAGCTATTTAAAAAAAAAAAGATACATATGCACACACAAACAAAACAGAGATACACACACAAAAAACAGATAAACATACATACACAGACTCAGACACACACACAGACTCATACAAACACCACATACACAGATACAGAGATACACATGGGCAATGCAGATAAAACAGACTGGTGCACACATACACCTCCTGAGGAGTTGGAAAGAATTTCTTGAGCCATGCTCTGCATGCTTTTCCTACTTATTACAAGGTAGGAGATTTTTATGCTTGAGTTTACTTATTGCTTTCTGAACTTGGAAAAGGGCCAACTCTGAGGAGGAGAAGCATTTGACTTCATTCCAAGAATTCCTGCTACACAGGTATATCTAAGGTTAGGAAAAACACAGTCCAACCACTAAAGTGAGTATCTGATTCACATTTGTTTTTCTGAGGTAAGAAATAAATGCCTACAGGTGGTTTTTATTTTATCGTTTATTAACTAAGTTCAAAATATATTTAAGGAGGAAGAGACCTACTCCTCATGTATAATTTTTTAATAAAGCATGCTAGAAACTATTTAAAAGTCAGTTTGGAGGTCATCTTTATTTGCCATTTAGAATGTTTCTCCTCTGTCACAATTTGTTTAGAGCAAAAAACATCATTCAGAATAATCCAGATGCCTTGCTGTATTCCTGAGGATACTGCTGTAAAGATAGAGCAGTGAAAAATGCATCTCAGTTTTATGTATTTAGCTTCTGTTTAAGCAATTGCCTATCTAGTCACATCTGAATTAGTGTCAATTTACTGAATGTAGAGTGGGAAAAATATCAGATTTATCATTCAGCTGAAATTCAAGGATATAAATTCTTGTTCACAATACGGAAAACTCTATTCAAATTAATTCCTCTCATGAATAACAAAATAGTAAGGAAATGGAACATGCTGCAGTTTGAAGCCATCCTATAAATCTCATGGATATCTGCCTGCATGTCTCTGCCATTCTGGGTATGCTCTAATAGCTCATTCTGGTAGGTCCATTTCGATTTAGAGGATTTCAACATGGCCTTTGAAGAACATGGAAAACTTGGAAAGATTCAGCAATTTATTAGAAAGCTGGCAGCTCTCCCATTTGCATCAGGAACAATATCTTCATGGAAATGAACAAAGGAGGGCACAAGTACGCAAATGCATTAGCACAGATTATCCTGCAAAAGCTTCCAGCTTTGTTTTAGGCTGCAGAACAGGAAACCAGTTGGACAGAAGATGTATGCCAGGCGCACTAGAATTCATTTTCCAGAATGAACCAGATAGTACATGCTGCAGCTTGACACAGCAGGGTTTGTTTTTTTTCATAATTCATCCATCTTTCAAGCGTATAGATTACTTTGAACCATCAATCTCCTTGTCTGCACTGTTGATTACCAATGTGATGTATAAGCTTTAACTATGTGTTGGACAAACATTAAAGCTGGCTGACACCTGTAGATGCTACTGTGAATATCAAGTCAGAATAGATAAAGCCATATTACAGTATTAGATGTCAGTTTCAATAGGTGTCTCATACATACAGTTCTGTACATATATTTTGGATCTATGGCTCAAAGACATTTTAACATGAATGTTAAGAACATAAGATATGCCATACTGGGTCAGACCAAGGTCCATCATGCCCAGTATCCTGTTTCCAACAGTGGCCAATCTAGGTCATAGGTACCTAGCAGTCTCCCCAAAAGACACAGGTTCCTCAATGCTTGAATTGGGGCAAGCAGTGATATCCTGGGTCCCTTTTAATAATGGTTTATGAACCTTTCCTCCAGGAACTTGTCCAAACCTTTTATAAACCCAGTTACACTAACAGCTTTTACTACATTCTACAGTAACAAATTTCAGAGTATGATTGCATGTTGAGTGAAAAAATATTTTCTATTATTAATCTTAAATAGGTTACCCTGTAGCTTCATTGCATGTCCCCTAGTCTTTCTATATTCTGATGATGTAAACAATCAATCTACATTTACCCGTTCCATTCCATTCATTAATTTATAGACCTCTATCATGTCTCCCCTCAGCCGTCTTTCTTCCAGGTCGAAGAGCCCTAACCTTTTTAGCCTCTCTTCATAGGAGCCAAATGATGAAGTGACATCATTTAACTCTTCTCCCTAGTCAAAGAAAACCTTTGTTTTAATTCACTAAAGTTCTTAATTACTATGCTCACCGAATTGCAATTATGAAACAAGGTCTAAAATTCCATGCTATTTACTTTTATGTATGCACAAAACACAGTCAATATGTATTTATTTTTTGCTAGTTTCTCCAATGCCAAATAAATACATTCACCTGCATATAATGGGCTTTTGAGAACTGCCCAGCCAAATTGTAGCTAAATGTACTGTATATTGTGGCAAGGAGGCCTATCCGGAGTCTGGGGGAGGACAAAGAGACAGGGAATTCACCCTAGTAAAGGGCCCCCTTTCACCAAATCAGGGTAGGAAAGCCATAAACACATCCAGGAATCAGAAAACTTCCACGTGGACCACATTTCATGCTCCCCCTAGTGGAATGAAGGGGAGAGGATACAAGGCTCAGAACCCTTTAGACAGTGAATGCTTCAAGCACTCAGGTGCCCGGAGTCAGGTGAATTGCCATCACCTGAGTAAGGTGGGGTTGGAGCTAGAGCCCTGGAAGTATAAACCCAGAGCACAGTATAATTTAGAGAAGAGGAGAGGAGAAGCAGGAGGCCAGGCTGAGCAGAGCAGAGGAACGGAGCTTCCAGCTGGAGAGAGTGCTATTTGGCATGTAGCACGGCTGCAGGAGAGTTTGGAGCCAGGAACAAGGGAGACTCCAGGATTCCCCGGAAGGCTGTTAGCTGAGCACTGTGAGCAAGGTGGGGAGTCAAAGCCTATGCAGCTGGGAGAGCCCGAGGTGAAGCTGATTGAGGAGGACACTCCCATGGATTGTTCTTTGTGCCAAGCTATAAACCTGGGGAACATAGAAAAAGCAAGCCAGTCCTGAAAGAAGGTCTCCCAGGAAAAAGGTACCCTTATTTCACAAGCAGGGTGGCTGAGATCCAGGAAGTTTGCCACAGACTTTAAATGTGCTTTTGTTTGGTGCTTTAGCCAGCAAGGCCAAGAAGGGAATACATTAGGCTTGCTGGTAAAGACTGTGTATCCTGCAATAGAGAGAACCTTTAAAATTGCCTTTTGTGGACAATATTTGCTTCAAAGAGTCCTGAACCAACAATCCTATGTGTGGTATGATTGAACCATTGTGTATATAAAAATAATAAATTTCTGTCATTTGCCTTACCTACTTGAGCCTGACTACAGCTTTCTGCATGGTGCACTCATACAGCTGAATAAGGACTACATTTCACAGAGGGCATTGCAGGGAAATAGTTTTAAAAAAAGCTGAAAAAGCATACAGCAGAAAGTTCCTTCAAATAATCCACACCCCTCTAAGCTAGAGGTGAGTGGTGGTGGCGTGACAATATATATGCTGTTAAAACCCCATATACTTTTAGCAGCAAGGGAAAGGGAAGAGGGTGGTGGCCTGGGGATATAGTAAAGTTAAGGCAGTAAAATTGCATATAGACATTTGAAAATCAAATCTCTGCATTTCCTTTTCCCTGTGGTCTTAACCCACAAAAAATAGCAGGTGCAAAGCATTTGTTACTTTTGTACCCATAGACTTTGCAGTTTTGATTTTCAAAGGCAAACTCTGCAGGGGGTTTCCCTTTAACAGTGAGCTTCTCTGCCTGCTCTGTAGGAATTTTGACCCCCCCCCCCCCATTATGTACTATTAAGTATAAAGATTTCTTTCAATACTATTATTTTGGCTTATGAAGAATTCTACTTAGCAAGCAATGATAAATGTTTCTTTATTTGATATAGTGCATTCATTAAAATCATAAGAAAGAGAATCAGTTTTAAACAGCTTTGCTGAAAATATCTGCTTTTGCAAATGTTCCGTTCCTACTTCTCTGATTATTAAGAGAAGTAAGAACAGGTTGAGGAATGAGGGTAATTTTCAATGCCTGAGACT